>CM074723.1:236569541-237254199 GCA_037306005.1 Rhinophrynus dorsalis | reverse complement strand
AGTACCTGGATTCTAGGTGGATGATTTGACATTGAGAAACTAAGCTTTAAGTTGTTTGCTTTCAGTGTGCCACTTGTTTGATGTGAGTGCAGATGTGTCCATTGTTCCCAGTCCTTCCCCTATTTCCTACACATATTCTGCACATTGCAGTTGCTGATGAAAGGCATAGTTCCTTCCTGCTCTCAAGAGAAAATTTGTATTCCAACAACACACCCATGATTTTGGAGGAGGTGCAGGAGGAGAAGCATTATTTGCTAACTTATTTTCCCATTCTCTTGGAGTTCCCTTAATCATCATCTTGCTGCTTAAACAACTCATCATCATCAAAAATGTGCTGCTTTCTCCTCTTACAAACATAGAATGGTGTACTAAGAAAGCATTTTATTTATATGCCTGCAGGAAAAGAAGAGAAAACTGCCATGTGGTGAAGAGAAGGTCAGCCTTCCCATTGATTTCAATGCAACAATCTTGGGGAATAAAGCAGGAAAACTGCACTTTTTGTGGGAATTGTTTTGCTAGGCGGGTAGTGCCATTTTTCGACTATTTTGGATTGAGGTGAACATTTTTGCCCATCACTATTGTGGAGGAGGTGGGGGTGGTGCTTTATGTGTTTGCACTCTTGTCATCTCCAAAAACAAACTCAGCGTCATACTCCTCTGCATCATGAGCAGAATACATTGGCATACTTTCTTATGTATCAACAGCACTTCTGTTATGTACCCCAAAGCACCGGGAACTTTTAGGAGTACTTCTGCTATTTGTGGCATATATGACCCCTTGCTGCTGTTACAACATGCAAGGGAAAACACAGAAGAGGGTGCCCGATGGTGCCTGTTACCTTTTAACAGGGAACTTATAAATAACCAAAGTTATACTCACTTTGGTTATTAATAAGTTCCTTGTTATAAGGTAATAGGCACCATTGGATACCCTCTTCTGTGTTTTCCTTTGCATGTTGTAACATCCGACGAGTTGTACTGAGGAGCTGCCTGATCATCTGACACTGTTGTGGGGACATTGAGAACACCCTTAAAAAGCATCCCTGAGCTGGCACATAAGTGTTGAGTTGAGCATACTACTCTGTGCATATAGTTCCTGTGATGGTGATGGGCTGGTGAACTAAAGTTCTACTGAGATGTTATTGTACTAGGAGCGCCTTCTGTTTGTGTTTTTTCTATTGTTTCTTGTGTGTCACCCAGACAGACCTGTGGTTGTGCTTTAGGTGTGATCTCATTGAGGAGGTGTCTTGATGTGAGCCTTCTTTCTTTCTTATCACATGCTTTTTACACAGACAACAGATAGCAACATACTTAGCTTTTGGATCATGAGTTAAGTATATCCATACTGTGGACTTCATAGACTGTGGGGTTCCTGAGGGGCTGCCAGTACTACTGGGCTTAAATGTTGCTGAAATTCTTATACTACCAGGTGTCAAAGGTGCTGAACTTCCAACAGCAGCATAGCTTTATATTGTGGATGTTGCTTTATGTTGTGGAGTTGTTGCTGGTTACTCATCAATACTAGAAGTGTTTTTGTGGCTAAGTGGGACTTGGACTTCAAAAATACTTATTACTTTGCTGGTGAGGACTAACATGTTGACTATATTTTTTTTTTTGCTTGTCAAGATCAGACTTTCCAATTGTTTTCTCAAATAGTTTATAGACAGGCACAGTGTGTCTTTTCAGTGGTAGAAGACTGAGCCATTGTCTTTCAACTAATTTTCTGGCCATGTCATCATCACTTTCACTCTCAGCTTCATCTGTATCTGAAGAAGTGGAGGATTCTGGAGGGATATAGTCTAGATCTACATCATCATCTTCATAATCAGTAATTAGGTCATCATCAGAATTACCCCCCATTTTTTCTCCATTACTTTTGTATTTTTCTAGTGATTTAGAATTCTCAAAAATTGTATTTTTACTTTTTCCCCTTTGAGGGATTTTTACATTTGTTATTACTTTCAGGACAGGCATCTTTGTGCTTGTTGGTCTCACTGTCATTTGTCTCTTTTAGTTGAGCAGCTAGACATCTTGCACTATGCCATCAACAGTGGGATGCAACTGTTCATCTTCAGTTTTTGTTAGATGGTTTAAACTGGTGCTGGTGGTGGAACTTTTTTCATGAGACTTTGACAAACTATGGCATCATCATCATTTATTGCACACGGAGCAGCGTCCATTGCTGCAGTAAGTTTTTGGACTACCAATTTACTCACATATCCTTGCTCTGTTACTAATCCTTTCACCCTCCCCTTACCCCTTGTGCGTTTGCTGGACATTACTCAACTATTGTGTGTTTTTACTGTAAAGTACACACGCTGACTTTGTATGATGTCTTTTCTTGGTCCTCTACAATATATCTCATCTCAGTCACAGTTCTGTCGTAACGGAGGTAACGGTGATATGCTAGAGGAGGAAGAGGACCCAGAGGTGCAGGGTTGGGACAATGGGTGCATTTTCCCATACCCAGACCCTAGCAAAAGAAAATGATAACATGATTGATTAAGCATGTGTTTAATGAGGGCTGATGTATAAGATAAATCAAACTTACTAGTCATCATTCTTTCATGTTCATAGACATAACACAACATCATTATATATTTTTTTAATAGTATGATACAAAAGTACCATTTTCAGATGTAGTAACATTTGGACATGTATCATGAAGTTATTGGACATTTCCTTCACTAGCATACATAAACCAGAGCAATATGCAAAATCATTCATAATACTAAAAATCATTTATGAATGCTTGAATGAAATAGTTCATGCTACCTCACAGTCACAATTCATCACAGATGTAAACTTTATGAATGAGCAATTCACAGCAAAAGTCACTGAAGATCTACTAGTTGAAATAGTGTAATTTAATTCTGAGGGAAAGAAACTGTATGAAAGAATCATTGGGCTATTAACCTCTTGAATGCTATACAGGTCTCAAACACTTTGTGAAGCAATGCATTGGAGACCTCTCCATCATACAAATAATTAAATGTCCTATTTATATTAATAGAACAAAACAAAAACACAATAGGGGCGCCTATAGTGAAGTAAGTTTTAATAAGCAATACCTCAATAAATCTAAATAAAGCTCTCACATTTAGATGAGGTCAGGGCTCTGTTATCAGAGTCAACTGACTAATCAAGCACACGGAAAACTTCTCCCATCTCTGTTCGGGATTCTCCTCTCTCTGTGTTCTGGAGCATTTCAAATTCCAACTGGATACAACAGGTGGTCACTTTATGTAAAAAAGTTTATTAATAAAAAATAATAAAAATACTACAGGCTTATAATGCTAAAGCGTTTTGCGGCTGGAACGCCGCTTTATCAAAGCTCAACAAGCCAAAACAATTAAAATACAGATCTGTGTGTTTGCAAACCAGGCACACTTTGTAGACCGTTCCAATGAAATATCCATCTTTAGATATCATTATATTGGTGCTGCTGAAGAGCCACATCTGGTCAAATGACCAGAATCAGCTCATCAAGCAGAAAGGGGAGGGAGCGGAGAACTTTATTTTCCTAAATCTCTCAAACCATAACGGTTTGAGAGATACAAATTAGTGCAAGTATGCTCTTTTAATTGTATCTAACATACAGTTAATATTTTTTTTCTAACATTACTATCCCTTTAAATTTGAATGTATAATATAAGCAATACTCATCTATCAAAATGTTTCCAAAGACAAAAAGAATTACCCATTACCGTAGTGAGTTACTGAAAGCAAATGAATCATCAGTTGATGTCCTCTGTCATCATCACTTTTTTCAGTTCTAAATACAACCATTTAACTTAACCCCTTGAGGGCAAGAGGGGTACGCAATGCATTGCTTTGCAATGCGTTGCGTATCCCTCTGGCACTCAAATGTTAACCCTTTGAATGCCAGAGGGTTTGCAATGTGTTGGATAATGATAAGTCCTTGAAATATTTTAGTCAATTATATTTTATATCATATTTCTCTAAAACAAATTTAAATTCTTGTTGATCAAAATCATGTCTCATGAAAATCATAACATGTGCAATGTTAATTGGAAAGCAATCATTTAAATTCTTGTTCCTAGAATTTAAAAGAGATTACTTACATCTCTTTCCAAAATAAATCAAATAAAATAAAGCAAGATCAAAATAAAAAACAAAGCAGAAAGGTATATTTGTCTTTGAGGTGCAACACAAAATATTAAAAGAAAATAAATACAATATTGTATGTTTACAGGTATGATGAACAAGGTGAGTATAAGAGCATCAAAGCAGTCCAAAGATGACATCCTATATAATAATTCGCTAGGATGTTTGTCAGAAGCCGTCATGTGCAGTAGAGACTGCCTGAATGCACAGAATGCTGGGAGTTCTGTGCTGGGAGCATACTGTGCTGTCTGGCAGTCTCTACAGTGCATGACTGTGTCGGCAGCAGGAAGCAGAGCAGGACTGGCCTCTTAACCCTTTGAGTCCCAGAGGGGTATGCAACACTTTGCAAAGCAATGTGTTGCATACCCCCGCTGGCACTCAAAGGGTTAACATCACCCTGACTTTGGCCCTTGTACACAGGCTTTACACTAGTTTCTTATAAAGAATCTTGTGACTGAGTCTGTGACTCATAAGAATTAGATTGTTGCTAATGTCCCCAAGTGACTGATGGTAAGTAGCAGATTTGTTTGTTTTTCTTTTCCTTTTTAGTAAAATAACATTGTATATTCCTAGACATTAGCATCCAGCCTTTTCAAGCTTTGTAACTACAGTTTTTCTATAGTTGATATTTAGAAATAATTACATTAGGAAAAATGATGTCTGCAAAATATAAGTGTAGTAGTATTATCTGATATCACTATGGTAGCAAATATCATTATCATCAGATTTCCAAAAACAAAATGTAAAAGTGCTCACAGCGCATACATTATAATACAGTACAGTCATTTGAAAAGTTCAGCAAAGGATGTGCATCTGAAATTTGAAATATGTGGATTCATTGTAGAGTTTGCATAAATGAGAATTACAAAGGATCAAAATATAATGTGGAATTTACATATAAAAATGGGCATGGATTAAGCCTTTTAGTGCCAGAGAGGTATTCTATGCATTGCAACACAATGGGGGAGATTCACTAAGCAGTGAGAAAGTGGAGATGACTTCTCCAGTTTATCACTTCTCCATTTCCTATGTTATTCAGTAGATCCTATGCACTAAGATTGCTCTAGTTTTAAAGATCTTTGTGCATAGGCTCCATAGAATAACTTAGGAATTGGAGAATTGATTACCTGAAGAAATCACCTCCACTTTATCACCTCTTTATCATCGCTTAGTGAATCTCCCCCCTTGGAGGAGATTCACTAAGTGGTAATAAAGGGGTGATGAAAAAGGTGAAAAAGTGGAGATAGCATTTCCAGTTTATCACTTCTCCAGTTCCTATGTATTCTATGGAGCCTATGCACTAAGATTTCTTCAACTTTGGAGATCTTAATGAATAGGCTCCATAGAATAACATAGGAACTGGAGAAGTGATATCACTGGAGAAGTCATCTCCACTTTATCACCTCTTTATTACCGCCTAGTGAATCTCCCCCAATGTGTTGACTATTTAACTGTCAATCAGGAAGACAGTTTGTCAAAGTCTCTTTTGAATTCTTAACTGTGTCATTCTGTGTATTTCTTACCCACTCACCAGGAGATAAAGGATACTTAAAAAAATAAATAGTTAAAAACTATATAAACAATAACAGTACTTAAATGGTTTCATAAGATACACATAAATGACACAGGTATAATGTTGGCCCTAAGAAATTTAGTCCAGGGTTTGGTAAGCATCAGGCCTGGATTTCACAATAGGAAGAGCAGGCAACTGCCAAGAGCTCAAAATTTTGAGGGACATCGCAGATGTTCTGGCCACACCCACATTTTGAATTGTGGGTGTGGCCAGAGCTATCTCAATGTCCCTGAACCAGTTGTATACCTCTATATAGGCTATTATTTTACCCACTGGATACTAGCGAGATGTCCAGCACATTGCAAAGCAACCAAGGGGTTAAAGCAATTATTTTGTTCTTGCTTTTTATAGGTCAAGGGTATTTTCTGTGCCAGGAAACTGTTAGGGACTTGGGGTGGGTCATGTGAGAAATAGGGGTGTGACCAAGGACAGAGCTAAGGGTGCTTACAGTGACTTGCCTAATGGCATCTGGGATGTAAATCAATCCCTGGTAAAAGCACAATTAAATTGCTGGAGCGTAACCAGTTTTGACTAAAACAGTTAAAGGCAAAAATACTGTATATTAGAACATATACATTGTCAATCAGTATTAATACAGCATACAACTCTATACTGACTGCCTATTAAAAGTATTAAAAGTGATGTTTCAGTGATATATTATATTCATGACAAGCTAACTTGCCACCACACCAGTGTATCACTGTGAATAGTTGCAGAATTAGGAAATACAAACAAAAAAGTGCACACGTTCTAAGTGTAGACTGTTACAAATGTAATTGCCACCACCATAGAATATTACCTTCTTAGTGCTCAATAATCCTACTCACATATTTGTGAGGCATGAACCAGCCTCACAGTGTAACAGCATCCACTGGATTACCCCCAGTGGGTGATAACTACTCTTGCCAATATCTCTTGGGGAATCAAGGGCACCCTTGGGAATATGTGTACCAATATAGATAGAATAACTAGTGCCCAGCTTAGATGATAATTTTTAATCTCAAGCTTATACAAAAAAACATGCATATATAAAAAATTGCTAAAAATGCATGCACATACAATGTACAAAAATACAAACAACAAAATTACAACAGCAAAAAATACAAAAATAAAAAACCTGTTGCTATAACCTACGCGTTACGTAGCTAACGCCACTTCCTCAGGGGTCCTTATTTCGAAGAGCTGTACCGCACTAAGTAGGGTTACAAGAAGCATTTGAAGATTTTCTTTATACTGTATTGGAACTGGTAGGATTGTGTTGTCCGTTGATTTTGTAGTACAAAGTGCTTGCACAGAGTAGTGGTTTGTTTGCAGGATTAGCATGTTATGACCATATTTTGTGTGTAAAAGTTCAGTTTTAACACTTAGCATGCCAGAGAGGGATTTGGAGCATTGGGTTGCAATGCAATGGATAACTCTCGGCACTCAAAGGGTTTATACAGTCATTATATGCTGACTATATGCAGCAGAATATACAGTTAATACTGAGTAAATATGAATGTGTACTAATACTCAGTGAGCCATATGACCAAAAAAAGGAGCAAATGTCTGGCAAATAAGTTGCCCATTAATTTAAATGGGGCTTTTAAGGCTTTTATCACCTTAAATGGTAGAGTTGCCTCAAACTTAATACAAAGCAATTTGTAGGATACAGCTCTACAATTCATTTGGTGAAAATCCCATTTAAATCAAAATGTTGAGAATTTTTTGCACCTAAAGTTTAGGTAGTTTGCCCCCTACGGTTTAGGTTGGTTTGCTAAATGGGAAATCAGGGGTGGGCTCATCACCACAGAGAATGGTGGAGGATGAAAAAGGACAAGAAAAAATGATGGTGAGAAAAAACAAAAAAGAGTTGGTGAGGAAAGATAATTACTGCAGATATATAGGTTAAAGGCAAAAGTAACTTTAAGAGAGATGTAGAATGAGAGCAAGTCAGAATGAGAGGTGAGGAAATGACTGAAAGAAATCTAGAGACCAGAAGGATGATGAACTAAGAGGAACTGGGTTAGCTCTAATTAGTTTTTACTAGTCTAGAATTTAAGTGGAACTTTGATCTTGTAATTCACATATATTTTTGTTGCTAGCGCTAGTAAATATTCAAGCAGAACTATCACTCCAATTAAAATGCCCCCAAATAATTATTCATATAGCGATACTCATAGAAATACTAGTATTAGCCAGAATAAGTTCAGCGTTATTAAGAAATCCAACTTGATCGAGATGAACAGGCAGGCATCAGTGCAGACATCTTGCCTTAGAGACATCTGTGCGCCTGTGCTGTCCTCCCCGTCTCCTCCAGGATTGGTGAGGAGGAGTTGCTTTGTACCTTAAGGTACAGGAAGTGACTGATGGCACAGGTGAGCAGATGCCTCTACAGCAAGAAGCCTACCCGTCAGTCTCCGAACAAGTTGGATTTCTTAATAACGCTGTACAATACTAGTATTTCTATGAGAATCGCTATATGAATAATTATTTGGGGGGCACTTTATTTGGAGTGATAGTTCCGCTTTCAGACTCTGGGAATTCTAAACAAGAATTGTTGGGTGCATGCTGCGATTCAATGATAAGTGGACGCCCAGAGGAAAGAAGAATCTCCTAAATGAGGCACAACACCCAGTTAGTCACAAATTAACACATTTTATTGGCACAAAAACCATATAGACATCATCAGTGGTTAAAAACCATTAAAAACATATAAGAGGGAGACTCACAAAGTCAAAGAATAAATACAGGGCAGCCTGTTGTAATGTATACAAATAGTATATAAAATATAATAATATCATACAGGCTGTCTAATACAAACACGTTGTTCCCACTTCAATATAAAGAATAAACACAGAAAAAGTGACAAAACATGTGACATACAGTCGCTAAAATACAACATATCAATCACTCAAAAAGAGCCATAGAAAACAATAACAAAAATCAAACTGAGTTTAGAGTATATAATATCATTCAAATACCTATTGAAACATAAAGCAGTGGGAGATGGCACATCAGGAGTCAACCCTCATGACAACTGCCCAGTCTAACATGTATTGCCATGAATGGCTTCATCAGGCATGAGTAGGAATTAGGCTTTTTAGCCCATAAAAATGTTTTTTGTAGGCTTCTGGTTTATGTAAAGAACAAGCCCTGAGAAAAAAACAAAAAAAAACCCTTCTGGCCTAGTGCCAGCAGGTCATGTTATAGTGGCCAGTGGCCACTGGCCACTGGACATTGGCAAACGCCAAGCTGTCTAGAAACTGTGCCTCTCATCAGCAACTTCAGAATGCACAGTGTATGTAGAAAATAGGGGAAGGACTGGGAACAATAGACACATCTGCACTCACATCAAGCAACTGGCACAACTGAAAGCAAACACCTTGATGCTTAGGTTTGAAATATAAAATCAATAAGCCCCCCATATCTTGTTGTCTTTGGGGAGCAATGGGGTTGCAGCAATAGGGGTGCTCTATTTCTTTTGTGAGTGTTTGAATTTAACATGCTTCACATAAATGTCATGGTGTCTGTATTTCATATGTGTTATGAGAGTGGTTGTGCCAAGTTGCATTCCCTCCTTTCCCCTTTTCACTGACTTCTCACAAATCATGAGATTTAACTACCACCCCAGTCAATGCCAGGAGTAGGAGGACGGGATCTTGAATTCCCTCTGCAGCTTCTCAAAAAAGGTAATCTACATACCAGAGAGAAAATTCTTAAGTGATCCAAGACCCTCAGATTCACAGAACTTGAAAGGGATGCCACGCTGACCCGGTGGAAAGGCAGATTTATTTGGGATAGGGTGTGTGTGCGGAGAGGGCTAAGGTCAAGGTCTTAGTATAATTTGAGCCAGAAAGAGATCAGATGGCTCAGAAAAACATGCTCCAAGCAGGTATCAGGAAAGCTGGTTGGGTCCATCCAGCAGATTTGGTTCAGAGCAATTTTGAAGTCCATCATATAAGTAATTTTTGATGCAGCATAGGACTCCATCTGTTCCAGACTCTCCATTATGGAAAAGTCAAAGGGCAGTAATTAAAGTGAATAACATCATAATCCTCAACCCATAAAGCACCAAACCTGGGAAAATCACTGGGGGTTGACAACGCAGTTCTACATGAACAATCTCATGATTTTCACATGGATGGTTTTTATGGATTCACCCTGCATTCTTTGGATAGGAAAAAGCCTAAAACTGGTCCTGCTTGTAGGGCACAACTTTCACTACACTTCAAGAGTAGGTAAGTAGACTAAAGAGCCACATGTCTGCTCTGGTGCCTAATGGAGGGATCATGTGGCTTGGCTTTGAAAAATTAATGAAAGCATGAGATTCCATAACTTAAACACCCTCCCAAACTCCCATAAATATAAAAATTAATAATAGCACCCACAGACCAGGGAACGGTTGCAACAGATCTGAAATACTTCTGTAAAAACAAAATGAATTGTATAAAATTGATCTCTTCTATGTATATCAATTTCTCTGTATATCTGGGATGTTAGGATGCAAATTAGGGGGACAGTTTTGACTCTATTTATGGTTGGTTCCAGAGGGGGAGAGGACAAGGATTGGATTACTGATCCATATTTGGACATTAAAATGAGGTTTGATGAGGATGAGGCTTGGATTAAGGCTATATATTTGGATACTAAAGTGAGGCTTGGTCCTGTGTTCCCTTGTGAATCGATGTAGAATTGTGATAATTTCCTGTTTGAAACTGAGGCTAGGCACCCCATTGGAAATTGAATGAGGTAGTAGATGACATCAACCAATAGTGATCTCCCTTCTATGTGATGTCTAATCTGGTACATTATTGGTTATACAGGAAGCAGGATATGTTTAAATTGAGTGAGAGGTAATCGTTCCACTAGTTTATTACTGTTAGCTTTTACCCTTGATAAAAGAGAAAATGTTTGCTCAGAAATGCATCTGCATTGCAAACATACTAATATTGGTATTGGGACAATATTTACATTTTGGAATACATTTGATTTGTTCTGCAAAAATTTGTCCACTATGATTGTATACACGGAGTTCATGAACAGGGGCAGGATCGTATTCCCCTGAAGCTTCTAGACAGTTTGTTTCAAGTGCAAACTGGCCAACATTAGCTTTGAGCACATTTTGTACTGGCTGGAGATAATGTGCACAGTATGTACACTGAGAGCACCCAGACAATAAATTTGTTCTTTTTACTTTATTTGTTTGTTCTTCTGTTTGAAGAAATATCAGGTAGTTTTGATTTTTTTAAATTCCTTTCTTTCATAGAATACATATTCTGCTGTAAAATTCTAGTGTGATGTACTAACTACCGATATACAAACAGAAGTTGGTATAACCAGAATATAACCTCCAACAAGGGACATGGAAGCAAGATGCTAGGGTGCGATGCTTGGCTACACAGCTAGGAAGCGGAGTCTGCCTAAAGGGAATCTTGCGGTGCCCTAGCCATGTAAAGGTGCTAGCCATGAAGCTAGATTGGCCCCCTCCAGTTGAGTTGAAGGAGAACCCCTCTAGGCAAACTATACTGCCCCTATCTCCAGGGAGAAACAAACTCCTACAGGAACAAGAGGTACTCACTCAGACTGGAACAGGAGAGATGCAGCATTGTGCACAGGAATCTAAGGAGCAGAACAGGAGACAGATGGGTAGTCCAAAGGCAATCCGGGTCATACACAGTAGTTCTAAGAGCAGGTACAATATCAGGAGGCTGGATCGTGGTGTCAAGTGGCAAGTCAGGTTATGCACAGAATATCTCAGAGCAGGTATATAAGCAGGAGACAGGATCATAGTCAGGTAAGTAGCAAGGCAGGATTGTGGTCTAGAATAGGGAATCTGGGTCATACACATAGCAAGTATAAGGACAAGGACTCTATACTAACGCTTCCGACACAAGGAAGAACCTCCCTCATATAACCAAAACCCAGAAGAGGAGAAGCGGCTTGTCTAGCAACAGGCATCCCATGGTCCTCTGCTAGATGAGTCGCCTCCTGATGTCACACCAGCTAAAAAAGTGAGCTAATGGAGATGCGGATCATTAATGTGACAGCTAGAATTTCTAAATAATGTTTTGTGCATTTTTATTATTGTTATGAAAACTAAATACTGTTATACACTATTAACAATTTGGATCCCAAGGGAGTATTACAGTTTTGTGTTCTTCTCCATGGTCTCAGTTATATTAGAGCTGATAAGTGCTACAGAGATGGGCATAAAGTCCCATCATTTCCAGAACACATTTTCACTCACAGCCCTCAGTTTTCCACTTTTTTCATAGAAATCCCTGTGCATAGAAATCCCATAACATTTTTGCTAACCCTAAAAGATTTCCTCTGAGAACTTTAGACTCAGCATATAGCTCCATGGCTATCAGTGTAGTGGGACAAGGACAGGTGGGGTCAGTATATGTGGTTCTATGTCTAGCAGTGCAGTGGGACAAGTCTGAGGGATCTAATTGTGGTTATATGGCTACTATGGGATAAG
The DNA here is from genome assembly GCA_037306005.1 of Rhinophrynus dorsalis. NCBI lineage: Eukaryota > Metazoa > Chordata > Amphibia > Anura > Rhinophrynidae > Rhinophrynus > Rhinophrynus dorsalis. The sequence continues at coordinate 237,242,036 of CM074723.1, read as the reverse complement.
GCTGGGTGTCAGTATGTGTGGTTCTGCGTCTACCAGTAGAGTGGGACAAGGCGGAGGGGTCAGTATGTATGGTTCTATGACAGTGACAGGCAATGTGAGGCCTTCCAGCTTCTGATAGACTACAATTTTCATCATTCATTGTCACTCTTTGGCAAGCAGGAATGATGGGAGTTTTTGTGTAGCAGCACCTGAAGGACATTATGTTGCCCATCCCTGTGGCTACTAATTGGGGGTCAGCATGTGTGGCTCAATGGCTACTGTAGAAGAAGTCTGGGTGTCTGTATGCTTGGTTCTATGGCTATCTGTGCAGTGGGGCATAGATGGTGGTCACTGGTCATTATGTGTAGCTGCATGGGTAACAATGCAGTGGGAAATGGCTAGAGGATCAGTATGTGCGCAGTGGGAAAAAGTAATTTTTTTTTGCACTTCATTTGAAGTTACATTTTTTTGTCCATCCATAGCACTATCACTGGTTAACTTAATAGATTCCATTTGAAGTCTTCAGAAATTTGTAGATAAAATGCTTGACAAGGTTATCAATGGCAATGAAATCCAGGTCCATATACGAAGCATTTATACTTGACTACTTTACTGTTTGTTACTCTTTGAAATCTTAGGCTGTAAATTGTGACATTAATGCACACAGTGTAGTTCTGAAATAAATCTGAAAAATCACTTAAATGAAATAAAATGATGTACCTAATTTTTTTTTAAAGGAAGTTTTGTTTTCTAGGGAATTTATACTTTATGGGATTGTGATTATGCTATTCAGTAGTTCGACTTTCTAAATTAGTGTAATGCATTTTGATTATTGCAGCTGAAATAACATTTGTAAATAGTTCTGTTACCAATATGTAGAATGTGGGAGTAACACACTTAAGTACTCCTATGCATGTTGTGTATTTGTATACCCAGGAGACAAGTGAAACTTATATTTCACTATTTTTGTTTTTTATAGTAAATGTAAATGATACAGCCGCACTCCAAGACTTGGAAAACAAAGCAATGCAGCATGCTTGAAATATAATAAAAAATCATATTTATTGATAAAGATTTAAGTGGAACTATTATCTAAAGCCAACATTTTACCAAGTGTTTTAATGTTTAACCCGACATTATTGCTGTGTGTGTGTTTCTCAAATCGCCTGGTAGTGGAGATATTTGCCCTGCAAAATCGGGCACTTCAGCGTTCTGCGGGGCTGTACTAATGTCGGGTTAAACATTAAAACACATAGTAAAACTTTGGTTTTAGGTGATAGTTCCGCTTTAAAACACCATTTCAGCATGGAAAGGCAATGGTATAGGGACATGGATGGAGGTGCTGGGGCATTTACATTTTACAAAATTGTTTTACCTTGCAGTCATTGAAATTTGCAAAGACTTCATTGTATGAGCATAATATAAGTGAATGATTGATCATGCTAAGCGTGGTTGATGAAGAGAGGAATTAAGTAAGGCTAATTAACCAATTAACTGCAGTTATAGTAGTTAGATACAGGAAGGAAATGCCACCTCCCCTGTTTACTAGAGCCTTTGAAGAAATGCGTTTGGGCCTGCTACTTATATAGTGCTGGTCCTAGCCCCAGTCCCCCACTAGAATATTCCCATAGTCTTTCGCCAATAGTGCTTCCCTTGCATACCTCTCATTTGGCCACCCAGGAAGATCCAGGTTACATCTATCAAATAGGTGTATCGATTTAATGTTACATTAGATTCTGAAGTTGTGAGCAGAGTGAATTAAGTGGCAAGGTATGACATGGAGTAAGAACACGAGTGACAGATACCAGGGAAGGAAGCACCGTGACCAGTAAGGGGGTCTGGGACACTGAGAAGCTATCTTTATTTGAAATTATTGTGAGTGTGCATTTGTGTATGCTTTTTTATTTGTTTATCCAATAAACATATTGCACCTAGATCTATTTTTTTTCTCTCTTCCCATGGCATATGTGTTTGATATCGGGAGTCACTGAACGCAGTTTTGGTTACAAGATGTTTATATTTGGAGGGTGGCTGACAAGACCCATTACTCAGAGCTGCTGCAGAGGATGATACCCATATAAGAGGACTGAGACATTTTTCTGTCTTTCCTCTCACCCACTTCATTTCATTCAATCATTCATTTTAACATCATTCATTGCATTTAATTGGATCTCATTATACAGCTGACTGCATTTAGCACCGCAGAATTTTCAGGTGTACTATTCCAATATTTTAATTATTTCTTTTCTTGGTTCCATATTGTATATGTGGCAAATATTTTTTCAAGTTCACACATGATTAGCCTGACATAGTGTTCATGCTCACTTTTTTGTTATATATTACCAAGCCCTGAGGAAACATTGATTTGTAGGACATAGACTTATTAGAAGCACAAGCCACAAAGAAACATTGATTTGTAGAACTTAGACTTGTTTGGCACAAGCCTAAGGAAACATTGATTTTTAGTATTTAGGCTTCTTAGAAACAAACCACCAAAAACTGATCATTTTTTTGTAGGACTATGGGTTTATTATTTTATTTTTTTGTATTTTTTTTTAAAGCACACACCCGGAGAAAAAAAATGCCGTACTGGCCTAGTGCCTGCAGGTCATGTCATTTTGGCCAGTAGCCACTGGCCATTATCAAATGCCCTTATGTAGATGCGGACTTTGCAACTGCTGTTCATGCTGCTGCTGCTGAGTTGTTTAAGCAGCAGGATGATTAGGCAGCTGAAAGGGAATGGAATCAACAACAACAGATGGATGATGAAGGTTCCACTTGCCATGACTAGCTCCAGTGATGTGCCGGAGGCAGTAGCCTTCTGCTTGCGATTCTCCTCCTACACACTGCCATTTGTGGTCAGTGCACCACACAGTGTGCAATGGGTGGACACGAACTGCCACATCCTAACATCTACAAAGTGGATATCATTTGGCGGGGGAGGTAATGATGAACAGGGTGGATTGGCAGAAGATGTAGTTACCTTAGACGATGAAGGTGATGGCAAGCTAGTCTGAGGAAGCCTAATGGCGAAACGTGCGTCACTTATCTCAGCTATTTTTGCTAAATACTCAGTTTTGTTAAATGTGCTAATTACTTACTTTATCTTGCTATGTGTGCCAACTTTTAGCTGATACTAGGTAGGAACAGCATCAGTGTCACTCCTCCTAAGATAGGGAGCCGACAGGGAGAGATTGCTATGAGACATCCAGCCTAATGAATGAGTTGGATGCCAGGGACTGCTAGGCTATCATAGCGTTCGAAGATTCAGGTAGCTAACACCAAATAAAAACTCAATGAGATAAAGAGAACGTGTAACTTGACAGTTCCATGATTATCATAGCTCAGCATATTATGATCTGTGGTTTATTGATCACCAGGAGAGCAGGGTACCTACAGTAGATACTGGTGTTCGATTAAACGTTGGGGCCAAGTAAATATGTGGAGAGTAATTAGCCTCACTTATCCAGTACAGCAGGACATCTGCAGTTATCCTGGGTGCTAATCAGTCTATCTCTAGTCAGCTCCAACAGTAACATACTGTTTACTAAGAGGAGTTTACTACTGGAATGTTTTATCTGCATTTCAAGCAGTTCTCCATTATATTGTTAAGCACTTTATTCTTTCTCAGAACCCATGCTAATAAATTTTCCAATATGGTCATGTTTATTACATAATTAAACTGATTACTAAATATCCCTCTTTTTGTAAATAGGAGCTACATTCAATCAGCTATTTTTGGAGTGATTTAGATGCATCTTAAGTCACTCTCCATTATATTGCAAAGTGCTTTATTCTTTTTCAAAACTCATGCTGATAAACGTTCCAATATGAATATTATAATTATATACAGTAATATTAACCTGTATACTAATACCACTGTGAAGTGCATAATACCAGCATGACTAGATGCTATTTTGCAACCAGTTAGTGGTTCTCCACCGCACTGCACAGCACTTGAGTGCATATGTATCACTGTGCAGTGCGTTATACCAGCATTACATGATGCTACTTTACAACCGGTAAAACGGGTCTACGCTGCATTGCACAGTTAATTACGCTGCATTGCACAATTAATTACGGTTGTTGGCTATCACAGTACAACAAGACTTGTCTCGGCTTCTTACATAATTTAGACAGATGCAACTCTGGTGAGGTATATGTAAGGCTATTGGTTAGCCTGGAGTTGTGGGAGGGCCGGTTGGAGACATTTATACCAACCTCAATCCTTTCCTCGGGACTGAGCAGAGCTCCGACTGAGCTCCGTGTTAATCGTCAATTCTCTTATACTAAGTCACGTTCACGTCATCACAACGCGACCATGGGTACAGCCACGCACAGTCAAGCACGCGATCACCCCAAGTGCCCCTCTTGCAGGCTGGTTTTCCTTCCACGAGCATTGAACTTTACTGCAGTCAAGAACGGGTTTGATTTCATATATGTCTACTTTCTTCTCTGGTTTATACTACAATGTAATCTTGATCATACGGCTGCTCAGGCATCTGCTACGACAGCCAACACTTGTCTTACTGTAATGTATGTATTTTTGTATTTAGTTTCTGACATTCGAATAATCGCGAGCGAGATAGGTTGTCTAGACCATCATACTACTTACCAGTTACATTTTTTAGTGCCTCCTATTATGTCCAATTATGGATACGTCTCTCAATTTCCCCTGAGATTGAGGTGAGGGTAGAGTTAGAATTAGGATAAGCTTAGCGGGATAGGAATTATTTAAACCGGTCCGGCCTTCGGGGAAGGTTGTATGGTTCAGTAACAGTTTATCAGTGCTTTGTTATAATTACTAGTCCTAGGTACAGGTTGACTGTGTAGGTACTGATGTTTTTCAGGTTTAGCATATGGGGCAATCTGTTAATCTTGCATTTTTTAGGCTTGTCTAAGACACACGAAGGCGGTCTCAAGCATCGAAGGTAAAGTATTTCAATTTGAAGCTTTCATGTTGCCGTTTAGTGTGTATGAGTACGTTTACTAACTTATGTTGTCATCCAATATGTAATCTGGATATAGCATGTATTTAGGACAGATCTGGTGTCTCAATCTCAGAGGTGTTAAGATATCAGAAGTTGGGGCGTTAGCTACTTCTGGGATAAGGGCAGGTATGGAGCTCCGTCATTTAGGAAGCTCCTACGTTCAGGTCACTCACGGAGACTCTGTAGTCATTTTGCTATGATACTTCCCGATTAGGTTTATAGGTTATTTTTGGATATGTTCTTGTACGTTCTGAACTAGGTATTCTACTAAGGAATCATATAGGTGTATTTCCCATTGAGATACTGTTTATCATTCAACTTAGTATCTCGTGTATCATTTCAGTCTCCTTATTTCAGAGATAGGCATACAGCTTTGAGCGTGATCTTTATCCTGTTCAGTAGGACCCTATTTTATTTTGAGATAGATAACACCGCCAGTCACGTTCCCGCCTACCGCTTAGGCAATCGCCCCTCGGTCCAAATCATAGGTAGTTCTGGTTGGTGTTTATATTTTAGGGCCTCAACTTCCCCACATATATAGCTCAGTTAGGTGCTTTTGATCTATCATTTTCTCTAGCCAGTTAGGCTTTCAGGTGACCGACAGCAAATAAGTAATGTTGGTGGAACTTTTCATTTATTCCTATGTTGATAGTCGCACACGGAGATCTTTTCATGTTTTTTCATCATCATTCTTTACGGTTAGGTTCCTAGGGTTATATTGGTACGTTCTCGTATGTTCTTAAACTAGGTAGTCCACAATTAAATTTATTGGGTTTTATCTCACTCCGAGATACTGTTTGTCATTTAACTCGGTATCTTGTATATCTTATTCAGTCTTCTCATTTCAGAGACACGCGTACAGGCTCGAGCAAGTTACTTTCAGAGGCAGAGTTAGGTTTAGGTTATGTTAAGACTGCTGGTTCGTCTTTTAGGATAGTTAGGGGAAGGCTACAGCTCAGTCCCGTCCCACATTTCCCTCGGCCCAACTCATAGACAGTGCCTTCTTCCTAGTTTTCTTGATAGACAGGGCTTCACCTGTCACACCCACTCCATAGACATAGGGTCTTATACTGCTTAAGATTATTTGTCACCACGAGACGCATAGGCCTCACGCCCATCGGTCCAAACCATAGGTAGCGTCTCACATCAGCCGCTTGGCACTAGAGAGGGACTCACCAGTCACCGTATACAAGTTAATTTTTTTCTCATTTTTTCACTAGGCAGGGGGTCACGAACCAGCAGCATTATAGGAATATATTAAGGATCATGAATTGGTTTTGTTTACAGGATTATCATATGTAAGGAAGATCCCTCACAATGGAACCAGTGGCGTTACTGGAAGAATTTACATAATCAAATCCGGTAGCGGAACATGCAGGTAAGATACTGCCATGACACCGCTCTATGGCTTTACAGGGTGTCTGGGGAAGAAGGATTTTATTTGCCTTATGTTCGGGGCTAAGTCAGTCAAATTGTGAATTAATTTGGCAGAGATGTTGCATTAGTGTCATAGCAAGACAGACTACCACCTTCAGACATACATGTGTTACATACCTGGCCTTGATGTTATGACGTGTGCCATGTTTACGAAGCTACATATGGGAGGTAGCATTTCAAGGTTCTCCATTTTCCACCATACACGTCAACTATTGACTGGGCTAGCTTTTCTGTGGTAGGGTGCCACATGGTGTTCTGCCTTTACATCTTTTTGGCCATTTATATACTAGTTATGCATATTTTATCTTATTTTGTTAATCCGTCTTAGCAGGTATCAAACATCTTTATCAACATAACTACTACAGTAAGTTACACTGTCGCACACTCTTACGATTGATCAGGTAAGGTATTGTAAGTAGTCTTTCACTACTTTGTAGTGTATATTTTTGGAGCAGTTGGGTAGACAGCTCACTACCCTTCGGTTATCAGCCCTCCTTTTTAGTTACATTTGCTCCACCTTTCTTATTGCTTCTGTTAGATTTCAGGGGTTACCAGGCAGGGGGTTATCCAGTATCAGGTTATTTCAGTACTCATTCTTTATTCATGTTGGATATAGATCTACGGTCATGATCACTGTGGATTCATTGTCCTTTTTGCCCACTCTTAGGCCTACCTTACAGGTCGGAATGGGCAATAGGCATGCGACATACACCTTATCATCATAGTCTCTCCTAGGCCCGACCACAAATGTAAGGCTATTGGTTAGCCTGGAGTTGTGGAAGGGCTGGTTGGAGACATTTATACCAACCTCAATCCTTTCCTCGGGACTGCGCAGAGCTCCGACTGAGCTCTGTGTTACCCACCCAACCCATACCCCTTTTCTCAGCTCTATCAATTTAATTCTTTTTCTTATACACGTGGGCCCCCTCTTAGGCCTACCTTACAGGTCGGAATGGGCAATAGGCATCCGACATACACCTTATCATCATAGTCTCTCCTAGGCCTGACCACAAGCATTTGGTTTGCTGGATCTCCACCATATTACATAGCATTTATCTTGCAGATTTTCCTTTCAGTATTATTGTAAATACTACACTAACTACACTGACCAGTTTATATATTCAACCTATGAGTAGTGATGAGCGAGCATGCTCGGCCGAAGCTCAGTTCGGCTCGAGCATCGCTCTGCTCGGCACATGGCGGTACTCGTACGAGTACCGCATGTGCTCGCCCGCCATGTTCGGGTCTCCTCCCTGCACGTTTCGCGGCTGCTGCGCAGCCAATAAACGTGCGGGGAGGCTCTGACATCAGTGTAATGCCAGCAGCCATGTTGGCTGCTGGCATTACACTGATTGGCTGGCCAGAACCCGTGATCGGGTGCTGTATAGCACCTGACGCGCGAGTTCGGCTCATTCTTAGCCAGGGAGAAATGCGATCAGGCAGGGAAAGTCAGTGTAGGGAGAATAAACTTGTTGGAACTCTTTCAAGACCCAAAAGTCCTTTTTAGGACTGTTGTGTGTGGGGGCAGCATTTATATTTTGTTTGGGGGGGCACAATTTCTTTTTTTTTGTGGGGGGGGATATTTATAAGGTGACATTGTACTAGGTGCACAGGGACAAATATTTCACAGTGCAGTGACAAGGTGACATATTCTGTTAGGTGCACAGGGCCAATTATTTTAGAACGCAGCGACAAAAAGGGCCATTTTAAACGTGTGCCTAGCCATAGATTATTGTCACATTCTGTTTAGTGTGCAAATTCACAAATTAACGTCACATATTCCGTTCACTGTGCCTAGCCGCAGATTAGCGTCACATTCTGTTTCGTGTGCCTAGCCGCAGATTAGCGTCACATTCTGTTTCGTGTGCCTAGCCGCAGATTAGCGTCACATATTGTTTAGTGTGCCTAGCCGCAGATTAGCGTCACATATTGTTTAGTGTGCAAATTCACAAATTAATGTCACATATTCCGTTCACTGTGCCTAGCCGCAGATTAGCGTCAAATTCTGTTTAGTGTGCCTAGCCGCAGATTAGCGGCACATATTGTTTAGTGTGCAAATTCACAAATTAACGGCACATATTGTTTAGTGTGCAAATTCACAAATTAACGTCACATATTCCGTTCACTGTGCCTAGCCGCAGATTAGCGTCACATTCTGTTTAGTGTGCCTAGCCGCAGATTAGCGTCACATATTGTTTAGTGTGCAAATTCACAAATTAACGTCACATATTGTTTAGTGTGCAAATTCACAAATTAACGTCACATATTCCGTTCACTGTGCCTAGCCGCAGATTAGCGTCACATTCTGTTTCGTGTGCCTAGCCGCAGATTAGCGTCACATATTGTTTCGTGTGCCTAGCCGCAGATTAGCGTCACATATTATTTAGTGTGCAAATTCACAAATTAACGTCACATATTGTTTAGTGTGCAAATTCACAAATTAACGTCACATATTCCGTTCACTGTGCCTAGCCGCAGATTAGCGTCACATTCTGTTTCGTGTGCCTAGCCGCAGATTAGCGTCACATATTGTTTCGTGTGCCTAGCCGCAGATTAGCGTCACATATTGTTTAGTGTGCAAATTCACAAATTAACGTCACATATTGTTTAGTGTGCAAATTCACAAATTAACGTCACATATTCCGTTCACTGTGCCTAGCCGCAGATTAGCGTCACATTCTGTTTAGTGTGCCTAGCCGCAGATTAGCGGCACATATTGTTTAGTGTGCAAATTCACAAATTAACGTCACATATTGTTTAGTGTGCAAATTCACAAATTAACGTCACATATTCCGTTCACTGTGCCTAGCCGCAGATTAGCGTCACATTCTGTTTAGTGTGCCTAACCGCAGATTAGCGTCACATATTGTTTAGTGTGCAAATTCACAAATTAACGGCACATATTGTTTAGTGTGCAAATTCACAAATTAACGTCACATATTCCGTTCACTGTGCCTAGCCGCAGATTAGCGTCACATTCTGTTTAGTGTGCCTAGCCGCAGATTAGCGTCACATATTGTTTAGTGTGCAAATTCACAAATTAACGTCACATATTGTTTAGTGTGCAAATTCACAAATTAACGTCACATATTCCGTTCACTGTGCCTAGCCGCAGATTAGCGTCACATTCTGTTTCGTGTGCCTAGCCGCAGATTAGCGTCACATATTGTTTCGTGTGCCTAGCCGCAGATTAGCGTCACATATTATTTAGTGTGCAAATTCACAAATTAACGTCACATATTGTTTAGTGTGCAAATTCACAAATTAACGTCACATATTCCGTTCACTGTGCCTAGCCGCAGATTAGCGTCACATTCTGTTTCGTGTGCCTAGCCGCAGATTAGCGTCACATATTGTTTCGTGTGCCTAGCCGCAGATTAGCGTCACATATTGTTTAGTGTGCAAATTCACAAATTAACGTCACATATTGTTTAGTGTGCAAATTCACAAATTAACGTCACATATTCCGTTCACTGTGCCTAGCCGCAGATTAGCGTCACATTCTGTTTAGTGTGCCTAGCCGCAGATTAGCGGCACATATTGTTTAGTGTGCAAATTCACAAATTAACGTCACATATTGTTTAGTGTGCAAATTCACAAATTAACGTCACATATTCCGTTCACTGTGCCTAGCCGCAGATTAGCGTCACATTCTGTTTAGTGTGCCTAACCGCAGATTAGCGTCACATATTGTTTAGTGTGCAAATTCACAAATTAACGTCACATATTGTTTAGTGTGCAAATTCACAAATTAACGTCACATATTCCGTTCACTGTGCCTAGCCGCAGATTAGCGTCACATTCTGTTTAGTGTGCCTAGCCGCAGATTAGCGGCACATATTGTTTAGTGTGCAAATTCACAAATTAACGTCACATATTCCGTTCACTGTGCCTAGCCGCAGATTAGCGTCACATTCTGTTTAGTGTGCCTAACCGCAGATTAGCGTCACATATTGTTTAGTGTGCAAATTCACAAATTAACGTCACATATTGTTTAGTGTGCAAATTCACAAATTAACGTCACATATTCCGTTCACTGTGCCTAGCCGCAGATTAGCGTCACATTCTGTTTAGTGTGCCTAGCCGCAGATGAGCGTCACATATTGTTTAGTGTGCCTAGCCGCAGATTAACGTCACATATTGTTTAGTGTGCCTAGCCGCAGATTAACGTCACATATTGTTTAGTGTGCAAATTCACAAATTAACGTCACATATTCCGTTCACTGTGCCTAGCCGCAGATTAGCGTCACATTCTGTTTCGTGTGCCTATCCGCAGATTACCGGCATATTATCACAGTGCCTGTGATTCCTGTCACTCTCTGTTGTGGATGTCACTGATTTGCTGACTGAGTTTGACCCGCCTCCTGATGACCTTTTTATACCTGGCTTATCTTATGTCAGTTGCCCTTTCGTGGTGTTCCTGAGCCAGTGTGCTTTTGCTGTGTTCCTGTATTCTGAGTTCCTGTGTACCGATTCGGCTTGTCCTGACCATTCTCCAGTGTTCCTGCCTGTGCATGACCCGGCTCGTCTGCGGACCACCCTTGGATCCTGACCCAGCTAGTTTGACGTTCCTGCCTGTGTATGACTCGGCTCGTCTACGGACCACCCTTGGATCCTGACCCGGCTAGTTTGACGTCCCTGCCTGTGTATGACCCGGTCCGGCTGACTTACTGCTCTGAAGATCGACTTCCAGCTTGTTCCAGTGACCTGCGTTCCAGTTGTCGCCGCCGCGACATTTTCCTGTCCCTGATGCCCACGAGTGTGCCATTGCCTAGCCTGGTGATTCCTTCGATAGTGCTGTGCCTCGTTCTAGTGCAGAGCTGTGTGTATTCTGTGGGCCTTCCTCTCCTTGCAGAGCCTGAGCGTAGCGTTGAAGCCTCGAGTAACTTTACAGAGCCTTGCAGTAGCGCTGAAGCCTCAAGTAAACGTGCATTTTAACTCTTGCAGTGCTGCCTCTTATTCACTCTCTCTATCTCCTGTGCGAGCCTTGTTACAAGTGATACTGCTGCTGAGTTGGCCGCTCTCCGTCGGCAACTCTAGTCTAACGTTGCAGAGTGTTCACAAAGCTTGGGCCGTTTGGGCGCTTACAGGCTCTCCGGTGTTGGTTACCGACGAGATCATATACCCAGAGTGTTGGCAGAAAGGCTTCAGTGTTGGCTATCCGGTACTACGCCCGCGGGGGCTAGGGGCTCTGGCTCTAGTATTACTGCATTCGATTACGCCTGAGGAGGCTATTAGCTCTTGCATTGCAGGCCGGTTTCCATACAGCCCCAAGGGGCTATTCGCACTTGCACATACTTAAGCAGTTCCTGTAGCTACGCCCGTGGGGGCTAAGTTGTTACCCAGTCTGCTTATCATCTACCACCTTGGCAAGGCAACTCGTTCCTCAGCACCTGATGAACTTCGTCTGTACAGCACAGTCTATTTAACTTCAAGGGCGTGTCAAACTTCCACATCTGAGACTGAGTATAATTTGGTCTTTAACCCCTTTGGGGTCCATATCATCCTAGTGCATACTGACTTGCATTTATGTCCTTATTACTATTTTCTTTGTATTATCTCAGTTTACATTATCTGTGTATTACCTACCGCCTCTAGAGGGCGTAAGTGTCATCATTCACTTTAATAAAGTGTGTTTTATTTTCACTTATTTTCTGAGTGTCTTAAAAACCGTAACACATATATTCCGTGTAATATGAAGAAGGCGGGTAAAAAGGGACGGGGAAGTGGACGTGATCCTGATAGTTCAGGGCGCGGGTCAGGACGCGTAGAAACTGTGCCTGGTGGCAGAGCACAAGAAAGAAAGACATCCACCATACCTAGCTTCATGTCTCAGTTTACAGGGCGTCGCAGGACATCACTCTCGAGGTCAGACCACTGCGAACAGGTGGTCGGTTGGATTTCAGCTGAAACTGCTTCCAGTCGGTTAAGCACCACCCTGTCTTCCACCAAGTCCACTCTCACTAGCCAAGAGTCTGGTCAACATAATCCTCACCCTGATCATCCTTCCTCCCACCATAGAGGGTCTGGCCAAAGAAGTGATCCCACACTGGGATATAGTGAGGAGCTCGTCTCATCACCAATCCTTGATTTGAACCTCTCTCCAAGCACGCTTGCAGAGGAACATGAGATCTTGTGCCCTGATTCACAACCTCTAGAGGGTACACAATCACAAGAAGATGACAGAGGGGAACGGCATTTAAGGTCAAAGGAAGTAGTGGATGATGATGATGAGACACAGTTGCCATCAAATCAACCACAATTACTGTCTCAAGACCTTGATGAGGAGGATGATACACAGTTGTCAATGACTGAGTATGTGGTGGGATCAAGAAATGAGGAGGATGATCAGAGTGAGGAAGTGGAGGAGGACTTGGTGGACGATGAGGTCACTGACCCCACCTGGGAAGGTGGAGAGCCGAGCGATGACAGCAGTCCTGAGGGTGAGCCATCTGCAGCACCGCAACAGGCTGGAAGAGGCAGTGGTGTGGCTAAAGAAAGAAGGCGGACCGCACCAAACCGGACCGCAAATGTTCCACGGAGCACCCCCTTGCGTAAATCTCCCTTGCCAAGGGCTAGGTGTTCCGCGGTATGGCGTTTTTTTAAGGAAAGTGCGGACGACAAAAAAATTGTAGTTTGCAACCTGTGCCACACCAGAATGAGCCGAGGCATGAACACTAGAAACCTCACCACCACCAGCATGATCCGACACATGGCATCCAAGCACCGTAATAAGTGGGAGGAACGCCCGGATCGCCAATCTGTGTCTGCAGGCCACACCACTGCCTCCTCTTCCCCTGTTTTCGGTGCCGGCCAATCGCCTGTCGAAGGCGCAGGCCCGCATACCTCCCGCCCTGCACCTGTACCATCTGAAGCACCATCAGCGACCACATCCACTTCCCTGTCCCAGCGCAGCGTCCAAATGTCGTTACCCCAGGCATTTGAGCGCAAGCGAAAATACCCAGCCACCCACCCACAGGCCATAGCACTAACCTCACACCTTTCCAAATTACTGACCATCGAAATGCTGCCATTTAGGCTTGTGGACACTGAGTCCTTCCGCAGCCTGATGGCAGCAGCTGTCCCTCGGTACGCAGTCCCCAGCCGCCACTACTTTTCCCGGTGTGCCGTCCCCGCCTTACACCACCATGTGTCCCTTAACATCACCCGTGCCCTGACCAACGCAGTTACTGGGAAGGTCCACTTAACGACTGACACATGGACAAGTGCTTGTGGCCAGGGACTCTACATTTCCCTGACGGCACACTGGGTGAATGTCGTGGAGGCTGGGAGCGACTCGGACCCTGGGATGGCACAGGTGCTACCCACGCCGAGGATTGCGGGCCCTACCTCCATCAGGGTTTCCGCCAGCACCTACGTTATTGGCTCCTCCTCCTCCTCCTCCATTTCCACCTCCGAATTCTCTGCGCGCAGCGCCACTCACCCATCAGCCGGTAGCTGGAAGCAGTGTAGCACTGCAGTGGGGAAGCGTCAACAGGCCGTGCTGAAGCTGATCTGCCTTGGGGACAAACAGCACACGGCCTCAGAGCTGTTGCAGGGGATTAGTCACCAGACCGAGCAGTGGCTCTCGCCACTCAACCTGCAACCAGGCATGGTTGTGTGTGATAATGGGCGTAACTTGGTGGCGGCTTTGGAGCTCGGCAAGCTCACACACGTACCATGCCTAGTGCATGTATTTAATTTAGTGGTTCAGCGATTTCTAAAAACCTACCCCAATTTGCATGATCTATTGACGAAGGTGCGCTGCGTGTGTGCACATTTCCGTAAGTCATCTACAGCTTCAGCCAGCCTGTTGAAGCTGCAGCAGCGCTTACAATTGCCAGCTCACCGGCTGCTGTGTGACGTGAGCACGCGCTGGAACTCCACCTTCCACATGTTGGCCCGGCTTTGTGAGCAGCAGAGGGCAGTAGTGGAGTACCAGCTGTTACACGGTCGTCGCCTCTCCGTTCAACTTCCTGTAATCAGAAGTGAGGAGTGGGAATGGATGTCAGACCTCTGTGAGGTTTTACGCAATTTTGAGGAATCGACACAGATGGTGAGCGGCGATAACGCTATTATCAGTGTAACCATCCCACTTCTGTGTCTACTGAAACGCTCGCTGCTCACAATTAAAACCGACGCTTTGCATGTGGAAGAGGTGGAAATGGGGGAGGAAGAGCTTACACAAGGTGATAGCCAGAGCACCCTCACTTCGTCTTCTCAGCGACAATTGGAGGAGGCGGAGGAGGAGGAGGAGGAGGAAGACACGGTTGCCTCCGCTACAGAGGGTAGCCATGGAACTTTATTTCCATCTCTTCAGCGTGGGTGGGCAGAAGTGGAGGAAGAGGATGAGGAGATTGAGAGTCATCCTCCTGGTGAGGACAGCGAAATCTTGCCTGTTGGTACTCTGGCACACATGGCTGACTTTATGTTAGGCTGCCTTTCCCGTGACCCACGCGTTATACGCAGTTTAGACAACACGGATTACTGGGTGTTCACCCTTCTGGACCCCCGCTACAAAGAGAATTTCTCATCTCTCATTCCTCCGGTGGAGAGGACAAGCAAAATGGTGCAATACCAGAAGGTTCTTGTCGAAAAATTGCTCCAAAATTTTCCATCTGACAACGCTGGCGGCAGAGTACGTGCTACCTTGGCCAACCGAGAAGGGGAGAAAAGGGGAGAACACAGCAGTTCCGACAAAGGCAGGGCAACACTCTCCAAGGCGTGGGACACCTTCATGACACCCCGCCAGCACCCTCACCCTGATGCGCAGCCTAGTGTCACAAGGAGGGAAAAGTTTTGGAAGATGGTGAAGGAGTACGTAGCAGACCGTGTCAGCGTCCTCAATAATCCCTCTGTGCCTTACAACTACTGGGTGTCCAAGCTGGACACGTGGTATGAACTGGCACTCTACGCCTTGGAGGTGCTGGCCTGCCCTGCCGCCAGCGTTCTGTCTGAGCGGGTATTTAGTGCTGCTGGTGGCATCATAACAGATAAGCGTATCCGCCTTTCCTCCGAAAATGCTGATAGGTTGACACTTATAAAAATGAACAAGGCCTGGATTTCCCCTGACTTCTCCACTCCACTGGAGGAAAGCCCCGGGGGAACATAAACTCACTTTAGATATGTTATTTACAATGATGGGAATACTCTGTATTCCCATTCACCCCTTCCACCCAAAAAACGGGTATATGGTTGACTCTTAATCTTCTCATCCTCTTCCTCCTCTCCCATATACCCTCTGATATAATTTTTATATAGGGCCAGCTCACCAGCGGGCCCTGTGATACAATTTTTATATAGGGCCAGCTCACCAGCGGGCCCTGTGATATAATTTTTATATAGGGCCAGCTCACCAGCGGGCCCTGTTTGACAATTTTTGTATAGGCCAGCTCACCAGCGGGCCTTCTCATATAATGTTTTATTGGGTCAGCTCTCTAGCGGGCCCTCTCATATAATGTTTTATAGCGTCAGCTCACTAGCGGGCCTTCGCATATAATGTTTAGGATGGTCAGCTCCGCAGCAGACCCTCACCCATAATGTTTTAGATGGTCGGCTCAGCAGCAGACCCTCATTCCTAATGTTTTAGATGGTCAGCTTAGCGGCATGCCCTCGCCCCTAATGTTTTAGAGGGTCACCAGCAGGCCATTAATCCTAATTTTTCAAGGGTGTGTATGATGCCCTCCTTTATGTGTAATAAAGGGTGTATTGGAGTGACATTTCAGTCTCATTTTTGGCAGCCCTTTCACTTAGTGCATAGGCTTTATGAGTGTTGGACCACTACCTGAACTATTGTACCACAATGTGAATGAGGCCCTCCATTTTGTGATATACAGGTTGTATCGGAGTGCCTCAGGTCCTCCCATTGAATTAAATAGGGCTGGGGTGTTCGACAGAGCAGAAGGTAGTTCTTGGCTTCATCCACTAAGTCACTTCGTCACTTTTACTCAATGGATCAGACCCCACTGTTCCGACTATAAATTTTGGACTTAACAAGGGCAAACGGACATGTTGTAAAACCTGTGGTAGCTGCGGCCTCCGTTCCTGAATGCTGTACCTTACCCGGGCCATAACCACGTTGAACACCTGCTTTACGCTGCGCACTTTCCCTCTTAATCATGGCCCCAGTTCCGAAAAATCGATGACATTTTTTGCAGAATTTGCAGATGATATACAAGTAAATATACAGCAAATACTGTTTGGTAACAATTTTTCGCCTAAAGTCGTTTTTATCTTCCTTTTTGTGTGTTTTACGGTCAGTCTGTAAAAATGGCGTACTACGGGCGAAACATCGTTCCCAGCAGCAACGTTGGAGTCCAAGATGCATCCAGACATCCTCCCTATGCTGTCCCTGAACCATTTCTGTGGTGTTTCCATCATTTTCTGACCTTTTCCTATGAACCAGGCACCCTCCCCTCATCAGAGCAGGGGGTGCCTGGTGTAATGCTCGAGTCCTCCCATTGACTTCAATGGGGCTCGGGTGCTCGGCCGAGCACTCGAGCCTCCGGGGGCGCTCGGCCAGAGCACCCGAACACCCGAGCATTGGGGTGCTCGATCATCACTACCTATGAGGTGTTGATACATTGTATTACTCAAATGCTGTGAATCTTATTATATTAAAACGATATTAGTACCTGAATGCATTCTCCTTATAACTCTGAATGTTGCATTTGGTTAGTCAAACTATTAGCCTGCTTTATTAAGTAAAATGACCATTTAGTATCAGTGACCACACTATATGAGACTTACAACACGCTTGTATAGTTCCATCCACCGGTATATGGCGCTTTAATTTATACACAGTATATTGAATCAATCACTTAGGGTTTGCCTTCTTGACATTTAGTATTTTAAATTCACCAAATAAAGTTTGTAATTTTTTATTATTAATTTCTGACCTATACCTTGGTTTGTGGCCCTCAAGCCTGCCTGTTCTTACAGGGTATATTATTTTAAATTACCTAAGGGAAGTATTAGGAGTGCATTTTAAGGGTCTCCTTTGTTTTGTTTTTTTCCTTCTTGTCTTCCTGTCTCTGTCTGGGTTTTCCCTATTCTTCCTCCTTGTCTCTTGTTGCCTTTCTGGAGAGTCAGGGGGTACAGCAAAAGAGGTGCACAATTTCTAAGGTGGTTGTTGGCTTCAACATGTTTGACATAAATGTCATGGTGTCTGTGTTTTACATGCACTATCAGGTAGGTTGTGGCAAGGTGTGTCCCCTCCTTTCACCTTCTCACTGACTTGTCACAAATTGTGCACAATGCCATTGGTGATTACTGTACTGTGCCTGTCCCAAGAAAAAAGTAGTTCCACATCCATGACTTCAGGGGATAGGGATAGGGAACAGGTGGAGAAAAATGGCCTCTTTCTTCTCTTCCACATTCCCCTTCACTGTCTGGGGCAGAGGATAATGTTGCTGCTGTTGTTACGACTGCCTCAGAATCAGCACTGTAACTAGGACCAGGATTATTGCTGCTGCTAGCAAGTGGAACCTGTCCTAGTCCTGCATCCTTTGTTAACCCCATTCCCACTGTGTCCACTGTGGTCTGTGGCACACTAACCTGCTCCTCAGCATCCTGCTTCCCTTGTAACTCAGCAGCAGGAATTAGAGCAGTTGCAAATTCCAAAAGCTCACTGGTGGTGGTGGTGGTGATGCCCATCTTCATCCCTGTCTTCCATTCCTTCTCAGTTTGGACTAAAAAGGCCATCAATGTCTCTTCCACCCCAGCTTCACCACCACCATCATCATTACCACCACTAGTTCCTATGTGCTGCTGTTGCTCTATTACAGACATCTCACTGTTGGTTGGAGGAGGTGGCAAGCAATGTGATAGAGGGTCCCCTAATGTCACACTTGCCATTTCTTGGTGACGTTAAGAAGGCAGACCGGCAGCAGTAGCAGCAGGCACAGGCAGCTGATCTGTGTTCCTGGTGGTGGTTGTATTATTGCTGCCCCTGATATCCACCACCAATTCTGGCTTCTTCAGGATCATATTCCACCTGGACACTGTTGTGAAGGGAAGGGGACTCCCAGAGACAGAGGAATGGTGTGGGCTCTCAAATGTTTCCCCTATCACTCCCCTAACACTAGTCCCACAGGCTGCTTCACCATTACTGTTACTACTACTAACACCAACCACATCAGGTGCAGCCCCTGAGTCTTCCTCCTCACAGTCTCTAGTAATAAGAGGATATTGATTACCCCCTCCTTCACTCCCAACACTAACAAGCTTCTGGACCTTCTTAGTAGTAGTACTAGCACTGTCGGGACTGCTTGAGAATGGCAAGTGTGACTTAGGGTCCCCTGCTGTCACACTTGACATCATCTTCTCCTCCCCCCTCCTGAGCATTACAAGACACACTAGCAGCAGGTTCAGCACTGGTGGCAGGCACAGCACTGGTGGAAGTAGGGGCAGCATGTCTGACAGCAGGCACAGTACTTGTGGCAGCAGGTTCAACACTTGCAGCAGGCACAGCCCTGGTGGCAGCAGGTTTATCACGTCTGACAGCAGGCACAGCACTAGTGGCAGCAGGGGCAGAACATATGGCAGCAAATACAGCAATGGTGGCAGCAGGGGCAGCAAGTCTGGCAGCAGGCACAAGCAGCTGACCTGTTCTGCTCTCACTACTCCCCTTTTCTTCCTCCTTTGGCATTAATTTCCCCAAGATCCCTAGGGGTGATTTAGGGGTGATTTAGGAGGACAGGACAGTATTGGTTCTGTAGTGCTCACTTCCTCATCCTCCTCCCCAGACTCAGTGGACACATAAGGGTCCTTCCAGTTCCTCCTTTTATTATTTTTAAACCTTCTCACAGGGATAGCACGTCTACCTTGCTCTGTAGCTGCTTCTATTGGGTTCCACTTCCAGGAATACGTCACATTTTTATAGTGAAAAGGAGAAAAACAAGTAAATCAATGGGTGGAAACTTTGTAGCCATTGGAAAAATGGTGAAGAATTTTGGCCAATAGATGAAAAATGTGAATATTTTAATTGCTGGTTTTCACAGAATTTCTTTCGGGAACATGGAAGACCTTTCGCTCACCTCTAGTTGTGAGGGTTTATGTAACTTGTCACTATAAGTATTACAGTTAAAATTAGATGTTAACCACAAAAAAGAGGCAATTGGCCCATTTATTCTACAAATGTTCCAATTAGAAGGCACAATCTTAAATTGATGTATGTTTATTCCAGGCATTTTTGGTTTCATTTACCATATTTGTCTTTGTTCTATAACTAGGAGACTGTTCCAAGAACCTGTTACCCATTTTATGAACTAGTTCTTAATCTATTATATCCGAATCTTTGAACTCCTGACTTTAAATCCAAGGCTGACTAGACAAGGGGCAATCGGGTGTTTGCCTTCCAGGGCAGTGCTTTTAGAAATATTTAGGGTAACTAAGTGAAATTGGGGAGGCCCATTTTTGTGTACACAAAAGTGATGTTCTCGACTCCATTTTTTTCAGGAATTGTCTCAAAAAGCAGTGCTTTAAACCCTGTTACTCCTATAGAGGCACATATGGGTCCACTAGTAGGGAGGGGCAAAAATGTTCACCATAAAACAAAATCTGCACATAATTGCACTTCCATCTTGGTGTGAAATTTCCCCTTGAAAATTGTTGGTGTCCCTGATGTAAGCTGCGACTGGGGCAGAGTGATAATTGATGGGATAGAGCATTTTGTAGAGGATGATTTGTAGGATTTGTTGTAGAGGCCCAATCACTGAGGAAACATTAATTTGTGGGAATTAGACTTGAGGCACAAGTCCTGATATATTGTAGGACTTAGACTTGTGTTAGACCCAAACCATGAGGAAACATTCATTTGTATGACTTAGACTTGTTTGGCACAATCCCTGTGGAATCAGTGATTTGTAGGACTTGTTAGAAACAATCACCCAAAATGTTTTTTGTTTTTTTTTGTAGGCCTCTTGTTTTATTTTTTAAAGAATAAGCCCTGAGAAAAAAATGCCCTATTGGCCTAATGTCAGCAGGTCATGTTTTGTGGCCAGTGGCCACTGTCCATTGTTCGATGCCCTGGTGTTCTTGTGGAATTTGGGACTTCTGTTCTTGTTGATGCTAAGTCATTTAAGTAGCAAGACGAGTAGGCAGCTCAAAGGGAAATGAATCAGCAATGGCAGTAACATGGGAGATGGATGATCATGGTTCCACTTGCCACTACTAGCTCTAGTGATGTGCCTGAGGCATTAGAAGCACCACAACTAACCCCCACCACTTCAGGTATATGTGGAGAAAATAAGAAGTTGGCCAGTAATGCTTCTTCACCTGCACCTCCTCCAAAGTCATGGGTGTGTTGTTACTAGAATAGAAATTTTTCCCTTAAGAGCAGGAACTGTACCTCTCATCAGCAAATGCAATATGCACATTGTGTGGTATTGTAAATAAAGGAAAGACTGGGAACAATTGGCACATCTGCCCTCACATCAAACACCTTGCACAACATCCAAACATCTGGACTTAGGGTCCCCAGTGTGAAATCCTCCCACCAGAAACCAGGTACTGTTGGTGTCACCATGCCTCTTGTCCACTCCCCACTAAGGATACGTGAAACTGCAGACAGTTTAATAATAAAGATGAACTACCAGCTTAGCATATTCTGTGGGATGGAATCTCCTTAGATGCCGATTTATGCTCTGTTGCGGGTATCCTCCACCATGCTGTCATGTGTGGTCAGCACATCACAGAGTGTGCAATGGGTGGACACAAACTTCCACATTCTGACAATTACTGAATGGCTATTAGATGGTGGGGGAAGTAAAGATGAACGTGGAGGATCACCATAAGACGTAGTTACATGATCTTCTCATGTCCAGACCGTAGAGCAAGAGCTTCAGCCTCTGGCTGGGTTTCTCTATTCTTCCTCCTCTTTGATTTCCACCTCACCTCTTGTTGCTTTGGGTAGAGTCAGGGGGTACAACAACAGTGGTGCCAGATTTCTTTGGTGGGTGTTTGGCTTGAACATGTTTCACATAAATGTCATGGTGTCTGTATTTCATGTGTGTTATCAGGGCAGTTGTGCCAAGGTACGTTCCCTCCTTTCCCTTTTCACTGATTTATCACAAATTGTGTACAGTGCTTTTTGCTGATGACTACACTGTACCTGCTCCAAGAGAATATAATAGCCTTACACTAAATACTTCAGGGGGAGTGGAAAGGTGGAGATGAATGGCCTCTTTCTTCTTCTCCTCCACAATCCTCTTCACTGTCTGGGGCAGAGGGTTATGTTTCTGCTCTTGCTGCTACTGCCTCAGAATCAGAACTGCAACTAGGAACAGGAGTATAGCTTCTTTGAAGTGGAACCTGTCCTAGTCCTGCATTACTGGACCCCCATTCCCACTGTGTCCACAGTGGTGTGTGGCACACTAATCTGCTCCTCAGCATCTTTCCCTCCCTTGCAACTCATCAGCAGAAGGAATTAAAGCAGGAGAAAACTCTGCAAAGCTGAGTGGTGATGATCCCCATCCCTGTTTCCCATTCCTTCTCCTTTTTGGGCTAAAAAAGTCATTTATGTCTTTTCCACAGCTTCTCCACCATCATCATCACCACAATCACCAGTCCCTTTCTGATGCTGCACTATTACAGATGTCTCACCGGTTGGAGGAGGTGATAAGAAATGTTACAGCGGGTCCTCTACTGTCACACTTGCCATCACTTATTGAGCTGAGGAAGGCAGAGTGTCAACACTAGCAGCAGGCTCAGGCAGCCCATCAATGCTCACGGTGGTGGTAATATTATTGTTTCTAGGCAACAATTCTGCCTTCTTCAGGATCATGATCCATCTGGACAATACCGTGGGGGTAAGGGGACTCCAAGGATTCAGGTGAATGTTTTGAGTTCCTTGACCACTGGTCTGGTCACTCTGTAGTACTTCCCCTACTACCACAGTGTCAGTAGAAGGATCTACTATGGTATCACTAGTCCCACCAGCAGCTTTATCATCACTGTTATGACTACTACTAACATCAACCACATCAATTTCAGTCCCTTGCTCCTCACTTGTAGTATGATCACCCCCTCCCTCACTCCTAACAATCTGAGTCTGTAGCTGCTGGAAATTCTTAGTACTAGGACTTGCTCATAGTGATATCAGTATTATGATCTTCTCCTGCCTCAATTTTGCTATAAATTCACAGCACAAGAGCCTAGCACCTCTTTCTCTCTCGATAACTGCTTGTATTGTA
Organism: Rhinophrynus dorsalis; assembly: GCA_037306005.1. NCBI lineage: Eukaryota > Metazoa > Chordata > Amphibia > Anura > Rhinophrynidae > Rhinophrynus > Rhinophrynus dorsalis. The sequence continues at coordinate 237,219,436 of CM074723.1, read as the reverse complement.
TTTCGCTTCCTGGAAAATATAGAGAAAATGCGAAAAAATTAACAATGTATTGAAAACGTTCTAGTCATTGAAAAAATAGCAAACATTTTTTGCCAATAGGTGAAATCGGTGAAGATTTTAATTACTTTATTTAAAGTGGATTTTCCTGTGAAAAGGGGACAACCACATGGTTTTATGGGAACATGATGGGACAATACACCTACCCCTATCCACTAGTAGGGCAGTGGAACACATTCCATATAAAACTTAACTTTTAATAAAAATAATAAAATCATGTTGCCCAGTGTTTCAGTCATATGACAGACTTTCCTCATGGACTCAAAACCACAGATACTCTGACCTTTAGCTGTTAAATAGCCCCTCATTTGAACCTGGTGCCAAGATAACACTTGTCTGATTACCACGGAAACCAAATCAATATGTAATGTGTGTTATGTTGGCAAGACAAGTAGACCTTTTAGAGAAAGAATGAGGGAGCATCGGTCTTCAAGTTTGAGGGGATTAAATGGAACCCTGAGTGAAAAAGAAAAAAACCTGTTGCTAAACACTTTATACAAGGAAAGCATAGATTAAATGAGTTCCAGTGTTGCCCCTTTGAATTAATTAAGCAGAGTCTACGGGTGGAGGGATAGAACTCTGAGGTTGTCAAAGAGAGAATTGCATTGAATATACAAATTAGGAACACTGGCTTCTTATGATTTAAACAAACAGTTCAGTTTAACAAGTAACATCTGACTTATAATTTCTTCACATTCCATTTTTTTAAAATTATGTGTGATGTGTATTATTATTTTTAATATATTAATGAATTTTTGGTGTTGATGTATGGATACAAAGAGAATGCTACCTGGTTACAAGGGGATCAGACAAGTGTTATATTGGCGCCAAGTCCAAATGTAAAGCTATTTAAGAGCTATCAATTAGTGTGTCTTTAAAGCTGAGTCGCTGATGAAAGTCTGTGATAAGGCTGAAATGTTGGTCAACATGGCTTTTTGATTCGTATTAAAAGTTATCTTATATTGAGTGTGCTCAACTGCCAGTTAATTGATTTTCAAGCATCTTTGAGTCAGAATCCCCTCTCATTAAAGAGAAAGTGTGTGTGACAACTCCTGAATGCGAATTTCACTAATAGAGCCCAATTCAGCAAGCTAAAGAGATACACTTCTAAAGCAAACCAACTGCAGCATTGCATGCAAATGAAAATAACTCAAACCCCATTGATTAAATTGAGCTTTTTGGATGCTTGACAGGTCTCCAGTTAATTGCAATATATTACTACCTCTGTATTATTCAATGAGTTAAAAGCCACATTTAAATCAAGGGCCTATGGAAAATTGGTTTTCTCAAGACCTGCACCTCTCTCTTGCTGAATTACTCCTTGTTGTTTGTAACGGATCTTACCCGTTACTGGGAGCTCTTGTCAGGGCATGGAACATATTCACCCCTGGGCTCAGGGGTTATGGACAAGGAATAGACATTTTTCCTGGCTGGACAGCCTTATGGAACTTTGCATAAGACTTTTGATAGACTTTATGTGAATAGGGCTAATGTACAAAACTGCCCTGCGTTAGACTGCTGGCTTGCTTCCAAGGGATGGGGCAGTGAAGGGTTAATTCTTTGAATGTGTAATGCAGTCCCTCAAGCCATTGTATTGTGTATTGTAAGATGTTTTGAGACCCCTTGCTGTGTGTTAATCCATTCACGCCCCTCAGTCTGTGAGTCACCTATTGTATAACCTGAAACTCTGTTGCCAGCCCTTTGTATTATATGTTGTGAGTTGATTACCTCTGTGAATGCTCCCATTGTGTCAGCCCTTACCATTTGCTGCTGGATTGTATTATCTCTGCCCCTCAAGTCTTTGTTCAATCAAACCCTTTTGTATCTGGTTTCACCCATCAGTTCAATGTAAAGATTTGTATATAAATATCTGTAGTTTGTGTCAATAAAGTGAGTTATGTTTTGGAGTGAACAAGGAGTCCTGGAGTCTTGTATTGCTCATGGTCTAAAGTATCCACTCTGATACCCATCTGCACCAAGTATCCTGAACTGTCGACCGCCTGCTGCCAGTTTCCTGTGACCTAACTTCGTGGACTGTCAGATGGCGACGTGGACTCTTCCCTGCTTCCCTGCTTCCAGTAATCCTGTGACTGTTTCCAGTGACCGTCCATACTTCAACCAGTGCATCTGATAGCGCTTATCTGCGTCAAGAAGGAGAGACCCGGGAACGACGGCGGAAGGCAACGCGGTCCCTTCCCAGCTTCCGTTACATTGTTTAATTTATTTATGCTTTTTTGCCATGAAGGAGGGCATACTGTCAGAGCTGCATTTACTATTGACTAGACAGAGTGAGCTCCTCCTCACTACCATATGCTGAGGAGATACATCTGCCATTCAGAGAAAGGAAGTAGACAGGAAACATTTTAAAACATTTTGTCCCACCCTCACTCATCACCTGTATTCCTAAAGACCAGGCACCAGACTGACAGTCTGGAACCAAACCCCAGCTCTGCATTTTGTGGCTTGGTCTTGTCTTATGTCCAGGATAGACTTATGCCTATCCCATGCATGCTTAAATTCCCTCACTGAATTAATCTCTAACAGAAATCTATAGAGTGACATAACCACTTCCCTCTTTCTGCCACTAGCTATACAACCTAGCACCTGGCTTGCATTTGTTTGTTATGTTGCCTGCCTACTTTTAAATCATCATAAATAATTACTGCCAAGTCATATTCTGTCTGACAGAACAGTAACCTTAATAGTATATTCTGCCTTTGAAATGTAATGTCTTAAGTGCATTATTTTACATTTATCAACATTAAACTGCATCTGACACACTCTTGACAATTCTTCTGATTTAACTAAATCATTTGTCATTTGACTTATCCCCACAAATATGCCTACTCTGTTGAAAATGTATAATCTGAAAAAAGGCACATCTTACCTTGAATATGTTGTATGTATGTATGTGTCTTTATTTATATAGCACCATGCATGTACACAGAGCTTTACAGAAGCTGAAATAGTACAATACAAAATACAGGACTGTGTTAAGAGCATTAAGTGCAGAAAGTGCAGCAAGGGAATCTTACAATGGGAAAGGAAACCTGCCCCAAGGAGTTTATGATCTAATTAGAATGCATGACAACATACAGAGACAGTAGAAGGAGGATTATAAGTGCAAGTACAAGGTGTAGTGAAGGAAGTGCAGAAGGATTCTGATTTGACTATTGGTGTGCAAAAGGAGGATATTGTCATTGGGCTGCCTCCTTGTGCAGGTAAGTTTTGAGGAGATGCTTGAAAGGGATCAGTGTAAATGGTAGAATGGTGATAGGGAGGGCATTCCAAAGTCGAGGGGCAGCCAGTGAAAAAGATTATAGAAAATAGAGATAGAAAGAGACCTCTTAAACAGCACCAATCCCTCTCCTATATATTCAGCTTAGTGAGTGAGTATGGTATGAGGTATATAGAGGGGGAAAACAATTAAAATTATAATAGTTAAAATTTTACTTTTATTGCTACCCTTCTAAAATGAACGAATTAAAATCAATGGCTATACTATTATCTATTAGCTTAATAAATTACAGAAAGACACTATCTTCCTATTATAAACTAATAATGTACTTCTCTTAGTACTGAGTATATATAATCGCTCTGTCCCTATTAACTAATAAGCAGGTGTGCAACTCAGCTAGATGCACAATGCACTAAATATTGCTATCCCATAATACTAAAGTGTCAAAATAGTAAGGATATAAAGGATACCTCAGTTACATGCTCCCTATTAGTAAGCATAAATGCAATAAAGATAAAGAGCACAAGATAAAGATACAGATCCTGTGTCCCTATTATCTCCAATTACCAATCCAAATTACCTAGTGTCTAATGATGTATATTCGTATCTCATATTGCACTAAAGAAAATAAGATATAACCAGGTCAACCTGCCTAAAAGTAACTATAATACAAAAGGACAGAGAAAGAGAGAGAAAATGGCCGCAAAAGTTAACCACTTAAAAACTGAAGCTTCACGCTTCCAAGAACCCCGGCGGTTAAGTCCGCAAAAATCATTGGGTAATAAACCCGCTGGGCAAGTGATCCATATAAGCCAAAAAATTGAGAGGAGAAAGAGAAATATGTAATATAACGCTAATTCATGATTTATCTAGGATTGCACACATAGCTGAGCTACAAAGTTTGCGCTCAGAAACCCTTAAAAAAAAAGTTTATACCTGAGAGATCACTCGAGTTGTGCAGGGAGAGGACAGGAAGAACCTTTGAGAAGACTGTAGGTGACAGGATGGGTTGTAGCGGGAGATAAGAGCAGAAATGTAAGAGAGTGCTGTAGAACAAAGAGACTTACAAGAAAGGAGGAGAATCTTGTAAGAAATATAATACTTTGTAGGTAGCTATCACGGTGCCTGTGATTGCCTCCAGTGACACTGTTCTTGCAGGCAACACTGCATTACTTTCTGGCTGTCGCGCTGAGGCACATTTGCTATTCTTATTGGCTGCTGTTAATTGCCAGAGTGAGTCTCCGCCTACATGTTAAGCCTTATAAACCTCAGCCTGCCTTTACTCCTTTGCCCTTTCATGGTGTACCTGTGCCCTATAGTCCTTGCGATTCTCATGTTCCATTTCTGTGTTTGACTCCTGGCTACGTTTTGACTTCGGCTCCATTTGATCCCTGACTGCTGACAATCCATTCCGGTCTGACCTTTGGCTCTGTCTGACTACCCACTCCGGTCTGACTTGAGGCTTTGGCCTGACTACCCACTCCGGTCTGACTCCTAGCTTTGGCTGACTATCCGCTCCATGCTGACCCCTGCTGAGGCTGACTATTGATTATTCTATGCCCGTGGCCTACTGTTTCTGCTTGCACTCTCCATGCTCTGTTGTTTCCTCCGGTCAAGTGGTGCTTAGTCTGCATCAGTCTGTGCCACTGGCATTCCTGCTGTCTGTCATTCAGTTCTGTGCTATTGGGTACCATAGAGTTCTAGGGATTCTCAGTCACTATTGCTTGTTCGGTTACCATAGTGTTCTAGGGAGTCTCAGTCACCCCTGCCTGTTCTGTTACCCTAGCATTCTAGGGATTCTCAGTCACCACTGCCTGTTCCATTACCCTAGCGTTCTAAGGATTCTCAGTCACTGCTGCTGCTGTACTAGTAGCTACTACCATCCTCGCTACTAGTATATATATTCAGTCAGAGTGGTATTTGCCTCATTACAGTAGGGTGATCCTGTGCTGCCTCCATACCTGGCTAGTGAGGGTTAAGGAAGTGCTCAGGCACCGTCCTTACACCTGGTCCTGTGAGGGTTGGGGAAGTGCTATTTATTTTATTTTATTCTATTTCTGAATAAAGATATTATTTTACTGTATCTGTACTTGTCAGTGTCATTATTCATAAGTTACCTCGTGACAGTAGCCAACTGAGGGATTTCAGGAGGAGATGAGAGAGAAGGTATCTGGGAGCAAATATGGTGATTCTTGTGGCTGAATTGATAACAGATTGAAGTGGTGAAAGACAAGGAGCAGGAAGACTAGAGAGTAGAATGTTGCAGTAGTCAAATCTAGAGAGAATGAGTGCCCAAGAGTGAGTTATTGCAGTTGAGATACAGAGGAAGGGATGTTCTGGTGACAGCTTGATTATGGGGGAGAATGTTAATGTGGAATCAAATATGAACCCAAGACAGCATGCTTTGGATACTGAGTGGATGGCAGAGTTGTCTATTGTGATGGAGAAGGAGGTTGGTGGATGGGTTTTAGGATGGAACACAACCAGCTCTGTCTTAGCCATATTAAGTTTAAGCTATGATGAAATAGCTGAGAGACAATTAGTGACTTGAGACTGCACAGCTGGGTTGAGGTCAGGAAAAGAGAGATAGATTAGTGTGTCATCTGCATACAGATGATAATGAAAGACAAGATATGAGATATATGAGATAAAGTCACCAAGTGAGAGGTTCTAGAGGGAAAAAATAAGTGGTCCCAGGACTGATCCCTGAGGTACACCTACTGAGAGGTCACGGGGATATGAGAAACCATTAGCAAAAGAAACACTGAAAGTACATTAAGAGAGATAGGAGGAAATCCATTCTAGAGGTGTGTCAAGGATGCCAAGGGTGTGCAGTGTGTCCAGTAGGTGTGCATGGTTAACAGTGTCAAAAGCAGCAGATAGATCTAGTAGGATTAGAATGCTGTATTGTCCATTGTCCTTTGCTGTGTGTAGATCATTAGTAATTTTTGTTAGGGCTGTCTCAGTGGAATATTTGGAATGGAAACCTGACTGTAATGGGTCAAGAAGAGAGCCTGAACTGAGAAAAGTGTCATGATCAGCATGTGGGAACCAGCCTTTTCTGACCCTTGAGACCTGGATGTGCTATTCTCCTTCCGAAGAAGGCGCTTAAGAAGAGGAAGTTCCCTATTTTCCCTGTCCAATTATTTGAGTTATCTGTATCCTGGTAAGTTGCTGATGTGCTCTGGTAGTTTTGATTCTTCTGGCGTTATATCCCTCAACTTTGTTTGACTATCTGTTTGCCTATCACAGATATTACTGTTTGATCCTGGAGACCGCAGCTTGGCTCTCTGACTACGCCTCTGTCTGCTCTGTATGGTCATATCCACCCCAGTTTGACCCGGCTTGTCCAACTGTTCTCTCTCCTCTTGTGTGGAGAGTCTTTTGCCTTTACCATTTATGAGACGCTCAGTGCCTGGCAGCCTTATTGTCAGAGTTTCCCTTGTGTGCTCCTCTGGCTGGGTTCTTCCTCCAAACTCATTTGAGCCCTGGGCCTCAGAGACGGGAGTCACATCCTGCCGCTGATTGGCTCCATGGTATGTGGAAGTCTCAGCCATTTGTGCCAGCAGCAGAGGAGCAGGAACAACACAGAGAGAGAGAGAGAGAAAGAGACCTGTTTCCTCTCCGGCTGCTTAGGACTGGGTAGCCTCCTGGCTCAGGCCCTATCCGGGTGAAGCATTAGCTCCGTTAGACAGACGTGTCTTGGCCATCCACCTAAGTCCATCCATGGTGGTCCCAGAGGATTGAAACAGGTACCTTCGGTTTGTCTAGCATTGTGGAACAGTTCTCTATTCCCTGTGGTTGAATCATCTTTGCCTGTAGCTTTCTCCAACTACTAGGGGGTATTGTCTTTCTCTAGTTTTTGAGCAGTCTGTAATACTCTGCTATACTTTACTGCTAGCAGTCTTACTTTGCTGTATCCTCCTGTTGGCACTCTTGCTCTGCTATCTATCTAAGCCTGTGAGCAGTCTAATTCTGCTATATTCTGCTTTGAGCAGTTTTACTCTGCTATAATTAATGGTGAGCAGTCTTGCTCTGCTATACCCTTCTGTTGTCAGTCTTGCTCTGCTATCTGTCTATTTCTGTGAGCAGTCTAACTCTGCTATACTATGCTTTGAACAGTCTAACTTTGCTATATTCTGTTGTGAGCAGACTAATCCTACTATACTTAACAGTGAGCAGTCTTTCTCTCCTGTACCCTCCTGCTGGTAGTCTTGCTCTGCTATCAGTCTATTCCTGTGAGCAATCTAACTCTGCTTTACTCTGCTTTGAGCAGTCTCGCTTTCCTATACTCTCCTGTTGGCAGTCTTGCTCTGCTTTATCCTCCTGTTGGAGAGGTCGTTACATGGGAATTTCAGCATAAGAATTCTACCTCTGAGATTCGGATCCCTCTCCGGTACCCTCTAATTCTGTCGTGGCCTGGGTCTCGGCTCAACTGAGATCAGGCATCTGGCTTTGCGGCTAGCTTCTTTGCCTCGGCCTTGGCCGCAGCAAGGAATTAGTTGGACTGGCAACGCACCCAAGCATAGCTCTCAAAGCAACGAACCCTAGCTACTGGTGATCTGAATTCTCTAGTTCCAGAACTGTGACAAAAAGTGATTAAGCAAGAGAATACAAGGCATTCCAAGATCTTAGATGCAAAAGGGAGGAGTGTAACTGGATGGTAAGACAGGTGGGGTCGAGGGAGGGTTTTTTGAGCCTTGCTAACTCATCATAAAATATCCATATAATATATATAAATTAAATACAAGTATAAAGTTGAAAGATATAGATAGTAGCAAGAAATGAGAGGGTTCTCCAGTTCCCCTGACATTAGGCCTAGACCCAAAAGTGAAAACACATACAAACAAACAGATCTGCTCTCCTCTATATGCTGTGAATAATGTGTGCCCTATAATGGGAAAATATAATAATCCTTAGTAAATCTAAGTGAAATAAGTGAGAATTTTGTCCCACAAATTGGCCAATCTGTGTGTAAACTTACCAACCACGCCAAGGTACCTCACTTTATGGTAGGTCCTACTCTAATACACCTACAAATGCTATCTAAATTAAAAATACCTGAAGAAAGATGTTATTTTGAAACGCATTGGAGGGGACACTTTAAATTATATTTAGATGTTTTTATACCCATTTACATATCTCCTTCCTTTGAAATCAGTAGGGGTGGGTAAAAGTTGTCGCCGTGTTCCCACGTGAAATTTTGCGAAAACCACGTTGTTCTCCGCTTTTTTGTGGGAAAATCCGCTTTAAAACTAGCGGTAAAAATGTTATCATTTTTGCCCATTGGCCAAATTTTTCACCATTTTTTCAATGGCTAGAAAGTTTACGCCAATTGGTTTACGTTGTTTTTGCACTTCCGCTATAAAAACGTGACGTTTTCGCTGAAGGCAGACACAATAGAAGCAGCTACAGAGCGAGATAGATGTGCTTTGCTGTTCTCTTGTGATATTTTGCAAAAAGGAGGCAGGAAAGGCTCATAGTGACTCCTATCACTATAAGCAGGGTAAAAAATAAGCAGTGGAGGAGCTGAGTCTGAGGAGGAAGGGACCACTACTGTACCGATGCTGTCCAGTCCCCATAAATCACCCCAAGGGATCTTGGAGAATTTAATGGGAAGGGAGGGAGAAAAGGGAATGTGAAGGAAGGGAGAAAAGGGAATGGGAAGGTAGGGAGAAAAGGGTAGTATTAGTGAGAGCGGGACAGGTCAGCTGCCTGTGCCTGCTGCAAGACGTGCTGCCCCTGCTGCCAGTGCCATGATTGCTGTACCTGCAACCACTAGTGTTGTACCTGCTGTCAGATGTGCTGCCACTAGTGTTAAACATGCTGTCAGTGATGAACTTTCTGCCAGTGCTGAACCTGCTGCCACCAATACTTTGCCTGCTGCTAGTGTTTCTTGTAGTACTCAGGGGGGAAAGAGAAAATTATGCCATATGTGACAGCAGATTACCCTCTGTCACATTGCTAGTCACCTCCTACAAGAAGCAGTGAGATGTCTGGAATAGAGCAGCAGTACGTAGGGACTAGTGGTGGTGGTGGTGATGGAGAAGCCGAGGTGGAACAGACATTGATGGCCTTTTTATCAGAAAGTGAGAAGTAATGGGAGACAGGGATGAGGCTGGGCATCACCATCATCACTAGCAGTCAGCTTTTGAAATTAGTGGAAATTGCAACTGCTTTAACTTCTGCTGCTGCTGAAATGAAAGGGCAGCAGGTGCTGAGGAGCAGGCTAGTGTGCCACAGACCACAGTGGACACAGTGGGAATGGGGTCAACAAGTAATGTGGGACTAGGACAGGTTCTACTTGCCAGCAGTAGCAATACTCCTCCTGATCCTAGTTGCAGTGCTAAATCTGAGGCAGTAGCAGCAACAGCAGCAATATTATCCGCTGCCACAGAAAGTGAAGGGGAATGTGGAGGACAAGAAGAAAGAGGCCATTCTTCTCCACCTGTTCCCTATCCCCCCCCAGAAGTCATGGGTGTGGGACTATTATTCTCTTCAGGCAGGCACAGTTCAATCATCATCAACAATGGTACAGTGAAAAATTTGTGACAAGTTAGTGAGAAGGGGAAAGGAGGGAACACACCTTGGCACAACTGCCCTGATAACACACGTGAAACACAGGCACCATGACATTTACTCCAAACATCTTAAAGCCAAACACCCATTACAGAAATCCAGCATCGCTGTTACTGTACCCCCTGACTCTCCAGAAAGGTGGAGATCAAAGAGGAGGAAGAATAGAGAAACCCAGACAGACACTGGAAGTTCCATGACGAGCAAAACAACTAGGTCGCCATCAACATCACTTTCCTCTAGGGTAACAAGTACATCTTCTGCCAATCCACCTCATTCATCGTTACCTCCCCTGCCAAATGGTAGCCACTCTGTTAATGTTAGGATATGGCTGTTCATCTCTACCCATTGCACATTGTGTGGTGCACTGACCACACATGCCAGTGTGGTGGAGGAGAATCAATACCAAGATCAGGTGGCATCTGAGGAGATTCCATTCCACAGAATATGCTAGGATTCTGATAGGGAGGGTTCATCATTACTATTAAACTGTCAACAAGTTGTCATGTGTTCTTAGCGGGGTCTGAATAAGGGGTACAGTGACAGGGGCAGTACTTGGTTTCGGGTGTCATGGTGTTTGGATACAGTTGTGCCCCCAGATGTTATTTAGCACATTCACACTGTGCACATTTCAGTTGCTGATGGAAGCCACAGTTCCTGTTCTCAAGGGAAAAATACAAATTGTAATAACAACACACCCATGATGATTTGGAGGAGGGGCAGGTGGAGAAGATTTAATGGTCAACTTGTTCTTTTCTCCATAAATACCGGGGGCTACTTATTCTTCTGCTGCTTCCTCAGGCACATTACTGGAGCCATTCGTGTCAAATGGAACCTTCATCATCCATCTTCTATGTTACTGCTATTGTTGATCCCATTCCCTTTCAGCTGCCTAATCATCCTGCTGCTTAAACAGCTCAGTAGCAGCAGTACAAACAGCAGTTGCAACTCAGGAGGACATTTGACAGTGGCCACTGGCCAACATGACCTGCTGGAATTAGGCCAGTAAAGCATTTTTATTTTTTTCTACGGACTTTTGTTGTTAAAAAAAAAAAAAAAAAAAACTAGTCCTACAAAAAATAAACAACTTTTGGGTGGTTTGTTTCTACCAAGCCTAAGACCTACAAATCAATGTTTCCTTAGGGCTTGTGCCAAACTAGCTTAAATTCTACAAATCAATGTTTCTTCAGGGCTTGGGCTTCTAATAAGTCTAAGTCCTACAAAGGACTCTAACAACAAATCAAACAAATCATCCTCTACAAAATACTCTATCAAGTCAAGTATCAGTCCACCCCAGTGGCAGCTTATGTCAGGAGGTTCCTGTCTCTATCACTTTAAATACAAATGTCTTATTTTATTTTATTAAATTATTTGTTTATTAACTGTCCCCCCAATAGCAGTCAAGAAAGCCCCCCAAAACAAATTCCCTGTTCAAATGATTCATTCATTCACCAACACAGGCACCCTCCTCAGACCCCTTTATACCATGTCTTATGGTTTTTATTTTATTTTATTTTATTTAGGATTTCTTTTTTTATTAAGTGCCCCCCATCCTAGTAAACAACCCCAAAAAACATTCAATGTTCAACTGATTCTTTCCCCACTCCCCATCAACACAGGCACCCTCATGCCCCTTTTATACAATGCCTTTGGGAAATGAAATATTATTTTTAATGTGTTGTGTTTAACTTCTATGTTCCCATTGATTTCAATGGGCGAAAAAAACAAAAAAAAGTGGAAAATCTGCACTTTTCGCAGGAAATTTTTTGTCAAGCGAAAAGTGCCATCTTTCGCCGATTTAAGTTTGAGACGGAAAGTTTTGCCCATCCCTAGGCATCAGTCTAACTATTCCTTGTTTTATTGTTCTACTTTCACTTAGATATCTAAAAAGTTTTATTGACTGGGTAATTTTCTCCTCTGTGTGTGCTTTGGCCAAATAATGCATTTAGCTTCCTTCAGCCTAGCCTGAGCTTGCTTATATTTCCTAAATACTCTCTTACTATATTTGTCACATCTGAGGAGTACCACTGTAATTTTTTTTTTATGCTTATTTCAAGTATAAAATACTTTTCTGTTGCCTTTATTAAAACATGTTTCAGACAATCCAATTACTCCTGTACTCTAAAGATCTCCAGCTTGTTAACGACTGACCTTAATATATTTACATATTAGTCTAGGTTGAAAAAAAACTTGCTTCCATCAAGTTCAACCCTTTTCCTATTCTTGTTTACTGTTATTGATCCAAAAGAAGGCAAAGAAACCCTTATTTCAGCAATTTCAAATTATGCTTTGAATGGGGCAAAATTTTCCTTCTTGACTCCAAATGGTAATCAGATTCCTCCTTGGATCAACAAGCACAAAATAAATATTAATCCCAGTACTAACATACATAGACCTCTATGTTCTGCTCTTTTAAAAAGTATCCAGGCCCTTTTTAAAGGCATCTAATGTATTCGATAGCACCACCTCTTCAGGAGTGAATTCCATACCTTTATTGTCCTTACCATAAAAAAGGTCTTTGGAGAGCCCTTTGTATGGGTCCTGAACATATTTATTTAATGTTATCATATCCTCTCTAAGATACCGTTTCTCTAGTGTTTACAAACATAACTTTTCTAACCTTTTTCTGAACTAAAACTTTCTATTCCCCTTATTAGTTCTGTAGTCCTCCTCTGCACTTTCTCCAGTTCCATAATGTCTTTTTTCAAAAAAGGGGCCCAGAATTCAACTGAATATTCAAGGTGGGGTCTTACCATGGACTTGTAAAGAGCCAGAATAATATCTTCTTCCCGTGTGTCAATTTCCCCTTTTAATACATGCTGATATCTTATTAGCCTTTGCAGCTGCCAGCAGGACATCACCTGCTAGAATGTAATTTTTTCTCAGGGTTTATGTTTTCAAAAAATATACAAAAATACAAAAAAATTAATAGCCCTACAAAAAAATAAACAATTTTTGGGGGTTTGTTTCTAACAAGCCAAAGTCCTACAAATCAGTGCTTCTATAGGGCTTGTTCCTCTAAAATGTTAAGTCCTACAAATCAATGCTTTCTCAGGGCTTGGGCCTCAAACAAATCTAACAAATCATCCTCTACAAAATACTCTATCAATTCAAGTATAAGTCCACCCCAGTGGCTGCTTCTGTCAGGGGGTTCCTGTCTCTATCACTATTCTAATTTTATTTTATTGAATTATTTTTTTATTAACTGTCCCCCCAATACCAGTCAAGAAACCCTCCCAAAACAACTTCCCCGTTCAACTGATTAATCCCCCAGACTCCACCCACCAGCACAGGCACCCTCATTAGATCCCTTCTATACATGTCTTATGGGGTATTTTAATAATATTTAGAATTTTATTTTTTATTGACTGTCCCCTAATCCCAGTAAACAAACCCCCCTAAAAACATTCCCTGTTCAACTGATTCTTTCCCCACACCCCACCAGCACAGGCACCCTCATGCCCCTTTTATACTATGCCTTTGGGAAACAAAATATTTATTATGTGTTGTGTGTAAATTCAAATTTCCCATTGATTTCAATTAAACGAGCTAGGCGAAAAAAGCTCAAAATGTTCACTTTTCACAGGAAATTATTCGTCAAGCGGAAAGTGATATTTCCCACTGATTTCAGTTTGAGGTGTACATTTTTGCCCAACTCTACTCTCTGCTCTCCTCTGACCTCTTCACGACCCTTTAAGCTATTTTTCACATATATGGCAACCCATCCTCCTTTTTTAGCTTTTCTGTCTTTTCTAGATATAGTACCCTGTTATTCCTGCATCCCAAGCAGTTATTTCATTGCACCAGGTCTTCATAATCTCCACTCTGACCATATCCTCGCTTGTTATTATTGCAGTGAGTAAATCTTTTTACTTCTGATAAAGTGACTTTATGTCACGAAATGCGTGAAGCCAATTTATAGCACTTTTTTGCTTGATATTACTTGTTCTTAATATATTATTTTGACTATATTCTCATATTTATTTTTAATATATTTGTTTACCATTGGTGTTTTTCTAGTACTCACTCTTAATAATAGTCACTGGATCTACATGGCTATTTATTCTAAACTAAAAGGATTTTTTTTATATAAAATAAAGGTTGGGCAAGAGATAGTGCTGGGTTGGCTGGCTTTTCCACATATTTCCTTTGGTGGAGTCGGAACAGAGACTGATCCAGTTGAAGTTAAAGAACACCATACTGGGGTATGAGTCAGTGCAGGTGTTTATACCAAGAGGCTGGATGTAGCCTCAGAAGAACGTTAGTACATTTCCTATTCTTATTATTGGTATTGGTGAAGGAACAAGTCATACGCTATATACTACACTTAGAGAGATCATCTGCACCACTCTGTTGTTTTGCTTTGTGTTTTTAGTGTATACCCATGTGGGAACCCTACTTACAGGGAGATAGCAGCATGGATCTGACGGGATTGGACTATATTTATTACCTTGGACTATTTGATCTAATAGCGGATTTGATCTGTAAATTTTTAATATGGTAAATATAATTTTTGCCCTAATATATTTTAGTTGTTGTTTTATTCACCAATTTGATGTACTGTATATTTAATATATATATAATTCCAGTCCAGGTTTTGGTAAGCACACCCAAAGAAAAAAAAACACATTTAAAATTGCTGGAGTGCAACCAATTTTGACCAAAATAGCTAAAAGCAAATATACAAAGTATTGGTGCACATCCACATTTTCATCACCATTAACCCTTTACTCTGTGGCATTATGCCTGCATATCACTACTGTATTAAAGACTAGTTGAACAGCCCGTTACACGGGCCACAGTGCCTCTGGCAGCCTGTCACGGGGCAGTCACGCGCAGTAGAGACTGCCCGCGCCACTGCTCATACAGAGCTGGACGCTCCTTTGGAGTGCCCAGCTTTGTATCAGCCGCGGCGCGGGCAGTCTCTACTGCGCATGACTGCCGCACGCGCAGCACTGTCTACTGAGCATGTCGAGCGTTACACACGATTTAGCGAATTATTATATAGGATGAGGTTGCACTCCAGCAATATATAGGGATAAAGATTAGATACCAATTAGTGGTTACTGTAACAGGGGTTTCTATTCCCTTAAGTGGGGTGCTGCAACTGAGGTGTGTTTGGTGTGTTTATTTTTTTGATAAATCAAAATAACTCCTCTTGGTATAGAGTATCTGAATAATAGTTGCTGCCTCTCACAGGAGTTTGCACTTATTACCTTTCTCTTTTTTGTCAGTGTTTGAAGTCTTATTTATTTTGTGGACCCATTCGCTTCTGCTTAAGGAGTTTTCCCAATATTAAGACTGTTATCTGGAAGTATAGCAACACAATTATGACGATACACAAACATGTACATGTCCTTACCCTTCCAGAACCAACTGTCACCCATCTGCCATTTCTTGGAAGCCTCTGAGGCAGTGACACCTGTGTGGAGTTATCAGATAGTTTTTAATTCTCAGCCTTCAATGTATCAATCTTCTAATGTAAAACAGAAAATAACTGACAATTTTGACAGCATCTGAATCTCCAAAAGGTAACCTGGGGGAAAAAACAGACATCAATTGTACTGCAACATGATTGAAAATTTAACAGCACTAAAACAAACAGGGAAAAAAGGAGCACAATAGCTTCAGTTTTTGAAGTTGTTTTTCATTTTGTATTTTAATCACCACAAAATCACCTCCAGATTATCGCCAGAATATCTCCAATACTTAGAAGTGCCCCACTGGGCAAATGGAATGTAACCAATAATTAGAACAGCTAATAACAAATCCACTTATGAACACAGAAGGCCACTCCCATTAATTAGCAAAACAATATATAACTATATCTAACATATAAACACATGATTCAGATTATCACATCAATAACAAACACCTAAAGGATTCAGTTCATGTTCCTTACCAATTATCTAATAAGGCCACAAATATGTCTACAGGTAGACCTTACAAGCACACTAATGCAAATTCTTACATATGAAATAGAAGAAGGGATATTAGCAAACTGATATACAATAAATCTGCAGAATATCTCAACTTAGAAATGCTGCACTTTGCAAATGCTGCCTAGCAATACAACTCTAGCATTCAGGAGATTGAAAACACCATTGCAATGAATTTATTTATCTGTAAATGTCCCCCTTTTGTGACAGTCTTATGTTTCTGTGTGTCATTTGCTATATGGATTGCAAACTTAGGGCTAGATTCCATCACAGGCTGAATGTTGACACTGTTTTATTCACAGAGTACTAATGAAGTCAACGGGGACATTTGAAGATAAAACCAGAAATTTTCAACTGTAGTTGAATATAGACTTGAGTTTATCAGGAATTGCATTAAGGTCTGCAGCTTGTGTAACAATCCCTGAAGATAGCCAGCACTGTGCCACGTTTATGGCTTTTGGAGACAGTTCTTTACAAGTGGGAATATTTTCTTTTCATTCTTGGAAAGTATGGACTTTTTTGCACACCAACTACTCCATAGGGAGCAAACAAACATTCCCATCGAATTAAATGTTTTACAATGGACCAAAACCCTCACACATTCAATGCATTAAAACTGCATTCAAATCAATGTAAATGTTTATTTATTTGCTATAGAGTAGATGATTTGCTCCATTAACTTGCCTTTAAAGGGATAGTAATGTTTCATAATAAAAGGAGCTCTAATTAATCATCATAGTATTTGGGCTTTGGAAAGTGTTATTTCAATTCTTTCAGAGTTGTAGTTCAAGAGTAATTCAATAATAAAGTATCCCCCTCCCACCCCTTTTACTGATGTAACACTGTTCAGCCAGATCAGAAGGGAGGTGCCCAGGTAGACTGCAGAGAGGGACAATCTTCAATTAAGATAAGGGAAAAACCTGAAAAACTTGTCAAGGGGGGCAGGGGTTTCATTGTTCTAATAGAAAGAAAATTGTCCCTTTGCCGTTATCTGTCTGGTCTTACAACTAGACTCCACATCTGAAAAGAGATGGCTTCCACTAGTTAAAAGGGGCGGGAGGGGGAAACTTTGCTTATGAATAGCTCTCAAACCATTAAAGGTTTGAGAGATAAGATTTATATCGTTCTTCATGGGTTTTTTTATGCCTACAAAATAAAATAAAGAAAAAATGAAGTATTACTATCCCTTTAAGCACATGGCCCAAGTTTTATATTATATATTATGTTTATATGTATCTTGCAATCTTTGAGCTGCATTGTGATATAAAAACAGTGTTTGGGGAATAATGGCAGTACACTAGAAGTCATATACTTATTCTTGCTCTATTCATGCCAAAAGTTGCCAACTTTCATCTGCCTATTGTGATGTCTTGTGTTTGCATGCCCATTTTTCTAAAAAATATTTCTTTCTGTATTATTTAAAGTTTTCTTTCATATAATTACTTTCTCTTTTCTCTTCCAGTATATAATATATTATGTTCTTTGACTCTATTCTAGTAAGCTTTGCAAAAAAAAGATCATGCATTATTTTAAGGGCCTTTCTTTGAAATGTTCCCAGGTTCTAAATGTCCTTCTGTAGATGTGGTCTCCAGGAATGTACTCAGATAAGGCATTACCAGTGATCTATAGAGTGGCATTAGCACTTCTCTCTTCGTAATGCTAAAGCCTCTTCCTATATAAATCAGTGTGATGTTAGTATTTTCCATTGCGTTACTTCATTACTTTCTTACCTTCAAGTCATCTGAAAAAATAACTTCCTTTCCTCTGCTGAAGTTGAAGGCAATGTACAATACAAATTATTCTACCTACGGGGCCCTATTGAGCCACTGCTACTGGCTCAATCATGTCCACTAAGATCTGACCTGTTTACATCTTCAGAGTAAGAGTGTTTTGTAGACCTGCACTCCAGTATACTTCTTAAACTAAGAAAAAAGACCCAGCATGTTGCAGATGGTTCAGCAAAATTAACTCAAACAGGCAACGCTTGTCTGAGCAAAAAACTCATTTGCTTTGAAAACACACATTTTTATATACACTTTATTATATTATAAAATTAACATTCACATAACAGCTAAACAAACTTTTCAGACTTTGAGTACAGGCCAGTTGGAAGATAGTCTACACTGCATATTATACAGTGGGTGTCTGTTGACTCCTGGTGAGTGCTATTGTTTTAGCTATCTGAAGAATGTCTTCTCACAACATAACTTCAATAAACATAGCATACATTTTTCTCATTATTGGGTAAATATATTTATATTTATTACCGTAATTTAGAATCTTCACATTCCTCCATAATAAAGAAGAATTACAAACATACAAAGAAAAGTAGTTTAAATTATGTCAGGGTAAGACAACCAAGAATTGCTCCACAAATTCAAATACATATTTCATACTGAATATACTATCATCAAGGAAAAAACCCTTCAAAATGTACATATTAAAATAATTTCAATATATTATTTTTCATTATATTTATTTGTTAGTTAATTTTTTTTTACATTTTCACAGATCTAAAAATCTGAAAATTGATGCCATCTTTTCTGTGTAATTGGCTTACCATGTCTGTTAATTTGGAAAGTTTATTTAAAACATCAGTGCAACAGCAATATATTATATGATCCTAATGTAAATATTTATAAGCACAATTCAAAAGTTATTTTGTATTGATAAGGTACATAGGTATCATGTTTTCCTTTTCACACAGTTACAGTTTGCAAAGTTTGTGTCAACATTGTATATCATGGAATACTTGCATTCTTCTGTTATTCACACCACAGAATACAAGACAAATGGTTCTTAGAAATCTGTGCATGTTAATTTATTCAGATGTACTTATCTGAACTACATTATTTCATAAATTGCCCTTAAAAGATGATCATGTCAAAGTGTTTAATGAACTAAAATGAATTATGAAGCAGTTTGGAAGCCAAGAATACTCGTAACCAAATATA
Source organism: Rhinophrynus dorsalis (assembly GCA_037306005.1). Classification (NCBI taxonomy): domain Eukaryota; kingdom Metazoa; phylum Chordata; class Amphibia; order Anura; family Rhinophrynidae; genus Rhinophrynus; species Rhinophrynus dorsalis. The sequence goes on along the minus strand of CM074723.1, from coordinate 237,200,672 downwards.
ATTAAGTTATGAGTTTTATAAGTATCAGTTACATGTGAAGAATATTTTAATCTAGTAGGCATTTCCTACCATTAATGTCCTTTAATGCAGATTTTGTATATGTCATTATTTACTATATACACTTCAGCCGAATGCTTATTTTCTATACCTTGAATGTATTTTAATTACACAAAGTCTCTAAAATACAATTTTATCTCACAATATTTTTAGCTTGTTTTTCAGAAACAAAATATACCGTCTTTTTCTGAAAAAAATCAGCACAGCAGAGGAAATTTTGAATCACTATGGTCATTTGTAAGTTGTGAGAGGAAGGTTTGTTAGTAAAATATATAAACTATACATAACATTAAAAGGGACATTATCAACACACATTTTAAATATCACACGTTTCTAGGCAGCATTTGTAAGGCCCAAACTTTATTTTCTTGCTTTTTCAATTCATATTCAGACAGTTGGGCATGGTGATTTGATCCATTTTATACAGAATCCTAGTAAGTGATGAGGACAATTTGTTTAAATAACAAATAAAATATTAGTTCTCAGTAAGTTTCTGGTAATAGTTGTTTACCACTACAAGAGTTTTGTTGAATTTCCTTGCTTGTCCCCTAAACCTGATCTTGACCCTCTGAAGATTATGTTGTATACAAGTTGAAAAAGTATTCCATACTATGACTAAAAATGTCTGTTAGCAGGAGCATTTACAATACATTTTCTAGATACAGTAAATGGATTCATTGTAGTTATGAATGCACTGAGAAAAGGACAAAGAAAGGTTAAAATACTGTAGTATAGGCAACATATTTGTCTGAGGATATTACTGTAGGTATTAGTTGTTGTCTCATTTGTTCAAACCCAAAATGAGACAGTATAAGTTTAACATCCATCATCAATATACAACATTTGCTCTGATTTATTATTTAATGATAGATGAGATAGGGTTATGTCCTGCAGGGGACTCACTTCTACTATTCTCACATATGAAGACACTCATAAGTTTCCTATATTGCTTTAAAACTAACCAGTGTCTTGAAAGCAAAGGTCTTTCTTATAAAGTAACTGCAGGGCAATTGAAATCTTCTGAGAGAGTTTATCAATTTATTCTTTTCGAAGATTGAACTGAGTATTACGCCAAGAGATGAGTAATCATGCACTTTGAAAGAAAATAATCTTCTCTAAAACAGCAACTGAAGTCACACAGATACATAAAAAATAAGGAATCCCTTTGGAAATGTTTCTAATTATTTACAAACTCTGAAATATTATTGTTATACTACCTAATTTAGATTAGTAAATTTCATATTAAAATTCAATTCTCTTTCAAAATATAAAATCACATGTATGTTTTGTTATTTTTTTCCCCAAAATCTCAATCTAAATTGAATAGACAACTTGGTAAGCCATTTAATTACCTGTGCTGTAAAAAAACTACACTGTGAAAAAAAAAACACGTTGGGCGCTACATTTTGTGTCCATTGAAAGCCATTAAAAAGAGTTGGAATTTCCCATTCAATTCTAGCATTAGTCAATAAAATGCACTAAGGGACCCTACTTTATTGGCAAACATCTAGACCTACTATTTTTGGGTGCAGAGTCCCCTAACTCATGTTTTAACCTGCCGATGCAGGAATTGAAAAAATCTAATTGACCAGTGCGCGTATTGATTTGGGGCCCTAAGCCCAATATCAGTAAACCCAAAGTACTTTAAAAATATGTGAAATATTAGAAAAATTAACCCTATATGAGTGCTAGTGGGGTATGTAACACATTGTAGAGTGTTGCATACCCCACTGTCATTAACAGGGTTAACAACATCCCCTGAAAATGGATACTTACCTTTGATCATGATGTCCAGCAGGGTCTTCAGCACCCTGGTCATCCAGTGTCTTCTCTTTAATCTTCTATGTTCCATCTTACTCTTATCTTCTGACTTCTTTTCCTCAATCTTGTGTACAAATAATGGCAATGAAACTGAAAAAATAAAAGGAAAATTATAGATGCCCCCAAAGATCAACCCTTTGAGTGCCAGAATGGTACGCTCACAAGCTCAAGTGTGTGGCTCACAAGCTCAAGTGTGTTCTGGAGTAATTTGAATTGAACAGTTGGACATCCCAGCATTGGAAAAAGTGTTTTTTGTGTTGACATTCTAACCTGCAGTAAGAAGGTTAAAGGGTTAAAGTTTAAAAGGTTGTGTTTTTCTCTGGGAGTGTGTGTAATTAATTAATTAAGGGTGGGGTTTGTGAACAATCCCCTGTGTAGGCCTGTATAAATCTAGGTACAGGACTCACAGATCTTGCTCACAAGCTCAAGTGTGTTCTGGAGTAATTTGAATTGAACAGTTGGACATCCCAGCATTGGAAAAAGTGTTTTTTGTGTTGACATTCTAACCTGCAGTAAGAAGGTTAAAGGGTTAAAGTTTAAAAGGTTGTGTTTTTCTCTGGGAGTGTGTGTAATTAATTAATTAAGGGTGGGGTTTGTGAACAATCCCCTGTGTAGGCCTGTATAAATCTAGGTACAGGATATTAGGAAAAGAAACCAAAGGGGCTTGCCTTATAGGCAAGCCAGCCAATCAGCAGACAGTATTTATTTATTTATTTATTTATTTTTAAAGAAACATTAACCCTCTGAGTGCCAGAGGAGCAAACAGCGCGCCATCATTTAACGCGCCGCGCACCCCCAGCACCCAAAAGGTCAGAAAAGAAAAAAGACGAAATGAAATGCAACATAAGTAATTAATTCCTTTTTTTTTTTTTTTTTTTTTTTTTTTTTTTTTTTTTTTTTTTTTTTTTTTTTTTTTTTTTTTAATAAACATTAACCCCCTGAGCGCCAGAGGAGCAAGCAGCGTGCCATAATTAACACGCCGCGCACCCCCAGCACCCAAAGGGAGATAGAAAGGACCAGAGAAAAATAACTGTAACATAAAAATAACTTAAAGATGAATTGTGAGTTGAAATGAATCCAGATGGGGGGACACCGAGCAGAGCACACCATTTAAGGCCCACTGGGAGGCAAAAGATGATATACCCCCAGTGGCAAGGGCCTGGGTGTACTCTGCTCGGATACGGGAGCGCACGAATGCCCGGAATAAAGCTTCAGGCGTCATTGGAACCTCCCCTGACAGCACCTGCTTCCTGGTCACATAAATGGCCATTTTAGCCTGTGCCAGGAGCAGGTTTATGAGGAGGTCCTCAGCCCTACTTGTCCGAGACACCGTGCGCCCAAAGATGAAAAGATGTGGAGAGAAGTGCAGCCAGAACTGCAGGAGGAGTCCCCTCAGGAATGACAAGAGGGGCTGCAGTCGGCTGCATGAAAAGTAAACATGAAAAACAGACTCGCCCCTGCCACAGAAAGGACAGGTGGCAGGGGAGTCCGTGAAACGGGCCAGGTACTCCCCCGTGCTCAGTGCACCATGGAGCACTCTCCAACTCAAATCCCCGATGGGTCTGGGCACCAAGGTGGAATAGAGTGCCCTCCACCGGGGTCTCTCGCCCACGTCAAACACTCGCCGCCAGATGGTGTCTGGGCGACCGACGAGGGCGAGGAAGTGCACTGTGTGGAGCACGAGGGAATACAGCCTCTTCCTCGGCATGCCACGGAAACATGCCGAGGGTATCACCCCCAACCGGCTTAAGTTGGGGGCTGGAGAAGCCAAGGGGGACTGACGAGGCTTTGGTAGTATGCTTACAGCCGGAGGCGAGGGTTCCACAGGTAGATGTGGCTCTCCGGCCTGTAAGGCCCCGTCAATGAAGGTGCGCGAGTCGGGGTGGATGGCAAGCTTGATCTCCCGGAGCAAACGGCACGGAACTCTGGGACTATGGAAACCCATACGGTGCATAAGCACGTCGGGCTCCACCCAGTCCGCCCGTTCATAGTCCAGGAGATCCCCGACTCGGGTCATCCGTGCTTGGCGAAGGCGACGACATATGCTAGGGGCTTCCAACATCTGAGCCCCCACAGCTGGATTATATAGCAGGGGCTCCGCTAGAATGTCTGCCCCCTGCGCTGTGCCCTGCCTTGACACGGAGACCATGCTCCAGGCCTTGAGGGTTTCCCGGTAGTATGCCGGCAGCACCGAGAGGTCGCTCCCAAACCCCTCAGGCTTGATGATGAATAGTTGCCGGTCATACCCCATATTGCGCAACTGGCGATAGAAGCTGGAGGCCAGCGCGCACCACTGCGGTGAAGGGTCTGCGTACAGGTATCTCTGCAGGTACTGGAGGCGGAAGGTGTGCACTTGAGTGCGTATGCACACCATTCCTTGACCGCCCTCTCCCAGTGGGAGGCTCGCCACACCTGCAGATACCCAGTGCTTCCCCATCCAGAGAAAGTCCAGCAGCATTCTCTGGATTTTGCTGATGAACTCGGGGGTCGGGCTAAGGCAGATCAGCCGGTGCCACAGCTGTGAGGCCACCAGCTGGTTGATCACCAAAGCCCTCCCCCTTAGGGAAAGCACTTTCGCAAGACCCCTCCACAGTCCCATCCGAGAGAGGACTCGTTCCTCTAGTTCTTTCCAGTTTGCAGGGACTGTGGGATTCGCAGCGGACAGGTAGACTCCAAGGTATTTCAATGCTGTAGCCTCCCACTTGATGTTACGGAAGGTGGGAGGCAGGGAGTCTACCTGTATGGGACCCTCTAAAAGGCCTGTGCATTTGGACCAGTTGATCTGAGCAGAAGAGGCAGCTGTATAAACCTCTTGGCATTCTTTAGCCCGCTCCAGATCAACTAGGTCTTGGGCCACGAGGAGTACATCGTCGGCATATGCCGATAGGACCACCCTCATGTCTGGCTCCTTCAGCACCAGCCCTGTGAGCCTCTTCCTTAACAGACATAGGAAGGGCTCGATGGCTAGTGCATATAGGTGTCCAGACAAGGGGCATCCCTGCCGTACTCCTCGTCCAAATACCAGGGGTGCCGTTAGGGACCAGTTGATCTTAATTAAACACTCTGCAGAGGCATACAGCGTCTTAAGGTAGCCCACAAAGCGTGGGCCAAAGCCGTATGCTTGCAGAGTAGCTATGAGATATCTGTGATCCACTCTATCAAACGCCTTCTCCTGGTCTAGTGAAAGAAGGGCGAGTGACAGACCAGTCCTGCGGGCATAGCAGAGCAGATCCCGGACCAGAAAGATATTATCAAAGATGGTCCGGCCCGGGACTGTATAGGACTGGTCTGAGTGGACCACCTCTGCCAGCACGGACCTGAGCCTTAAGGTGACAGCTTTGGCTACGATCTTATAATCCGTGCTGAGCAGCGAGACTGGTCGCCAGTTCTCGATAAGGCGGAGATCCCCCTTCTTGGGCAGCAAGGCCATTACTGCCCGTCGACAGGAAAGGGGCATCTCACCAGTCTCGAGGGCTTCCGTTAGGACCAGTTGGAAATCAGGTCCTAGAGTCTCCCAAAAGAATTGGAAGAACTCTACGGTCAGTCCGTCCAGCCCCGGAGATTTGCCATGGGGCATTAGACTGAGGGCTTCAGAGAGTTCAGCTAGAGAGATGGGCTGATCCAGCCTCTCTCTTCCACCCTCGCTGACCGTTGGAAGCCCATCCCATAGCACCTCGCAGGCGTCTGGAGAGATGGGATCCGGAGAGTACAGGTTGGTATAGAATCTCCGGGCCCTGTCCCGGATGCTCTCCGGATCCAAAAGAGGGGCACCGTCCTCCGCGAGGAGGCAGGTGATATGTCTGCGGTTACCCCCCTCTTCTCCAGTCCGTAGAAGAGGCGCGAGCCGCGATCCATCTCCCAAAGGAATCGCAAGCGGCTTCGCACGAAGGCTCCCTTAGCCTGGTGCCGTTCCAGGTGACAGAGAACCTCCTTCCTCTCTACGTATTCGCGCTGCAAGGCTTGATCCCTAGATTCAGCAGCCAGCCTTTGCTCGAGGCCAAGCACCTCCCCCCGGAGTGCCTCAATCTCGGCATTGCGCTGACTGCTTACACCCCTAGTATACTCCTGACACAAGAGTCTCAAGTGCACCTTGCCCACGTCCCACCACTGACTCAGCGTGGCAAAGTCACCCTTGAAACCCCTCCAGTCCGCCCACCTCTCCCGGATCAATGCCGCAAAGCCCTCGTCCTCCAACAAGGTATTGTTGAAGTGCCAATAGGCGGCTTTTGTCGCCGATGACATGGGCGACAGCTTCACGGACACACAGTTGTGGTCCGTGAACGGGGCCAACCTAATGGCACTGGACCGGGCCCGCGACATGTAGTGGCTAGATATATAAAGCCTATCGATCCGGGAGTGGGACACCCTACCATCTCTCACCCTGACATAGGTGAAAGTGTCTGATGCCCCTGGGTGCTGCTCTCGCCAGATGTCGACCAGGGAGTAGCGGGTGATGACCTCCCTCAAGGCCGACGCGGATGGTGGATAATGCTCTGTCCCGACACGGTCCAGAGCTTCGAGGGTGCAGTTGAAATCACCCCCGATAATCAAACACTCATCCGCATCGACCGACTCCAGATAGGTCGACAAACTAGCAAAGAACCTCACCCTCTCCGGTCCTGCTGCAGAGGGTGCATACACGTTCAGCAGACTAAACGTGCAGCCTAGCTCTCGGACCCGGAGATGCAGCAGACGGCCTGGGATAACGGCCTTTGCACTCAGCACCTCAGGCTGAAAGGACTCTGAGAACAGGGTCACCACTCCACATGACGCCGAAGTGAAGTGGCTAAAGAAAACCCTGCCTCGCCACTCAAGATGCCAGTTGGCTTCAGCCTCCGGAGTGGTATGGGTTTCTTGCAGGAAGCTCACAGAGTACCCCCCTTGCTGTAGATAGGAGAGTACCTGGAACCTGCGAAACCCATCCCTACAGCCATTGGTATTAAGGGTGCTGATGCTCAGAGCCATTACTGTGTGTCAGGAAGTGCTTTCGTCCCATCTCCTAGCGAGGCCTGATGGGACAGACACAAATTTAAGAACTTGCGGGCGCGGATATGTTCGGCAGACCCGAAGTTCTTGGCCCGATTGCTGGCCCTAAGATATTCTCTGAGAGAGTGGATGATCAACGGCAGATCATTCCACCTCTCAAGGGCCAGGCGCACCTTCTTTTTATTTTGTCCGCGAAGGGTGCTCTCAAGGAAAGCTGTTATTTCCTTGGCAGGGATGACAGGGCTAGGTGTAGGTATTGAGGCTGCAGAAGCCTCACTGCCATCCCTGGGCTCCTCCTCGCTGAGTACTGTATAAACCCCCTTCTCCTCTAAGGGGGTAAGCCTTCTCAGCTTAATCTTAACACTCCCACTTCTAGATGTTATTGAAGTGGGGTCTAAGACACCCTTCGCGACTGAACCCTGAGAGGATTCTTGTGCCCCCTTGCTAGTACTAGGGGCACACTCAGGGGTAGCTGGCCGAACGGCGGCAGACGGCTTGGTGACATGGGGAGCTTTGGAGGCCTTATATGCCTCCTCAGCCTTCTCCACCGCCGCCTGCGCAGCTTGGATGACGCTAAGGTTGGGGTCAGTGGATGAAGTGGGAGGAGGGATCTCCGAGGTTGTAGCAGTCACCTCCAAGGTATTAATAGGAGGGACTGCTTGGTCACCCTCCTCCATTACCACTGCCCCTGTTGCGTCACCCTCCCCTGGATTTTCCTCTACAAGGTCCTGAATGGGCGTTACGCTTAAATCTATCGCCTCCAGGAGTGGCATATCCTGGGGAGTTGGAATTACCCCAGTGTCGCCACTGGAGAGTGACCCTGGAGGGAGAGGCTGACTGTGGTCCCCAAAGCTCAGCACTTCAGGGACACTAACTGCCCATTCTGCAGGGGCTTTATTGGGCCTCCCTTCATATATCAGGGGCAAGACAAGCTGCATAGCTATTGGTTGGCTGTCTGCCCCTGTCTCCTCAGGGAGACCCTCATTCCCCTGCACATTCCCCAGACCCTTGGCCACATTATCCCCCGCCAGGTCTGGGGGGAGAGGTGTGTGGTCTGCACCTGGCTGGCTGAGATTAATAGCCAGGTCAGACAATGTCACCACTTGAGGAGGCGATGGATGGCTCCTCTTTTTGACTTTGGAGGGATAGGAGATAAGCTCCTCCCATTCCTCCAGTGTCCCCCTATTGGTCTTATATTTCCTCTTCCTTGGGGCGTCATCCTTAGAAGAGGAGGTGCCGCCGCTTCCCGTGCCCTCTTTAGAGGGCTGAGATCTTTCCTCCCTCCCCTCATCCCCTACACTTGCTGAAGTGTTTATACTTGGGGCAGGGGGGGATGGCACCGGGGCAGCGGCAACACAGGGGGTAGTTGTGACACTCTTCTCCTTCCTCCCTTTTGCTACAGCCTGAGAGGTAGCTGCAGCTAATGATGTTTTTGGTGGGGAGGAAGGAGGCATGGAGGCTGCGGTGGTGGGCTTTGGAACAGCCTCCTTATTATAGCTCTCTGAAGGGGGGGCTTTCCCTTTTGAGGGCCCTGCCACGGTGGTCTTAGCAGGGCTGGGTGCTGTACGTGAGGTGCTTGCTACTGGCACTGGAGCTGGGGCTGATGTTTTAGATCGCTGCCCCTTGGGGCAGCTCTGGCGTGTATGCCCCAGCTCCTTACATGCAAAGCACCTCACTTCCTCTGTGCTGTAAAATATGCGGTACAGCACCCCCTCAAAATGAACCCCAAAGGACCCCTCAATACTTTCTGCACCCCGAGGCAGGAGGACTTGTGCCTGCCTCTTAAAAGAGAGCACATGTTTGAGTGCTCTCTCTTTGCAGCCCAGGGGAATCTTAGTTATATTGGATTTTAACTCCCCCAGGGCTTGCAAGTGGGGGCGCAGCAAAGGGTCCGGCAGGAAGGGGGGCACATTAGATAGTACCAGACGTGTGCCCATCCCTTCCAGGGGTTCCACAGGGATATAAGTCCCCCCCAGTGTGAGCCCCTTCTGCACCAAAGTATGTGCAGCAGCCAGCGTACGTAAAAATAGTACAGCTTTGCCGTACATTTTGCTGGCTGCTACAACTGCAGAGGGACTCACAACATCAGCTGCAGCCTTTACATATGCCCCTATGCTGTGCACCCCAGACATTATGCATCTGACCCCATGCCTCCTAGATAGCTGCTCTCCCCCAGAGTTAGTATGACTGGGGCTGGCACTAACCACCTGTGCAAAAGATCTAGTAGCAACAGGGGCAGTGCCAGTAGGAGCAGCCTGAGTAGAGGCAGAGGGAGCCTGAGGTCTGGGGCTTGTTGCTTGGGACACAGCAGGGCTACAGCTAGTATTTCCAGGATCCCTTATTCCATCTTTGGGATCCTGAGGCCTCTTTATCCCCTTCCCCATTTTAAATCAAACTTAAAGAAAGAAATAAAATAAAAGAAAGGAATTTTTATTTATATATATTTTTTGTTTTGTTTGTTTTTTAAAGAGAGAGGTGAGAGAGAGGGAGAGGGAGAGATGCAGTGCTATGCACCTGGCACTGGGAGGGTTAACAGAAAAATAGGTGTTTTAAATCTCTGTCCCTCCCAGCTGCTTTTATCCCTCCCTCAGAGATAGTTAAATGAAAAGGAAAGTGAAACAAATAGTTTCCCACCCCCCACCAAACCAAAAAGTGTTGACAAGAAAACAAAACAACTGAAATCAATTAACTAATTAAGTAGCACCAGGAGTGGGGGAAGGGTCAGGGGAGTGCTGCTGGGTTGGAAGCCCTCAGGAGGTGAGCTCTTTTAGAGAATAAACTCAAGCCTCCTGGGGCTTTAAACTTAAATAAAGCAAATCAAAATAAATAAACTAAAAGAACTTTTCTTATTAAATAAAAAGAAAGAGGGAGAGCTGCAGTGCTGTGCACTGGCACTGGGAGGGTTAACAGTAACGAAAGATGTTTCAATTCTTTCCCTCCCAGCTGCTTGCTTCTCTCCCTCAAAATAAAATTTAAATTCAAAAAGAAACTTAACCTAACAGAAAATAATATTCCCCACCACCCACCAAACAAAAGTTTTTCAAAATAAATAAAAGAATGAACTGAAATGAAAGTAGAAAAAAAGACCCAGCAGCAGGGGATGGGTCAGGGGTGTGCTCTGGAGAAAGGAGCCCACAGGAAGTGAGTCTTGTTGGGCAAGAAGCTGCTGCTTCCTGGGGCTCAACTTAAAAGTGCAAAAATTCAAATAAAAGTCTTCCCAAATTTCCCCAAAAAGAAATAAAACCTAACTGAACTCTTATACAACTAAACTAACTAATAAAAGAAAACAAAAGAAAAGAAAACTCCCCTCAAAGAGGCCTTTTTCAGAGAGCTTCCTAACACACAACCTCTCTCCTACAACCTCAGTCAAAAGCTAGGGACAGGATATTAGAAAAAGAATCCAAAGGTGCTTGCCTTATAGGCAAGCCAGCCAATTAGTAGACAGTATTTTTTTTTTTTTTTTTTTTTAAAGAAAAGAAATGTGCCTGCCTTATAGGCAAGCCGGAACAGTAACATACACATATATACACACATATATATACACACATACATACATATACATTTTTTTTTTTTTTTTTTTTTTAAATAAACATTAACCCCCTGAGTGCCAGAGGAGAAAGCAGCGTGCCATTACTTAACACGCCGCCCACCCCCAGCACCCAAAGGGACATAGAAGAAAACCAGAAAAAACTAACTGTAACAAAAAATAACTTAAAGATGAAATATGAGGTGAAATGAATCCTGATGGGGGGACACCGAGCAGAGCACACCATTTAAGGCCCACTGGGAGGCAAAAGATGATATACCCCCAGTGGCAAGGGCCTGGGTGTACTCTGCTCGGATACGGGAGCGCACGAATGCCCGGAATAAAGCTTCAGGCGTCATTGGAACCTCCCCTGACAGTACCTGCTTCCTGGACACATAGATGGCCATCTTAGCCTGTGCCAGGAGCAGGTTTATGAGGAGGTCCTCAGCCCTACTTGTCCGAGACACCGGGCGCCCAAAAATGAAGAGGTGTGGGGAGAAGTGCAGCCAGAACTGCAGGAGGAGTCCCCTCAGGAATGACAAGAGGGGCTGCAGTCGGCTGCATGAAAAGTAAACATGAAAAACAGACTCGCCCCTGCCACAGAAAGGACAGGTGGCAGGGGAGTCCGTGAAACGGGCCAGGTACTCCCCCGTGCTCAGTGCACCATGGAGCACTCTCCAACTCAAATCCCCGATGGGTCTGGGCACCAAGGTGGAATAGAGTGCCCTCCACCGGGGTCTCTCGCCCACGTCAAACACTCGCCGCCAGATAGTGTCTGGGCGACCGACGAGGGCGAGGAAGTGCACTGTGTGGAGCACGAGGGAATACAGCCTCTTCCTCGGCATGCCACGGAAACATGCCGAGGGTATCACCCCCAACCGGCTTAAGTTGGGGGCTGGAGAAGCCAAGGGGGACTGACGAGGCTTTGGTAGTATGCTTACAGCCGGAGGCGAGGGTTCCACAGGTAGATGTGGCTCTCCGGCCTGTAAGGCCCCGTCAATGAAGGTGCGCGAGTCGGGGTGGATGGCAAGCTTGATCTCCCGGAGCAAACGGCACGGAACTCTGGGACTATGGAAACCCATACGGTGCATAAGCACATGGGGCTCCACCCAGTCCGCCCGTTCATAGTCCAGGAGATCCCCGACTCGGGTCATCCGTGCTTGGCGAAGGCGACGACATATGCTAGGGGCTTCCAACATCTGAGCCCCCACAGCTGGATTATATAGCAGGGGCTCCGCTAGAATGTCTGCCCCCTGCGCTGTGCCCTGCCTTGACACGGAGACCATGCTCCAGGCCTTGAGGGTTTCCCGGTAGTATGCCGGCAGCACTGAGAGGTCGCTCCCAAACCCCTCAGGCTTGATGATGAATAGTTGCCGGTCATACCCCATATTGCGCAACTGGCGATAGAAGCTGGAGGCCAGCGCGCACCACTGCGGTGAAGGGTCTGCGTACAGGTATCTCTGCAGGTACTGGAGGCGGAAGGTGTGCACTTGAGTGCGTATGCACACCACTCCTTGACCGCCCTCTCCCAGTGGGAGGCTCGCCACACCCGCAGAGACCCAGTGCTTCCCCATCCAGAGAAAGTCCAGCAGCATTCTCTGGATTTTGCTGATGAACTCGGGGGTCGGGCTAAGGCAGATCAGCCGGTGCCACAGCTGCGAGGCCACCAGCTGGTTGATCACCAAAGCCCTCCCCCTTAGGGAAAGCACTTTCGCAAGACCCCTCCACAGTCCCATCCGAGAGAGGACTCGTTCCTCTAGTTCTTTCCAGTTTGCAGGGACTGTGGGATTCGCAGCGGACAGGTAGACTCCAAGGTATTTCAAAGCTGTAGCCTCCCACTTGATGTTACGGAAGGTGGGAGGCAGGGAGTCTACCTGTATGGGACCCTCTAAAAGGCCTGTGCATTTGGACCAGTTGATCTGAGCAGAAGAGGCAGCTGTATAAACCTCTTGGCATTCTTTAGCCCGCTCCAGATCAACTAGGTCTTGGGCCACGAGGAGTACATCGTCGGCATATGCCGAAAGGACCACCCTCATGTCTGGCTCCTTCAGCACCAGCCCTGTGAGCCTCTTCCTTAACAGACATAGGAAGGGCTCGATGGCTAGTGCATATAGGTGTCCAGACAAGGGGCATCCCTGCCGCACTCCTCGTCCAAATACCAGGGGTGCCGTTAGGGACCAGTTGATCTTAATTAAACACTCTGCAGAGGCATACAGCGTCTTAAGGTAGCCCACAAAGCGTGGGCCAAAGCCGTATGCTTGCAGAGTAGCTATGAGATATCTGTGATCCACTCTGTCAAACGCCTTCTCCTGGTCTAGTGAAAGAAGGGCGAGTGACAGACCAGTCCTGCGGGCATAGCAGAGCAGATCCCGGACCAGAAAGATATTATCAAAGATGGTCCGGCCCGGGACTGTATAGGACTGGTCTGAGTGGACCACCTCTGCCAGCACGGACCTGAGCCTTAAGGTGACAGCTTTGGCTACGATCTTATAATCCGTGCTGAGCAGCGAGACTGGTCGCCAGTTCTCGATAAGGCGGAGATCCCCCTTCTTGGGCAGCAATGCCATTACTGCTCGTCGACAGGAAAGGGGCATCTCACCAGTCTCGAGGGCCTCCGTTAGGACCAGTTGGAAATCAGGTCCTAGAGTCTCCCAAAAGAATTGGAAGAACTCTACGGTCAGTCCGTCCAGCCCCGGAGATTTGCCATGGGGCATTAGACTGAGGGCTTCAGAGAGTTCAGCTAGAGAGATGGGCTGATCCAGCCTCTCTCTTCCACCCTCGCTGACCGTTGGAAGCCCATCCCATAGCACCTCGCAGGCATCTGGAGAGATGGGATCCGGAGAGTACAGGTTGGTATAGAATCTCCGGGCCCTGTCCCGGATGCTCTCCGGATCCAAAAGAGGGGCACCGTCCTCCGCGAGGAGGCAGGTGATATGTCTGCGGTTACCCCCCCTCTTCTCCAGTCCGTAGAAGAGGCGCGAGCCGCGATCCATCTCCCAAAGGAATCGCAAGCGGCTTCGCACGAAGGCTCCCTTAGCCTGGTGCCGTTCCAGGTGACAGAGAACCTCCTTCCTCTCTACGTATTCGCGCTGCAAGGCTTGATCCCTAGATTCAGCAGCCAGCCTTTGCTCGAGGCCAAGCACCTCCCCCCGGAGTGCCTCAGTCTCGGCATTGCGCTGACTGCTTACACCCCTAGTATACTCCTGACACAAGAGTCTCAAGTGCACCTTGCCCACGTCCCACCACTGACTCAGCGTGGCAAAGTCACCCTTGAAACCCCTCCAGTCCGCCCACCTCTCCCGGATCAATGCCGCAAAGCCCTCGTCCTCCAACAAGGTATTGTTGAAGTGCCAATAGGCGGCTTTTGTCGCCGATGACATGGGCGACAGCTTCACGGACACACAGTTGTGGTCCGTGAACGGGGCCAACCTAATGGCACTGGACCGGGCCCGCGACATGTAGTGGCTAGATATATAAAGCCTATCGATCCGGGAGTGGGACACCCTACCATCTCTCACCCTGACATAGGTGAAAGTGTCTGATGCCCCTGGGTGCTGCTCTCGCCAGATGTCGACCAGGGAGTAGCGGGTGATGACCTCCCTCAAGGCCGACGCGGATGGTGGATAATGCTCTGTCCCGACACGGTCCAGAGCTTCGAGGGTGCAGTTGAAATCACCCCCGATAATCAAACACTCATCCGCATCGACCGACTCCAGATAGGTCGACAAACTAGCAAAGAACCTCACCCTCTCCGGTCCTGCTGCAGAGGGTGCATACACGTTCAGCAGACTAAACGTGCAGCCTAGCTCTCGGACCCGGAGATGCAGCAGACGGCCTGGGATAACGGCCTTTGCACTCAGCACCTCAGGCTGAAAGGACTCTGAGAACAGGGTCACCACTCCACATGACGCCGAAGTGAAGTGGCTAAAGAAAACCCTGCCTCGCCACTCCAGATGCCAGTTGGCTTCAGCCTCCGGAGTGGTATGGGTTTCTTGCAGGAAGCTCACAGAGTACCCCCCTTGCTGTAGATAGGAGAGTACCTGGAACCTGCGAAACCCATCCCTACAGCCATTGGTATTAAGGGTGCTGATGCTCAGAGCCATTACTGTGTGTCAGGAAGTGCTTTCGTCCCATCTCCTAGCGAGGCCTGATGGGACAGACACAAATTTAAGAACTTGCGGGCGCGGATATGTTCGGCAGACCCGAAGTTCTTGGCCCGATTGCTGGCCCTAAGATATTCTCTGAGAGAGTGGATGATTAACGGCAGATCATTCCACCTCTCAAGGGCCAGGCGCACCTTCTTTTTATTTTGTCCGCGAAGGGTGCTCTCAAGGAAAGCTGTTATTTCCTTGGCAGGGATGACAGGGCTAGGTGTAGGTATTGAGGCTGCAGAAGCCTCACTGCCATCCCTGGGCTCCTCCTCGCTGAGTACTGTATAAACCCCCTTCTCCTCTAAGGGGGTAAGCCTTCTCAGCTTGATCTTAACACTCCCACTTCTAGATGTTATTGAAGTGGGGTCTAATACACCCTTCGCGACCGAACCCTGAGAGGATTCTTGTGCCCCCTTGCTAGTACTAGGGGCACACTCAGGGGTAGCTGGCCGAACGGCAACAGACGGCTTGCTGATATGGGGAGCTTTGGAGGCCTTATATGCCTCCTCAGCCTTCTCCACCGCCGCCTGCGCAGCTTGGATGACGCTAAGGTTGGGGTCAGTGGATGAAGTGGGAGGAGGGATCTCCGAGGTTGAAGCAGTCACCTCCAAGGTATTAATAGGAGGGACTGCCTGGTCACCCTCCTCCATTACCACTGCCCCTGTTGCGTCACCCTCCCCTGGATTTTCCTCTGCAGGGTCCTGAATGGGCGTTACGCTTAAATCTATCGCCTCCAGGAGTGGCATATCCTGGGGAGTTGGAATTACCCCAGTGTCGCCACTGGAGAGTGACCCTGGAGGGAGAGGCTGACTGTGGTCCCCAAAGCTCAGCACCTTAGGGACACTAACTGCCCATTCTGCAGGGGCTTTATTGGGCCTCCCTTCATACATCAGGGGCAAGACAAGCTGCATAGGTATTGGCTGGCTGTCTGCCCCTGTCTCCTCAGGGAGACCCTCATTCCCCTGCACATTCCCCAGACCCTTGGCCACATTATCCCCCGCCAGGTCTGGGGGGAGAGGTGTGTGGTCTGCACCTGGCTGGCTGAGATTGATAGCCAGGTCAGACAATGTCACCACTTGAGGAGGCGATGGATGGCTCCTCTTTTTGACTTTGGAGGGATAGGAGATAAGCTCCTCCCATTCCTCCAGTGTCCCCCTATTGGTCTTATATTTCCTCTTCCTTGGGGCGTCATCCTTAGAAGAGGAGGTGCCGCCGCTCCCCGTGCCCTCTTTAGAGGGCTGAGATCTTTCCTCCCTCCCCTCATCCCCTACACTTGCTGAAGTGTTTATACTTGGGGCGGGGGGGGATGGCACCGGGGCAGCGGCAACACAGGGGGTAGTGGTGACACTCTTCTCCTTCCTCCCTTTTGCTGCAGCCTCAGATGTAGCTGCAGCTAATGATGATTTTGGTGGGGAGGAAGGAGGCATGGAGGCTGCGGTGGTGGGCTTTGGAACAGCCTCCTTATAGCTCTCTGAAGGGGGGGCTTTCCCTTTTGAGGGCCCTGCCACGGTGGTCTTAGCAGGGCTGGGTGCTGTACGTGAGGTGCTTGCTACTGGCACTGGAGCTGGGGCTGATGTTTTAGATCGCTGCCCCTTGGGGCAGCTCTGGCGTGTATGCCCCAGCTCCTTACATGCAAAGCACCTCACTTCCTCTGTGCTGTAAAATATGCGGTACAGCACCCCCTCAAAATGAACCCCAAAGGACCCCTCAATACTTTCTGCACCCCGAGGCAGGAGGACTTGTGCCTGCCTCTTAAAAGAGAGCACATGTTTGAGTGCTCTCTCTTTGCAGCCCAGGGGAATCTTAGTTATATTGGATTTTAACTCCCCCAGGGCTTGCAAGTGGGGGCGCAGCAAAGGGTCCGGCAGGAAGGGGGGCACATTAGATAGTACCAGACGTGTGCCCATCCCTTCCAGGGGTTCCACAGGGATATAAGTCCCCCCCAGTGTGAGCCCCTTCTGCACCAAAGTATGTGCAGCAGCCAGCGTACGTAAAAATAGTACAGCTTTGCCGTACATTTTGCTGGCTGCTACAACTGCAGAGGGACTCACAACATCAGCTGCAGCCTTTACATATGCCCCTATGCTATGCACCCCAGACATTATGCATCTGACCCCATGCCTCCTAGATAGCTGCTCTCCCCCAGAGTTAGCATGACTGGGGCTGGCACTAACCACCTGTGCAAAAGATCTAGTAGCAACAGGGGCAGTGCCAGTAGGAGCAGCCTGAGTAGAGGCAGAGGGAGCCTGAGGTCTGGGGCTTGTTGCTTGGGACACAGCAGGGCTACAGCTAGTATTTCCAGGATCCCTTATTCCATCTTTGGGATCCTGAGGCCTCTTTATCCCCTTCCCCATTTTAAATCAAACTTAAAGAAAGAAATAAAATAAAAGAAAGGAATTTTTATTTATTTATATTTTTTGTTTTGTTTTTTAAAGAGAGAGGTGAGAGAGAGGGAGAGGGAGAGATGCAGTGCTATGCACCTGGCACTGGGAGGGTTAACAGAAAAATAGGTGTTTTAAATCTCTGTCCCTCCCAGCTGCTTTTATCTCTCCCTCAGAGACAGTTAAAGGAAACTTAAAGAAACAAAATAAATTTCCACCCCCCACCAAACCAAAAAGTGTTGACAAGAAAACAAAACAACTGAAATCAATTATCTAATTAAGTAGCACCAGGAGTGGGGGAAGGGTCAGGGGAGTGCTGCTGGGTTGGCAGCCCTCAGGAGGTGAGCTCTTTTTGGAGAATAAACTCAAGCCTCCTGGGGCTTTAAACTTAAATAAAGCAAATCAAAATAAATAAACTAAAAAGAACTTTTCTTATTAAATAAAAAGAAAGAGGGAGAGCTGCAGTGCTGTGCACTGGCACTGGGAGGGTTAACAGTAACGAAAGATGTTTCAATTCTTTCCCTCCCAGCTGCTTGCTTCTCTCCCTCAAAATAAAATTTAAATTCAAAAAGAAACTTAACCTAACAGAAAATAATATTCCCCACCACCCACCAAACAAAAGTTTTTCAAAATAAATAAAAGAATCAACTGAAATCAAAGTAGAAAAAAAAAAAAAGACCCAGCAGCAGGGGATGGGTCAGGGGTGTGCTCTGGAGAAAGGAGCCCACAGGAAGTGAGACTTGTTGGGCAAGAAGCTGCTGCTTCCTGGGGCTCAACTTAAAAGTGCAAAAATTCAAATAAAAGTCTTCCCAAATTTCCCCAAAAAGAAATAAAACCTAACTGAACTCTTATACAACTAAACTAACTAAGAAAGAAAACAAAAGAAAAGAAAACTCCCCTCAAAGAGTCCTTTTTCAGAGAGCTTCCTAACACACAACCTCTCTCCTACAACCTCAGTCAAAAGCTAGGGACAGGATATTAGAAAAAGAATCCAAAGGTGCTTGCCTTATAGGCAAGCCAGCCAATTAGTAGACAGTAATTTTTTTTTTTTTTTTTTTTTTTTTCCTTTAAAGAAACATTAACCCTCTGAGTGCCAGGGGCGCAAACAGCGCGCCATCATTTAACGCGCCGCGCACCCCCAGCACCCAAAAGGTCAGAAAAGAAAAAAGACAAACAGAAATGCAACATAAGTAATTTTTTTTTTTTTTTTTTTTTTTTTTTTTAATAAATAAACATTAACCCCCTGAGTGCCAGAGGAGAAAGCAGCGTGCCATTACTTAACACGCCGCTCACCCCCAGCACCCAAAGGGACATAGAAGAAAACCAGAAAAAAAAAAAAAAAAAACCAACTGTAACAAAAAATAACTTAAAGATGAAATATGAGGTGAAATGAATCCTGATGGGGGGACACCGAGCAGAGCACACCATTTAAGGCCCACTGGGAGGTAAAAGATGATATACCCCCAGTGGCAAGGGCCTGGGTGTACTCTGCTCGGATACGGGAGCGCACGAATGCCCGGAATAAAGCTTCAGGCGTCATTGGAACCTCCCCTGACAGCACCTGCTTCCTGGTCACATAAATGGCCATTTTAGCCTGTGCCAGGAGCAGGTTTATGAGGAGGTCCTCAGCCCTACTTGTCCGAGACACCGTGCGCCCAAAGATGAAAAGATGTGGAGAGAAGTGCAGCCAGAACTGCAGGAGGAGTCCCCTCAGGAATGACAAGAGGGGCTGCAGTCGGCTGCATGAAAAGTAAACATGAAAAACAGACTCGCCCCTGCCACAGAAAGGACAGGTGGCAGGGGAGTCCGTGAAACGGGCCAGGTACTCCCCCGTGCTCAGTGCACCATGGAGCACTCTCCAACTCAAATCCCCGATGGGTCTGGGCACCAAGGTGGAATAGAGTGCCCTCCACCGGGGTCTCTCGCCCACGTCAAACACTCGCCGCCAGATGGTGTCTGGGCGACCGACGAGGGCGAGGAAGTGCACTGTATGGAGCACGAGGGAATACAGCCTCTTCCTCGGCATGCCACGGAAACATGCCGAGGGTATCACCCCCAACCGGCTTAAGTTGGGGGCTGGAGAAGCCAAGGGGGACTGACGAGGCTTTGGTAGTATGCTTACAGCCGGAGGCGAGGGTTCCACAGGTAGATGTGGCTCTCCGGCCTGTAAGGCCCCGTCAATGAAGGTGCGCGAGTCGGGGTGGATGGCAAGCTTGATCTCCCGGAGCAAACGGCACGGAACTCTGGGACTATGGAAACCCATACGGTGCATAAGCACGTCGGGCTCCACCCAGTCCGCCCGTTCATAGTCCAGGAGATCCCCGACTCGGGTCATCCGTGCTTGGCGAAGGCGACGACATATGCTAGGGGCTTCCAACATCTGAGCCCCCACAGCTGGATTATATAGCAGGGGCTCCGCTAGAATGTCTGCCCCCTGCGCTGTGCCCTGCCTTGACACGGAGACCATGCTCCAGGCCTTGAGGGTTTCCCGGTAGTATGCCGGCAGCACTGAGAGGTCGCTCCCAAACCCCTCAGGCTTGATGATGAATAGTTGCTGGTCATACCCCATATTGCGCAACTGGCGATAGAAGCTGGAGGCCAGCGCGCACCACTGCGGTGAAGGGTCTGCGTACAGGTATCTCTGCAGGTACTGGAGGCGGAAGGTGTGCACTTGAGTGCGTATGCACACCATTCCTTGACCGCCCTCTCCCAGTGGGAGGCTCGCCACACCCGCAGAGACCCAGTGCTTCCCCATCCAGAGAAAGTCCAGCAGCATTCTCTGGATTTTGCTGATGAACTCGGGGGTCGGGCTAAGGCAGATCAGCCGGTGCCACAGCTGCGAGGCCACCAGCTGGTTGATCACCAAAGCCCTCCCCCTTAGGGAAAGCACTTTCGCAAGACCCCTCCACAGTCCCATCCGAGAGAGGACTCGTTCCTCTAGTTCTTTCCAGTTTGCAGGGACTGTGGGATTCGCAGCGGATAGGTAGACTCCAAGGTATTTCAAAGCTGTAGCCTCCCACTTGATGTTACGGAAGGTGGGAGGCAGGGAGTCTACCTGTATGGGACCCTCTAAAAGGCCTGTGCATTTGGACCAGTTGATCTGAGCAGAAGAGGCAGCTGTATAAACCTCTTGGCATTCTTTAGCCCGCTCCAGATCAACTAGGTCTTGGGCCACGAGGAGTACATCGTCGGCATATGCCGAAAGGACCACCCTCATGTCTGGCTCCTTCAGCACCAGCCCTGTGAGCCTCTTCCTTAACAGACATAGGAAGGGCTCGATGGCTAGTGCATATAGGTGTCCAGACAAGGGGCATCCCTGCCGTACTCCTCGTCCAAATACCAGGGGTGCCGTTAGGGACCAGTTGATCTTAATTAAACACTCTGCAGAGGCATACAGCGTCTTAAGGTAGCCCACAAAGCGTGGGCCAAAGCCGTATGCTTGCAGAGTAGCTATGAGATATCTGTGATCCACTCTATCAAACGCCTTCTCCTGGTCTAGTGAAAGAAGGGCGAGTGACAGACCAGTCCTGCGGGCATAGCAGAGCAGATCCCGGACCAGAAAGATATTATCAAAGATGGTCCGGCCCGGGACTGTATAGGACTGGTCTGAGTGGACCACCTCTGCCAGCACGGACCTGAGCCTTAAGGTGACAGCTTTGGCTACGATCTTATAATCCGTGCTGAGCAGCGAGACTGGTCGCCAGTTCTCGATAAGGCGGAGATCCCCCTTCTTGGGCAGCAAGGCCATTACTGCCCGTCGACAGGAAAGGGGCATCTCACCAGTCTCGAGGGCCTCCGTTAGGACCAGTTGGAAATCAGGTCCTAGAGTCTCCCAAAAGAATTGGAAGAACTCTACGGTCAGTCCGTCCAGCCCCGGAGATTTGCCATGGGGCATTAGACTGAGGGCTTCAGAGAGTTCAGCTAGAGAGATGGGCTGATCCAGCCTCTCTCTTCCACCCTCGCTGACCGTTGGAAGCCCATCCCATAGCACCTCGCAGGCGTCTGGAGAGATGGGATCCGGAGAGTACAGGTTGGTATAGAATCTCCGGGCCCTGTCCCGGATGCTCTCCGGATCCAAAAGAGGGGCACCGTCCTCCGCGAGGAGGCAGGTGATATGTCTGCGGTTACCCCCCCTCTTCTCCAGTCCGTAGAAGAGGCGCGAGCCGCGATCCATCTCCCAAAGGAATCGCAAGCGGCTTCGCACGAAGGCTCCCTTAGCCTGGTGCCGTTCCAGGTGACAGAGAACCTCCTTCCTCTCTACGTATTCGCGCTGCAAGGCTTGATCCCTAGATTCAGCAGCCAGCCTTTGCTCGAGGCCAAGCACCTCCCCCCGGAGTGCCTCAATCTCGGCATTGCGCTGACTGCTTACACCCCTAGTATACTCCTGACACAAGAGTCTCAAGTGCACCTTGCCCACGTCCCACCACTGACTCAGCGTGGCAAAGTCACCCTTGAAACCCCTCCAGTCCGCCCACCTCTCCCGGATCAATGCCGCAAAGCCCTCGTCCTCCAACAAGGTATTGTTGAAGTGCCAATAGGCGGCTTTTGTCGCCGATGACATGGGCGACAGCTTCACGGACACACAGTTGTGGTCCGTGAACGGGGCCAACCTAATGGCACTGGACCGGGCCCGCGACATGTAGTGGCTAGATATATAAAGCCTATCGATCCGGGAGTGGGACACCCTACCATCTCTCACCCTGACATAGGTGAAAGTGTCTGATGCCCCTGGGTGCTGCTCTCGCCAGATGTCGACCAGGGAGTAGCGGGTGATGACCTCCCTCAAGGCCGACGCGGATGGTGGATAATGCTCTGTCCCGACACGGTCCAGAGCTTCGAGGGTGCAGTTGAAATCACCCCCGATAATCAAACACTCATCCGCATCGACCGACTCCAGATAGGTCGACAAACTAGCAAAGAACCCCACCCTCTCCGGTCCTGCTGCAGAGGGTGCATACACGTTCAGCAGACTAAACGTGCAGCCTAGCTCTCGGACCCGGAGATGCAGCAGACGGCCTGGGATAACGGCCTTTGCACTCAGCACCTCAGGCTGAAAGGACTCTGAGAACAGGGTCACCACTCCACATGACGCCGAAGTGAAGTGGCTAAAGAAAACCCTGCCTCGCCACTCCAGATGCCAGTTGGCTTCAGCCTCCGGAGTGGTATGGGTTTCTTGCAGGAAGCTCACAGAGTACCCCCCTTGCTGTAGATAGGAGAGTACCTGGAACCTGCGAAACCCATCCCTACAGCCATTGGTATTAAGGGTGCTGATGCTCAGAGCCATTACTGTGTGTCAGGAAGTGCTTTCGTCCCATCTCCTAGCGAGGCCTGATGGGACAGACACAAATTTAAGAACTTGCGGGCGCGGATATGTTCGGCAGACCCGAAGTTCTTGGCCCGATTGCTGGCCCTAAGATATTCTCTGAGAGAGTGGATGATTAACGGCAGATCATTCCACCTCTCAAGGGCCAGGCGCACCTTCTTTTTATTTTGTCCGCGAAGGGTGCTCTCAAGGAAAGCTGTTATTTCCTTGGCAGGGATGACAGGGCTAGGTGTAGGTATTGAGGCTGCAGAAGCCTCACTGCCATCCCTGGGCTCCTCCTCGCTGAGTACTGTATAAACCCCCTTCTCCTCTAAGGGGGTAAGCCTTCTCAGCTTAATCTTAACACTCCCACTTCTAGATGTTATTGAAGTGGGGTCTAAGACACCCTTCGCGACCGAACCCTGAGAGGATTCTTGTGCCCCCTTGCTAGTACTAGGGGCACACTCAGGGGTAGCTGGCCGAACGGCGGCAGACGGCTTGGTGACATGGGGAGCTTTGGAGGCCTTATATGCCTCCTCAGCCTTCTCCACCGCCGCCTGCGCAGCTTGGATGACGCTAAGGTTGGGGTCAGTGGATGAAGTGGGAGGAGGGATCTCCGAGGTTGTAGCAGTCACCTCCACGGTATTAATAGGAGGGACTGCTTGGTCACCCTCCTCCATTACCACTGCCCCTGTTGCGTCACCCTCCCCTGGATTTTCCTCTACAGGGTCCTGAATGGGCGTTACGCTTAAGTCTATCGCCTCCAGGAGTGGCATATCCTGGGGAGTTGGAATTACCCCAGTGTCGCCACTGGAGAGTGACCCTGGAGGGAGAGGCTGACTGTGGTCCCCAAAGCTCAGCACCTTAGGGACACTAACTGCCCATTCTGCAGGGGCTTTATTGGGCCTCCCTTCATATATCAGGGGCAAGACAAGCTGCATAGCTATTGGCTGGCTGTCTGCCCCTGTCTCCTCAGGGAGACCCTCATTCCCCTGCACATTCCCCAGACCCTTGGCCACATTATCCCCCGCCAGGTCTGGGGGGAGAGGTGTGTGGTCTGCACCTGGCTGGCTGAGATTAATAGCCAGGTCAGACAATGTCGCCACTTGAGGAGGCGATGGATGGCTCCTCTTTTTGACTTTGGAGGGATAGGAGATAAGCTCCTCCCATTCCTCCAGTGTCCCCCTATTGGTCTTATATTTCCTCTTCCTTGGGGCGTCATCCTTAGAAGAGGAGGTGCCGCCGCTCCCCGTGCCCTCTTTAGAGGGCTGAGATCTTTCCTCCCTCCCCTCATCCCCTACACTTGCTGAAGTGTTTATACTTGGGGCGGGGGGGGATGGCACCGGGGCAGCGGCAACACAGGGGGTAGTGGTGACACTCTTCTCCTTCCTCCCTTTTGCTGCAGCCTTAGATGTAGCTGCAGCTAATGATGATTTTGGTGGGGAGGAAGGAGGCATGGAGGCTGCGGTGGTGGGCTTTGGAACAGCCTCCTTATAGCTCTCTGAAGGGGGGGCTTTCCCTTTTGAGGGCCCTGCCACGGTGGTCTTAGCAGGGCTGGGTGCTGTACGTGAGGTGCTTGCTACTGGCACTGGAGCTGGGGCTGATGTTTTAGATCGCTGCCCCTTGGGGCAGCTCTGGCGTGTATGCCCCAGCTCCTTACATGCAAAGCACCTCACTTCCTCTGTGCTGTAAAATATGCGGTACAGCACCCCCTCAAAATGAACCCCAAAGGACCCCTCAATACTTTCTGCACCCCGAGGCAGGAGGACTTGTGCCTGCCTCTTAAAAGAGAGCACATGCCTAAGTGCTCTCTCTTTGCAGCCCAGGGGAATCTTGGTGATATTTGATTTTAACTCCCCTAGGGCTTGCAAGTGGGGGCGCAGTAAAGGGTCCGGTAGGAAGGGGGGCACATTAGATAGTACCAAACGTGTGCCCATCCCTTCCAGGGGTTCCACAGGGATATAAGTCCCCCCTAGTGTGAGCCCCCTCTGCACCAAAGTATGTGCAGCAGCCAGCGTACGTAAAAATAGTACAGCTTTGCCGTACATTTTGCTGGCTGCTACAACTGCAGAGGGACTCACAACATCAGCTGCAGCCTTTACATATGCCCCTATGCTGTGCACCCCAGACATTATGCATCTGACCCCATGCCTCCTAGATAGCTGCTCTCCCCCAGAGTTAGCATGACTGGGGCTGGCACTAACCACCTGTGCAAAAGATCTAGTAGCAACAGGGGCAGTGCCAGTAGGAGCAGCCTGAGTAGAGGCAGAGGGAGCCTGAGGTCTGGGGCTTGTTGCTTGGGACACAGCAGGGCTACAGCTAGTATTTCCAGGATCCCTTATTCCATCTTTGGGATCCTGAGGCCTCTTTATCCCCTTCCCCATTTTAAATCAAACTTAAAGAAAGAAATAAAATAAAAGAAAGGAATTTTTATTTATATATATTTTTGTTTTGTTTGTTTTTTAAAGAGAGAGGTGAGAGAGGGAGAGGGAGAGATGCAGTGCTATGCACCTGGCACTGGGAGGGTTAACAGAAAAATAGGTGTTTTAAATCTCTGTCCCTCCCAGCTGCTTTTATCTCTCCCTCAGAGACAGTTAAAGGAAACTTAAAGAAACAAAATAAATTTCCACCCCCCACCAAACCAAAAAGTGTTGACAAGAAAACAAAACAACTGAAATCAATTAACTAATTAAGTAGCACCAGGAGTGGGGGAAGGGTCAGGGGAGTGCTGCTGGGTTGGAAGCCCTCAGGAGGTGAGCTCTTTTAGAGAATAAACTCAAGCCTCCTGGGGCTTTAAACTTAAATAAAGCAAATCAAAATAAATAAACTAAAAGAACTTTTCTTATTAAATAAAAAGAAAGAGGGAGAGCTGCAGTGCTGTGCACTGGCACTGGGAGGGTTAACAGTAACGAAAGATGTTTCAATCCTTTCCCTCCCAGCTGCTTGCTTCTCTCCCTCAAAATAAAATTTAAATTCAAAAAGAAACTTAACCTAACAGAAAATAATCTTTCCCACCACCCACCAAACAAAAGTTTTTCAAAATAAATAAAAGAATCAACTGAAATCAAAGTAGAAAAAAAAAAAAAAAAAAAAAAAAAAAAAAAAAAAAAAAAAAAAAAAGACCCAGCAGCAGGGGATGGGTCAGGGGTGTGCTCTGGAGAAAGGAGCCCACAGGAAGTGAGTCTTGTTGGGCAAGAAGCTGCTGCTTCCTGGGGCTCAACTTAAAAGTGCAAAAATTCAAATAAAAGTCTTCCCAAATTTCCCCAAAAAGAAATAAAACCTAACTAAACTCTTATTTATCTAAACTAACTAAGAAAGAAAACAAAAGAAAAGAAAACTCCCCTCAAAGAGGCCTTTTTCAGAGAGCTTCCTAACACACAACCTCTCTCCTACAACCTCAGTCAAAAGCTAGGGACAGGATATTAGGAAAAGAAACCAAAGGGGCTTGCCTTATAGGCAAGCCAGCCAATCAGTAGACAGTATTTATTTTGTTTATTTATTTATTTATTTTTTTTAAAGAAACATCAACCCTCTGAGTGCCAGAGGAGCAAACAGCGCGCCATCATTTAACGCGCCGCGCACCCCCAGCACCCAAAAGGTCAGAAAAGAAAAAAGACAATCTAAAATGCAACATAAGTAAATTTTTTTTTTTTTTTTTTTTTTTTTATATAAACATTAACCCCCTGAGTGCCAGAGGAGCAAGCAGCGTGCCATAATTAACACGCCGCGCACCCCCAGCACCCAAAGGGAGATAGAAAGGACCAGAGAAAAATAACTGTAACATAAAAATAACTTAAAGATGAATTGTGAGTTGAAATGAATCCTGATGGGGGGACACCGAGCAGAGAACACCATTTAAGGCCCACTGGGAGGTAAAAGATGACATACTCCCAGTGGCAAGGGCTTGGGTGTACTCTGCTCGGATACGGGAGCGCACAAATGCCCGGAACAAATATTCAGGCGTCATTGGAACCTCCCCTGACAGCACCTGCTTCCTGGTCACATAAATGGCCATCTTAGCCTGTGCCAGGAGCAGGTTTATGAGGAGGTCCTCAGCCCTACTTGTCCGAGACACCGTGCGCCCAAAGATGAAAAGATGTGGAGAGAAGTGCAGCCAGAACTGCAGGAGGAGTCCCCTCAGGAATGACAAGAGGGGCTGCAGTCGGCTGCATGAAAAGTAAACATGAAAAACA
This sequence comes from Rhinophrynus dorsalis, assembly GCA_037306005.1. NCBI lineage: Eukaryota > Metazoa > Chordata > Amphibia > Anura > Rhinophrynidae > Rhinophrynus > Rhinophrynus dorsalis. The sequence continues at coordinate 237,174,255 of CM074723.1, read as the reverse complement.
GACTCGCCCCTGCCACAGAAAGGACAGGTGGCAGGGGAGTCCGTGAAACGGGCCAGGTACTCCCCCGTGCTCAGTGCACCATGGAGCACTCTCCAACTCAAATCCCCGATGGGTCTGGGCACCAAGTTGGAATAGAGTGCCCTCCACCGGGGTCTCTCGCCCACGTCAAACACTCGCCGCCAGATGGTGTCTGGGCGACCGACGAGGGCGAGGAAGTGCACTGTATGGAGCACGAGGGAATACAGCCTCTTCCTCGGCATGCCACGGAAACATGCCGAGGGTATCACCCCCAACCGGCTTAAGTTGGGGGCTGGAGAAGCCAAGGGGGACTGACGAGGCTTTGGTAGTATGCTTACAGCCGGAGGCGAGGGTTCCACAGGTAGATGTGGCTCTCCGGCCTGTAAGGCCCCGTCAATGAAGGTGCGCGAGTCGGGGTGGATGGCAAGCTTGATCTCCCGGAGCAAACGGCACGGAACTCTGGGACTATGGAAACCCATACGGTGCATAAGCACATCGGGCTCCACCCAGTCCGCCCGTTCATAGTCCAGGAGATCCCCGACTCGGGTCATCCGTGCTTGGCGAAGGCGACGACATATGCTAGGGGCTTCCAACATCTGAGCCCCCACAGCTGGATTATATAGCAGGGGCTCCGCTAGAATGTCTGCCCCCTGCGCTGTGCCCTGCCTTGACACGGAGACCATGCTCCAGGCCTTGAGGGTTTCCCGGTAGTATGCCGGCAGCACTGAGAGGTCGCTCCCAAACCCCTCAGGCTTGATGATGAATAGTTGCCGGTCATACCCCATATTGCGCAACTGGCGATAGAAGCTGGAGGCCAGCGCGCACCACTGCGGTGAAGGGTCTGCGTACAGGTATCTCTGCAGGTACTGGAGGCGGAAGGTGTGCACTTGAGTGCGTATGCACACCACTCCTTGACCGCCCTCTCCCAGTGGGAGGCACGCCACACCCGCAGAGACCCAGTGCTTCCCCATCCAGAGAAAGTCCAGCAGCATTCTCTGGATTTTGCTGATGAACTCGGGGGTCGGGCTAAGGCAGATCAGCCGGTGCCACAGCTGTGAGGCCACCAGCTGGTTGATCACCAAAGCCCTCCCCCTTAGGGAAAGCACTTTCGCAAGACCCCTCCACAGTCCCATCCGAGAGAGGACTCGTTCCTCTAGTTCTTTCCAGTTTGCAGGGACTGTGGGATTCGCAGCGGACAGGTAGACTCCAAGGTATTTCAAAGCTGTAGCCTCCCACTTGATGTTACGGAAGGTGGGAGGCAGGGAGTCTACCTGTATGGGACCCTCTAAAAGGACTGTGCATTTGGACCAGTTGATCTGAGCAGAAGAGGCAGCTGTATAAACCTCTTGGCATTCTTTAGCCCGCTCCAGATCAACTAGGTCTTGGGCCACGAGGAGTACATCGTCGGCATATGCCGATAGGACCACCCTCATGTCTGGCTCCTTCAGCACCAGCCCTGTGAGCCTCTTCCTTAACAGACATAGGAAGGGCTCGATGGCTAGTGCATATAGGTGTCCAGACAAGGGGCATCCCTGCCGTACTCCTCGTCCAAATACCAGGGGTGCCGTTAGGGACCAGTTGATCTTAATTAAACACTCTGCAGAGGCATACAGCGTCTTAAGGTAGCCCACAAAGCGTGGGCCAAAGCCGTATGCTTGCAGAGTAGCTATGAGATATCTGTGATCCACTCTGTCAAACGCCTTCTCCTGGTCTAGTGAAAGAAGGGCGAGTGACAGACCAGTCCTGCGGGCATAGCAGAGCAGATCCCGGACCAGAAAGATATTATCAAAGATGGTCCGGCCCGGGACTGTATAGGACTGGTCTGAGTGGACCACCTCTGCCAGCACGGACCTGAGCCTTAAGGTGACAGCTTTGGCTACGATCTTATAATCCGTGCTGAGCAGCGAGACTGGTCGCCAGTTCTCGATAAGGCGGAGATCCCCCTTCTTGGGCAGCAATGCCATTACTGCCCGTCGACAGGAAAGGGGCATCTCACCAGTCTCGAGGGCTTCCGTTAGGACCAGTTGGAAATCAGGTCCTAGAGTCTCCCAAAAGAATTGGAAGAACTCTACGGTCAGTCCGTCCAGCCCCGGAGATTTGCCATGGGGCATTAGACTGAGGGCTTCAGAGAGTTCAGCTAGAGAGATGGGCTGATCCAGCCTCTCTCTTCCACCCACGCTGACTGTTGGAAGCCCATCCCATAGCACCTCGCAGGCGTCTGGAGAGATGGGATCCGGAGAGTACAGGTTGGTATAGAATCTCCGGGCCCTGTCCCGGATGCTCTCCGGATCCAAAAGAGGGGCACCGTCCTCCGCGAGGAGGCAGGTGATATGTCTGCGGTTACCCCCCCTCTTCTCCAGTCCGTAGAAGAGGCGCGAGCCGCGATCCATCTCCCAAAGGAAACGCAAGCGGCTTCGCACGAAGGCTCCCTTAGCCTGGTGCCGTTCCAGGTGACAGAGAACCTCCTTCCTCTCTACGTATTCGCGCTGCAAGGCTTGATCCCTAGATTCAGCAGCCAGCCTTTGCTCGAGGCCAAGCACCTCCCCCCGGAGTGCCTCAATCTCGGCATTGCGCTGACTGCTCACACCCCTAGTATACTCCTGACACAAGAGTCTCAAGTGCACCTTGCCCACGTCCCACCACTGACTCAGCGTGGCAAAGTCACCCTTGAAACCCCTCCAGTCCGCCCACCTCTCCCGGATCAATGCCGCAAAGCCCTCGTCCTCCAACAAGGTATTGTTGAAGTGCCAATAGGCGGCTTTTGTCGCCGATGACATGGGCGACAGCTTCACGGACACACAGTTGTGGTCCGTGAACGGGGCCAACCTAATGGCACTGGACCGGGCCCGCGACATGTAGTGGCTAGATATATAAAGCCTATCGATCCGGGAGTGGGACACCCTACCATCTCTCACCCTGACATAGGTGAAAGTGTCTGATGCCCCTGGGTGCTGCTCTCGCCAGATGTCGACCAGGGAGTAGCGGGTGATGACCTCCCTCAAGGCCGACGCGGATGGTGGATAATGCTCTGTCCCGACACGGTCCAGAGCTTCGAGGGTGCAGTTGAAATCACCCCCGATAATCAAACACTCATCCGCATCGACCGACTCCAGATAGGTCGACAAACTAGCAAAGAACCTCACCCTCTCCGGTCCTGCTGCAGAGGGTGCATACACGTTCAGCAGACTAAACGTGCAGCCTAGCTCTCGGACCCGGAGATGCAGCAGACGGCCTGGGATAACGGCCTTTGCACTCAGCACCTCAGGCTGAAAGGACTCTGAGAACAGGGTCACCACTCCACATGACGCCGAAGTGAAGTGGCTAAAGAAAACCCTGCCTCGCCACTCCAGATGCCAGTTGGCTTCAGCCTCCGGAGTGGTATGGGTTTCTTGCAGGAAGCTCACAGAGTACCCCCCTTGCTGTAGATAGGAGAGTACCTGGAACCTGCGAAACCCATCCCTACAGCCATTGGTATTAAGGGTGCTGATGCTCAGAGCCATTACTGTGTGTCAGGAAGTGCTTTCGTCCCATCTCCTAGCGAGGCCTGATGGGACAGACACAAATTTAAGAACTTGCGGGCGCGGATATGTTCGGCAGACCCGAAGTTCTTGGCCCGATTGCTGGCCCTAAGATATTCTCTGAGAGAGTGGATGATTAACGGCAGATCATTCCACCTCTCAAGGGCCAGGCGCACCTTCTTTTTATTTTGTCCGCGAAGGGTGCTCTCAAGGAAAGCTGTTATTTCCTTGGCAGGGATGACAGGGCTAGGTGTAGGTATTGAGGCTGCAGAAGCCTCACTGCCATCCCTGGGCTCCTCCTCGCTGAGTACTGTATAAACCCCCTTCTCCTCTAAGGGGGTAAGCCTTCTCAGCTTAATCTTAACACTCCCACTTCTAGATGTTATTGAAGTGGGGTCTAAGACACCCTTCGCGACCGAACCCTGAGAGGATTCTTGTGCCCCCTTGCTAGTACTAGGGGCACACTCAGGGGTAGCTGGCCGAACGGCGGCAGACGGCTTGGTGACATGGGGAGCTTTGGAGGCCTTATATGCCTCCTCAGCCTTCTCCACCGCCGCCTGCGCAGCTTGGATGACGCTAAGGTTGGGGTCAGTGGATGAAGTGGGAGGAGGGATCTCCGAGGTTGTAGCAGTCACCTCCACGGTATTAATAGGAGGGACTGCTTGGTCACCCTCCTCCATTACCACTGCCCCTGTTGCGTCACCCTCCCCTGGATTTTCCTCTGCAGGGTCCTGAATGGGCGTTACGCTTAAATCTATCGCCTCCAGGAGTGGCATATCCTGGGGAGTTGGAATTACCCCAGTGTCGCCACTGGAGAGTGACCCTGGAGGGAGAGGCTGACTGTGGTCCCCAAAGCTCAGCACCTCAGGGACACTAACTGCCCATTCTGCAGGGGCTTTATTGGGCCTCCCTTCATACATCAGGGGCAAGACAAGCTGCATAGGTATTGGCTGGCTGTCTGCCCCTGTCTCCTCAGGGAGACCCTTATTCCCCTGCACATTCCCCAGACCCTTGGCCACATTATCCCCCGCCAGGTCTGGGGGGAGAGGTGTGTGGTCTGCACCTGGCTGGCTGAGATTAATAGCCAGGTCAGACAATGTCACCACTTGAGGAGGCGATGGATGGCTCCTCTTTTTGACTTTGGAGGGATAGGAGATAAGCTCCTCCCATTCCTCCAGTGTCCCCCTATTGGTCTTATATTTCCTCTTCCTTGGGGCGTCATCCTTAGAAGAGGAGGTGCCGCCGCTCCCCGTGCCCTCTTTAGAGGGCTGAGATCTTTCCTCCCTCCCCTCATCCCCTACACTTGCTGAAGTGTTTATACTTGGGGCGGGGGGGGATGGCACCGGGGCAGCGGCAACACAGGGGGTAGTGGTGACACTCTTCTCCTTCCTCCCTTTTGCTGCAGCCTTAGATGTAGCTGCAGCTAATGATGATTTTGGTGGGGAGGAAGGAGGCATGGAGGCTGCGGTGGTGGGCTTTGGAACAGCCTCCTTATAGCTCTCTGAAGGGGGGGCTTTCCCTTTTGAGGGCCCTGCCACGGTGGTCTTAGCAGGGCTGGGTGCTGTACGTGAGGTGCTTGCTACTGGCACTGGAGCTGGGGCTGATGTTTTAGATCGCTGCCCCTTGGGGCAGCTCTGGCGTGTATGCCCCAGCTCCTTACATGCAAAGCACCTCACTTCCTCTGTGCTGTAAAATATGCGGTACAGCACCCCCTCAAAATGAACCCCAAAGGACCCCTCAATACTTTCTGCACCCCGAGGCAGGAGGACTTGTGCCTGCCTCTTAAAAGAGAGCACATGCCTAAGTGCTCTCTCTTTGCAGCCCAGGGGAATCTTGGTGATATTTGATTTTAACTCCCCTAGGGCTTGCAAGTGGGGGCGCAGTAAAGGGTCCGGTAGGAAGGGGGGCACATTAGATAGTACCAAACGTGTGCCCATCCCTTCCAGGGGTTCCACAGGGATATAAGTCCCCCCTAGTGTGAGCCCCCTCTGCACCAAAGTATGTGCAGCAGCCAGCGTACGTAAAAATAGTACAGCTTTGCCGTACATTTTGCTGGCTGCTACAACTGCAGAGGGACTCACAACATCAGCTGCAGCCTTTACATATGCCCCTATGCTGTGCACCCCAGACATTATGCATCTGACCCCATGCCTCCTAGATAGCTGCTCTCCCCCAGAGTTAGCATGACTGGGGCTGGCACTAACCACCTGTGCAAAAGATCTAGTAGCAACAGGGGCAGTGCCAGTAGGAGCAGCCTGAGTAGAGGCAGAGGGAGCCTGAGGTCTGGGGCTTGTTGCTTGGGACACAGCAGGGCTACAGCTAGTATTTCCAGGATCCCTTATTCCATCTTTGGGATCCTGAGGCCTCTTTATCCCCTTCCCCATTTTAAATCAAACTTAAAGAAAGAAATAAAATAAAAGAAAGGAATTTTTATTTATATATATTTTTGTTTTGTTTGTTTTTTAAAGAGAGAGGTGAGAGAGGGAGAGGGAGAGATGCAGTGCTATGCACCTGGCACTGGGAGGGTTAACAGAAAAATAGGTGTTTTAAATCTCTGTCCCTCCCAGCTGCTTTTATCTCTCCCTCAGAGACAGTTAAAGGAAACTTAAAGAAACAAAATAAATTTCCACCCCCCACCAAACCAAAAAGTGTTGACAAGAAAACAAAACAACTGAAATCAATTAACTAATTAAGTAGCACCAGGAGTGGGGGAAGGGTCAGGGGAGTGCTGCTGGGTTGGAAGCCCTCAGGAGGTGAGCTCTTTTAGAGAATAAACTCAAGCCTCCTGGGGCTTTAAACTTAAATAAAGCAAATCAAAATAAATAAACTAAAAGAACTTTTCTTATTAAATAAAAAGAAAGAGGGAGAGCTGCAGTGCTGTGCACTGGCACTGGGAGGGTTAACAGTAACGAAAGATGTTTCAATCCTTTCCCTCCCAGCTGCTTGCTTCTCTCCCTCAAAATAAAATTTAAATTCAAAAAGAAACTTAACCTAACAGAAAATAATCTTTCCCACCACCCACCAAACAAAAGTTTTTCAAAATAAATAAAAGAATCAACTGAAATCAAAGTAGAAAAAAAAAAAAAAAAAAAAAAAAAAAAAAAAAAAAAAAGACCCAGCAGCAGGGGATGGGTCAGGGGTGTGCTCTGGAGAAAGGAGCCCACAGGAAGTGAGTCTTGTTGGGCAAGAAGCTGCTGCTTCCTGGGGCTCAACTTAAAAGTGCAAAAATTCAAATAAAAGTCTTCCCAAATTTCCCCAAAAAGAAATAAAACCTAACTAAACTCTTATTTATCTAAACTAACTAAGAAAGAAAACAAAAGAAAAGAAAACTCCCCTCAAAGAGGCCTTTTTCAGAGAGCTTCCTAACACACAACCTCTCTCCTACAACCTCAGTCAAAAGCTAGGGACAGGATATTAAGAAAGAAACCAAAGGGGCTTGCCTTATAGGCAAGCCAGCCAATCAGTAGACAGTATTTATTTATTTATTTTTAAAGAAACATTAACCCTCTGAGTGCCAGAGGAGCAAACAGCGCGCCATCATTTAACGCGCCGCGCACCCCCAGCACCCAAAAGGTCAGAAAAGAAAAAAGACGAAATGAAATGCAACATAAGTAATTAATTTTTTTTTTTTTTTTTTTTTTTTTTTTTTTTTTTTTTTTTTTTTTTTTAAGAAACATTAACCCCCTGAGCGCCAGAGGAGCAAGCAGCGTGCCATAATTAACACGCCGCGCACCCCCAGCACCCAAAGGGAGATAGAAAGGACCAGAGAAAAATAACTGTAACATAAAAATAACTTAAAGATGAATTGTGAGTTGAAATGAATCCAGATGGGGGGACACCGAGCAGAGCACACCATTTAAGGCCCACTGGGAGGCAAAAGATGATATACCCCCAGTGGCAAGGGCCTGGGTGTACTCTGCTCGGATACGGGAGCGCACGAATGCCCGGAATAAAGCTTCAGGCGTCATTGGAACCTCCCCTGACAGCACCTGCTTCCTGGTCACATAAATGGCCATTTTAGCCTGTGCCAGGAGCAGGTTTATGAGGAGGTCCTCAGCCCTACTTGTCCGAGACACCGTGCGCCCAAAGATGAAAAGATGTGGAGAGAAGTGCAGCCAGAACTGCAGGAGGAGTCCCCTCAGGAATGACAAGAGGGGCTGCAGTCGGCTGCATGAAAAGTAAACATGAAAAACAGACTCGCCCCTGCCACAGAAAGGACAGGTGGCAGGGGAGTCCGTGAAACGGGCCAGGTACTCCCCCGTGCTCAGTGCACCATGGAGCACTCTCCAACTCAAATCCCCGATGGGTCTGGGCACCAAGTTGGAATAGAGTGCCCTCCACCGGGGTCTCTCGCCCACGTCAAACACTCGCCGCCAGATGGTGTCTGGGCGACCGACGAGGGCGAGGAAGTGCACTGTATGGAGCACGAGGGAATACAGCCTCTTCCTCGGCATGCCACGGAAACATGCCGAGGGTATCACCCCCAACCGGCTTAAGTTGGGGGCTGGAGAAGCCAAGGGGGACTGACGAGGCTTTGGTAGTATGCTTACAGCCGGAGGCGAGGGTTCCACAGGTAGATGTGGCTCTCCGGCCTGTAAGGCCCCGTCAATGAAGGTGCGCGAGTCGGGGTGGATGGCAAGCTTGATCTCCCGGAGCAAACGGCACGGAACTCTGGGACTATGGAAACCCATACGGTGCATAAGCACGTCGGGCTCCACCCAGTCCGCCCGTTCATAGTCCAGGAGATCCCCGACTCGGGTCATCCGTGCTTGGCGAAGGCGACGACATATGCTAGGGGCTTCCAACATCTGAGCCCCCACAGCTGGATTATATAGCAGGGGCTCCGCTAGAATGTCTGCCCCCTGCGCTGTGCCCTGCCTTGACACGGAGACCATGCTCCAGGCCTTGAGGGTTTCCCGGTAGTATGCCGGCAGCACCGAGAGGTCGCTCCCAAACCCCTCAGGCTTGATGATGAATAGTTGCCGGTCATACCCCATATTGCGCAACTGGCGATAGAAGCTGGAGGCCAGCGCGCACCACTGCGGTGAAGGGTCTGCGTACAGGTATCTCTGCAGGTACTGGAGGCGGAAGGTGTGCACTTGAGTGCGTATGCACACCATTCCTTGACCGCCCTCTCCCAGTGGGAGGCTCGCCACACCTGCAGATACCCAGTGCTTCCCCATCCAGAGAAAGTCCAGCAGCATTCTCTGGATTTTGCTGATGAACTCGGGGGTCGGGCTAAGGCAGATCAGCATGTGCCACAGCTGTGAGGCCACCAGCTGGTTGATCACCAAAGCCCTCCCCCTTAGGGAAAGCACTTTCGCAAGACCCCTCCACAGTCCCATCCGAGAGAGGACTCGTTCCTCTAGTTCTTTCCAGTTTGCAGGGACTGTGGGATTCGCAGCGGACAGGTAGACTCCAAGGTATTTCAATGCTGTAGCCTCCCACTTGATGTTACGGAAGGTGGGAGGCAGGGAGTCTACCTGTATGGGACCCTCTAAAAGGCCTGTGCATTTGGACCAGTTGATCTGAGCAGAAGAGGCAGCTGTATAAACCTCTTGGCATTCTTTAGCCCGCTCCAGATCAACTAGGTCTTGGGCCACGAGGAGTACATCGTCGGCATATGCCGATAGGACCACCCTCATGTCTGGCTCCTTCAGCACCAGCCCTGTGAGCCTCTTCCTTAACAGACATAGGAAGGGCTCGATGGCTAGTGCATATAGGTGTCCAGACAAGGGGCATCCCTGCCGTACTCCTCGTCCAAATACCAGGGGTGCCGTTAGGGACCAGTTGATCTTAATTAAACACTCTGCAGAGGCATACAGCGTCTTAAGGTAGCCCACAAAGCGTGGGCCAAAGCCGTATGCTTGCAGAGTAGCTATGAGATATCTGTGATCCACTCTATCAAACGCCTTCTCCTGGTCTAGTGAAAGAAGGGCGAGTGACAGACCAGTCCTGCGGGCATAGCAGAGCAGATCCCGGACCAGAAAGATATTATCAAAGATGGTCCGGCCTGGGACTGTATAGGACTGGTCTGAGTGGACCACCTCTGCCAGCACGGACCTGAGCCTTAAGGTGACAGCTTTGGCTACGATCTTATAATCCGTGCTGAGCAGCGAGACTGGTCGCCAGTTCTCGATAAGGCGGAGATCCCCCTTCTTGGGCAGCAAGGCCATTACTGCCCGTCGACAGGAAAGGGGCATCTCACCAGTCTCGAGGGCCTCCGTTAGGACCAGTTGGAAATCAGGTCCCAGAGTCTCCCAAAAGAATTGGAAGAACTCTACGGTCAGTCCGTCCAGCCCCGGAGATTTGCCATGGGGCATTAGACTGAGGGCTTCAGAGAGTTCAGCTAGAGAGATGGGCTGATCCAGCCTCTCTCTTCCACCCTCGCTGACCGTTGGAAGCCCATCCCATAGCACCTCGCAGGCGTCTGGAGAGATGGGATCCGGAGAGTACAGGTTGGTATAGAATCTCCGGGCCCTGTCCCGGATGCTCTCCGGATCCAAAAGAGGGGCACCGTCCTCCGCGAGGAGGCAGGTGATATGTCTGCGGTTACCCCCCCTCTTCTCCAGTCCGTAGAAGAGGCGCGAGCCGCGATCCATCTCCCAAAGGAATCGCAAGCGGCTTCGCACGAAGGCTCCCTTAGCCTGGTGCCGTTCCAGGTGACAGAGAACCTCCTTCCTCTCTACGTATTCGCGCTGCAAGGCTTGATCCCTAGATTCAGCAGCCAGCCTTTGCTCGAGGCCAAGCACCTCCCCCCGGAGTGCCTCAATCTCGGCATTGCGCTGACTGCTCACACCCCTAGTATACTCCTGACACAAGAGTCTCAAGTGCACCTTGCCCACGTCCCACCACTGACTCAGCGTGGCAAAGTCACCCTTGAAACCCCTCCAGTCCGCCCACCTCTCCCGGATCAATGCCGCAAAGCCCTCGTCCTCCAACAAGGTATTGTTGAAGTGCCAATAGGCGGCTTTTGTCGCCGATGACATGGGCGACAGCTTCACGGACACACAGTTGTGGTCCGTGAACGGGGCCAACCTAATGGCACTGGACCGGGCCCGCGACATGTAGTGGCTAGATATATAAAGCCTATCGATCCGGGAGTGGGACACCCTACCATCTCTCACCCTGACATAGGTGAAAGTGTCTGATGCCCCTGGGTGCTGCTCTCGCCAGATGTCGACCAGGGAGTAGCGGGTGATGACCTCCCTCAAGGCCGACGCGGATGGTGGATAATGCTCTGTCCCGACACGGTCCAGAGCTTCGAGGGTGCAGTTGAAATCACCCCCGATAATCAAACACTCATCCGCATCGACCGACTCCAGATAGGTCGACAAACTAGCAAAGAACCTCACCCTCTCCGGTCCTGCTGCAGAGGGTGCATACACGTTCAGCAGACTAAACGTGCAGCCTAGCTCTCGGACCCGGAGATGCAGCAGACGGCCTGGGATAACGGCCTTTGCACTCAGCACCTCAGGCTGAAAGGACTCTGAGAACAGGGTCACCACTCCACATGACGCCGAAGTGAAGTGGCTAAAGAAAACCCTGCCTCGCCACTCCAGATGCCAGTTGGCTTCAGCCTCCGGAGTGGTATGGGTTTCTTGCAGGAAGCTCACAGAGTACCCCCCTTGCTGTAGATAGGAGAGTACCTGGAACCTGCGAAACCCATCCCTACAGCCATTGGTATTAAGGGTGCTGATGCTCAGAGCCATTACTGTGTGTCAGGAAGTGCTTTCGTCCCATCTCCTAGCGAGGCCTGATGGGACAGACACAAATTTAAGAACTTGCGGGCGCGGATATGTTCGGCAGACCCGAAGTTCTTGGCCCGATTGCTGGCCCTAAGATATTCTCTGAGAGAGTGGATGATTAACGGCAGATCATTCCACCTCTCAAGGGCCAGGCGCACCTTCTTTTTATTTTGTCCGCGAAGGGTGCTCTCAAGGAAAGCTGTTATTTCCTTGGCAGGGATGACAGGGCTAGGTGTAGGTATTGAGGCTGCAGAAGCCTCACTGCCATCCCTGGGCTCCTCCTCGCTGAGTACTGTATAAACCCCCTTCTCCTCTAAGGGGGTAAGCCTTCTCAGCTTAATCTTAACACTCCCACTTCTAGATGTTATTGAAGTGGGGTCTAAGACACCCTTCGCGACCGAACCCTGAGAGGATTCTTGTGCCCCCTTGCTAGTACTAGGGGCACACTCAGGGGTAGCTGGCCGAACGGCGGCAGACGGCTTGGTGACATGGGGAGCTTTGGAGGCCTTATATGCCTCCTCAGCCTTCTCCACCGCCGCCTGCGCAGCTTGGATGACGCTAAGGTTGGGGTCAGTGGATGAAGTGGGAGGAGGGATCTCCGAGGTTGTAGCAGTCACCTCCACGGTATTAATAGGAGGGACTGCTTGGTCACCCTCCTCCATTACCACTGCCCCTGTTGCGTCACCCTCCCCTGGATTTTCCTCTACAGGGTCCTGAATGGGCGTTACGCTTAAGTCTATCGCCTCCAGGAGTGGCATATCCTGGGGAGCTGGAATTACCCCAGTGTCGCCACTGGAGAGTGACCCTGGAGGGAGAGGCTGACTGTGGTCCCCAAAGCTCAGCATCTTAGGGACACTAACTGCCCATTCTGCAGGGGCTTTATTGGGCCTCCCTTCATATATCAGGGGCAAGACAAGCTGCATAGCTATTGGCTGGCTGTCTGCCCCTGTCTCCTCAGGGAGACCCTCATTCCCCTGCACATTCCCCAGACCCTTGGCCACATTATCCCCCGCCAGGTCTGGGGGGAGAGGTGTGTGGTCTGCACCTGGCTGGCTGAGATTAATAGCCAGGTCAGACAATGTCACCACTTGAGGAGGCGATGGATGGCTCCTCTTTTTGACTTTGGAGGGATAGGAGATAAGCTCCTCCCATTCCTCCAGTGTCCCCCTATTGGTCTTATATTTCCTCTTCCTTGGGGCGTCATCCTTAGAAGAGGAGGTGCCGCCGCTCCCCGTGCCCTCTTTAGAGGGCTGAGATCTTTCCTCCCTCCCCTCATCCCCTACACTTGCTGAAGTGTTTATTCTTGGGGCGGGGGGGGATGGTACCGGGGCAGCGGCAACACAGGGGGTAGTGGTGACACTCTTCTCCTTCCTCCCTTTTGCTGCAGCCTCAGATGTAGCTGCAGCTACTGATGTTTTTGGTGGGGAGGAAGGAGGCATGGAGGCTGCGGTGGTGGGCTTTGGAACAGCCTCCTTATAGCTCTCTGAAGGGGGGGCTTTCCCTTTTGAGGGCCCTGCCACGGTGGTCTTAGCAGGGCTGGGTGCTGTACGTGAGGTGCTTGCTACTGGCACTGGAGCTGGGGCTGATGTTTTAGATCGCTGCCCCTTGGGGCAGCTCTGGCGTGTATGCCCCAGCTCCTTACATGCAAAGCACCTCACTTCCTCTGTGCTGTAAAATATGCGGTACAGCACCCCCTCAAAATGAACCCCAAAGGACCCCTCAATACTTTCTGCACCCCGAGGCAGGAGGACTTGTGCCTGCCTCTTAAAAGAGAGCACATGTTTGAGTGCTCTCTCTTTGCAGCCCAGGGGAATCTTAGTTATATTGGATTTTAACTCCCCCAGGGCTTGCAAGTGGGGGCGCAGCAAAGGGTCCGGCAGGAAGGGGGGCACATTAGATAGTACCAGACGTGTGCCCATCCCTTCCAGGGGTTCCACAGGGATATAAGTCCCCCCCAGTGTGAGCCCCTTCTGCACCAAAGTATGTGCAGCAGCCAGCGTACGTAAAAATAGTACAGCTTTGCCGTACATTTTGCTGGCTGCTACAACTGCAGAGGGACTCACAACATCAGCTGCAGCCTTTACATATGCCCCTATGCTGTGCACCCCAGACATTATGCATCTGACCCCATGCCTCCTAGATAGCTGCTCTCCCCCAGAGTTAGCATGACTGGGGCTGGCACTAACCACCTGTGCAAAAGATCTAGTAGCAACAGGGGCAGTGCCAGTAGGAGCAGCCTGAGTAGAGGCAGAGGGAGCCTGAGGTCTGGGGCTTGTTGCTTGGGACACAGCAGGGCTACAGCTAGTATTTCCAGGATCCCTTATTCCATCTTTGGGATCCTGAGGCCTCTTTATCCCCTTCCCCATTTTAAATCAAACTTAAAGAAAGAAATAAAATAAAAGAAAGGAATTTTTATTTATATATATTTTTGTTTTGTTTGTTTTTTAAAGAGAGAGGTGAGAGAGGGAGAGGGAGAGATGCAGTGCTATGCACCTGGCACTGGGAGGGTTAACAGAAAAATAGGTGTTTTAAATCTCTGTCCCTCCCAGCTGCTTTTATCTCTCCCTCAGAGACAGTTAAAGGAAACTTAAAGAAACAAAATAAATTTCCACCCCCCACCAAACCAAAAAGTGTTGACAAGAAAACAAAACAACTGAAATCAATTAACTAATTAAGTAGCACCAGGAGTGGGGGAAGGGTCAGGGGAGTGCTGCTGGGTTGGAAGCCCTCAGGAGGTGAGCTCTTTTAGAGAATAAACTCAAGCCTCCTGGGGCTTTAAACTTAAATAAAGCAAATCAAAATAAATAAACTAAAAGAACTTTTCTTATTAAATAAAAAGAAAGAGGGAGAGCTGCAGTGCTGTGCACTGGCACTGGGAGGGTTAACAGTAACGAAAGATGTTTCAATCCTTTCCCTCCCAGCTGCTTGCTTCTCTCCCTCAAAATAAAATTTAAATTCAAAAAGAAACTTAACCTAACAGAAAATAATCTTTCCCACCACCCACCAAACAAAAGTTTTTCAAAATAAATAAAAGAATCAACTGAAATCAAAGTAGAAAAAAAAAAAAAAAAAAAAAAAAAAAAAAAAAAAAAAAAAAAAAGACCCAGCAGCAGGGGATGGGTCAGGGGTGTGCTCTGGAGAAAGGAGCCCACAGGAAGTGAGTCTTGTTGGGCAAGAAGCTGCTGCTTCCTGGGGCTCAACTTAAAAGTGCAAAAATTCAAATAAAAGTCTTCCCAAATTTCCCCAAAAAGAAATAAAACCTAACTAAACTCTTATTTATCTAAACTAACTAAGAAAGAAAACAAAAGAAAAGAAAACTCCCCTCAAAGAGGCCTTTTTCAGAGAGCTTCCTAACACACAACCTCTCTCCTACAACCTCAGTCAAAAGCTAGGGACAGGACTCACAGAGCTTGCTCACAAATAGAGTGTGCTCTTTCCTAAGTGCTCTGTAATAAGTGTACAGTTTGTGAAACACAGCAGTTGGTGAAACAGAGGAGGTAGTGCAACACAGGTAAATTAATTGCTTACATTTTTAGGAACTCACACTTGCACCATACAAGATGAGCAAGTTTGGAGATCTCACTCAGTGCACATCATGCCATATGTATGCATGCTTGGAACAGCAGTTCCAGGGTCCATACCGCTGTAGCAAATGTGAGCAAGTGGCCCTTCTAGAAGCTCAGATTGGAGCTCTAGAGAGTCATATTGCAACATTGAGAGACATTGACAACCTTGAGAGGAGTCTCTTGCTAACGGAGCAGAGTCTAGCTGGGTCACCTAGCAAAGAGGGAGGAGATCAGCTAGAAGGGAACCAGGCACATAGCTGGGTGACAGTTAGAAGTGGTTGCAGTGGGGGAGGGAAGAGGAAGAGGGCAGCCAGTCCTGAGTTTTTCCATCCAAACAAATTTGCTCATTTAAGTAAAGATGTTGGGGAGGCAAACCCAGAAGTGGAATTGCTGGAGAAGACTGTTCTCCCTAACAGCCGGGAGAACAGCTCCTCTAGCACAGAGGGGATCCAGAGGGAAGTGAAGCCTAGGCAGGTTGTGGTGGTAGGGGACTCTATTATTAGGAGAACAGATAGGGTAATCTGTGGCTCTGATCGCAGCAACCGAATGGTTTGCTGTCTCCCGGGTGCCCGGGTTCGGCATGTTGCAGACAGGGTGGACAGATTATTGGGAGGGGCTGGAGAGGATCCAGCTGTCTTGGTGCATATTGGTACCAATGACAAAGTTAGAGGAAGGTGGAGAGTCCTAAAAGGTAATTTTAGGGATTTAGGCAGTAAGATTAGGAACAGGACCTCCAAGGTAGTATTCTCAGAGATACTACCTGTGCCATGCGCTACGCCAGAGAGACAGCGGGAGATTAGGGAGCTCAATGCATGGCTGAAGTCTTGGTGTAAGAAGGAGGGCTTTGGGTTTTTAGAGCACTGGGCTGATTTTGCTTTGGGGTACAATCTCTATAGCAGGGATGGATTGCACCTGAATGCAAGAGGGTCTCAAGTGCTTGGGGAGAGGATTACCAGACGGTTGGAGGAGATTTTAAACTAGGAAGGGGGGGGGAGGGGCCAATAAATACTGGGATAGATAGTATAGAAAGGGAAGGCCATGTAGTTAATAACCAGGTGGGAGGATCTGGGGGCGGGGTTAGTACAGATGATAGGGAGAAGACTATAAGCCACAACAAAATTAAATCACAAATGGAACACAGCAGTGGCATAAATTGTATGCTTGCAAATGCCAGAAGTTTAACTGGTAAAATAGGGGAACTGGAGCTGGTAGCTGAAATTGAAAACTATGACTTGATAGGCATAACAGAAACATGGTGGGATGACACACATGATTGGGCAATCAATTTAGAGGGCTACATGTTATTTAGAAAAGATAGGTCAAGCAAAAGAGGTGGTGGGGTCTGTCTGTATATCAAACCAGCATTATTGCCTCAATTGCGGGAAGATATATGTGAGGACAGTAGTGAACATGTGGAATCCCTGTGGGTTGAAATAGTCACTGGGGATAAAACTGCCCAGAAAATATTAGTGGGTATTTGTTATAAACCACCAAACATTGGTGACCTTGAAGAAACACAGCTATTAATGCAAATAGAAAAGGCTTCCCAAATAGGGAGAACTATAATTATGGGGGATTTTAATTATCCAGAAATAGACTGGAAAAATGGAATAGCTAACTCTGCTAAAAGCAGCAAGTTTCTGAACTTGTTGAATGACAATTTTTTGTCACAACTAGTGCAGACCTCAACCAGAGGGAATGCATGTCTGGATTTGGTAATAACTGACCATGAAGAACTTATCTCTAACATCCAAGTAAGGGAGCACTTGGGGAATAGTGACCATAACATGGTATCGTTTGAGATTAATTCAAAAAAACAAGTTGATATGAGTTCCACCAAAACACTGAATTTTAAAAAGGCCAACTTTAGCAGGTTTAATTCATCCCTTGGTCTCGTTGACTGGGATAAAATATTTTCAGGAAAAAACACAGAAGGTAAGTGGAATGCCTTCAAAATAATATTGCAAAAATACACATATAAATTTATCCCTGTTGGAAACAAATACAAAAGAAGCAAATTGAAACCAATGTGGCTAACCAGTAAAGTAATTCATGAAATAAATAACAAGAAAGCGGCATTTAAACATTACAAAGCTGAGGGATCAGCAGAGGCATTTGCAGAATACAAAAATGTCAACAAAACCTGTAAAAAGGCTATTAAATTAGCTAGACTGGAGAATGAAAAAAATATTGCTAAGGAGAGCAAAAGCAACCCAAAAAAATTCTTTAAATACATTAATGGCAAAAAATTAAAGTCTGATAATGTTGGGTCCTTGTTAGCTGAAACGGGTGAGATGGTCAAAGGTGACAGAGAGAAGGCAGATATTTTAAATAATTTCTTTTCTTCTGTTTTTACCAAGGAAGACGCATTGGACAAGAATCTGCAAACTACTTTTACAGAACAGGCACAGCAAGCATGGGACTGGCTAACACAAGAAAAAGTGTTAAAACAATTGAATGGTGTCAAGGTAGACAAGGCTCCGGGGCCAGATGGTATACACCCACGGGTACTTAGGGAGCTAGGCCAGACCCTGGCCAGACCGATATATCTGATTTTCAGGGATTCTTTTATTTCTGGTATGGTGCCCATGGATTGGCGTAAAGCAGATGTGGTGCCCATATTTAAAAAGGGATCAAAGTCCCAGCCAGGAAATTACAGACCCGTAAGCTTGACATCTGTGGTAGGGAAGCTGTTTGAAAGGTTGCTAAGGGAATATATTCAAGAATTCTGCTGGAACAGGAATATCATTAGCAATAGCCAACATGGCTTTGTGAAAGATAGGTCTTGTCAAACGAACTTGATCGCATTTTATGAAAAAGTAAGTAATAATATAGATGAGGGAGAGGCGGTTGACGTGATCTATTTAGACTTTGCCAAGGCATTTGATACGGTTCCACACAAGAGGTTACTGTACAAATTGAATGAAATAGGACTAGGGCAAAATGTTTGTGAGTGGATTGGAAATTGGCTGAAAGATAGAATGCAAAGAGTGGTAGTAAATGGCAAGTTCTCCAGTTGGATAAACGTGATAAGTGGAGTGCCTCAGGGATCTGTCCTGGGTCCTCTTCTTTTTAATTTGTTTATTAATGACCTCCCAGAGGGCATAGGAAGCCATGTATCAGTGTTTGCCGATGACACAAAATTAAGTAAGGTAATAAAGTCTGAACTGGATGTGTCTTCATTACAAGAGGACTTGGACAAATTGAGTAACTGGGCAGGCAAATGGCAAATGAGATTCAATATAGACAAGTGTAAAGTTATGCATTTTGGGTATAATAATAAAAATGCAACATATAGTTTAAATGGTGTTTCTCTGGGGAAATCTACTAATGAAAAGGATTTAGGAGTAATGGTAGACAATAGACTTTGCAGTAGCATGCAGTGCCAGCTGGCAGCTGCAAAGGCCAATAAGATATTGGCATGTATTAAAAGGGGTATTGACTCAAGGGAGGAAGATATAATTATGCCTCTTTACAGGTCCATGGTAAGACCCCACCTAGAATATGCTGTTCAATTCTGGGCGCCCTTTCTGAAGAAGGACATTATGGAACTAGAGAGAGTGCAGAGGAGGGCTACAAAACTAGTAAGGGGAATGGAAAGTTTTAGTTATGAAGAGAGGCTAGAAAAGTTAAACTTGTACACACTAGAGAAACGGCGTCTTAGAGGGGATATGATAACACTATATAAATATGTTCAAGGCCCATATAAAGGGCTTTCAAAAGACCTGTTCATTAACAGAACAGTACACAGGACAAGGGGCCACCCGCTTAGACTTGAGGAAAGGAGATTTAGTCTACAACAGCGGAAGGGTTTCTTTACAGTAAGGACAATAAAGGTATGGAATGCACTTCCGGAGGAGGTGGTGCTATCAAATACATTAGATGCTTTTAAAAGGGGCCTGGATACTTATTTAAAAGAGCATAATATAGAGGGCTATGCACGTTAGTATTGGGATTAATATTTAGTTAGGGCTTGTTGATCCAGGGAGAAATCTGATTGCCATTTGGAGTCAGATGCCTTCTTTTGGGTCAGCGATGGTAAACAGGAATAGGAAAAGGGTTGAACTGGATGGACGCAAGTCTTTTTTCAACCTAAATTACTATGTAACTATGTAACTATGTAACATTGCAGAGCCATGTGTTGTGTACCCCAAGGGTTAAAATATTGATGGTAGTCCCTGAATAAAAGATTGATACAGTCCTTGAATAAAAGTTTAATTGCAGTCCCAGAATAAAAGATTGATGACAGTACAAGAGTAAAAGTACGCTGCCAGTCAGCTTCTAGCAGGGGGATGAAGAAACCCACTAGAAGCTGATTGGCTGGTGGGTACCTAAGCACACATCCCAGCCAGTTGTAGAGAGGGAACCATCTTGAACAGAGACTGGCCATATAGAAACCAGTCTCTGATCAATTTTCCCACAGAATGGCTCAAACAATGGCCCAAGAGATAACTTGGGGGTGTGGGGGTTTTCTTATGCATCCCTGCCTCAGCCGCCAGAGGCACCATACTTTTAACTCTTGACCTGTCATCAATCTTTTATTCTTGGACTGCCATCAAACTTTTATTTGTGGTTTGCCATCAATCTTTTAACCCTTGGGATGCCAGAGGGGTACACATCGCATTGCTCTGGACTGTTTTCCTTTGATGTTCCCATTTTGCACACTATTTAGAGTGAGTTTTGGGGACAAAAAAAAACATGTTGGACATTGGGACAAAAAAACAGGTTCTTTGGCCCAACATTCATTGAGGTTTATGTTGGTAGGGCAATTGAATACCAAAGGTGACACGGTGTGTGTGCTGGTCGGTATCCATTTTTGCTATACCAACAGTTTTAATTGGGCATATTGAATTGAGGCTCAAGAGTATTGGTGGTAGCAAGTTGTTCTCTGTATATGGATTTGAAGGGAGAAAGGGCAGTTAAAATTTGAAAGACAAGCAGGTGATCCATGTTCCTGTGTACCTTGGATGGGACTGTACTAGATTGAAAGAGTGAGTGACAGATACTTTGCAAGCAGATATAAAAACATAATTCATTCAAGACAGACAGGTATAACATAAAGTAATTGAAGTACTAAGGCAAGCTTCACAAAAAAACATGATTTTCTGCTTTTCCCATGGGAATTCTCCAAACAGAGAATCCTGAAGATTTTCTGCAGAGTTTCCCATGAGAATGCTTCCTTTCCCACCTGTATTTTCCCTCCATACTATAAAAACCCAGAATTTCCTGCCATGTAAAATGTTGTGATTTAGGAGAGAAAGACAGTGGAAACAGGCAGAGAAAGAGAGAGGAAAAAATAATGACAAATATAAGTTAAACTACAAGTAATGTTATCTAGAGTACTGGCATGGGCGTCCAGAGGGGGGGAAAAGGGGGCACTTGCCCCCCCTACAATTACCCCCTCCATATAAATTAAGGGGCTAGATGGGCTGGCCTGGGTGTCATATTATGGCTTTGCCCCTCCCTGGAAAAATGTCTACGGACACCACTGAGTACTGGCTAGCACTATGACCAGCAGATTGGACCATGATGTTGCTGATGCTGCTGATACAGGGGAGAAGTCAGAAGCACTAAACAATCCCAAAGAGCAGCAAGAGACTGATGTTAGCAGTGATGAGACTGAGGGTTATGGTGGAGCAGCTAGTTTGGACTTTTGAGGAGAGTATGAAAGCGTTTTTTGTTAGAAAATTATAAGGAATGGGAGAAAGGGATTAAAATGGAGATAGGTATCACCAACACCGCCACCAGATGCAGCAATGACATTGTGTAGTTTTCTGTGTGTTTTATTTCATGTTGCTGAGTCAGAAGAGGTATATATTCATCTGTCACAGCAGCAAGATGATGATGAGCAAGCTAGTGTGCCTCAGACCACCATGGCCACCACGAAACTTGGTTCATAAAGCAGCGAAATGTGACTAAGACAGGTTTCACTTTACCACCAATATTCCTGGTTTTAACTCTAGTATTGATGCTGAGACAGAAGCAGCATCCCCTGCTCCAGCCAGTGAAGGTGATTCTGAGGAAGAAGAAGACCATTCTTCTACACCTCTATCCTCACTGTCATTATGGGTGTAGGAATAAGGTAGTGAAAAGAGGAAAGGAGGAGACACACCTTGGCACATCTGCCCTCATTATGCACATATGACATAGACACCACAGCATTTATGTTAAGCATGTGAAAGCCATACCCCAAAAAAATACATTGATAGACACTATCACTGTCCCCCCTGTAAGGGGAAGAAAATGCCAGAGGAAGATAAGAGAAACCAAGTTTGGAATTACTTCAGCAAAAACTATTAATATATACTGTATATGTTTTCAATCATTTGTATTTTATTTTTTTTGGTATTGCTAATGTGACTTTGCTTGATGTTTAACCCCTTAAGGACCAATGAAGTACATGTACGACATAGGGGGAACATGCCTAAAGGACCCATGATGTACATTTACGTCACGGAATTCAGAGGTCCCCGCATGGCTGCACACCATTCGGTGACCTCTGATTCTGGTAAGCCAAAAAAAAAATGCTCTGTAGTCCTGATTGAACTGGGCATTCTGATTGGTCCATTAAGATTTAAAAAGTCTTCATCCAGTGATCTTTGCCTTCAACCTTTGACAAAGCCGGTCAGTTGATTCAGGCATTTTTAGTGCTAATCATGCTGGCTATACCTAGATGATCACTTATGTAAGCATTTTTGGAGAAAACTATTTACCCTATTTACTGTTTTTTCCTGAGTAGTGTTCTTGTTCACATTATGTGTTGATATGATTTTTGACATTTTATTTCTTATTCCTGAATAGACTTCATCATATACCTTGAGATACAGCATTTTTAGATGAGGTTCCGATTGTTTTAGGACTCCCATTTCAGTGGCAGCAAATTAAGGGACTAGATAGTCACATATATGTGTCCTCCTAACACATATAACACAGGAGTTCCCTGCCGCTGATATGAGGTAAAGTTTCCCTCAGAAATCCCATTAAATTTAAGGGTACATTTTTTCTCCCCTATTCCCCTTTTTTTTTATACATTTTTGCTTGATATTTCTTATGTAAAATGTTTTCATGTTACAGTATGCTCTAAATGTTTTAGGACTCCCACTTCAGCAGCAGTAAATCTAGCCACTAGACAGGGTTACATAAGTGTCCTCCTTACTTGTAATAGTTCAAGAGTTCCTTGCCTGCTGAAAGTGTGGTCTTGGTCCCTTTGGTATCACCATATTGTTTTACTTAATATATGTTATACACAATTAATGGAAAGTTTATACTGAGTTAAACTTTCATTGGCTCTCTATGAATAGTGAGAGGGTCAATTCTTGTCACTTTCATTTAGTCTTTGTAGAGTTATGGATATCTGTACTCTAATTATTACACATGCCATGTCTACACAGTAATGTTCAATACAAATACCCTGAAAACAAGAAGTCTAAAGAAGACAACTTGTACCAAGAAAGGTGGTCTCATAAAAGAGGCACTCAAAAGTCAGGAAAAAACAATAATGTAAAAAAATATAAATTTTATTGGTACAAGATTATCAAATAAACACACAGGATGACACATAAAATCTATTTAAAAACATAACCACAGAGGTGGTCCACATAAATATATAATCATATAAATACTGCCCCAATATAAACAAATATGAGCAATATAAGCTATACCTATATACCTATTGGAGGTAAAAGAATAAATGTATATTACCTCCAATAGCTCCCTCCAAGGGAGAGTGTAGTACAGGTCCACCTAAGATGGATATGTCCCGACCCAGACGCTCCCTCCAGAGAAAATCTAAGCGTTCTATCAATGTATAGTCAGGACTATAAGATTACAAGTAATATACTTATCCAACAATCCGGTACAAGCTTAATGATGGACATATCAGAACCACCTCTGATCCAATCCCAACGCGTATCGCCTCTAACAGGCTTCGTCAGGGGATGATTGTAATTACTAACCTCCTGTATTTAAAATACAAACGAACCAATGAACTACCCAAAATAAATCAGATGGTACAAACATGAGTCTGATGTTTCAATAAACGATCATATGGTCACACAGATCACCTGATCTACCCTTAGTCACCTGACTGTAGCCCACAAAGGCGCAAGAATATGGAGATCGTTGTCTCCGAATGCCAAAATTACATCAGCCAATATACTGGTCACCTGATTAAACCCACATGACCGCGGCATTACAAAGTCAGCGATCTCCAATATCAAATATAAAGGACAATAAATCACCCACATATAAGTTGTAGACTCCCACAATTATAGATCATAACTCTATGGTGAGCAAATACCAGTGGACTTAAATGATTCAGCAAGAGGTTCCAGGACACTGGATGATCACGTGATCGTAATGTTCACATGATCGGCCATAGTCCGGAAGTCAAATTCATCTATGCATAGATGTAAAGTCCCCACACCAAGAAAGTACAGCAAGCGGACTGTCAGTACCAGTAACAGGTGATCCCAAAAATACAAAAGATATGTAAAAACAAACAATGAAAAATAAACACACACAAAAAAAGGGGGAAAGAAAAATAACACAATAAATGTACTGAAATGATTACTCATATCATTAAAGGAGAAATTGAATCCCACTACAAAGGTAAGTATATATCATACAAAAAGATTCTCAAAGCTTAAGTGTTATATGATCTTAATACACAAAAAAGCATTTTCTTTGCAAATTTTCAGCAAAGTACCAACACATAAAGAGGGACATCATGAAAAACAATGTGTTTGTTGTAATTTAACACCATGTTATTTAATATACATCCACAATTTGTGAAAAGAATAAAGCAAATATTCAACAGATCCTTCATCTGATGTACATCCGATGATCTTCAACTATATCTAGTAATTTCAAGCAGTAATGCAAAGCTACCTAAACGGAGAGAAAAGAGAATAATTAAATGAAACAAATAAAACACTATCATTTCAAAAACAAACCAAATTAAACTAAAATAAGATACCAATAAGTACCACAACAAATACCAAATAAACAAAATTAAATGTGAAATAACATATCCTCGTTCATCCCGAGTGGCTGACAGGATTGTAACATATAGATCCACCAGGACTCCCTTTGCAAAAGTCGCTTGATAATAGTACCTTTCCTGATGTTTAGTTGTACTTTTTCAAGCCCAAATATCTGGATGCCATCAGTCTTTCCATTATGCATCTGCAAAAAGTTTGATGCTACCGTAGTAAGTGTCAATCCTTTACTCAAGTCACCCTGAGCATTACGAATAAGAGATAAGTGCTTCTGAATTCTCGATTTTAGCATTTGTGTGGTTTGTCCCACATATAACATCTTGCAAGGACATTGGATGGCATATATACAGTTTCTAGTCCTGCAATTGACAAAGTGCCTGAATTCCAGCATCTTCTCAGCTACAGGACTATAAACTGTCCTGGACTGAACCAAGTATTGACAAACAGAACATCCCCCACAGGGAAAAGTACCTACACATTTCTGTCGCGTCACATGTTTTCTCTCTGAAGCAAAAAAACTATGTACCAATTTATCAGATAATTTTTTACTTCGGTGTGCTATTAAAGATGGTTTAGGTGCCAAGTATTTATTTAAAGTTCCGTCACTTTGTAATATATGCCAATATTTTCCAAACATTTGATTGATATTTTTCCATTGTACATTGTAAGTAGTAATAGGTTGTATCCATTGTGGTTTATCATTCACCTTATTTTTTGAAACAAGAAGATCACTTCTCTTTTTCTTTCTTGCATATTGATATCCTTTCTTTATGCAGCTCTGAGGATATCATCTGTCTCTAAAGCGTTTTGTCAAATCATATGAATACTGTTGAAAAGAAGAATCACTGGAACAATTTCTCCGCATTCGCAAATACTGGCCAATCGGTATAGCCTTTTTAATATGATCTGGATGTGCACTAGAAAAGTGGAGAAATGAATTAACAGATGTAGTCTTTCTATATACCTGAGTTTGAATCCTGTAATCACTATCCACCTTGATTGACACATCCAAAAAATCAATTTCCTCTACAGACATCGCACAAGAGAGGCGAATATTCAAATCATTGTCATTCAATTTAGCAATAAAGTCCTTACAAAGATCTTGAGATCCATCCCATACAAAAAAGATGTCATCGATAAATCGATACCACAATAGAATATGTTGCGTAAAATCCGATCTCTTATCTGTAAATACATATTCCGACTCCCACCAACCCAGAAACAGATTTGCAAACGAGGGGGCACATCTGGCCCCCATTGCTGTCCCAATGAGCTGCAAAAAATACTCAGAGTCAAAAACAAAATAATTGTGACTCAAGACAAATTGGAGCAGGCACAAAATAAAATTGCAAAGCTCTGGTTCCTGAGCCAAAGTGGAACATTGTAAAAAGAATTCCACTGCCCTGATGCCCTGTTGGTGGCCTATGCTGGAGTATAAAGCCTCTACATCCCAGGTCACCAACAGGGTACCAGGTTCAACCACCAATTCCTGCAATTTCAACAATAAATCTGTCGAATCCCGTAAATAAGAGGAAAGATCCAACACAATAGGCTGAAGGAAAAAATCAATGAATTTACATACGTTTTCACATAAGGATCCAATTCCTGCCACTATTGGTCTTCCCGGAGGTCTTGTGGCATTTTTGTGCACCTTAGGAAGGACATAAAAAGTAGGTTTTACAGGAAAATCCACCATAAGGAAATCCAATTCCCTCTTAGTAATCACATTATTTTGAGCTGCTGTTCTCAATAATTTATCCAAAATTGATTTAAATTTATCCGTAGGATCAGAAGGAAGTTTTTTATAAGACTTTTTATTATGTATTTGTCGATGTATCTCTTTTAAATATAAATGTCTTGACCATAAAACAATATTGCCCCCTTTGTCTGCTTCTTTCACTTCAACATTTGTCCAACTCATAATATCTTTCAAAGCCCATCTTTCCTTTAAGGTCAAATTATGCACTACAGGTAAATAAACAGGAAGGGCCATAATCTCTTTATACATTACCTGAAAAAAGGTCTTAATTTCTGGACTCGTTTGCATAGGAGGTGTGAAGCTCGAGGGGGGTTTGAATAAAGTTTTGCGGGTGTTTCCAGATGTTTCACCCTTAACACTTTCTTCCATCAAATCCAACAAATCCTGTTGCACTCTTTCATCCATCTCAGAAATCATAGATGGTTTATCAAAAAATTCTTTGAGAAGAAGTCGTCTGCAAAATAAAAAAAAATCTTTTGTCAATTCAAACTTATTTATTTGTTGATCCGGACAAAAAGAAAGACCCTTCTCTAGAACCGACCTGTGTGCTTGAGTTAATTGATGTACAGATAAATTAATCACGGTCATTTTTGAGTCTTCTTGTGTCTGTGGTTTTTCTTCTTGTGCTTTGTGTATTGGGTCTGATAACCCCACTGTAACCGATCTCGAAGTTCTCTTGCGTTTACTTCTACACGTCTTTCTTCTTGGGTAGCCTCTAAAAAAGGCCCCGAAGCAGTAAGAAGTTCATCTTCACTAACTGTGTCCGATCCTGAATCGGAAAGGATGTTTGATACAGTAGTATTATCCGACACCAAAGATGAATTACTGGAATCAACTCGTGAATTACTATCAATATTTTTTGGGAATTGCTGTTTAACTTTTGGGGATCTTCTGTTACCCTTATGCCTCCATTTATATACCCTTAAGTTCTTATAATCCTGACTATCACGATCAAACTTAGTTTTCTTTTTTTCCACGATAACCTGCTCCACTTTATCCACTTCAAGCTTCAATTGGGATTGGAATGGTACCACTCTAGTTGAAGTATCTTATTGTTGCAATTCTATATTCAGCGCTGTTATTTCCCTTTTAACTTCCAAAAGTAGGGTGGTATCATGTTCAATAAGAAGTCTCATCAATTCAAATGAACAATGATTTAAAATTCCTTCCCCTTTCATTTTAAAATCAGGCTCCGCCTCCCATGCTGGAAGAATTTGAATACGCAAACCACACGGTATCAAATTGCACTTCAAATAATGTTCCAAACTATTTATATTCCACCATAACGTGGCAAACTGATAGTGCAATCTGATGAGCGAGTTGCAGGTGTCTGTAAATGCATCTGACACTACTATAGATGGACCACTCAAACTTCCTTCAACTTTCTATATAAAGACACTAGACAATTTATCCGACCAAGCATTTTCCAACAAATCAATATTACAAGATATATTGAAGTATAAAATTACAATGTCCGAGTAATCACTTCAGCAAAACCCCTAATGTGTGGTTATGTTTTTAATTAGATTTTATGTGTCATCCTGTGTGTTTATTTGATAATCTTGTACCAATAAAATTTATATTTTTTTACATTATTGCTTTTTCCTGACTTTTGAGTGCCTCTTTTATGAGACCATCTTTCTTGGTACAAGTTGTCTTCTTTAGATTTCTTGTTTTCAGGGTATTTGTATTGAAGTTTAGCTCAGTGGTCTTTGAGTGCACCCCATTATTGTTCTTGATGGAGTAGTACAGGAATAGTTTTACATAAGTCTGTGCCCATTCAATTTAATGTAGATATACACAGTAATGTGACATTTGCCTGGACCATATAAATATCATATGGAAGTCCATGACTTAGGCACACTTTTTTATGTTTAAAGGGATAGTAATACTTGTAGCAAAGTGCAGCTCCGAGTCTTCTTTATTCTTTTTGTCCCTCTAGCGCTGTATTTAAAAACTAACAGGCTTGTAGTTCAACCGCAACTGAATCAGCAAGGATCCCCCTCCAGCCCCTTCTGGCTGCCTCCCATCTGCTTTGGAATCCAGTTGTGGGACCAGACAGTGTGCTGTGAGAGACAGTCTTCATGCAGTAGGTATAAGGAAAACCCTGCCCCTTTTTCCTTATGGTTACTGTAGATTGTCCCTCACCATGCTCCATCTGGACCAGCATGAGAGGCAGGGTGATGAAGGGGATAGGGGCAGGAGATGGTATCCTTTCTGATTAATTTGTGGTTGAACTACAAGCCTGTTAGTATTGAAATACAACGATACGTCAGACAAATAGTATAAAGAAGACTCTGAGCTGAATTTTTTAAAAGTATTACTATCCCTTTAAGACACTGGGCGTTACGTGACACTTGCTTTGATATTAATAACTACATGATCACTTTAATGTACAGATCTCTATGATGAAGTCTAACATTGGGAAATATTTGTATGTGTCCTTATTAGAGTTTACTTAATTGTTGTGTCCTTTTTTTGGTCCCAGTTTGTAGAAAGGAGGGGAAAAGCCTTAGAACATCTGCACTCATTAAGCACATGCAACATAGACACCACAACATTTATGTTAAGCATGTGAAAGCCACACCTCCAAAATAGAAATTGAGGGCCACTGTCACTGTGCCCCCTGTTCCTCCCCAAGGGCACAAAAAACAGGGGAGAAAACTCTAGAGAAAACTATTTTGGAATGAAGAGCATAACACCTGTGTGATCATCATATTCTTGTGCTTGGGTCCTGGTGTGGGAAAAACCCACTGTCCCTGCCCTGGCACCCTCAGCGTCCTTTTCCTCCTCCTCTGTCATACCACCTTTGCCTCTGTTACCTCCCCAACCAGCTGATAGTGAGTCTGTAGATAGATGTGAGGATCTGGCAGTTTGTATCCATCTCTTGTACATGGTAAACATTTTTTGAGCTTTTTCCCAGAGGTCTATCTTTCACAAGCTGGATGAATGTCATTTCAGACACCTTTAACCTATATAAGTGATATTCAATATGCCCTCATTAAACTCAACAAGCAGACATACATGTACTTAACTGTGCATAATCTGATCAGAATTCCCAGCTGGGTAGTTTTGCCATGTCAAAAGCTCTAATCATGAATGTTATAATAAGATCTAATGATTGTCATGTAATAATTTCACTTACGATCTGAGAAATGTAAAAACTTTTAATTCCTTTGATTTTCATTAATTTTGGAACTAAATTTATTTTTTGCATATAAATTTAGAGTGCACAGATTTTTAATATTTCTTTTTCTTTCATCTTTCCCCTTTTGGGGCAATTTAATTATGTTGTGGTAGTACCAAGGCATAGTGAATTATTTAAATTTTTTATTGTTAATATTTATTTTCCCATTTTCCGCTTCTTTCACAGGTGGGTTGTTTATTTAATTATTTTCCCTTTAATTATATTTATTAAATTAAGAGGATGGTGCAGTTTATTATTGTAGAATTCAATTGCTTCTTCCACCAGACTCCCCTAACACAGAGAGAAGCCAGCAGGAAGAAATCTAGATCACAGCTGCCTGTGTCTTCCCAGTCAGTCACACAAAATGTTGGGGTGTTTGGGGTTAATCTCTTGTGCAGCCTTCATACACCCCCTAAATCAGAAAAAAGCAGGCAGAAATAACTTGTATCACAGCTGCCTTTATCTTCTCAGTCACAATCAATTTTTGGGCATTTGGAATAAATGTCTATTGCTATCTTCACACACCCCAGACTCCTCTACCACAAATATAACAGCCGGATCAGGAAGGAATGTGTATCAAAGTGTCCTGTATCTTCTCAGCAACACTAAATGTTGGGGTAAATCTCCTTTTCTCCTTTCACATACCCCAGACTCCCCTAACACAGAGATAACAGCCATATCAGGAAGGAACTTGGATCACAGATGCCTGTCTCAGTCAACCAAGAGTTGGGGGCATTTTGGGCAAATCTCCATTCTCTGTTCATACTCCCCCAGAGTCTTTGGACTACAGTAAGAAAGTGAACAAATTGCCTGCCCACAAGACTCTCTAAACTGCCCTCCAACTTTGGTTTTTTTTTGCCTATCCTAACTCATAATTGTGCTGCTTTCTCTCTTGCTTTAAAATACAGAAATGCTATGCTTAGGGAACCTGACACCTTTTTATACTATCCCTGGCACCTTTTTATACTATCCCTGTGGGATAAATAGGGAAACATGCCATGTGGTGGGAAAATTCAGTCATTCAAAATAAAATTAAAAAAATAAGTAAGACATGGTACAAAAGGGGTCTGAGGAGGGTACATGTGTTGGTGGGTGGAGTCTGGGGAATGAAACTGTTGAACACAGAATTTGTTTTGGTTGGGTAGGTTTGACTGGTATTGAGGGGGACAGTTGATTAAAAAAATAAGTAAATAAAATAAAACATTTCTATGTAAACGGATTGAGACAGGAACCCCCTGCCACTGGGGTGGACTGATACTTGACAGAGTATTTTGTAGAGGATGATTTGTTAGATTTGTTGTTAGAGGTTCAAGTCCGGAAGAAACATTGATTTGTAGGACTTAAGCTTGTTTGGCACAAGCCCTAAGGAAACACTGATTTGTAGGACTTAGGCTTGTTAGAAGCAAACCCCCCAAAATTGTTTTTTTATAGGACTATGTTTTTATTTATTTATTTATTTTCAAAGCACAAGCCCTGAGAAAAAAATAAAAATGCCCTACTGGCCTAGTGCCAGCAGGTCATGTTGACCAGTGGAAACTGGCCATTGTCAAATGTCCTCCTGTGTCCATAATTGTGGAAATTGCAACTGCTGTTCTTACGGCTGCTGCTGAGTTATTTAAGCAGCAGGATGATTAGGCAGCTGAAAGGGAATGGGATCAACAGTAACCGTAACATGGGTGATGCATGATGTAGGTTCCAATTGCCGCCGCTATATCCAGTGATGCTCCTGAGGCAGTAGCAGCACAATAAGTAGCCCCCATTCTATGTGGAGAAAAGAAGAAGTTGGCTATTAATTCTTCTCCACCTGCCCCTCCTCCAAAATCATGGGTGTGTTGTTACTAGAATACAATTTTTTCCCTTTAGAGCAGGAATTGTGGCTCTCGTCAGCAATTGCAATGTGCACAGTGTGTGTGGTAAATAACATCTGGGGGCACAACTGTTATCCAAACACCATGACACCGAAACCAAGTACTGTGACTGTCCAGACCCCACTAAGGACACATGACAACTTGCTGACCATTTAATAGAAAGGATGAACCCTCCCTGGCACCATCTTAGCATATACTGTGGGATGGAATCTCCTCAGATTTCGCTTGATGCACTGCTTGCAATTCTCCTCCACCACACTGGCATGTGTGGTCAGTGCCCCACACAGTGTGCAATGGGTGGACACAAACTGCCATATCTTAACTTCAACAGAGTGTCTATCGTTTGGCAGCAGATAATGTTGCTGCTGTTGCTGCTACTGCGTTATATTCAGCACTGTAACTAGGACCAGGAATATTGCTGGCACTGGCAAGTGGAACCTGTCCTAGACCCACATCACTTGTTGACCCTATTCCCACTGTGTCCACAGTGATCTGCGGCACACAACTTGCTCCTCAGCATTCTGCTGCCATTGCATCTCAGCAGCAGCAGGAATTAGAGCAATTGCAAATTCCAAAAGCTCACTGCTGGTGGTGGTGGTGATGCCCATTGGAGGAGGTGACAAGCATTGTGACAGAGGATCCCCTAATTTCACACTTGCCATTTCTTGGTGACTTGAAGACGGCAGACTGGCAGCAGTAGCAGCAGGTAGCTGATATGTGCTCCTGCTGGTGGCGGTGGTATTTTTTCGGTGCCTTCTATCTCCCAACAGTTCTGGCCTCTTCGGGATCATGTTCCACTTGGACACTGTAGTGAAGGGAAGGGGACTCCTAGGGCCAGAGGAATAGTCTGGATGCTCTCAAATGCTTCCCCTACCACTTCCCTAACATTAGTCCTGCCGGCTGCATCACCATTTCTGTTACTACTACTACTAACACCAACCACATCAAGTTCAGCTCCAGAGTCTTCCTCCTCACAGTCACTATTAATATGAGGATATTGATTACCCCCTCCTTCACTTCTAATGTTAAAAAGCTGCTGGTAGTAATAGTAATAGCTAATAGTAGTACTAGTACTGGCAGTGCTCTTTGGTGATGGCAAGTGTGACTTAGGATCTCCTGCTCTCACACTTGTTATCATCTTCTCCTTCGCCCTCCTGAGTATTATAAGACACACTAGCAGTAGGTTCAGCATGGGTGGTAGCAGACACAGCATTGGCAGCAGGCACAGCGCTGGTTGCAGCAGGGGCAGCATGTTCTGTTAAATTCTGGAATTCCTTGTTCAAGGAAGTGATCAGATACAATGGATACATTGAGCTAATGACATCTATTATTCAGCTGCCAATGTGGTTAATTCCAAAAGTGTGCACTGAAAGCGGCTTGAGCCCCACTGGGAGAAAGGCACTATATAAATACTAGTTATTATTATTATTATTATTATTATTAAGAGAGAATTAGATACATTTCTTTCAAGAGGGAACATACAGGTTATACTGTGTATTAGAAGGCAAAACAGGAAGTTCAGATAAAGATGAACTTATTTGGCAGCAGGAAAAAGCTTCTATAATTCTTATTTCTCTGGCTCATGAGACAAAGGTTGAACTTGATGGACTTTTTCAACATAATTTACTATGTAACTATTTATATAATTTCATAGAGAAACTGTGAGAACCTGCTCCTGTGTTCCCATTACAGGACTTACCTGAACTCCTGTGATCTCTGGGCACACCTTATTTGCCTATGTTTTGCTGATGCTCCTGTCCCGTTCATAAGAACAGTATCCTGTGTGAATGATAGTAGTTTTCATATTGTCCCAAAAGTATCTTTGGCCATCGCACTCTTTACTGCCCAGTCGACCTCTGCTTTGCAACGACAACCTATACCCATTTGCCTGACACAACCATATACCTGTATTTTGTCTAATCTTTCTCATTCTCTTCTTCCATCTGCTACATACTTAATCCCCACAGTACTCCGGCTCCCAACTTTTATCCCATGGAGTCCACAAGTATTGTGCTGTATTCTGTTACTTTTGTACTGAGTATTTAAAACTTCTCAGCTTCTTCTGCAGAATGCTGGGGATTCGTGTTCTGGTATGCATGTTATGGTTTTAAATGTATAGTTCTGCTGACCTACTCCCCATTTACACCCATACATTTTGCATAGATATTGATGTAAGCTAGACTTGTGCACGACAAAAAAATCGATGTCGGACAATTTTTTTTTTTCATTTGTTGACTCCACAATTTAGATCCGACCAGTTCGACTCAGATGAAAGTCGGAGACAGTCAGAATTATTTGGCAACTTTAAAATACCTTTAAAAATACAATAAAAAATTAAAGTTAAATGAATGGAACCATTTACAGGGTCTAAATGAAGATGGTGGAACAGGGTAAGGTGGGCATTTAGCCTTATGGTACTATGGATGAAGTAGACGAAGTATGGATGTAGCTAAATTTGAAGGAAGAAGGAAGACTGAGGATGACTGGTGCAGGGCAGACTCAGGATGACTGGAACACTGGAGATGTAGCCAGCAGCAAACTGCAGAACACCGGATCAGGCACGACTCAGTAAAGATACCTCAGATTTTTTTACCGGAGACTACAAAACTGAGGATGACTAGTGCGAGAAGTACTCAGGATGACAGCAACACTGGAGATGTAGCCAGCAGCAAACTACAGAACACTGGAGAAGCCAGGACTCAGTAGAGATACAGCAACTGAGGATGACTGGTGTGAGGAAGACTCAGGATGACAGCAACACTGGAGGTGTAGCAAGCAGCAAACTGCAGAACACTGGAGCAGCCAGGACTCAGTAGATAGATACCGCATACTTTTTTTTACAAGAGATGAAAAACAATAGAATCAGACTGAACAACCTATATAGAGGTACAACAATGCAGACTTTAAATCCCCCCCCTGTGTCCCACCAACACAGGGGGATGTCCGCTGCCCAACCTACCACGGTTCTAGAGTTGGGTAAGCTGGAGAGCTCAGCATATTATGGTACTATGGTACTTTTTTCTTCTAATCTCCATCAAACCTGAGAGCAGGGTAACCCAGCTTTGGCAGGTTAACTTTTAAAAAAGTCATTTGCTCCATGAGCTGGTGGGGCCAACTGAGTATATTTCCAGTTACAGATAATACCCTCTCACTCTGGACAGTGGTTGGGGGTCAAGAAAGCAACTCCTGGGCTACAAGGGATAAAATAGGCCACACAGCCCTTT
Source organism: Rhinophrynus dorsalis (assembly GCA_037306005.1). Taxonomy (NCBI): domain Eukaryota; kingdom Metazoa; phylum Chordata; class Amphibia; order Anura; family Rhinophrynidae; genus Rhinophrynus; species Rhinophrynus dorsalis. The sequence goes on along the minus strand of CM074723.1, from coordinate 237,140,368 downwards.
TGTTATCCCAGAAAGTCAAGGAATCTGTACTTGGGGGCAAAGAAGGTTCCGCAAGGTAAGCCTTAACCTCAAACTCAGCACTTTTTCTATTGATGGGGAGCTGTTTGTTTTGTCCGAAGCATAATCTGTCCATTACCTCAGCATAAAAAAGCAGCAGCTGCTCCTCCAGATGAAGAAAATGATGTGTTACTGGTGCTGCTACTGATAGGTCCTAGAAGACCACCACACTCCTCCAGCTCATCTGTGGAATCTTCTCCTGCCTCCTGTGACTGCATCCTGTTTTTTCTTTGCCTCTCACGCACCCTCGCTATCAATTGTTCCCTCCAGGCAGTGAGTGAATTGGAACTAAGTGCCATCTTGCCTTTGATTTAAGGATCACAAATTGTGGCAAGCATTAACTCGGGACAATCATCCATGTGCTCTTCCATGCGCCAAGTCAGTTCCTTCTTCAGCCTAGTTGGAATGGCAGCAACATTGGGAAGTATATTACCTTCAGCACCAGGCAAGCTTTCCCTATGGACAAGGAAATCGTTAATTTTTAAAGTGTGTGAAGAGGGGAATGACTTCTGCCAGCTTAGCGTTCTCTTTTCTTAGGATTTCCATCAAAGCATAGAAAGGCGTGAGGACTGTGACTACCTGTTCCATCAGGGCCCAGTCAGCCCTGCCCAGTGTTCTGTTACTACCAATGAAATGTTGACATGACATTGCGTGAATTGCATTTTTCTGCTCCAGGATACACTCTAGCATATCTAAGGTAGAGTTCCACCTGGTCCAAACATCTTGTTTCAGGTAGTGCTCTGGGAGGTCTGCCTTTTTCTGTTCCTCCCTGAGGAGCTGGCTACTTTTGACGCTCCAATGGAAGTGGCCAGAAATTTGTCGACATGACTCCAGAAGTACTGACAACCTTCCATTGTTGCTACCATCCTTGAGAGCAGCCTTCACTATCAGATGCTGGACATGTGCTGAGCAGTGCACACCCACAAATCTACCATCCCTGAGAGACTTTATCATTTTAGCTGTACCGTCAGTGACCACAAACCCCATTTGTGCCTGTGTGCCTGCCTGCTCCCCTTGCCACTGCGCCATCATGTTCTGCAGTGCTTTGCGAATGTTATCTGAGGTGTTCTGCTGATCCATTACCTCATCATGGAGGAGGAAAGAGCGGTGCCCTGCCTGCTTAGCTACTGCACCTGAACTTGTTGCCGGTAATGATGTGTCTTACAACACAATGGGTTGCCACCAATGCTCCACCATGGACAGGAAGCCATGCTGGCCACTAGGAGCACTCCATAAGTCAGTGTTAAAGTGCACTGACTGGCCAACAGCCTTTCCCAGCAGGTCCTTCAAAAGCCCAAAGCATGACCGGTACAGTGAGGGCACTATAGTTCTACTAAATGTGGTGCAGGATGGAATTTTATATTGAGGTGCAACAGACTCCATAAGTTGCTGGAAGGGCTCCCCATCCACCAAATTAAAAGTAGCACCCCCAACAGCTATGAGCTGTGAAATGAGGTGTGTGATTTTTCAGGACTGTTGTCTGCACATCCCCTTTGAATGAAATCCACCAAAATCTTCCAGTGTGGCCTGTATTGATTTTGGGATGGGCTGTGACTGTCTGCTCTTAGGACCAGATGTGGCATGTTCCCCCTGCCCTTTCTCCTGCCTACTGGGGGTGAGTGTGACACTGGTATATGCAGTAGTGCCACTTTCTGCACTAATCAACACTGAATTGTGGTAGTTGTTCAGGTGTTGGTTCATCCCAGAGGTGGTTAGATGACCCAACACTCTCCCCCAGCTGACTACCCTGCCACACAATTTGCATTTCGCTAGCCGGCCATCGCCAAATGCCACAAAATGGTCCCAGAGTTTGGAGCGACAGATGACTCTGGAAGGTGTTGGAGAAGAAGAAACTGAGGTTGCACTTTCTTGATCTTCACAGGCTGGAGAAACCCCACTTTGCTTTATCTTTCTACATACCATTACAGGGGTACCAGTAGACCTAAGGATTGCAGCAGGGATGTTGGGACTGGGATTGGAGGAGCATAATGGAGTAACAGTGGTACTGGTGGCAGAGACACTAGCAGCTACTACCTGGCTGGAAGATTCAAATGGAACTGGAGAGGCAGGTTATCACGGCGCCCGTGATCTAGGCGATATTCTGACCATCTTGCTATTGCTGCTTTCCTATTGGCTGTGCTGTACTGCTCCTCCCAGTGACAGCCTTTTTATACCCTGGGCTGTCACTCTGCAGTTGCACTTTCATGGTGTACCTGATTCTGAGTGCTAGTTGTGACTTCCTGATACCAGTGTATGACCCCGGACTGCCTGACCACACTATTGCCTGATTCTGTGTACCGATTCAGATTGGCTGACGTTCCTGCTTCCTGTTCTGACCCGGACTGGCTGACGTTTCTGCTACATGTACCGACCTGGTGAGACCGACGATCCTGCTCCGTGTACCGACCCGGCGAGACTGATGTTCCTGCTATGTGTACCGACCTGGCTTGGCTGACGTTTCAGTGCTGTGTACCGAATCGGCTTGGCGGTGGTTCCTGCTTTCCCAGTACCCGGTTGGGCGATTACCGTGCTGTTCCTGCTGCTGACTACCTGGCACAGTTCTCATGTTGCTGAGTCTCTCTGTGTCACAGTACTCTGGTACCTCGCTCCATCCAGTCCGGGGGGTCAGAGTCTCAGTGTGCCAGTGCTCCTCCACACTGTGCTAGTGATCGCTTGGTCTTACACTTTGGCTCAGTTGGGCGCATCCGGTTTTCTGCCGGTATCCAGACCGTAGCGTTCATTAACCCCTTCAGGGGTGGTGCCTCGCTCTACTACTTGCTACACCAGTATTGTTTGGGCTCCGTTATCTGTGCGTTTGGGATTCCATATAGGTACCATTGGCGATTCCGGTTGCCATCCATTTTATACTATACACACATTAACCCTTTGTTGGTAGCAAGAGCACACGGTGGTGGATAGTCTCGGTAGGGCCTCCATTTTGGCCCGAGTTCTGACCTGCCTTGTGTAGCCTACGGTGGGCATCCACCGTTGTATCCTCCGTACAGGTGATCCTTGCCTGTTTGCTGTTTCAGTCCTGTCACTGTCGCCTCCTGCTGCCTATAGGCGACACTGGGCCGCCTTTATCCTGGCTACTAAATCAGTGGCTATTTAAGTTCACATTGGACTTTTCATACACTGTATCAATCTGTTACCAGACCTGTGTCAGTATTGTGATTGTATATCCGTACTGGACCCATGTGGGTTAACCTGCTTGTAACCTTTCTTGTGTCAGTATTGCTGATATTTACTGGACCCGTGACGGTTACAATATTCCTTGTGTGCTTCAATAAAATTGTTTTACCAACATCTACCGTGTCTGAGTGTACTGAACCATAACACAGGTGTTGAGTCATCAATAGAAGACACGAGTGTAACTGGAGAAATAGGAGGAGTACTATGGGAAGCAGGGTTAAAATTAAGCTCAGGGGAATTATCAAGGTCATTGGAAAAATCAATCGCAGGGGACACCTCAAGCTTAGGAGGCCTTGATCCCTCAGATTCTTCTTCTACCTCTTGTAGGTCTGACAGGAAGAGAAATCATCATCAGCAGCAGATGTTGGGGAGCCCTGCTGGTTTTTGGTTTGGAGTGCTGCTGCTGTGACTGACTAATACTACTCAAAGTACTCTTCTTTGCCCTCCTGCTTTTGCTAGCTCCGCTTGAAAGCAACATCACTGTGGTGGTGTTGGTGGTTGCTGGGTGACTGCAGCTGGTATCAGGACAAGGAACATCAGGTTGTTCACTAGGACTCAAATCTATGACAGATAGGTAGGTAGTGAACTATAATAGTTTTAAAATTTAAAAACCTGGCCACACGATAACTGTGACACTGGCTGTGTCACTCTGAAAATTATTCAAACAAATTCCTACTAGTTTAGTATTGCTAATATTTAACAAAGGAACACAGGTGACTCCCTTGCGGTGCTAATAAGGTACCAGGCCTGCCTATAGAACTGTGAGACTGGCTGAAGTGTCACTCTGAAAATTATTCAAACAAAGCCCTAATATTACTTTTAATATTTTACATGTGAACAAAGGTGACTTTCCCTTGCGGAAGCAATAAGGTACTAGGCCTGCCTATAGAACTGTGAGACTGGCTGAAGTGTCACTCTGAAAATTATTCAAACAAATTCCTACTTGTTTAGTATTTTTATTGTATAACACAGGAACATAGGTGACGTCCTTGCGGTGGTAATAGGTAATAGGCCTGCCTATGGAACTGTGAGACTGGCTGAAGTGTCACTCTGAAAATTATTCAAACAAATTCCTACTACTAATTTTAATGTTAACAGAAACAAAGTTGACATTCCCTTGCGGTGGTAATAAGGTACTAGGCCTGCCTGCAGAACTGTGAGACTGGCTGATGTGTCACTCTGAAAATTATTCAAACAAATCCCAAATATTTATAATTTTTTGCACAGAAACAAAGATGACTCTCCGTTGCAGTAGCAGTAAGGCACTAATGCTGGCTGCTTGTCTATGCCTAATGTTAACTGCTTGCCTACACAACAACTGGACACTCTCTGTTTCCTTCTTCTCTCTCTGAACTCCAACAACACAATGAGGAAATGCAGGATGTCTGCCTGGGTGACTGTGTCATTAGTCCAACCCCCATCATAAAACAAAGAAGCCAATTGGAATAGAGACAAAGCGGGAAAGTAGCACATGAAACTGAGAAGCTAATTGGACTAGAGACATGGAGGGAAAGTATGGAGGGCAAGTAATCAAGCGCAGGTAGTAGTCGCCAAATTTCCGAACGTTTCAACGACTTTTGGACCTGGGCTAGTCGGATTTGTATTTTTTTTGGCGAAAGACCCTTGCCTATTGGAAGGTCCAAATGTCGCCAATGACCTTTCTCACTTTTTGCCAACCCCTACTCAGTAGTGGGAATTAATTTATGAGGACTATATCTTACCAAGCAAATCTATGAAAAAGTAAGAACCTTGATAATGGATGACCAGTAGATTAAAAGGCATTGATATATTACCGAAGAGAAAGCCGGCATATAAAATAAGGAAATGAGGTCTAGGGGATAATCTTTGTAATTGGATATAATGGATACTTTGAAAAGTGGATAAGATACATTGTTGGCAGAAAAGGACATACAGGGCTATACTATGATAGTAGATTAAATAGGATGTTGTTCTGATAAATTGACAAAATACACATCTTGGGGCTGGATTCTATTGCAGGTGATAAATGTTAACACCTGTTTTATCAAACATTTTCCTATTGAAGTCTTTGGGAAAAACTAGAGATAAAATCAGTGATAAAATTAGCTCCTGAAATAGAATCCAGCTCCTGGAGTTGGTTCATATTAGTTTTACTTTTCATGGATATATTTTTGATCGGCTTGTTTTCACCTTACATACTATACACCTAGATAACATTATCCATGTCCATAGTGTTAAATAAAAGAAAAATATAATGTACCTCAACTCTACATTATCCAGAATATCACCATATTCCACATGAACCCTTATGTGCCAAAATCAGCCTCAAGTAAAATAAATATGCTATGTTAATTTACTATTACTACTATCTAGTAACCCCTGCATCAGAATTTGCATATCAGTTGTACAATCAACTCTAATGCATAAGGTAAATTATAACACCACAGAACTCCCACATATCTATATGCTTAGGTGAGATAGCTCAGTGGTAAAGTCCCTGACTATGGAGCCTGTTCAAACTGCAAGGTTTCAGGTTCGAATCCCAGCAGGGTCAACTCAGCCCTTCATCCTTCTGAGGTCAATAAATGAGTACCATTGATTGGGTAATAATAACATCTATTATTTCAGCTGCTGATTTGGTTAATTTCGAGAGCGTGCGCTGAAAGCGCTTTGAGTCCCACTGGGAGAAAGGCGCTATATAAACACTAGTTATTATTTACATATGTGCTATCTGCTATACAGAGCAGAATATATATATAGAGAGAGAGAGATCCATGAATAATTTGCTTTATAACTGTAATTATACATGTATATATGTAGTTCTGCTTGCTGCATATGAGAATGATGGCTCTAGTTTCCTGTCTAGTTGTCTTTGTGTAGACACCCAAACACAGTGAGTTCCTGCTAATTTATATGGGTGCATGAGCTCATAGACTTGAAAGCTTACTCACTACTGTGGAGGAGCTGCCTGGGATAAACATAAGCAGGAATTCTAGAGAAACATGTACATATCATGGATAAATTCATGAGGAAATATGTTCTGTCTACCCAATGCCCACCTGAAAAATTTTAACTGGGAGGTAGATTCCTTTGGGAGACAAATCCCACTTGAAGAGCATCCAAATGTTTTTTTGGGTGTTTTAATTGTGATATATTTGGGGACACAGTGATCCATTAGGACTCTGTCATATCATTAATGTGCCTGTGTATAATCTATAAAATATGAGTACACTTGTGCTGCCTTTATATTACTGAATCAAATGTATTGACACCCCTAGTGTCTGTACTGTTTCTGTTTCCACTTAAACTATGAGAAACCTACTAATGTAAACAATTAAAATCCATAGAATCTAGTTGACGCAATACTGTTACTGAAAATCTCCAGTGTTTTGAAATGGAAAACGTACAGTAATGGTGTCTCACTTTGTTTTTGTATATTTATATACCAATAAATGAGATAACAGAGAAATGCCAAACATTTGATATTATTAGCATTGTTAATTATAAAACATCATCACGCTAACATTTTAACAATACAATTAATATTAATGCTGATACCAGGAACATTAAAATGCATACTAAAATGAAATTTTATATAATAAAATATTATCTTGTAAAAATCAGAATAATATATGGCAATTTCACACATCTGATCATCTTATTAAAACATCTAAATATAATGAATGAAATTGACATGACGTAATTTATTGTTGATTTGTTATAGATCTTTAGCATAAAATCTCCATTACACACCAGTTTCACCATTGTATGAATAAATCATCCATTTCCATTTATCTGCACTGTAATACAAGAGGCCACTTAGGCACATAATGGTTTTGTTAAAAAAAAGTATATAATTTTACGTTGCCTGTGTCATAAACTCGATTTATTGAACTGATTTTCTTTACAAACCTGTTCGTATTGCCGTATGGTGCTCATGTTCAATACATTGTTTTATATTTTTCACTTTACACCAAAAAAAATCCATCTGTTCTCCCATATGTTATTGGAAAATTGATAGCTAGCTAAAGTTGAAGTATCTCTGCAATTGCAGATGGATAGAAAGAATAAAGATAAAGTTAACTATTTTTTTTTCTTTGAGAACTAGAAATACACAAAGTTCATAAAAATCAGCTGGAGAACTAAAATTCATCTCTACTGATCAACATATCAGTTAATCATGATAGTTATTTATGTAATTGATTTCAATATATACATCAGGTGAACTTAATAAAAGACACGTATCAGTGTGTCATATATACATCTGCATATCTAAAATGATAACAGTGGATATCTGGCAAACTCTTGGCTTCAGATAATATCCTCCATTTTGGCAAAAAATGCCCATGAATTTCCTGTATAACACAGGAAAAAAAACATCAGAAATTCAAAAATATCTAAAATATAATAAACACTAAATACCCCTTCCATAAAAAACATTTTATCATTATTTTTTTAATTTTGCTTTTATAACCCCTTAAAGACTGGCCAATTGCACTTGCGGCCGGCACTTAAGGACCTTTTTTTTTTTTTTGAGCATCTGTTTCAGGGCTCCAGGGGTCCTTAAGGGGTTAATACGAAATGTCATTTCTCTATTTTCTTTAATCACTCTTGTTAAAATTAAATCAGCAGAGGAAGAAAAAAGGGAAGAAAAAGTCGTATTAGTGAGGGAATGATTAGATTATATTTAGTTATATTACATAAAATGTATGCCAGGATCTAGATTTCATTTAGGTCTTAAAGGAATATATAAATCAATGGATGGCAAGATAGATAGATAGATAGATAGATAGATAGATAGATAGAAATCCCATTCTTATTTTGAAAAACTACAATATAGAACCACAAGCATACTGGATGAGTTCTATGAATAATAATTGTATCACTGAGTAAGTATTTGCTGGCTTTCACATGACACATGCAGTTACTGCAAAGGATACAGTTTAATCTGTCATAGTACATCAACACTATTTATTCATATTTACCTTTCATCTCTAGTGATCAAGAGTAGCTAATATGATTTTTTAGAATATACAATGCAACATTTGATTAATAAAGACCTAATCTGAATTGCCTAAAATAATGTTCTTTTTATTCAGAGATAAGACATTAATAAAGTAATGGAATAAAATAGAACAGAGAACATGAAATTGCTAAAATACAATATGAGCTGCATACAAATTCATGCTATAAAATAGACAATACATTATGACTATAGTTAAGCTTACTTCATTAGGACTGGGAAAAAGTATCAATGCTCATATACAAAACTCTGAACCATACCAGGGTGCTCCCTATTTAGAAATGACAGAGATTGTAGAAAAGGATGAGGGATTGCCATGTATGTGAAATATAGCTTAATCCTTTGTATGCCAGATAGATGCTCATGTCCATCACACATTGTCTTGCAATGTATTGGGCACTCACCTGTCACAGATAGCTTTAAAATATGGAAATACGATGGTCACTAATATAGGTGTTATCTATAGACTAGGGATGGGGCACAAGATATTTTTTTTTATTAAAGAGGCATTTCACCAATAAAAATGTATCCATTTTGCTCAAACCAAAAAAAAAATTGTTAAGATGTTTCCATGTTTTGCCTATGCCTTTCAATGGGTAGAAACCTCCCACCCGTTTATTATAAATATTTCACATTTTTGTGCCAAAAACAAGACTTAACCAAGAAGTAAAATAGAGATAAAGCATATGGAGAGGGAAAAAATGTGATCTGGAAGCTATCTACCTAACAAAATAAAGGTAGTAGAGGGTTCTAGTGCTTGCTGACACTATAAGCACACATAACAAAAAGGAGGAGCTGGTAGGACCTTGACGCATCCAGTGACACAGAAAGGAAGTCACCAACATGAGCACAGAAGGGTCTGGGAGCCCTTATTCCCCAGACTCAATGATACCCTGTCCCCAACATCTTCACTTGTGTGAGCAACACAGGTCCAGTACCTGTGCCTGATGCTACTCCTGCCAGTGCTAGGCTTGATGGCAACTGCCGGGCCGACTTAGGCACCCAGGAGACCAACCTCAATATCGGAGTAGTGACTAACCAGCGTATAATGTGCCAAAGAATAGCTCCTACCCGGGTGAGTACCGGACTGCCCTGGTAATGGGCGCTTGGCTTGTTGGCGACTGACAAGAGCGGAGACTAACTGCGGCACCCAGGACACCAACCACAGTGGCAACAATAACAAGCCAAATGTATAGTGAGCAAGCGAGATCAGCGTCAGCCCTGGATAAGGAGGCAGCAAGGCACAAATGGGTCGCAGTCACAGAATGGTAATGCAGTACTCGAGGCAACCAAATGGGCCAGCACGCTCAAGACAGCGCACAGGAGATACTCTCTAGTGGATGCAGTGGTGCGCAGGACTGGAGGCACAGAACAGGAACGTCAGCCAGGCTAGGTCGGTACACAGAGTAGGAACGTCAGACGATCCAAATCGGTGCACAGAGTAGGAACAGGATCAGAGAGAGTAGTCAGGCAGTCCAGGTCATACACAGGATATCACACGTAAACGGCAGCAAGCTCTAAGCAATGGGAACACCACGACAGGGCACAGTACTTAAAGGCTACCACTGGGTGGAGTAATCACAAGCTAGCCAATAAGAAAGCATCAGAAATCATGTGTCAAAATGTCGCCAGCAATACACGGGCACCGTGATAGCTTCCTGGTCTGCCATCGGATCTCTGATCCTATTCTGGCCCAGAGTCAGACATAAGTTGATGGCCTGGTTGTCTGGGACCGGAGTTCTCTCTCAGCCCGGCGGCTACTTAACCAGTCCTTGGGACTGTTACATTGTATCTCTCTATCAGCCCTAGCGGCTGCATCTTCAGTCCCTGCAGACTGCAACATTGTTGTACTCCTACTTGAAGCCATAGATAGACGGCAAGAATACAGTGTTTTCTATCTCTAGTTACAGCTGTAGATAGATGGGGGTGCCCGCTGCTTTTGGATCCTAGGTCTTTCTCCTGGCACTGTGCCTGCCGAGCATTGGACACTGAGGGGTTGCACTCCTCCTAAGTTGGAGCCCTCTTGTGCTACTGTTCCTATTTGTCTGATTTTTGTGACCTACACTCTTTCAGGGCCCATCAGCTCCTTTTGGTTTGTTCTCTAGGGAGCTTCATATTTTTGTAGCCTTTCTCTGCAATCTAGGACTCTACTTATCCTATTGCAGTTTCATCTTCTTGTTCGATATCCACTTCTTTGGGATCTTTCTGTGGTTCTTGGTCTGTTCCTGATTACAAGTCTGAGGAGTATCCATCCTGCTCCTGGCCCCACCTCAACTGAGGTCAGACATCTGACTTAGTGGCCAGCACCTTTACTGCAGACAAGGCTGCTGCAAGGACATTCCAATAGGGCTCCTATTATCAGAAGCCTCGCTCTCCAAACTTCACTCCCTAGCCTCTCCACGAATACCAAGAACCTCAGCACATCTGTAGTAGATAGCGCTAACAGTGACAAGTCAGTAAACAGGGGAAAGGAGGGGGCATTACTTGGCATAACTGCCCTCATAAAATACATGCAACCCTTAGGGTCCACTACCTCTTCCTCTTCTCTGTCAGTGTTAACTATCTCACCAGCTGATAGTGATTTTGTAGATGCGAGGATGTTGCAGTTCATATCCGCCCATTGCACAGTTTGTGGTGCACTTACCACACATGGTAATGCGGTGGAGTGTGACTGGAAGAAGGAAATCATGGAGCATCTGTGGATATTCCATCCCTCAGAACACACTAAGCTGGTGGCAGGGAGGATTCATCATTATTTATTACTAATTCTTCTTATTGACCAGTATCCTTAGAGGGGCGGACAAGGGCCATAGTGACTGCAGTAGTTGGTTTTGGATGATTTGACATTGCGGACATAAACATACAAGTGTTTGTGCAGTTGGTCAGTTGTTTCATATAAGTGCAGATGTGTCCATTGTTCCCAGTTCTACCCCTCTTTCACAATATTTCCTTACACACACTATGCACATTTAGTGGCTGATGAAAGGCTGATTAAAGGAGGAGCATTATTGGCCAACTTCTTTTCTCTAGTTACATCTCAACTGAAGGGGGCTAGATGTGGTGCTTCTACTGCCTCAGGTGCATCACTGGAGCTAGTGGCAATTGGAGCTATCATCACCTCTACCAAAGTTGTTGGTACACATTGGCAAAAAAAGGCATATGACCAAAGTTGTTGTAGGCTTGCTGATGAGGAGTTCATCCTTCATTTGATTGATGATACCTGAAGATGATGATATATATATATATATATATATATATATATATATATATATATATATATATATATATATATTGTAGATGAATGAACCACAGTCACAGGACTTTTTGTAGAAGGGGAAATGTGAAATTTATTGTATCAATATTTTGACCCCACTTTGGGCCTTTGTCAAGATAAGTTTGTAGAAAATCTGTGAAAGAGTCCTTATATGGGTACAACACTTTCTGTAAACTATCTTGACAAAGGCCCAAAGTGGGGACAAAACTCTGATACAATAAACTGCACATTTCTTCATCAACAAGAGGCCCTGAGACTGCAGTTCATTAACCAAAGCTATTCTTCCATTATAAGGAGAGTGGCTTTTATATGTATATATAATTTGTATGTTTAGCTAGCTAGCTAGATAGATAGATAGATAGATAGATAGATAGATAGATAGATAGATAGACATATAGACAGATTTTGATTCTTACAAAAAATATCAATATAATAAAATTTTAGTTTAATGTAAGCTATCATTATTCTCAGATTATTGACACTCTTTATTCAATGTTCATAGCAGTGGTCCCAATAGTGGAAAATGGTAGCATCCCTTCATAGCCTTCCTACTCATCCTCTGTGCTGCTGTTAATAATACATGTGGCCTGGCTTTCCCTGTAATGGTTGGCTTTGTCCTCTTCTGCTACCTAATACTCAGATGGGATTATATGTTGGTAAATATTTCAGGAATGTTAGTCTCCCAACTAGGGGTGGGAGGAAGGTCTTGTTGCGTTCCCGTTAAAAAATCATTGAAAAACACTTTGTTGTCCACTTATTCGCGAGAAAATCCACTTTAAATGCAGCAAATAAAATCTTCTCCGTTTTCGCCCTTTGGTAAAAATTCTTTGTTATTTTTTAACTATCTAGAAAGCTTTCGCCCATTTATTATTATGTTTTTCACCTTTTTGCTATAGAAAATGTGCAATTTTCCAGGAAGTGCAACACAATACAAGTAGCTACAGTGTGGGAGAGAGGTGCTGTGCTGTTGTGCACAGGCAGGAGAGGTTCATAGTGACTGCTATCACTATGAGCAAGGAGAAGGGAGTCACCATTACAGACCCAATGTTTTTCAGTCCCCCTAAATCACCACTAGGGATCTTGGGGAAATTAATCTCACGGGAGGAAGAAGAGGGTAGTATTGAGAGATGGACAGGTCAGCTGCTTGTGCCTGCTGCCAGTGTTGAAGCTGCTGCCAGTGCTGAACCTGCTGTCAGTGTGTCTTGGAATTCTCAGAAAGCAATTAATGTGCCTTAGAGGCAGAAATCTAACATTTGTGGTGGTGGTGGTGGTGACAGTGGTGGTGCATATCTGTGTGACTTGCTCTCAGAATATGGGTTGGTAACTGAACACTGTGTAGCTCCTAGGAGTGGTTGCACTGCATGTGAGATGGTTTCATCATACTTGCAGCAAGATAGCTAAGTTCTTGGCAAACATGATTACCTGATTGGCTACTGACAAACAAAACAGTGTGTGTGGCCACCACTGATAAGTACTGCCGCATCACAGAATCAGGTAGCAGAAGTGGATAGAACCACACATGATACGGAAACCCATGGCACATGCACTGTTAACAACAGCACTGAGGATGATGGGGATGAGGAATTTGAAGGGTTGCTATTTGAAGGGTTACTACTATCTACCCATTTGGGGCTACTGTTATGACTAGGGATGGGCGAAACTTTTCGTCTCAAACAGAAATCGGTGAAAGATGGGAGATTCCGTTTGGTGAAAACCTTCCCACGAAAAGTGCCAATTTTCCCATTTTTCACGCTTTTTTTGCCTAGTTTATGCCATTGAAATCAATGGGAACATTGAAGTTACACACAACACATAGCAAATATTATTTTATTTCCTAAAGGCATAGTATAAGAGGGGCATGAGGGTGCCTGTGTTGGTGGGGTGTTGGGAAAGAATCAGTTGAACAAGGAATGATTTTGGGATGTTGTTTACTGTGATTGGGGGGCAGTTAATAAAAAATAAATCCTAAATAAAATAAAAAACAAACAAACCATAAGACATGGTATAAAAGGAGTCTGAGGAGGGTGCCTGTGTTGGTGGGTGGAGTCTGGGGAATGAATCAGTTGAACAGGGAATTTCTTTTTAGGGGGTTCTTGTCTGGGTATTGGTGGTACATTTAATAAAAAAAATCAATAAAATAAAATAAGAAATTTGTATGTAAATTGATAGAGACTGGAATCTCCTGACATAAGTCCACTGGGGTGGACTGATATTAGGTAGAGGATGATTTGTTAGATTTGTTGTTAGAGGCCCAAGCCCTGAGGAAAAATTGATTTGTAAGATTTTCGTTTGTTGGGATCAAACCCCCAAAAATTGTTTATTTATTTTTGGAGGACTATGTTTTTATTTATTTAAAAGCACAAGCCCTGAGAAAAAATAAAAATTCCCTACTGCCCCAGTGCCAGTGGAATTTGCAACTGCTGTTCTTGCTGCTGTTACTGAGATGTTTAAGCAGCAGGATGATTAGGCAGCTGAAAGGGAATGGGATCAACAATAGCAGTAACATGGGTGGTGAATGATGAAGGTTCCACTTGACATGACTATCTCCAGTGATGCGTCTGAGGCAGTAGCAGCACAATAAGTAGTCCCCAGTCTATGTGGAGAAAATAAGAAGTTGGTGTCATAGTAACCCAGGAACAAACCAGGAGTCAGTACGGATAATGTAAAACCACCTTTATTAAGCAGATATGTAACATGAGCACAATTGACAAAAGGTACAGAGGGTAACTGAAGAAGCCAGAGACTTCTATAAGAAATAGGAGACCACTTCTGTGAGACCTCTCTGCTAGGGACCAAGCACAAGGTCTACTGTAGTCCCAATGAGAATGAGTAATGAATTCCCCGTAACCAGGCCCAAAGAGATCTCCCAACGGATAGCCCAACCAGGCAGACTCTCACTGACTCACTCCTACAGTCAGTCCAAAGGGTATGGATGACCTAGGGTAGTACAGAGCAAGTAGTCAGCCAGAGCCAATGTTCAAGGCCAAGCTAGTAGTCAGACAAGCCAGGGGTCGATACCACAGTGGGTAGTCTTACAGAGCAACTGGTCTGCACCAGATAGGGTATCCAACTATGCTGAGGGCAACACGGAATGGATAGTAGGACAGAGCCCCAGGTCAGCACCAGAATGGGTGGTCAGACAAGTCCTAGGTCATACACGGAGCAGGTAGTCAGCCAGATCCACAGGTCATGCATAGAACACACCAGGAAAATATACTGGATCAGACACCAACGTAAGGGCGACTGACCTGAGTGTCCGCAGCCCTTTTAACTGCTGCTAGGAAGTAGGAGGGAGGAGTCCTAATACTCAAGGGTATAAAGAGCACCAGCGTCATCTAACAACCATGTGCCCGATCATAGGACAGCGGACCCCAGAGACGTGTGAGGACCTGCGTCATCTGAAGCAGCCATGCCGCGGCCAGACCGCAAGCACAGAGAGACACAAGTAGTGATGCTGGGGCGTCGCTCCCAGCCCCCATACTGAAACAACGTCTGACCAAGTGACGCTGAGGTAAGGCACACTGTGACAGTTGGCCAATAATTTTTCTTCACCTGCCCCTCCTCCAAAATCATGGGTGTGTTGTTATAAATAACATCAGGGGCACAACTGTATCCAAACACCATGACACCAGAACCCAAGTACTGATGCTTGTATGTATAAACTGATATTATCTGTACTCTCCCCTCAGTTATGGAAGTACCAGGAGACAAGGGACAGGGATCTGGGGAATCCCATTTCTGAGGAGAACTGGATCAGAGCCTTCTGCTTGAATTCCAAATGTGTACTCTCCTCATCCTTGAAGGAGACCAATTATAAACTGCTTATGAGATGGTATCTCACTCCTTTCAGGTTGGCCAAGCTATTCCTGGCCTTGTCTCAGATTTGCTGGAGGTGTCAATCCTCTGAGGACACGTACTTATATGTTTGGTGGTCTTGACCTCTGATTCAGTGTCAGGAGTTGTGTCAGAGCTCAAGTGTCTGCTCCCAGACTTACCTCCCACTACTCCTGAATCACTTGTGCTAAATCTTCTCCCACCTCATCTGTTTTCTAAGCAGCACTTTAAGAGCCAATGGACACTAGCTACCTCACAAGCCCAGGCCTGCAATCCATTATATTGGAAGGGTGATGTTAGCGAGTGGAATACATGTCTTAAATCCCTATTCCATTTAGAAATTCTACATGCTTCTGTGCTAGGAAATTTATCCCTATTTGCAACTTCCTGGGCCAAGTGGTACTCTTATTTTAGACTGTCCTTGCCTCTTTCTACTTAGTATGTCTCCAGTACCTTGGATACATTGTACACACGCCTATACGTAGTTTTTTTTTCCCTCTCCATCTTTCTCATTCCCTTATGGGTTGACCTCTTACTATCCACTTTTAATGTTGTCTCTTTACTTCTCTGTTCGCCTCTTTCTCATTCTAACCCCCTTTTTTTTACCTATCCCTGTCATCCAGGACCCGTGTCCCCTCATTCTAGACATCTGTACATCTGTTTACTGATATTTCTATTCATTCCGGGTTCCGTGATTTTCAAACAAGATTCTGTATTTGAGCATTGTTGCGTGCAACAATGTTCTGTTTAGCTCCTTGAACTGTACTGTTCTGTATGACCTACATTATTTTGTTGATGTAACTGTACAGTAACTTTCAATAAACTTTGTGTTATGCCCATATTAACTATGCACATTCTCTGTGCATTATTGGTTATATCATATATCACATACTGTAAAAAACAAAATCTGCAAAATAATTAATTATTACTTTCACATCAATAACAACTTATACATTTACTAATAATGAAAAGGAAATTATAGCATATTAGAATCATCTAATGTTATAACAATGCATTCATTTCATTATATCTGGAAATTTATGAATATTAAAAACTATTTCATGTTTTATGCCCATATTAATTCTGTACCCTCTTCATGGTTTTTGTTGTATCATAAATGACATCTCAATTGCTATCACTAAATAAATCAAATGTGACAGCAGCAATGATATAATGAAGTAAATCAAAAACAAGGCAAATTAGATATCTATGCAAAGCACCCCAGGTTGTTAAAATCACCAGCTTTTTTAAATTTGAATTAGAACTTGATGTTTCAATTATTTTAATAGTAAATTTGCTACATTAAGTTAATTTTAGTGAGAACTGTAATATTTGTTTTAAAGAAGACTATTGCAATTTAGTTTTAACCAGATTTCATTTACCAAATTTGTTATGGAATAAAGTGGAGAAAATTCACACACACACGCATGCACACACACACAGACACAGACACACACACACCTATTTTCACTCCACAAAACACTAACTTCTTTCTTTTGCCTCAGAGCATACCTCACTTTACATTTTCACTGCTCAATGATTTGCTGGTTAATTCATTTTTTAAAGTCCTCATTAATAATTTTAATCATGTTATTCACCCCTTTGGTGCATTTTATTACTAGTTATGTGGGCCTTGGGGGTAAATGTTGTTTCCTTTCACTGATTTAATACAACCAAATCATTTTTTAACTTGTTTTAGTCTATTTTGAATAGCCTGTGCATCTCTATGGATATTTGTTGGACTTGGAATGAATCTCTTAATTCATCATGACACTCCTATGTCTAATAAGCAACAATTACTCCATCTATTTCTATACCTCTTTTATGAAATATAAAAGTTTCTTGAGTCACACTTTACTATTAATATTCTAACAGTTGTCCCTTGTTTTCCACAATTCCTTATTTATAATGATGTACCATAAAACACTGATATTGTTACAGTAAAGATGAAATAGCTTTTGAAATATGTCTTTGAGCTATAATAATATAAAAACTCCTGTGTGTCTCCATTAGAAACATTTTTGTTTTGGCTTCTCAGGCAGATGCTGGAGAAGTCATGCAGAAAAGATCAAGCACATTGCTATGGTCTGTCATTTTGGAATATTGATTTTCCAGTTCCAAAGTAAAATATTTGTAACAAAGTCACAATAAAGTTTCTGAGCACTTCTTCACACCTGGAGGCACTGTTGTATCAATCTTATACTATAGATTTTTGCTATGCCAAATGGTCCAAAGCCCCTTCCAGCAACATTTAAAGAGTAACAAAAAATATATATGCATATTATATGACTTTTCCAGTTGAATAAAACAGGGGTACTCCCCTTGCTTAGCTCACACATTTTAATTAAATGTAGTCAACAGGTGATGAATGAAGTTGCTATAACTGCCTCTTCAAAGTGAACCCATCAATAAGTACTTACCATCTTTATTATACATGTACTAATTGAAGAGCTCGTTACACGGGCCACAGTGCCACTGAAGCCGGTCGCGGGGCAGTCATGCGCAGTAGAGACTGCCCGCATCGTTACATGTTTTAGCAAATTATTATATAGGATAGGCTGATCCACAAAATACTCATAGTACATTTATAAGAAAGAAATAAGAGAAATTAGCAAAATCAGAAAAAAATGAAATAAAAATTGTCAATCAAGATACTCTAATTGTTAAAAGACCCAAGATATAAATACCAGTGTAACAGTAAATCATTTTATGAAATGTATATATTCATATTGAAAGAAAGAAGCAGCTATGGTCACTCACGATATGGGGTTAAATATAACGAGTAGCTACAAACAAATATAATAACATTAAACTCTCAATAATTATGTGTTGATAAACAGCTTTCACTAGCTAATCAAATGAAAACAACTATCAGAGCCAAAATCATTACAAAACTGTATGAATATCTTTCATCTATTAATACTATTTCTCTGAATTTAAATAAAATGAACAGCTAAAAAAATATATATCTATATCTGTATATATATATAATATATATATATATATATATGTATCTATCTATCTATCTATCTATCTATCTATCTATCTATCTATTTACTACTATAAAACTTTATTTGAGATGTGAATTTTGAATAGCAACTCTTAAATTAACCACTGTAACTTAAATATACATACACTAGTTGAAGAGCCTGTTACACGGGCCACAGTGCCACTGCCAGCCGGTCACGGGGCAGTCATGCACAGTAGAGACTGCCCGCGCCGTGGCTGATACAGAGCTGGACGATCCATCGGAGCGCCCCGCTCTGTATCAGCCTCGTCACGGGCAGTCTCTACTGTGCATGACTGCAGCACGTGCAGCAGTCTCTACTTCGCATGACTGCGTCGTTACACACGTTTTATCGCATTATTATATAGGATTATCGCTAGCTCATGATTTTACATTGCAGTTATTACACTCCAGTGAGACTTAATAAGATGGGGAAGCTCAACAGTGCTGACTGTGTGAGATGCGGGGGTGGGGGTTCCAGGGTGCATTCTGTACTCTCCTATGGGGCTGCCCTAAGATCCAATACTTCTGGAGCCAGGTTTTTAGTCACATAGTGAAGGTTCTAGGAATCCCACTGACATTAGACCCAAAATTCTGATTCTTTTCGATATTCCATGACTACATTCCAGTCAACATACAGTAAATTTTTATTCCAGATGCTGCTGGTGATCGCCAGCAAAACAGTGGTGATGGCATGAATGTCTGCTCACCCACCAGTACTGGCTAAATCTTGTGATTCAGAACCTACCACGCTTTAGACATGCTTGTATCCACAAAGTATCTCCTTAAATATGTTTAAGGTATAGGATCCCTAGATAACCCATTGCTACGGGGAAGTCCTTGGCTTCTTCTTCCTATATGGAGTAAAGTAGTATGGAACTCTAATTCTTCAGAGGTGCCACAGGGGGCAGTAGGGGGGGAGCATTCTAACCCATAGGAGGTTGTGATATTTTTATTTTACTATTAGCAAGTTAATGTTAGGTTAGTTGGTTGGTGGTTTCTTTTATACAAAAAAAGTTAAGTGGACATTAGCTGTATTGAATGTCTTTTCATTCTGTTCCTATGTGCTGTTTATATATCATGCAATGCTTTTGTTTTGTATCCCATCTGTTAGCCAGATGTGTACATTTTCTACATAATATATATATGTATATATGTATATTAAGTATTCCTACAGCAGTTTTTACCTTTATCATGTTTGTGTCAAATGTAAGCTATCCTTCTTCTCAGATTACTGATACATATTGCTTATTGGTCATAGCAGTAGTCCCAAGAGTTATAGATGGTAGCAACCCTTCTTCACATCCCTCCTCCTTGTCATCTGTTCTGCTGTAAATTCATTTGTTCTGGCTTTCTCTGTTATGTGTGGTTTCTGCTACCTGATACTCAGATGGTATGAGATTATGAGATGTTGGCTCATTTTTAAGAATGTTAGTGTTCCGACATTGCTGCTTGATAGCCGCATCCTACATTCATTGACAATGTAACCAGCTGCACCAAAAACTTGCTCAGACTCAACACTGAGGGTTTCCACTGCAGTATGTGTTAATGCTGGCCACACACACTGCTTTGTTTGCCAGTTGCCTGTAGTACATGTGGTCATTGTTTCTGCCTAGAATGTAGCTATCCAGCAAGTAAGCAGAAATCATCTCACATGCATTGGGACCACTCCTGTGTGTCAATTATAAATTCATACTCAGGGAGGAAGTCCTAAAAAATGTGCAGCCACCAGTGTCACCACCAGCACCACCAATGTTGGATTTTTGCCACCCCTGCTGAGATCCATGAATTTCTTTATGTTCAGAATGGAATATTCTGGTTGATGATGTAGGTGCTTCTGGGTGAAATGGTTCACTGCTTTCTATTTCACTATGCTGTCTAGATCAGAGGTTCTCAACCCGTGCCCTCAGTGGCCACTAACAGGCCAGTACTTAGGAATTTCCCTGCTAGGACCCAAGTGTGTTGATCAGAGGCTCAGTCATATTGATTAATTCACCTGTGCTGTTAAAAGGATAGGAGTTCTCTTGCACTCAGTTGTGACCTGTGCCTATCTGAAAATCCGCTCCGTGTATGACCCCGGGTTGTCTGACTACCCACATCAGTTCTGACCTGTGGCTCTGGCTGACTAACTCTCTCTATGTATGACCCTGGCTTGTCTGGCTATCCACATCGGTTCTGAACTGTGGTTCTGGATGACTATCTCACTCCGTGTTGACGCCGGCTTGTCTGGCTATCCACATCAGTTCAGACCTCTGGCTCTGCCTACTACTCGCTCTGTGTAGTCTCCGGTTTGTCTCACCTCTGGCTCTGGCTACTATCTCGCTCCTTGTAGTCCCCAGCTTGTCTGACCTGTGGCTCTGGCTGCCTACTCACTCCATGCACTCCTAGCTTGCCTGAAAGGAAGTCTCCGTGTTCCATGGCTCTGGCCTGCTACCACTCCCTGTTGCCTCCGGTCGCGTGACCGAAGTGTTGCTTATGCATATTATACTGTTCATACTGGCATTCCACTCGAGCCTCTTTCCTAGTCTCGGTAGCTCACAGTAGTGCAGCGCACAGCACAGTGTGCAGCTCCGGAGAGGATCCTGAGTTCTATCATCCTGTGTCTGGGGTTGTGTGGGCTATACTGTTATTGCTGTATGTTGTAAATAAAGGTGGTTGTATTTTATCATGGTGTCTATCCTTCTTTGCCTGAAAACTGTGACAACAGGTGACAAAGAGGCTCCCTCCAAAAGCCTTCCAGTTTTAAACAGTGTACTCGCTAATGGCTTAATTCTGCAATAACAAATGCTCTAGCATGTACAGTCTAGAATTTTACCTGGTAGGGACCTCCAATTTCAGCTGCTGATGGGGCAGGTAGTTACGCTCTTGTGCGGTGCGTGCACTGTAGGAGCAACTAAAATGGGCAGAGATTTTTTGTGGGCAATAGTAAGCATCTCTCTGAGGGTACAGATTCTTCCAGGAATCGGGTCACAACTAGATTTGGAACATGGGCAAAGCAGAGCACATGCATCATATCACGTATCACCTTTTCTCTTGGCAGCGATTATGTTAGAGCTGTTACCAGCAGATTAGCAGATACAAAACCAGCTTTAATGGAGCAGGGTACAAGCCATTCCTCTATCACCTGCTCTAGCTTACTTAAAAACATCTATGATTTTGTGGGACTGTCTCTGAAAACTCTGCATGCACAAGGTGGTGTGCTGATGGTATGGGCTATCTTGCTGTGGCTGCCTTTTAATCACACTGCCAGAACCAGAGGCATGATTACTGGCTGTCATCGGATGTTGTAAGCTAGTTTTGCCCACTGGTGGTGGAGGTGGGAGGGAAACCCAATGAGCAGTCACAGTCATATAGTCTATGCTCTGCCCACTTGTTCACATATCTTTTTCGGGTGGATTTTTTTTGCCATACGCACTTTACAGTCCTTTGCCCACCACACTAACCACCTGCATGTATAAATCAGGCACAGCCATCTTGGAAACATAACTGTGGCTTGGGATATGCATGCATGGAGATACACAAGACATCAGTTCTCTGAAATCTCGATTTTGTAAAAAAAAAAATACTGCAACGTGTCCAATGCCATGTAACCTTGTCATACCACAGGTGTACTTTGGGGATATTTTTGTGAAGCTTTTGATTTCTTCCCAGGAACTCAGTCAGTGAGGGTTGGCAGGACATTGTCGTTAAAAAAAAAAAAAAAAAATTATATATATATCATAAAAACACAATCCCAGTGGTTTGTCTACTTTAGACAGTATTTATAAAGAAAGAGATACAGAGATTTACATTCAAGAGAGAAATTGCTTCAAACTATACTAGGCGAACCCTTCTTCCCCCCCCCCCCTTATTGCATTAAGAGTTATCCACAGTAAAACCAATGGCACCTGAGATTACAAAATGTCCGGCAACCATGGATGAGTCCAGCACCAAACAGAGGGGAATGGGAAGGCAGGAAATAGGGAAGGGGCAGGGAGAGACAAAGGGGAGAGAAACAGCTTGGAGTCTCCACACCACAGGATAATGCTCAATACTTTTATCTACTTTCTAGCCCCGCTCCCTTCTTTCCTATTGGCTAAAGGTTATAATGTCACAAAACACGCCTTCATCCATTTCCTCATGTGCCAAGTGACCACATACATGTGAGCAGAACCCTGTTACTTTATGCTTTAACAACTTACTAAAGGAGGTGGTGGAGGTAGCGACAGCATGTGTGGGCAGTCTATGACTCTTGCCATCTCCTACAACAAACCTAGAGTTATCATACTCCTCTGCGGCAAGCCCTCAGGTATTATTTGGAATGAACTGTTGGCAATGGCACACTGTCTGACATATAATTAACATCACTACTTATCTTATCTGCCCCAGACCCCTGGGAACGTTTTGGAGTTCTTCCACCTCTGCTAGTTGTGGTACCTCTGACCTGCTGATAGTGTGTTTTCCAGTTAGACTGTAGTTGTGCTTCAAGTGGGATCTCATAGTGGAGGTGCCTAGGTGTGAGCTTGCTTTCCCCCTGCTCATGTGATTTTTTTGCACAGTCAAGTTAAGGTTGTGGATGTTAATAACCTGTGTTGCTGTTTTCATTGCTGCTGGTTACTCAGCACAGGTGTGTGTGTGTGTGGTTGATTGGGACTTGGAAGAGGTGATGATGCTAATGTGACTAACAGGATGACTGTGTAATTTTTGCCATCTTTGCTTATCCAGGGTCAGAGTTTTTAATTGTTTTCTCAGTTTATAGACAGACACAGTGCTCCTTTTCAGTGGTGGAAGATTGATCCTTTGCCTTTCTGCTCACTTTCTGGTCATGTCATCGGCTCTCTCACTCTCATCTGTATCTGAAGAAGAGGAGGATGCTGGAGGGATATATTCTAGATCTGCATTATCATTATCAGTCATTAGGTAATCCTAAGCATCAGCATCACCCACCACTTCTTGACCAGTACCCTTATTTTCCTCTAAGCTTTTAAAGGTGTCAAACAATTTCTTTTTATGTTTACTTTCACACAGTTCACCACGATTTTGGGGACAGGTGTTTTGTGCTTATGCTATGTTGTTATGCTGTGTGTGCTTACCCATGGTACCACACCTTACAACCAAGTAGTACTGTATGTGCAGGAGTTGTGGTCACTGCATTGCTTTGCAAAACATTGCCACTTAACCTGCTGGAAACTAGAAACATTAACAGACATAAATTGGATGGATACATGTTTTTTTAATTGGGGGAACATCACAAATGGACTTTTTTATTAGTATTTTGGCGGGACTTTAGAAGGGGCTGCAGAGATGGGTGCCCTCATAGACTGTCTTGTGACTCTGGGGATTCTTGGGGTTGGTTCATAGGTCACATTGGAGGGGGAGGTGGTTGCAGTTGACCCCTCCATTGATTGATTCTCCCTTTCCATCCCCAGGTTATACCTGCAATTTTGTCCCCACATTTTCACGAGCATCTGGCCCATCATGTTCATTATTCCTGTGAGAAATTGCCGGATCGCCATGGTGAGTATGGTGTGCTGAGCTTCCATTGCATGGAGAATGCCTGTGTTCCTCTACACATGCCTCTGCACCCTTCTCATGTCCTAGTTAATCATCTGGACTCCCTGAGCTGCCTCTTCTGGATGCTCAGGCATTCTGTGTCCATTCATATGTTTTGCGTACTTGTTGACAGGGATGTTGCAGGAGATGTTGGACTACCAGGTGCTGGAGGTGGCTTTACAACATCTTCTGCCTCCTCCTGCTGGTCATTGCTTCCCTCCACCTCCTGTCAAAATAAAAGATAAAGTTGTGTTATGTGTGTGAAAAAAATGATATGTGTGTGTGTGCATTTATGTTAGTGTTTGCATCTGTCCTCCACTTCTGGGTCCTGTGCTGTAGCTCCCAAGAACTCGAAACACAGACAAGGCATGTAATTTATCTTGGGGTATATATAGGTGTATTTGAATGTATTTAATAATTTGGTGTGTTGTAATTGGCTGTGAGTTTGAACCTTTCTTGACAACATTCAGCGTCACTAGTTAACATTGACCTTTATCTTTTTCCATTGCATTAGACTATCGTATGCTAATTATTGACAGATTGGGTGAGGTGAAAAAAGGTCAATGCTGGCTTTTGAGCTATATGAATTTTTTGGGCCTATGCTTGTTAGCCATTCTGATCGACTGTGTAATGAATGCTATGTAAGTCCGACATGGCTAGCAATCGCTGGACTTAACAGCGGTTTTACCCTACTTCATTGAATCGAGCCTGGAATGTGATTGCCTTAGCCCTCAACAAAATTCTCAGCGTCATCTGCTGTCTATCAATTCTGCCTCAGTCACACAGCTCACGTCAGGCTCACAGTGAGCTGTATGTCACCTAATATATATAGGGGGGTTTGGGTTTCGGCCAGATGTCTGGGTGACTTGAGAACCCTCTCATTCCTAGCTGCTGTCTATATATACACTTATTACATTCACATTAAAAATGTTCTTATCACATGGACATGTTATGGTGATTTGGCGCTGTGAGCTTTTTTTTTCCTTTTTTTCTTGTTTGCACCTTTCCTTCGCTCATTTTAGCAGCCTTGACACCAGTCCCACTTATATAAAAATATTTTCATGTTTAACACTAATATTATTGCACTTATATTATCACAGTATTTTCATTTTTATACTTTGCCTTTAAGAACAGACCTTACGCCTGTTCTAGCTTGCATGGATCCTGGCCTTTTACAATCAATTCCTCACATGACCTGTGGGGGTTGATAGAAAGGTTTGCGATATGGAGGGGACTGTTGAATCAACAGTTCTCTCATACTCCCACTATGTAGACCCTATTTTTGGGTTTTAGTGTATCAGGTAAGTTCTCTCATTAGTCCTTTTTTATTATAATGTATGTTATTTGTTTTTAATTGCACCACACTGGGACCCAAAAGTAACAAAAAGAGCATATTTAAAGGGAACTGGAGAACCCTCTCATTCCTAGCTGCTGTCTATATATACACTAATTATATTCACATTAAAAATGTTCTTATCACATGGACATGTTATGGTGATTTGGCGCTGTGAGTTTTTAAAACTTTTTTCACGTATATATATATATTTATTATTATTATTTTTTTTTTTTTTACAGTTGTCTACCCTGTCACTGTCCAAAAAGTTAATCATAATAATAAAAAAAATCAACAACTTCTGTCCCCAGACGTCCCCAGCACAGAGATACTAACAGCTAGATCAGTAAGGAAATTGCTTTGACCGCAGCTGCCTGTGTCTTTCAAATCAAATAAGTCAGACGGAATATTGGGGTATTTGGGGCCAACCTCCTTTTCATAACCCCAGACACGTCCAACACAATATATAATAATATAATAACAGCAGGATCAGCAAGTAAAATGGACCTCAGCTGCCTGTGTTTTGCCAATCAGTCTCACCAAATTGTAGGTTATTTGGGGTCAACCTCCTTCCTCCCTTCATCACCCCAGAGTGCCTTCAGACTCTACTAATACAGACACTTGTCCTACCTAAAATAATCCCTATACTAAGCTTTATTTGCCCTTTATTTGCCTATTTTATCTAGCTCAAAAACATGCTGCTTTCACAAACACAGAATGGCATGCTGTGAGAACCTGGCACCCTTTTACATGCCTGTTGATTTTAATGCAATGAGCTAAAAAAAATGTGGGAAAACAACGCTTTTCGCGGGAAATTATTTTTCTCCAATTTTGGTTTGAGGCCATCCCTAACTGTGACTCCTTCTATGGATATTTGCTTATAGATGGTAATAATTTTAGTTAATCTCAAATAAAACCTTAAATATTAAGAATCATATAAGCAAAATGGTGGACTTTAGACATTGTCCAACACTGAGAACCAGGGTTTAAAATATTACTTGGATCATTTTCCACAAATATGATACAAAAAGTATATAATAACCATTTTTGAAGTTGTGGACTTTTGACACACAGGTTGTCTGTGTAGAACACTTTGACAGTGTACAGATTATGTGATTTTTTAATTGCTATCATTTTTATTGATGTCCTTGCCTATTCACCATTTTTTATTATTTATGCAATAAATGTTACATTTTACTTCATAAATCTACTGTGTGATTTATAAATAATTAAGAATTGAGCCTTCATTATGTATTTTCTTTACTTCAGACTACATTAAACGTATTTCATCAGGACACTTCTGTTTCTGTACATATATAGATCAGTCACTGACGGGTGGAGTTAATTTCCATATGGCACTCTTTCTTGCATCCTTTTATTATTGTGACTGTCTGTGATTTTGTTTTTGAGAAAAGTTCCCTTTGAACTGAATTGTTTAAACAAGATTTGCATATATAAAAATGGTTAATTCAAGTTCTGAAGCACTCAGCTTGATAAAGGCTTGTAACATGAATTAAAATACTGATTAACTTAATTAAGCTATACACTACTTGGTAATATATACTAACACATTTTATATTAAAACACAAATTTAAGTTTCACAAAAATTGATTAAGGCAGAGTTATTCACTTGGCGAGTTTCATTCAAGTTGCAGTGACAAAATGTGTCTGGCTGTATATGGAGTTCACTTCACCAAGAAGAAGATGCACTTCTCCATTTGCACTAAGAGAGGAGAGACTTTGATCATTAGCATACGATGCTGGTTTAAAACATTAGCAGCAATTGGAACTTAGTATATTTGGCAAAGAGACATGTTAATATATAAAAACATCCTCAGAAATATAAAAAAATGACTCTTTATGCCAAATTTTAGTAAAAAAATGAGCAACTGGAGAAGAAAACACTGAAACATCACAATTCTAGTAACACGTGGTGAAAGTAAAGTGATATAGGTGTATTTGTGCTGTAATTGCAGGGATGAGATGAAGAAGACAGTGAGTGCACCATCATATCTCCTAACTGGTTCATTATCAAAGTATTTTGGTAGTGCTTCAAGCTGTTGGGGACTGAAGTACCTTCATCCCAAATTAGCCAATGGTTAGTTAGGGATGATGCTAGTTGTTGTCCTCAACAACTGGAAATCCAACAAATGAATACGCATGGCTTATTGTGTGAAACTTTCAAATATATTCAATGTTTTGCTCTTTGAAGCTTAAATAGAAAAATGGAAAAACTAAAGGTGCACTTATTTGCACTGAAGAGGGCATTTGGACCAGATTCCAGTTCTATAAAAAAGTTTGAGCTCAGTTGTATATATATATATGCTCTAGTAAGATTTTGTTGCACATAATGTCTGAGTGTACTGTTGCTAACTCATGCTTTATATTCAAATTTTGTTTAGCTTAAGAAATCTTTTAGGATTTACACATTGTTCAGCATATGTAGAAAATCCTTGGCGACTTAAGTCTTTTCCATTCAGCCTTCATGGCATAATTAATTAGGAAAGACTGCTAACAGATAATTCACACTTTAATCCTTTAAGGATTAATTATAATGCATTTCAAATATTTCTGGTCTTTAAAGGGTTAAAAAACAGGAAACTTTTAATAATGCAAGATGGGAAAAAAATGATCACAACCTATACAGTAGCTTTATCTGTGCAGAAGTTATTATGACATGTCCCTTCATCGTACCATTAACCCTCGGAGTGCCAGAGTGGTGCCCAACGTATTGCTTTACAGCGCGTTGGATACATCTCTGGCACTCAAAGGTTTAAAGCAAAAATCCAACGAAGGGGTAGATTTAAAGGCAGGTGTTAATATAGCTGGTAGGGCCAAAGTGAATACCAGCTGAAAAACTAACATGTCTAACACGGTATTCAGTGGCCCTACCAGCTAAAATCACAAAGGACTTTAAGCCACAGAAACGGTCTTGTGGCTAAACGTCTGTTTTGTGAGTTAAGTTCCCAAAATGCCGCTAAGACAGCGATATTGGGAACTTCACAGTAAAAAACAATTAACTATTGGTGCCTGACATACTGCCAAGCAGTGATCGTTAACAAATTTGTATTACACTTACCTGTCATCCACTGTCTTCTCTTCTTTCTTCTATCGTCTACCTTCTCTTCAGTCTTCTTTCTTCTCATTCTTCTTTCTTCTGCCTGTAAAATAAAATCAAAGTATAAATACCAAGCATAAATGAAGACATCATTTAACCCTTTGAGTGGCAGAGGGGTACGCAACGCATTGCAAAGCAATGCGTTCAGTACCTCAGTGGCACTCAAAGTGTTAAATATTATTGTGCCATGTATATTCCTTCAATTAAATGCCTCTATTTAATGCCAAAATAAATAATAATGCCATGAATAAATAGTATACATATACACCGAAAGAAAAGTCATGCATAAATGCTAAGCAAATTGGCTTAGCTAAAATCTTCATTCATGTTTGGTATTTATACTTTGATTTTATTTTACAGACAGAAGAAAGAGAAGAAAGAAGTCTGAAGAGAAGGTGGAAGATAGAAGAAAGAAGACAGAAGGATGGGAAGACTGAAGAGAAAGACAGAAGATGACCAGGAAGCTGTGGACTCTCCTGGGCATTAGGATTAATGGTAAGTGAATTCCATACCGTAAAGAAACCCTTCCGCTGCTGTAGATGAAATCTCCCTTCCTCAAGTCTAAGTGGGTGGCCCCTTGTCCTTTGTACTGTTCTGTTAATGAACAGGTCTTTGGAGAGCCCTTTGTATGGGCCCTGAACATATTTATATAGTATTATCATGTCCCATCTGAGATGCCGTTTCTCTAGTGTGTACAAGTTTAACTTTTCTAGCCTTTCTTCATAACTAAAACTTTCCATTCCCCTTACCAGTTTTGTAGCCATCCTCTGCACTTTCTCTAGTTCCATAATGTCCTTTTTCAGAAAGGACGCCCAGAATTGAACAGCATATTATAGGTGGGGTCTTACCATGGACCTGTAAAGAGGCATAATAATATCTTTCTCCCCCTGAGTCAATACTCCTTGTAATACATGCCAATATCTTATTGGCCTTTGCAGCTGCCAGCTGGCACTGCCTCCTACTGCTAAGTCTATTGTCTACCACTAATCCCAAATCTTTTTCATTGGTATATTTCCACAGGGAAATCCCATTTAAACTATATGTTGCATTTTTATTATTATAACCAAAATGCATAACTTTACACTTGTTTATATTGAATCTCATTTGCATTTGCCTGCCCAGTTACTCAATTTGTCCAAATCCTCTTGTAATGAAGACACATCCAGTTCAGACTTTATTACCTTACATAATTTTGTGTCATTGGTAAACACTGATACACGGCTCCCTATGCCCTCTGGGAGATCATTAATAAACAAACTAAAAAAGAAGAGAACCTAGAATAGGTCCCTAAGGTACTCCACTTACCACATTTATCCAGTTGGAGAACTTGCCATTTACTACCACTCTTTGCATTCTATCTTTCAGCCAATTTCCAATCCACGCACAAACTTTTTCCCCTAAGCCTATTTAATTTAATTTGTACAGCAACCTCTTGTGTGGAATCGTATCAAATGCCTTGGCAAAGTCTAAATAGATCACATCAACCGCCACTCCCACATCTATATTTTTACTCACTTTTTCATAAAATGCAATCAAGTTAGTTTGACAAGACCTGTCTTTCACAAAGCCATGTTGGCTCCTGCTAATGATATTCCTGTTCAGGCTGAATTCTTGAATATATTCCCTTAGCAATCCTTCAAACAGCTTCCCTACAGATGTCAAGCATACAGGTCTGTAATTTCCTGGCTGGAATTTTCATCTCTTTTTAAATATGGGCACCACATCTGCTTTACTCCAATCTGTGGGAACCATACCTGAAATAAAAGAATCCCTGAAAATCAAAAATAACGGTCTGGCAAGGCCTGGCTTAGCTCTTTAAGTACCCGATATATATGGTTCTATGGTACCATGGAGCAAGGCTAAGAGTTTGATATTAATGGTTCTATGGCTACTGTAGGAAAAGGATTGGAGCTCAGAATAGTGTTCTAGTGCAGTGAAAAAAGGCTGAAGGCTGTTACAGAAACAGAGGAAAAAACTGCACTTTTAATGGTAATACTTCCAAAAGGAAAAATGTGAAATCTTTCTCACTTTTTTTGCACACATCTCTGGAACTCAAAGGGTTAAGGGACATAAACAAAAAATTGTAATCATTAACCCTTTGAGTGACAGAGGAGTACATAACACATTACTTTGTTGGCACTCAAAGGGTTAATATATACTGCAGATCTTATTACTGTTAACTTTTCAGTTGGAAGAAGAAGCGATAACACAAATTGCACTTATTCTGCCTTACTGCTCAAGCCTTAAATTTGAACACTTTCATAAAATGTTGCATATAAAAAAAAATAATCACATATTAAAAATAAGAGTTTCTTGCTATAAAGCAATGTTGTTCACAGTTGCCACAGGGTGCACTTAAGCTTTTCTGCAAACTCTTTCTTCCCCACTTATGGAAATATATCAATATATTAAAGAATAAAAATGTGATAGTCTGTCATCAAGACTTGCAGAAAAATATAACAATGTCATGCAATACAACAGTTTTAAGATAAAATAATGAAATATAACTGCTTGGTGATTTTGGCAAATAATGTAGAGTCCTTATAGACTTGAAATATGTGCTCTTAAAATGGTGTGAAATAAGGAGAAAATATATGTTGCAGAGTCTATTCTGCTGAGTAAAACATTGATGTTTTACTGAAAAATTAATTGCATCTCAAACTTACTTTTTTGGGTGTAGTACTTCCATGGCATGAGTTTACATAGTGGTAAGGTTGCAATGGACAGCTATGGTCAGTTGACCACAAACCAGCATAGGAAGCTGTAGCAACGGCGCTGCTGTAAAATATTACTGGATAGAATGTTCATAGGTTGGAGGGACTATTGAGGATTCTGTCATGTCAGTTCTTATTTATAAATGAGTAAAGGCACAGTTATAATTATGCCTTTAGTAATCCGGTAGTAATGCTGGAATGCTTACAAGCAGACTATGGCCTCAATTCAATTGGGTCAAATGCCAAAAAAACAGACATCCCAGAAAAAATGTGCATTGATGAATCCCTCATGGAATGTTTTTGGGAAAATAGGTGTAGCACAGATGGGGTTTGTGCTCCAACATGACCTTTTTTATTTATCCCAATAGACATTGTTAGGGCCCAGAATGCTTTTAACAAATTAATATCTGTGGGTTGCCATTATAGCTGCCTTGCATACTCAGTTGTTTGGGATACTATCAAAAATGTCTTCCCACAAAAATAAATAAAAAAACTGGACAGGGGTAAATTATGACATATCAACTTTAATTACTGGTTTGGCTGTGAATGCAGTTATTTCTGGACAAAAGCCAACAAGTGGTACCCATCCCATGGGGTCAGGATCACTGGTAGTACTTGGGGTAGTACTTGATGTAGTACTTGGGGTAGTATGGCTGTTTTTTAACAGGGAGCCACTTGCGTTTTTAGTATCACTAAACTGGGCTGCACAAAAATCTGAAGTAGTATCAGTGGCTTCAGAATCAAATGCCAAAAAATGCATAATCCTCTTCAGCAGTATACATTTGCTGCATTATAACCTACCTAGCTGTCAACCCTAAACTACTACTAAATAATTACCAACCCACACTTATTAACCTACTTAACTTACCTCTGTAAATAATTTTTTCAAATATATTCTATATTTTTAAACTGCCTAAAGCCTATTTCTTCCTAATTCCCCCACTAAGTAACTACTCACCAGACTTTATAACTAATGTAAACCAAATGATATTTCAAAACAAAAAAAATAACACCAACTACTCACTATTACTATGTAAATACTATATATCCATATCTAAAATGAAATTAGTTGATATAGTGACAATTCAAAAATTGAGAGTTGGTACCCGTCTTGGTAGAAGGAGTTTTTGGAGTTTGGAGAGAGAAGAGAATTGGACTAAATATACACATATCACACTTTTGCACATATTACATACACCCATACAAACACAAACACATATACATACATACATATAGTCTTTTTTTTTACAACACCTTACATATTTTTTTAACTTTTGTTTGACAGTGTGAGTCTGTGAGTGAAAGAGTGTGACAGAGAGTGAGTGGGATCGAGTGTGTCTGTGAGAGCCTGTGGGAGTGCTGGGTGTGAGTGGGTGAATGATGGCAAGGAGAGGAGGGCAGGAGAGAGGGATGGGGAGAGTAGTGGAGGAGGAGGAGGAAGGTCAGGAGGGAAGCCCTGAGCAGAGTAGGGGAGGGAGAGGGAGATCTGCAGGGTGGAGGGGGACCAGGACCAGGAGAGCAGGCACACGGAGGACAGAGACAGAACAACCAGTGGGACGAGGGGTAGTTCGTGGGGACCACCACACACAGGCAGGGGCAGATCAGGAAGGACACTCTGGTTCTGAATCCTCGCATGCCAGAGCTGAGGGGAAAAAGATCAGGGATCCCCGATATACAAAGGAGGAAAACACGGCCCTCGTGGAGGCTGTGTTGGCGAGAGAGACCATCCTCTTCCTGAGGGATTAAAACACAAAGAAGAAGGGCGCAAACCCTCTAAGAGCGAATCTGTATGAATATATAATAAATAACCCCCTTTAAGATATATATGCTCACCAGATCCACCAAATTATAACAGCATCTCTGGGGTCATGGTTTAGAGTCTTGGGAGTTTTTCCAATTGTATTCAGCACTCACAGCAGGAATAAATCAAGAATTCTTTAATTGTTCCAAATGATTCCAGTACATAAGTTTAAAACAACCCGACGCGTTTCGTATCATAAATAATACTTTTTCAAGGGTAAAATTATAAATATATTGTAAACCATTACCTTTATATATAGTTTTTGTCTATTCAGATACCTTCCATGCAACCAGTTTGTGCGGGGCTTCTCGTGTGATCTACTTCCGGTTTTGCGCATCACTTCCGATTTCACATCGGAACATATCAGCTGATTCTAAGTCTGCGTTTCAATCGTGGAACGCAAACTACAGCGAGAGAGAGACACATATATCTGTATTTCTCTCAAGCTGTATATTTCAATACCACATGACCAGACGCTATGCTCCGATATCTATTAAGGGCGCAACACTAAAGTATCAAGTCAATCTATAATGTTAATCTGTATATCATATAACTATGAATTAGAAAACAGAATCAAATAGATCACATATGTAGTTTACCTTATTTTGATTGTTTCACTCCCCATATTAAAAACATGCTTGTATCTGGAAAAATAAAATTAAAAATAATGAAATAAAACTAAGAATATATGACAAATTGTTAACTTGAATTACAAAGAGTTCACTCCCAATCTTAATATTTCATAAATGTTCTTCCAGATCACTTCACATCCTTTCCCATTCTATCTGTTCAAATATATTTACTAAATTTTGTTAAATAATTTCTCTTAACTCATCTTGGATATTATTAACCCTTTCTTTCAAAAATACCTATTCATATATATATATATATCTTTAAGAAAGGCACCATAGATCCAACTCTTCATTTAAACCTCCAGGGGTCAAACTATTTAAAGTATGGATCCAAAAAGTTTCTTTCTTACATAATGTTGTAAATCTATCCACTGCAGATCGAGGGACAAAATCTATGCCTTTTATTGTAAAATTCTTTAACCCTCCACTAGGGCACCTGTTGAAGTGCCTAGGGACATTATGTTCCTGTGAGTTTTTTTGGATGTTCCTTCTATGTTCTCCAAGCCTTTCCCTAAGTGTCCTAGTGGTTCGCCCTACATAGTTAGCCCCACATCCACAAGTGATAAGATATACAACAAAAGATGTACCACAATTAATAAAATGATCAATAGTAAATATTCTGGTGGAGTTTAAAGTTGAAAATGTTTTGGCTTTATCCTCCATATATTTACAATTGAGACATGTTTTAATGTTGCACCTAAAGTTTCCTATAGCTATATTTTGGACTTTGGTGGCTCTCAAATCCTGTGCTTTTAACTGTTTTGGTTTACTTGGTGCTATAAACGATCTAATATCTCTTGCTTTTCTAAATATTATCGAACTCCTAGCTGGTATTAGTTTGACCCCTGGAGGTTTAAATGAAGAGTTGGATCTATGGTGCCTTTCTTAAAGATATATATATATATATGAATAGGTATTTTTGAAAGAAAGGGTTAATAATATCCAAGATGAGTTAAGAGAAATTATTTAACAAAATTTAGTAAATATATTTGAACAGATAGAATGGGAAAGGATGTGAAGTGATCTGGAAGAACATTTATGAAATATTAAGATTGGGAGTGAACTCTTTGTAAATCAAGTTAACAATTTGTCATATATTCTTAGTTTTATTTCATTATTTTTAATTTTATTTTTCCAGATACAAGCATGTTTTTAATATGGGGAGTGAAACAATCAAAATAAGGTAAACTACATATGTGATCTATTTGATTCTGTTTTCTAATTCATAGTTATATGATATACAGATTAACATTATAGATTGACTTGATACTTTAGTGTTGCGCCCTTAATAGATATCGGAGCATAGCGTCTGGTCATGTGGTATTGAAATATACAGCTTGAGAGAAATACAGATATATGTGTCTCTCTCTCGCTGTAGTTTGCGTTCCACGATTGAAACGCAGACTTAGAATCAGCTGATATGTTCCGATGTGAAATCGGAAGTGATGCGCAAAACCGGAAGTAGATCACACGAGAAGCCCCGCACAAACTGGTTGCATGGAAGGTATCTGAATAGACAAAAACTATATATAAAGGTAATGGTTTACAATATATTTATAATTTTACCCTTGAAAAAGTATTATTTATGATACGAAACGCGTCGGGTTGTTTTAAACTTATGTACTGGAATCATTTGGAACAATTAAAGAATTCTTGATTTATTCCTGCTGTGAGTGCTGAATACAATTGGAAAAACTCCCAAGACTCTAAACCATGACCCCAGAGATGCTGTTATAATTTGGTGGATCTGGTGAGCATATATATCTTAAAGGGGGTTATTTATTATATATTCATACAGATTCGCTCTTAGAGGGTTTGCGCCCTTCTTCTTTGTGTTTTAATTCTATAGATTTCTACCCATTGATCACCGGGGTTTTTGGAGGAGCAGCAACCCATAAGAGAATTCCAAAGGAACAAAGAATAAGAAAATCAATTATTTCTACCCCTGAGATATAAGGAGACTGTTGGGAAAGTTGAGTCCATATCGGGAGTTTCTAGCACTCTATGGAATAATATTAATTTGACTTTGCATATATATATTTTTTAATATATATTTTTTAAGAACCTTTCAAGAACATTACTTTTTTATATAGTATTCCTAAGTAATCAATTCCTCATAATCCATAGGATCAATACTGCGCCAAAACAAAACTTTTGGACTCTTCCTGAGGGAGAAGGTCCCTGGTCTTCTGCGAGGAGGAAGGTGGCATGGAACCAGATATGCGGCTGGGTGAATGCTCTGTCCAATTGCAGAAGGGACGTGGATTCAATAAAGAAGCGATGGGGTGACTGCAAGAGGGTGGTCAAGAACAAGTTGGCCAAAATTGGCAAGCATGCCCGAGGCACCGTAGGTGGCCCACCTGTCCAAATCACCTTCAGCGGATGGGAGGAGATGGTGTGGCAGAACATGTCTGACACACTCATTGAGGGGGTTCCTGGAGAATCAGACACTGGGAAATAGAGGAGCCTCCACACTACCGGTAAGTGCATCATCCCATAACCACACACCACATCAAACCATACACCCATTACACACAAACACAGTCACATTTCAACATATGCCCATCATTCATCCACACAACTGCACCAACACAGCACCCTGAGGGTTCAAACAGGATGCAAGACAAGGACAAATGACAAGGTTCAACAAGGCCCAAACTTGTCTAACTCCCTGGTTGATCCTCATTTTGCTGTGATGATCACACACAATACACACAGACCATGTTCAGAAAAGAGTTGTATGTTAAACAGCAGAACTGCTCCAACACAATGTCACCCATGTACCCACAGGGAAACCAGCACATAACCCCATGAGTGCTAGAGGGGTTATCAGTGCATCGATCAACAATGCTTTGGCAACCCCTTCAGTACTCAAAGGGTTAATATCATGGTACCCGTGATATCGCTGGCAACATTGTGATTCAGTGCTACTTCCTGATTTCTTTTATTGGCTACTGTGGTTTTGCTCCTCCCAGTACTAGCCCTTAAATACTGAGCCCTGTCACTTCTGCAGTGCCCTTTCATGGTGTTCCAGTTGCTAGTGCTTGATCCTGACTGATCAAGCACTGTGTGATTCCTGTGTATGACCTGGACTGCCTGACTACTCTGTCTGAATACGTTCCTGCTCTGTGTACCGACCCGGCCTGGCTGACGTTCCCGCTTATGTACCGACCCGGATTGGCTGACTTCCCTTCTCTGTGTACAGACCCAGCCTGGATGACGTTCCTGCTCTGTCTACCGATTTGCCATGGTACCCTGCGTGATCCGTTAGGAGATAGTGCATCCAGTGCTTTCACTGTCTACTGACAGTTACTTTGGTTGCCTCGTATTCTCTGCTCCGGCAGTCCTGCTTACTGTGACCCAGTCTCTGGTTTATGTGCCTCGTGATCCTTTCACCCTGGTGTTTGCGATCAATCAGGTTGCACCATGGTACCCTTGACCTGTTCATTTCAATATACCTGAGGGTGGTTTGTTCCCTGGGCGCCTCGGTTGTCCTCACGGCCTTGCAGCCAATTTAAGGTCTGAGCGTTCGTTTAACCCCTTGAGGGTTGATGCGGTTGCACTTTGGGTCACAGTGTATTGCAGGTTATGGTTGATGTTACTCCAGGCTATAATGTATCAGTAACCCTTGACTGTTCTGGCAGTCTGTCACTTCTAGGGCCTTTGTTTACTTTCGTGTGGCCTCTGTCGCTTTTGTGTCACTCTCTGCCTAGTGAGTGTCCTGTGGTCCTCAGTCCTATTAGGGCCTGTCCGTATCCCTTGGCCTAAAAGCACCCATTTCTCCAAAGTCTCTTCTAGGATTCATACGAGCTGTAAACTGACCTGTGGCAGTGTTGTACCTTAGTGTTTCACTGGACCCGTGTGGGTTACTGAATACTATTGTAACCTGACCTGTGTCAGTATTATTTCTGTATATATATATATACTGGACCCTTGTAGGTTACTCTGATTTCTGTGTTTTCAATAAAACTGTGTTTTTACCTAAACCTTCTGTGTTTGAGTGTCCTAAAAACCTTTACTGTTAACTAGACAAAAAACACAAGTTGATAGATTAATGATTACAAGCCACACAGGGGACATTCACTAAGCGGTGAAAAAGAGCCGATGGAGAGAAATGTACACTTACTTACATACCCTCACTTCACCAATCCCGAATGTTAGTCTATGGAGAATATTCAATAACATGAATCAAGTTGCAAAGGTCACTGTCACGTCCCCTGTGCCTCTGCCTCGCTGCGGCACACCTTTCCGGCAGAGGCTTCTTCCTCTCCCGTGATGCCTACATGCTGTGGCTCTCCTCTCTGGCGGAGCGTGCAGCGTGCCTCTTCGGCGGCGGCTTGGTGTCTGCCGGGTCTCCTTCAGAGGCGGCTTTGCGTTTCCGGGTTTCGCCAGTGTCTTGGCCTGTGATGTCATCTTCCTGCCCCTATATTAGGCGTCCATCTCTTTTGCCTGGTGCACTTTCATTAGTGTTCTATGCTTCCTAGGTCCCTGCTAGTTCTCTGCAGTCCAGTCCTGTTCCTTGCAGTCTTGATTCCTGTGTACCATTTGAGGCTTGTCTGACCACTCTTTTGCTCAGTCTATTTGTCCAGTCTTGACCTCCAGTTGCTGACCGGCTTGTCTGACCACTCTTCTGCCTAGTCCATTTTTCCAGTCTTGACCTCCAGTTGCTGACTGGCTTGTCTGACCACTCTTCTGCCTAGTCCACTGTCCAGTCTAGACCTCCAGTTGCTTACAGGCAAGTCTGACCATTCTTCCGCTGGTTTTTCCTTTGCCTAGGTCCATCTCGCAATAGGGGTCTTAGTTTTCAGTCTGTTGGGGAGTTTCAGCTACCTAGTGACCTACGCACCACAGCACCGCTCCCTAGTCACTGCCCTCCAGCCTTCATTCCCCCCTGCAGGGGAGTTTGTACTGTCTTTGGTAGGCCATCCTGGTCTGGATCCTGGCTCAACTGGGGTTCAGACATCTGGCTTTGAGGCCAGCATCTTTACTCGGCCCTTGCCGCAGCAAGACCTAACTGCAGGCAGTCACCGCTCTCTAGTGCTGAACCATAGCCCTCGCTCCCTAGCATTCCCTCCCCTGCAGGTGTTAACCTGCACTTGTCGGTCCTGATAGTCACATTGTATAGACTCCATAGAAAACATTGCAGATGGGGAAATGAGATGACTGGAGAAATCAGCATCATGTTCAGTTCATCAGGTCTACTTAACCGCTTAGTGAATCACAAAAAGGATGGATCAGGTCACACATCACAGGGCCAATGAGAATAACTGGCTGTATGTGCAACACACAGGCCTGAATCAATTCCACAGAATTAAAGGTGGAAATGTAGGTCTTGGTGTTGTGTATGCAATCATTTACTCTAACTTGAAATTACACATCTCACATTTGATTCACACACGGATCCTCAGGAGTGCTGATGCCATGGGTGGATGGTATACCAGCCACTATTTGCAGGATACATATGTGAACCAAATATGAACCATTGTAGTTTGTTCAATAACAGACCATGAATTATGGATATCTATGATTGAGTACAGCTGTCGCACTGAGAAGGATTGATGGGCTCATCCAGAAAATAAAAAACAGGCCTCAATCAAAGATATCCTTCAATACTGTCTTGATTGTTGCCCTTCAGGAGTCAACTTGAACAGACCTCATGGACACGATCCCGTCAAATACATCAATCTCTGATTGCCAGGGTGATATCTCATGCATCACAATGCAATGCATCGGATACCATCATGACAACCAGAGAGGGACATGTAAAATCAGACAAAATCTTGTATTGTACGGGATAAACTGATAACATAGGGATGAATACCACTTGAATCACACTGCAGATCAAAAAAGATATGTACACAAAGAAAACGGTCAGATATGTATGTGGATATGTAACTTTCAAATGGGTACAAAGATGTCCCAAGAAGATGTGAACCCAGAGATCAGTTCAGTATGTGTGATTGCCTTACTGGCCATATATGTGCACCCATCAGAAACTCACTTTTATTGATACCATCAAAATACACATCCCACCTTACTTAGATGGGATATACAAGGTATGTTATTATTTATGATATCAATAAAAGTGAGTTTATGATGGGTGCATATATATAACCAGTAAGGCAATCAAATGTATTGAACTAATCTCTGGGTTCATATCTTGAAAGTATATATTTCTACCCATATGAAAGGTACATATCCACATACAAATCAGACCATTTTACTTCCTGTGTATCTTTAACTGGATAGCAATGGTTAATTTCACCTTGATGTAATATTGTAGGCATTGTTAAAAGATATGGTTCGATGTTAGTCCTATCCCTCCAACCCTCATGGTTAGACAGATATTGCTCTATGTGACAGATGGAGATTTCAGTCATTTGACGACACGAATGCTCTTCAACAGAGCCAAAATTGTCCCATTTAGAAATCATTACTTCATTGGAATGGTCTACAAAGTGTGCCTGGTTTGCTAGCACACTCTGTGGACCATTCCAAAGAAGTGTTTGGATGATCGCCTTGTCACCCTTTGAGTCCTAGGTGTGGCTTCAGGGGTCACATTGGAGGGAGTGGTGGGTGCAGTGAACCCCTCGGAGCGCAGGTTCTCCCTCTCTAACCGTAGGTTTTCCCAGCGGATCTGCTCTCTCAACTCCACCAGCACCTGTGCAAACATGTCCATCACCCCCGTGTGGAGCTGATGGAGTTGAGTGTTGATCCTTGAGACCTTCTACTCCAGGGCATGGATTCTTGCCTCTATCCTGTTGGTGTTCCTCCAGGATTCCCTCCGGCTCCTGGTGATATTTTCATATGTGCTGTGACTTGACCGGAGTAGTATCCTTTGTAGGGCCATACACTCCGCCTCTATCCCTGTGAGGCATGCAGTGCTGGAGGTGGATGTGCCCAGTGACCCTGGTGCTGCTGTGTCCAGAGCTGCTGCTGTGTCCTCAGCTGCTGTGTGTGCTGTGTCCACTGCTGCTGTGTGTGCTGTGTTCTCTGCTGCTGTGTGTGCTGTGGCTGCTGCTGCTGTGACAGCTATTGGAGTGGCTGGTGCAGATGATGGGCATATGCCCACCACATCAAGTGACTCCGAGCTGCCCACTGATGTCTGTGTTGGTGGAGGTGGTGGTGTGAAGTCGTCCCTGGGTAGAGGGCGCTGGGGCTCCCCAATCAGGCCCAGGTTTGGTAGTCCAGTGGCCAAGGATCATACCTTGGCCTCTGGTAGGTGCTTGGCCCCCACCTGGGATCATACTTTGGGCCATGCTAGGGAGCCATCCAGGAGGGTAGGTCCATCTGGGAGGAATATGGCCCATATTGGGTGGTGGCCACTTTCCCTGGCAGCCATTGCCTTCCTGTTGGTGGTGGTGCTGCTGCCGCTGGACAGTCGTAGCTTGTGGAGGTGGTTGGATACATCCATCTCTCCTCCTGTTGCATCCAGCCACTGTACTGGGGAGGTGCAGCTTGTAGTGGTGCATCAGTGTTGGGGAACAGCCTGTGGTGGTGCAGCCTGTGGTGGTGCAGAAAGTGGTGTTGCAGACTGTGTTGGAGTGGATGAGGATGGTGGGTATGGTGACCACCTACTGGTCCCCTCCTCTGTGTACTCCTCACTGGGTGGAATCGTAGCCTCCTCCACGGACTCCCACTGTGTTGGAGGGCCGTAACCTGTGTGGAGAAATGAGATGTGATTAGTAAATGTAGCAATGATAGTATTGAAGGGAACAGAAATACTTAAAATGTTGAAAAGAAAAGCATATGTTGTTGGCTTAATCCCCCTGAGTGAACAAGGGAACTCCCACTGTGGAAAGGTGCTTTATACTTCTTATTACAGGTAAAAGTTTAATTTTGAGGTGAAATATCACAGTGGACTGAAATACTATAGTGGGGCTGTTGCCACACCATCCCATGTAGATTTCTGGTCCCGGGACCAGAGCTGTCCATATGATAGTGTAGTAACAGTGCCACTTTACAATTTCAGGCCACTGAGATATTGCCCCTGAAATATTCAAGTCTGAGCTGTGATAGTTTTTGAATGAAACACCTTTCAACAGTGGAAATACCATTGTTTTACTCGGGGGATGAATCCTATAACATATATTTGTCTTTTCACATTTTAGGGATTACTATCCCTTTAATGGGATAGCAATGGTTAATTTCACCTTGATGTCATATTGTAGGCATTGTGAAAACAGATGTTGTTCGATGCTAGTCCTATCCCGCCAACCCTCATAGTTAGACAGAGAGTGCTCTATGTGACAGATGGATATTTCAGTCATTTGACCAAATAGAGGCTATTCAGCAGAGCCAAATTTGCCCCATTTAGAGATAAATACTTCTTTGGAATGGTCCACAGAGTGTGCTTGCAAACCAGGCACACTTTGTAGACCATTCCAATGAAGTAATGATCTCTAAATGGGGCAATTTTGGCTCTGTTGAAGAGCGTCTGCGTGGTCAAATGACTGAAATCTCCATCTGTCACAAAGAGCAATATCTGTCTAACCACGAGGGTTGGAGGGATAGGACTAACATCGAACCATATCTTTTTACAATGCCTACAATATTCCATCACAGTGAAATTAACCATTGCTATCCAGTTAAAGATACACAGTAAGTAAAATGGTCTGATTTGTATGTGGATATGTACCTTTCATATGGGTACAAATATATACTTCCAAGATATGAACCCAGAGATTAGTTCAATACATTTGATTGCCTTACTGGTTATATATATGCACTAGTGTTGAGCGAGCACCCCGATGCTCGGGTGCTCGGGTGCTCTGACCGAGCACCCCCTGAGGCTCGAGTGCTCGGCCGAGCACCCGAGCCCCATTGAAAAGCATGGGGCGACACGAGCATTTCACCAGGCACCCCCTGCTCTGATGAGGGGAGGGTGCCTGGTCAATGCCCCCCTTCATCTCCGCTATGCCCCCTTCATCTCCAAATGCCCCCTTCATCTCCGCAATGTCCCCCTTCATCTCCGCTATGCCCCCTTCATCTCCGCTATGCCCGTCTTCCACAATGTCCCCCTTCATCTCCGCTATGCCCCTCTTCCACAA
The DNA here is from genome assembly GCA_037306005.1 of Rhinophrynus dorsalis. Lineage (NCBI taxonomy): Eukaryota > Metazoa > Chordata > Amphibia > Anura > Rhinophrynidae > Rhinophrynus > Rhinophrynus dorsalis. Next base: position 237,097,822 of record CM074723.1, on the reverse strand, counting down.
TGTGCCCCTTCATCTCCGCTATGCCCCTCTTCCACAATGTCCCCCTTCATCTCCTCTATGCCATAGAGGAGATGAAGGGGGACATTGTGGAAGAGGGGCATAGCGGAGATGAAGGGGCACATTGTGGAAGAGGGGCATAGCGGAGATGAAGGGGGACATTGTGGAAGACGGGCATAGCGGAGATGAAGGGGGACATTGTGGAAGAGGGGCATAGAGTCTATGCCCCTCTTCCACAATGTCCCCCTTCATCTCCGCAATGCCCCCTTCATCTCCGCAATGCCCCCGTACCTCCAGTCCCTGGTGGTCCAGCGGAGCGTCTTCGGATCTGTGCCTCTTCCGGCACAGATCCCCGCCACCCGAACATGGCGGGCGAGCACATGGCGGTACTCGACGAGTACCGCCATGTGCCGAGCAGAACGATGCTCGAGCCGATCCGAGCATCGGCCGAGCACGCTCGCTCAACACTAATATGCACCCATCACAAACTCACTTTTATTGCTATCATAAATAATAACATACCTTGTATATCCCATCTAAGTAAGGTGGGATGTGTATTTTGATGGTATCAATAAAAGTGAGGTTCTGATGGGTGCACAAATATGGCCAGTAAGGCAATCACACATACTGAACTGATCTCTGGGTTCATATCTTCTTGGGACATATTTGTACCCATTTAAAAGGTACATATCCACATACATATCTGACCATTTTCTTTGTGTACATATCTTTTTTGAACAGATCTGCAGTGTGATTCAAGTGGTATTCATCCCTATGTTATCAGTTTTTCCTGTACAATACAAGATTTTGTCTGATTATACATGTCACTCTCTATTTTGTCATGATGGTATCCGATGCATTGCTTTGTGATGCATGGGATACCGCCCTGGCAATCAGAGATTGATGTATTTGACAGGATCATCTGTTCAAGTTGAATCCTGAAGGGCAACAATCAAGCCAGTATTGAAGGATATCTTTGATTGAGGTCTATTTTTTATATTCTGGATGAGCCCATCCATATTTCTCAGTGCGACAGCTGTACTCAATCATAGATATCCATAATTCATGGCCTGTTATTGACCAAACTACAATGGTTCATATTTGGCTCACATATGTATCCTGCAAATAGTGGCTGGTGTACCATCCACCCATGGCATCAGCACTCCTGAGGATCCGTGTGTGAATCAAATGTGAGATGTATAATTTCAAGTTAGAGTAAATGATTGCATACACAACATCAAGACCTACATTTCCACCTTTAATTCTGTGTAATTGATTCAGGCCTGTGTGTTGCACATACAGCCAGTTATTCTCATTGGCCCTGTGATGTGTGTCCTGATCCATCCTTTTTGTGATTCACTAAGCGGTTAAGTAGACCTGATGAACTGAACATAGTGCTGAGTTCTCCAGTGATCTCAGTTCCCCATTTGCAATGTTTTCTATGGATTCTATACAATGTGACCTTGATTCATGTTATTGAATATTCTCCATAGACTAAGATTGGGATTGGTGAAGTGAGGGTATGTAAGTAAGTGTACATTTCTTTCCATCGGCTCTTTTTCACCACTTAGTGAATGTCCCCTGTGTGGCTTGTAATCGTTAACCTATCGAATTGTGTTTGTTGTCTGGTTAACTGTAAAGGTTTTTAGGACACTAAAAACACAGAAGGTTTAGGTAAAAACACAGTTCTATTGAAAACACAGAAATTAGAGTAACCCACATGGGTCTAGTGTATATATATATATATATATATATATATATATATATATACACAGAAATAATACTGACACAGGTCAGGTTACAATAGTATTCAGTAACCCACATGGGTCCAGTGAAACACTAAGGTACAACACTGCCACAGGTCAGGTTACAGTTCGTGTGAATCCTAGAAGAGACTGTGGAGAAATGGGTGCTATTAGACCAAGGGATACGGACAGGCCCTAATAGGACTGAGGCCTACAGGAAACTCTCTACGTAGAGAGTGACACAAAAGTGACAGAGGCCACACGGAGGTAAATGAAGGCCCTAGAAGTGACAGACTGCCAGAACAGTCAAGGGTGACTGATAAAGTATAGCCCAGAGTAACACCAACTGTATCCTGCAATACACTGTGACACAAAGTGCAACAGCACCAACCCTCAAGGGGTTAAACAAATGCTCAGACCTGAAATTGGCTGCAAGGCCATGAGGACAACCGAGGCACCCAGGGAACAAACCAACCTCGAGTATATTGAAATGAACAGGTCAAGCGTACCGTGGTGCAACCTGATTGATCGCAAACACTGGGGTGAAAGGATCGCGAGGCACATAAACCGGAGACTGGGTCACAGTAAGCAGGACTGCCAGAGCAGAGAATATGAGGCAACCAAAGTAACTGTCAGTAGACAGTGAAAGCACAGGAGGCACGATCTCCAAAGGGATCACCGGATGGAGTGGGGATCCAGGCCAAATTGGTACACAGAGCAGAAATGTCATCCAGGCCGGGCCGGTACACAGAGCAGGGATGTCAGCCAATCCAGATTGGTACACAAGCGGGAACGTCAGCCAGGCCGGGTCGGTACACAGAGCAGGAATGTCAGCCAATCCAGATCGGTACACAGAGCAGGTACGTATACATGCAGAGTAGTCAGGAGGTCAGGCGGTCCGGGTCATACACAGGAATCACACAGAAGTCAGGATCAAGCGCTAGCGACTGAAACACCACGAAAGGGCACTGCAGAAGTGACAGGGCTCAATATTTAAGGGCTAGCACTGGGCGGAGCAAAACCACAGTAGCCAATTAAAGGGATCAGGAAGTAGCACTGATTCCCAATGTCACCAGCAATAACATGGGCACCGTGATAATACTTCCCTCTCAAAGACCCCCTCCTCGAGGAGAGGGACCCAGCTTCTGGGGGTACTTGGCATGGAATCTGTGCAACAACACAGGAGCATGGAGATCATTCAGGTTTACCCAGGAACGCTCATCAGGGCCATAGCCCTTCCAATGAACCAGACACTGCAACCTTCCACTGAACCTACAGAAATCAATTATATTTTGGACTTCGTACTCATCCTGGCCTTGCACCTGAATAGGACCGGGGTCCACAGGAGTGGTAGTATAACGGTTGCATACTAATGGCTTCAGAAGGGATACGTGGAACACATTGTGAATCCGCATGGATGCTGGAAGATCCAGGGCATATGTAACTGGATTAATCTTGCGGAGAACCTTAAAGGGACCGACAAATCGAGGAGCCAATTTATTACAAGGGACTTGAAAATTGAGGTTTCTGGAAGATAGCCATACCCTATCCCCAAGCTAGAAGGAGACTGCTGGCATCCTTCTGCAATTAGCATGACGCTGATAACGCTGGAACGAAGTACTGAGGGTCCTCTGTACCTGTGCCCATGTGGAGCGGAGTTGCCTGATATGCTTATCCAGAGCCGGAATCTGCTGCGTCTGAAATGAGTCTGGAAGCAAACGTGGTTGGAACCTGTAGTTGATGAGAAACGGGGAGATCCTGGACGATGAAGTAACACAAAGTTCCTGGCAAACTCTGCCCACGGCAACAGGTTGGCCCAATTGTCATGATGATCGGACATGAAACAGCGTAGGAATTGTTCCAATCCCTGATTTGCACGATCCGCGGCCCCTTTGGTCTGGATACGGTAGAAAGAAGAAAAGGACAATTGTATGCCCATTTGATCACAAAATGCCCTCCAAAATCTAGATATGAATTGGCTCACACGATCCGACGCCAGCATCCTGGGTACACCATGCAACAGAAATACTTCTCTGGCAAAGACAATAGCCAATTCCTGGTCAGAGGGAAGGCCAGGAAGAGGCACAAAGTGAGCCATCTTGGAAAATCTATCGACCACCATCAAAATAAATGAATACCCCTTAGAAACTGGCAATTCTCCCAGGAAATCAATTGAAACCTGGGACCAAGGACGCTCACCGTTAGGCACTGGCTGACACAAGCCAACTGGGAGGTGTCTAGGGGATTTGGCATGGGCACAAGTAGTGCAGGCTGCTGTAAAGGCGGTGCAATCAGCATGTAAGGAGGGCCACTAAAACAACTGTGAGAGAGACCAAATCAATTAGTCCTACCTACATGCCCAGCCGCCCGAGATGCGTGATAAGTTTTGATTAGGCGGGTACGAAATGGATTGACTATAAAGCACTTCCCCACTGGGGTGTCAGAGGGTGTGGTAGCTTGGGTAGCAAGAATTTCCTCCCCCAGTGGTGAAGTGATGCTGATCCGTAGGGTAGCCAAAATGCGATCTGGCTAAATAATGGGTGCCAGGACCTCATCCGTTTCAATCTCAGGACCAAATTGCCTGGAAAGGGCATCAGCCTTAATATTCTTAGAACCGGGTAGGTAAGATACAATAAAATTAAAGTGAGACAGGAAAAAGGCCCATCTGGCCTGTTGAGAGGACAACCTCTTGGCCTCAGAAAGGTATGTCAAATTCTTATGGTCAGTCAGAATTAACACCGGAGCCCTTGTACCTTCCAGCAGGTGTCATCATTCTTTAAGGGCTAGAATAATTGCCAGGAGTTCTCTGTCCCCAATCTCATAATGACTCTGAGCACTAGTCAACTTTTTTGAGAAAAACCCACATGGTCTTAGAACACTCCCTGTGTCCGGGCGCTGTGACAGTACTGCCCCTACCCCAGTCTCTGAGGTGTCTACCTCCAAGGTGAAAGGAAGAGAGGGATTAGGGTGGGACAATACAGGAGTGGATGCAAAAGCGGATTTCAGTGTCACAAATGCTTGTTCAGTTCCTCAGACCATTGGGAGGGATTAGCACCCTTGTGCGTAAACTCGGACAGTGGCTTTATAATCGTGAATAAGTCTCAAATAAATTTCCTAAAATAATTGGCAAAGCCAAGAAAAAGTTGGATAGCCTTGAGCCCCTTAGGACGTGGCCATTGCAGAACTGCTGCGAGCTTATCCTTATCCATAGCAATGCCGTCCTTAGAAATCACAAAGCCCAGAAAAGGTACCATAGACTTGTGGAACTCACATTTCTCATTCTTACAGTATAATTTGTTCTCACGTAATTTGAGCAGGACTGCGGACACATCTTTGATATGTTGAGACAAATTGGACAAATGTATGAGTATGTCGTCAAGATAAACAACTACACAAGACTGTAGCATGTCACGGAGGATGTCGTTAATAAATTCTTGGAACACTGCGGGGGCGTTACATAGCCCAAAAGGCATCACCAGGTACTCATAGTGACCCGATCGGGCATTGAAAGCCGTTTTCCACTCATCACCGGCTTTGATTCTGATCAAGTTATACGCAGCACGTAAGTCTAACTTGGTAAAGATGGAGGAGACTTTCAACCTGTCAAACAGCTCTGTGATAAGTGGAATAGGGTAGATGTTTTTGGGCATAAGTTTATTAAGGCCACGATAATCGATACATGGTCGTAGCTCGACATTTTTCTTTTTCACAAAGAAGAAACCAGCCCCCGTGGGCGAGGATGACTTCCTGATAATACCCCTCTCCAGGGCATCCGAGATATACTCTTGCATGGCCCGATTCTCCTTGCACGACAATGGGTATGTGTGACCCTGAGGAGGAACAGCACCAGGAGGCAAATTAATAGAGCAATTGTAAGCCCGGTGCGGTGGCAAAGCGCTAGCCTCTCCCTTACTGAAAACATTGCTAAATTGTCGATATTCAGCGGGCAAGGAGGGAGAGGTACACATGATCTTGGTAGGTTACAATGCTTAATACAAAAGTCAGACCAATCTCGCAAGTCTTCCAGTCGAACCTAGGGTTGTGCAGATGTAACCAGGGAAACCCCAGGATGACAGCATGGTGAGGAGACTGGATAATCTGAAAACACTGCTTCTCCGTATGGAGAGCCCCAATAAGTATAGACAACGGTATGGTTTCCATGGTGATTTGAGTCGGTACCAACGGCCTACCGTCAATGGCTTCGATAGCCAAAGGAGATTCCCTTTCAACCAGCAATGATATCATAAAGCCCACCTTACTTCGGTCACTAGGAAAGGCTTGAGGAGTTAACTCCAAGAAAATCTCCAAATGATTAATAAACCCTCTACACAGGGAGAGTTTGCCATCATATCTTAATGGTAGTGGATCAGTCGCCGTTAACCTTCTGTTCAAGTTTGCTAGCATCAGGGATTGGGCTCCTGGTGTCATGGTGGGGGAGACCACTGGAGCTTGTACTGGCTTATCCAAGTGAGCATTGCGCTCGAATATAGTTTGTACTGCCAGTGCCAACTGATCCATACACTGCTCATGTAAATCCATACTCCATTGGATATTTTGTGCATTACCCTCACCAGTACCGTCTGAGGTCATGGACCTTTCATACTGCAGTGATTTTTAGGAGACTCAGACACAGAAGGTTTAGGTAAAAACACAGTTTTATTGAAAACACAGAAATTAGAGTAACCCACACGGGTCCAGTATATATATATATAGAAATAATACTGACACAGGTCAGGTTACAATAGTATTCAGTAACCTACACGGGTCCAGTGAAACACTAGGCTACAACACTGCCACAGATCAGGCTACAGCTCGTGTGAATCCTAGAAGAGACTGTGGAGAAACTGGTGCTATTAGGCCAAGGGATACGGACAGTCCCTAATAGGACTGAGGCCCACAGTACACTCTCTATGCAGAGAGTGACACAAAAGCGACAGAGGCCACACGGAGGTAAACAAAGGCCCTAGAAGTGACAGACTGCCAGAACAGTCAAGGGTGACTGATACAGTATAGCCTGGAGTAATGCCAACTGTAACCTGCAATACACTGTGACACAAAGTGCAACCGCACCAACCCTCAAGGGGTTAAACGAACACTCAGACCTGAAATTGACTGCAAGGCCGTGAGGACAACTGAGGTGCCCAGGGAACAAACCAACCTCGGGTATATTGAAATGAACAGGTCAAGCGTACCGTGGTACAACCTAATTGATCGCAAACACCGGGGTGAAAGGATCACGGGGCACATAAACCGGAGACTGGGTCACAGTAAGCAGGACTGCCAGAGCAGAGAATATGAGGCAACCAAAGTAACTGTCAGTAGACAGTGAAAGCACAGGAGGCACGATCTCCAAAGGGATCACCGGATGGAGTGGGGATCCAGGCCAAATTGGTACACAGAGCAGAAATGTCATCCAGGCCGGGTCGGTACACAGAGCAGGGACGTCAACCAATCTGGGTCGGTACACAAGCAGGAACATCAGCCAGGCCGGGTCGGTACACAGAGCAGGAACATCAGCCAATCCGGGTCAGTACACAGAGCAGGAACATATTCAGGCAGAGTAGTCAGGCAGCCCGGGTCATACACAGGAATCACACAGAAGTCAGGATCAAGCGCTGGAGACTGGAACACCACGAAAGGGCACTGCAGAAGTGACAGGGCTCAGTATTTAAGGGCTAGTACTGGGAGGAGCAAAACCACAGAAGCCAATAAAAGGGATCAGGAAGTAGCTCTGAATCACAATGTTGCCAGCGATAACACGGGCACCATGATATTAACCCTTTGAGTACTGAAGGGGTTGCCAAAGCATTGTTGATCGATGCACTGATAATCCCTCTAGCACTCATGGGGTTATGTGCTGGTTTCCCTGTGGGTACATGGGTGACATTGTGTTGGAGCAGTTCTGCTGTTTAACATACAACTCTTTTCTGAACATGGTCTGTGTGTATTTTGTGTGATCATCACAGCAAAATGAGGATCAACCAGGGAGTTAGACAGGTTTGGGCCTTGTTGAACCTTGTCATTTGTCCTTGTCTTGCATCCTGTTTGAACCCTCAGGGTGCTGTGTTGGTGCAGTTGTGTGGATGAATGATGGGCATATGTTGAAATGTGACTGTGTTTGTGTGTAATGGGTGTATGGTTTGATGTGGTGTGTGGTTATGGGATGATGCATTTACCGGTAGTGTGGAGGCTCCTCTATTTCCCAGTGTCTGATTCTCCAGGAACCCCCTCAATGAGTGTGTCAGACATGTTCTGCCACACCATCTCCTCCCATCCGCTGAAGGTGATTTGGACAGGTGGGCCACCTACGGTGCCTCGGGCATGCTTGCCAATTTTGGCCAACTTGTTCTTGACCACCCTCTTGCAGTCACCCCATCGCTTCTTTATTGAATCCACGTCCCTTCTGCAATTGGACAGAGCATTCACCCGGCCGCATATCTGGTTCCATGCCACCTTCCTCCTCGCAGAAGACCAGGGACCTTCTCCCACGGGAAGAGGATGGTCTCTCTCGCCAACACAGTCTCCACGAGGGCCGTGTTTTCCTCCTTGGTATATCGGGGATCCCTGATCTTTTTCCCCTCAGCTCTGGCATGCGAGGATTCAGAACCAGAGTGTCCTGCCTGATCTGCCCCTGCCTGTGTGTGGTGGTCCCCACGAACTACCCCTCGTCCCACTGGTGGTTCTGTCCCTGTCCTCTTTGTGCCTGCTCTCCTGGTCCTGGTCCCTCTCTGCCCTGCAGATCTCCCTCGCCCTCCTGACCTTCCTCCTCCTCCTCCACTACTCTCCCCATCCCTCTCTCCTGCCTTCCTCTCCTTGCCATCATTCACCCACTCACACCCAGCACTCCCACAGGCTCTCACAGACACACTCGATCCCACTCCCTCTCTGTCACACTCTTTCACTCACAGATTCACACTGTCAAACAAAAGTTTAAAAAATATGTAAGGTGTTGTAAAAAAAAAAAAAAAAAAAGACTATGTGTATGTATGTATATGTGTTTGTGTGTTTATGGGTGTATGTAATATGTGCAAAAGTTTGATATGTGTATATTTAGTGCAATGCACTTCTCTCTTCAAACTTGAAAAACTTTTTCTACCTCCAATGTAAGCTCCTCTCTCCCTCGCTCTAAACGCTATCCTCCGCTCCTGGGTCCTGTGATCTAGCTCGCCAAAACTCGAAAAACAGACTAGGTGTGACCGTTATTTTGGGGTATATATAGGTGTATTTGAACATTTTTGCTACTTTGGGGCCTTGGGATTGGCTGTAGGTTTGAATTTTGTTTGTGCATCTATCAGGATTGCTAGCCAACATGTTGACTTATTTTGTGTTTTAACGGGTATTTGGGATGCACGGTGAAGCGAAAATAGGTGCGACGCAGGTTTTTTTGTGTAACGTGTTTTTGTTGTGCCTACGCTCAATAGCTATTCTTGTACTCTTACCTTTAAATCTGCCATAAGTCATGCGTTATTTGCGGCCAATGTGCCTTTTTTACTTAGGGGCTGGCTTAAGGTGAACCTTTAAATCTAGCCCTAGGTCTCTTCCTCAGGCATGTTACGAGAGGACACCTAAGGTCTTGAAAGTTTGTATTCTAAATCTGCTTAGTGAGCCAATAAAGGTATCAAAAACTATATTTGCCTCCTGAACTCCAAAACTGAGCACTCAGAAGGGCTTGTCGATGTTTAAGCTCCCGGAAGGGGCCTTCCTCAAGACTACAAAAATCACTGAGAGTGTGACCATATAGAATACAGTATGCAGTGGGAAAAGACGCCAGTGATCCAAAAGGAGCTCACACATACTGAGGTCAATGGATTACTTTGCGGCCAGCATGCTCCCCTGTATCTCTGGGAATTAACCCATAGATAACACTTCAAACATATGAAAGAGAAAAAAAATATTGATGGAAAACTAGAACCTAAAAGTCAACTGCATTGTCTGAAACCTAAGATGACATAGGGAACCTCAGAATGAAGGCAGGAAACAGCCGGATGAATATTCAGAAAAAAAAATATAAAGAGGGAACAAGAAGGAAGTTGCCCTCAATTCAAACTAATTGGATAATCCCCATCCAAGCTTGTGATTTCCTTTCTTAAACCCCTGAATGCCAGAGCGGCATGAAACATATTGCATTGCGATGTGTTGCATGTCCCTCCGGCACCCTAAAGAGGACAAAGAAACAACATAGAAAATATAAATAAAAAAAATCAAAAGAACAAAAATACAGTATATGTACTGTAGAGCCCTTAAAAGGAGTCTGGAACAAAGCCTATTGGAAGTACCATTGATAAGTGATGATTAGTGTGAATGAATTGTTTATGTTAGATATTTTGCAGTTCCATGCTCAGCCACTGTGCGTTCCAGTAACATGATTAATGTAAATGGGTAGATTAAATCCGATAGGTGGCAGAGCATGCATATGACTGTTGAGAGATCCATTGATAAAAATGACACAGGGGATAGAAACTCTGTTTAACAACTATGAGACAGAGAAATCACATATTTAATTAGACATTGAGGCTCTACTGGAGTCATACTCACAAACTTAGACTAAATGGATATCTCTATAACATGAGATAAGCCTGGGACCATGAGTACTATCCCTAGTTTACAAATTATGTTGGTTTAAGAGTAGACTGTAGTTTTTTTGTTCAACTATTCAGAAGGAGTATTAATATATTAATAATAAACATAAAGTACAGGTACAAGTTTCAATATATTTATTACTCAAGCATTTCAATCTTCTTATTAAATTTAGGCTTATTTAGGAAACAACACCACATTTAGGGAAAAAAGAGTTGTTACTTCCATACTGGAAAATAATTAATATGTGAAGCTGTGATTGACAGTGAATAAAATAAGTTCTAAGAAATTATACATAAAAATGAATACCATTTTTTTCTGTTAGAACTTCTGCATATTTTTAAAAACAGCTGTACTGTAACTAATTTTATCTTGAAACTTCCATAAATGTTTATATTATTGAATTTTGTTCTGGGCTTTAATAGGCATCCTGGAGAACTCTTCTGATGTTCATTTTAATTAGCAGTTGAATTAAAATGTGTTTTGTTTGTTTGTTTATCAGGTTTAAGATATTTTCTGCAGCCTAATTTTAAACTCACTGGATTGCATCATTTAGTTATCCAGTTTAGTACAAACTATTTTAACAAATCTACAGAAATATTTTGTAGAAGCTACAGTACATATTTCTTTCTTTCTTTCTTTCTTTCTTTCTTTCTTTCTTTCTTTCTTTCTTTCTTTCTTTCTTTCTCTCTCTCTCTTTCTATATGTATATTTTTTTTTTCAGGATTACAACACAAAAAATATCATAAGCAGGAATCAAAATGGATTTATGAAGAATAGATCATACCAAACTAACCTTTTCAGTTTCTATGAGGAAGTAAGCAGCAACCTTGATAATGGCAAGGCAGTTGATGTAGCATATCTAGACTTTGCAAAGGCATTTGATACAGTACCACACAGAAGGATGGTGTATAAAATAAGGAAATTGGGGCTAGGAGATGACCTTTGCAATTGGATACAAAACTGGTTGAATGATAGGGAATAGTGTGTGGTTGTAAATGGACAATTCTCCAATAGAGTTAAAGTGGAGAGTGGAATACCTCAGGGTTCAGTATTAGGTCTGTTACTTTTTAACATGTTTATAAATGACCTGGAAATAGATTAAGAAAGCAAAATATCTATATTTGCAGATGACACTAAATTATGCAGGGTAATTAATTCAGAACAGAATATTTGCTCTCTACAGGGGGATTTACATAAAATGGCAGATTGGGCAAACAAATGGAATATGATGTTTAATGTGGAGAAGTGTAAAGTCATGCATTTGGGAGGAAATAATCCCAAGGCTACTTATAAACTTAATGGAATAATTTTAGGGGACTCATTGCTAAAAAAGACCTGGGTATCCATGTCAACTACAAACTTGGAAACAGTGACCAGTGTCAAACAGCAGTAGCAAAGGCAAACAAAATCCTGTCTTGCATAAAAGGAGGTATTGAAGCAAGAGTGAATAACATTATTTTGCCATTGTACAAATCATTGGTAAAACCTCACCTTGAGTATGCAGTGCAGTTTTGGGCACCAGTTCTGAAAAAGGATATACTAGAACTAGAGAGAGTACAGAGAAGAGCAACAAATTAATAAGGGAATGAAGGACTTGACATATGAGGAACGACTAGACAGACTTGGTTTACTTACTCTAGAGAAAAGACGACTAAGAGGAGACCTTATCACATTGTACAAGTATATGAGAGGTCAATGGGGTATGAGGCAAAGGTTGAACTTGATGGACTTCTGTCTTTATTCAATTTAATTTACTGTGTCACCATGTTAGCAAAAAACCTGCATGTGCCACAGGTGGGTCCAACACACGTGCTTTGCAATGAGCTGGACCCCCTGTGGCACACACACTTTTTTTCCCATTATTTTTATTCAGACATTATTGGGGGCATCAGAAGTGGTACTGATGCCCCCTGTCCCCGTTGGGGTATGAATAAAAAATAATAACTAAAAAAAATTAACACTTTGTGTGCAACAGGGTATCCAATACATTGCTTTGCAATGCATTGGACACCCCTGTGGCATGCACACAAAATGCCTCCAATCCTCACCACTCATGCACCCTACCCCACAGCCTAGTTCCACAGCCCATTGACAGTCCCATTCCCACAGTCTGAGCCCCAAAGTCTAGTTTCACTGCCTACTGGTAGACCCATGTGCCAATATGCACTGGATTCAGACTGGGAATCAAACAGTGTATGTGGGGGACTTACAGTGCACACTAGTAACCACATATCCCTCGTATGTGCTATCTTACCTCCCCCACAACCACTGCTATACTTGTTCACTGCCTACTGGTAGATATACCCACATACACTGCCTGACCCCTCATCCGCCCCTCCACCTGGTTTCCCTGGCAGTCATAGGTCCTCACGTACACTAACACTGACTGACCACTGATAGCCATAGAACAAACATACACTGTTTGCTTTCCTATATTTGTTCCACAGGTAGCCACGCTCCTGGCACCCAATATGGTATGTCAACCCACAGCAGTGGGGTACCATTTTTCATAGGCTGCAGGAGGTCCTCCTAGGAAATCCTATGGTGTTGAACGTATCTTTGAATTGACTGATTTGTAGCACCATATTCTGTAGCACCATATTCTGGAAATAGTTGTGCACACTAACTTAGAGGTAGAAAGGCAAGTGACCCCTCATTAGATGTGGCAGGGTATCTTCCTTCCAAAATGGTATGGTTTCTCTACCTTTTCTTCATATAGCTGTTATAACCATGTTCATACACACCAAGAATGTTTGAGAAATGTTAGAGAAATCAGAGGCTGTAGTTGATGTAGTTTTGCACTACTAGCACCCCCTATGGTATGTCAGCTCATAACAATGGGTTCCATTCTTCTCCTAAAAGCATTAGCTAACAAATACAGTTGGTAATGCCATAGTTTTCACTGATTTCAGTACATATGAAGGGAAAGAAATGTAAAAAATGCACTTGCTTCCTATATTGCCTCCTTCTGGAAACATGTATGCATACCAGGATTGGGGTAAGATAACAACTGACCCCTCATTAGATGTTACAGTTTATCATCTTTCCAAAATGGTATGGTTTCTCTACCTTTTCTTCATTTCTGTAGTTAATATAAACATTTTCATACACGCAATGTTTTTTCTGTAGCACCATATTCTGGAAATAGTTGTGTAGAAAGGTGAGTGACCCCTCATTAGATGTGGCAGGTTATCTTCCTTCCAAAATTGTATGGTTTCTCTACCTTTTCTTCTGTTATAACCATGTTCATACACATATGGAATGTTTGAGAAATGTTAGAGAAATCAGAGGTTGTAATAGGTGTAGTTTTGTACTTCTACCACCCCCTACAATATGTCAACTCATACCAATTGGGTGCCATTCTTCTAAGAGCACTAGCTAACAAATACAGTTAGAAATGCCATAGTTTTCACAGATTTCAGTACATCTGAAGAGACAGAAATGTAAAAAATCCTATATTCTCTCCTTCTGGAAACATTTATGCACACCAAGATTGGGGTAAGAAGGCAAGTGATTCCTCATTAGATATGAAAGTTTATCTTATTTCCAAAATGGTATGGTTTGGGTACCCTTTATTAACTTCTGTAGTTGTTATAGCCATTTATTTATAGACAAGTAATGTTTGAGAAAATGTTAGCGGTTGTAGTAGGTGTCGTTTTACACTTCTAGCACCCCCTGAGGTAGGTCAGCTCATACCAATGGGGTGCCATTTTTCTCCTAAGAGCTCTAGCTAATGAATACAGTTGGAAATGCCATGGTTTTCACAGATTTCATTACATTTGAAGGAACAGAAATATAAGAAAATGACATTTTTTACTATAGTGCCACCTTCTGGAAACTTTTGGGCACACCAGGCTTGGGGTAAGAAGGCAAGTCACTCCTCATTCGGCAGGTTGTCTACTTTCCATAAATATGTAGTTTTATATAATTATTCCACTGTTTTAGGGTAGCTTTACCACAAAAACACTAGAATGAGCATATTAGTTCATAAAGCTGAAAATGTCATTTTGCTAGCCGTGGACATAGGTAAAACTATACAAATTTGTTATTTTTTTACTCAGAAGACTCAAGGCTTTTTCAGATAATTTAAACTTTCACAATCAAGGTAAATATTTTTGATATAGAGTATGTGATTTTAGCAAAATAAGTACATTTTCACTTTTTTGTCATTATTACATCATAGCTTTTTGCACAATGCAAAATTCTCTTCATGAAAGGTACCATGAAAAAGCTCAATTCATTCTGGAAAAAAAACCAATATATTGTTCTCCATATATAACTAGTAATTCCCAGAGGAAATCAAACCTAAACAGAAGGATAGCAAAAATGTTGAAAATGTGTTTGGCCTACAGGGTACAGAAAATGGCCCAAGCCTCTGGCACCGAAGGGGTTAAATTTTATCACTGTATTAATCTCTATCAGTTCCGGACTTAGGCTATTCCACTTTTCTACCACTTTTTCTGTGAAATTTCTCTGTGAAATAAGAATTTCTTACATTAAATCTAACCCTCTGCCCATGTTGTTTTAAACTATGATCTTGTCAGCATTCCTGCGTTTTCTCCTCCTGGTCACTGGAGGCAGTGTTTCACTTGCTTTTTCTCTTCCTGGCCACCAGTGTCAGTATCCTCCCTGTCTTTTCTCCTCCTGGTCCCTAGTGTGAGTATTTTTCCTGCCTTTTCTCCTCCTGGCCACTGGTGTCAGTATTGTTCGCTAACCATTATGTCCTTCCTGATGTCTCTTCTATAGTCTGTTTTGCTTTATATATGCCTTTTCTTCCTCATTTTAGTGAATGATCTAAGCTTTCCTATAAAGTTTTATTGACTTAAGGTGAACTCTCTCCTGTATTAATGTTGCCTTCAATTGAATGCTGCTGTGGACAGAATCTGTAAATTTAAAAAAAAATATATATTGCTGTATTGTTTGAGATTTTGGCTTTTTTTAAGTTAATCTGGTTGATCAACTCTGTCCTGCAGCCTGTCAGTCTCCATCTCTTCCCCTCCCAAAGTAGTGCTTCATTCCAAACTCCTCAGATGATGGAGGATTTTTCCTTGTGAGACAATGAGACCACTCCAGCTCATATGGAGGAACCCTTTGTCATCAGAGGAGGTTGGAACAAGGCACTACTTGAGGAGGGGAAGAGATGAAGATTGACAGGCTGTTGGACAGCTTTGACCTGCAGCCTGTCCTGAAGTGACGTCACCAGATTCACTTTAAAAGCTAGTATTTAGAAGAATACAACATTATATTTAAAAAAAAAAAATTACAGATTCAGTCCACAGGAACATTCAAATGAAGGCAACATTAATACAGGTGAGGTCCCCTTTAGCTCCTGCCTACCTGTTTCATAATCTTGTTGCCTGTACCATTGTTGATGCTCTTTTTTTGACTCGACTACTGTTTGCCTGCCAATTAGGATTTGATGTTCACAATCTGTTTCTGACTTTCTTCCTGTACCGACTACTCATCTGCATGCCAACCTACATTTGGTACTATCTGTCTATTGTCAATCCTCCTGCTGGGCTGTGTTGGCCTATAGTAGCTAACACACTGTGCCACTTGCTGACATTTTGGTTTTGCTGCTTGTAGTACATTTTCCTAGACAGTAATCCAGAGGGTAAGGTCATTCCCTGCTCATGTCTTCTGTTGGGGTCCTCTCTACTTGGTGGTTTCTTCCTGTATTCAAAGAGAAAAACAAACTTAAGTACTCACAGGTAGGACTACAAATGGATGTAAGCTGGCACAAGATGCATTCATCCACGCTGCCCCCACATTCTGGAACTCTTTACAGTCCTCAATCAGAGAGGCACCATCACTACAGACTTTTTAAAAAAAACTAAAGACCCATCTCTTTTATCAGGCATTCAGTCACCTCATCTAACCATAAGGAACCCTTAAATTTTATGACTGTTTATAGATTTGTAAAGCGCTTTGAGTCTCACAGGGAGAAAAGCGCTATAAAAATCACAAATTATTATATATAAGATACCAGAAACTAAAGAGAGGGCAAGAGAAAAGGAAAAAAACTGCTTAATAATCCATTTTAGATGGACTAGTGAGAAGCAAATCTAAAAATCCATCTAAATGCTTATATCGAATACATGTATTACTTTTTATAATATGTCATTTAAATAAGTAATTAACTATATAATGGCTGACATTAGTTAACACAATGAATACTTAACAAAAAATGAATAGATACATAAATATTGTTTTTGATTTTTATTATTAAATCTATCTGTATTTATATCATTCAAATATGACACGGGAAGGTAAGAAATTGCTGTGTATATGTCTCTGTTCAATATACGTTCACTTAAATCATATCTCTAAGTTAGATAATTCAAACTTTCTTCTCCACTTGATCTGTTTAGTTTAAACAGTAATGCTGGTACAAGCAGATAGTGTTAGTTTAGTTCATGAGATGGAAGATTAAGGACAATGAAGTCAATTAGTGAACCAGTCATTAAGTCCTGTCTGGTGATTAGTGTTGTTAGCAATTCATAGATTCTTCCGTGCTGAATGAATGAATGAATGAATGAATCCCCATGGGAAACACATGCAAAGGAAAAGAAATTGTGCATGATTTTCAGAAATACATTATTGCACATTAATAAAGCATCAGATCATCTATATCATGTATAATTAATTTAAAAGTATGTAAAGATATATATATATATATAAATATATCTATATATATATATATATATATATATATATATATATATATATATATATTTTATAGCATATGTGGATTATCCCTCTTTTTTTTTTTTTTAAATATGTTTTATTATCAGATTGCTCCATACAAATCAAAAAATACAGAGAAATACATGTAAATCATTCAGATACAGAAAATATATATAGACATATATAAGAGTGAAAAAGAACATAAACATATCAATGGATTGTACAGAGTCAACCTGAGGTTTTGTTATTATGTAAAAACCAAATCCCCCAAAAAGAACTAACCTAACTAAGCCTCAAGTAAACTCCCCTACCCCATTCCCGAGTCCTCTCTCCCCTAAGCCCGCAGCACCCCCCCCGCCCGCCCGCCCGCCTGCAAAGTCGTAGGAGCTCAAAAAGTACAGAGTTCAAACACATCATTACTCGCCGACCCCGCCACACAGCCACACCAACCAGTCAAGATGACTCAACTCATTCATCATCGTCAAGATGTACAGCATCAAGTGCCAAATGAGCATCAGCACTACGCGTCCACCAGTTCTGCCAACGTCCCCATGTCCTGTCAAACTTGTTTGGGTTGCCCCGATGCAAGTAAACCAACCTATAGTGTGGAATGCACTATACAACTAAATTAATCCTGCAAGTGGAAGCACCGTTCGACATCCAGTTCATGACCACCACCTTTCTTGCCAACTCCAAAAGCTCTCTTAGCAGGGATCTGTCAGCTTCACCCTCAATCTCATCGGGGAAGATAGACAATAAGCAAAGTTTCGGAGTCACAGGAACAGGTCTCCCCAGCACCTGGGCCACAACATGCATGACTTCTTTCCAAAAACTCCCAACCACAGGGCAATCCCAAATCATATGAAGGTACGTGCCCAGAACATTAGAACACCGGATACAGCTATCAGCACCAGAATTCCCCATTTTATGCAGTCTGACAGGTGTATAATAATTTTGATGGAGAATATTCAACTGTATCATCTGGTGTCTAGTCGACGTTGCCACTATCGCTGGTCCTGCCTTGGCCATATCCCATTCCCAGTCCTCTAACGGACCCATGTCCATTTCCCATGTGTTCCGGGAAGGGAACTCCTGACAACCCACATGTGATTCCACCCATTGATAAATGAAGGAGAGGGGTCTCGACGGCTCCAGTAGCCGCAGTCTAGTGAGAAGCGGGAAGGTAGAGATCATCGGAATCCGATCACCCCACTGAGCACTAAGAGCATGTCTAACACACAGATATGAATAAAAAAAGAGTATGTGGTAGACGGTATTCGTCATGTAACTGTGCAAACAACTTTAGCTGATCATCCTGGTACAACTGACCAAGGGTAGTAATCCCGTGTCTGGCCCACAGGGGGCCAAACTCGCAATTGGATAAATGATGTAGCCCCGCAACGCCCCACAAGGGGGTATCAGGATCCATCGCGACATGCCTCAACAGTTTCTTTATCTCCAGCCAAGCCTCATATACAGCTGCCGTTAGTTGAGATCAAGTCTTAAAAATCGCAGGGCCTCCGCGCAAGAATTGAGACAGCATATAGGCAGGCCGCAACAGTAATGTGTCAATCTTAGTAGTCTGATATCGGTGCTGGGAAGAAACAAAATCCAACACATAATGGCATTGTGCCACTAAATAGTATCTGTAGAAGTTGGGCAAAGCAATTCCCCCCTCACGCTTAGATCTCATGACAGTAGTCAGCCTGATCCTAGCTCGACCCCCTTGCCATAAAAAGTGTAAGATAATTATATCCATTTGTCGGAAGTATTTTTTAGGTATAGGGACCGGCGTATTTTGAAAGATATACAGAAATTTGGGCAAAAACCTCATTTTGATAAGATTCGATCTGCCTATGACATTCAAAGGCAGATGAAGCCATGCAGTCGTTTTGTCCTGAAAATATTGAATAGTGGGTACCAAATTCATCTCCAAAAAAGAGTTCGTCGTTGCAGCCATCTTAATCCCCAAGCAAGTGCATACGTCCACACGTGAAAGTGGGATATTAGTCCGACAAGATTCCCGTGAGTTATTATCAATCTGGAGCAAAAAGGACTTAGTCCAATTGATTTGGAAGCCAGAATAAGTGCCAAAATCGTCCACCAACTGCAATGTGGTCTGCAGAGAACCTTCATCATCATTCAAAAAAAGCAAGATGTCATCAGCGTAAAGTGCAAGCTTTTCCTCCCTGCCCTCCACCGCGAGGCCCCTAATCAAAGGATTCGCACGAATGATGACAGCCAGGGGCTCCAAGGCCAAGGCGAACAAGCCGGGTGAGAGAGGACAGCCCTATCTGGTACCTCGATGTAAAGAAAAGAGCTGCGAAGACAGTCCGCCCATCACCACGGATGCCCTGGGACTACTATACAGAATATGTATCCATCTAATAAATGATGGACCGAACCCAAACCCCCGGAGCACCTGCCAGAGATAAGGCCACTCGACAGAGTCGAAGGCCTTGGACGCGTCGAGAGATGCGATTACCCTAGACCCCATATTGTCGTGAGGCAACTGCAAGTGCATAAATAGCAGTCTAAGATTGTGTGATGTAGATTTACCCGGGATAAAGCCGGTTTGATCTTCATGTTCCAAAGTCCCCAATACCATATTCAGTTTGGAAGCCAAGATCTTCGCCACAATCTTAGCATCTGTAGTCAATAAAGATATTGGTCTATAAGAATTGCACAGTTCCAGATCTTTCCCTGGCTTTGGCAGTACAATAATGGAGGCATTGTTCATAGACTCTGGGAGATGGCCATCATCAATAGCAGCATAAAAGGTGTTTAACAGGTGTGGGGCCAAGACATCCACAAATTTTTTATAGCATTCCGCAGGAAGACCATCCATGCCCAATGCCTTGCCCATTGGTAAACTACGGACAGCCTCCACAACCTCTCTCAGAAGTATAGGACCATCTAACATCTGTCTATGTTCATAAGAAAGCTGCGGAAGTTCACAACTATCAATAAAAGAAGAAATTTGAGAGTCAGAACGAGTTAGTCAGGATTCATAAAGGCTAGAATAAAAGGATCGAAATTGCGAGTTAATCAATTGTGGATCAAGAACAAGTGCCCCCCCAGGGTCCCTTAGTGAGGAAACCGTTAGATGGTCCCCTACTTTGAGAAACAAGATGAGCCATCAGTTTTACCGCCTTGTCACCATTTTCAAAAATATTTTGTTTCAAGTACAAATACGACGAGCATTCAAGTCAGATAATTTTATAGAATATTTTAGGGCGCAAGATATAAAGTTAGAATCGGATACCGAGTCCTTTTTCTCCACAAACTGTTTCTCCGCTTCAACTGCATCTGACTCCAACTCCTCAGCCTCCCGAGACCCAAGCAGAATGTTCGAAGAAATAAGAGAGATCAAGAAGCCCCTTGCAGTCGCTTTAGCAGCCTCCCAAACAGTGCTCAGGAAAGCAGTGTCCACATTGTTAACAAAATATTCAGTTAAATGTTCCCTATGCTTGGACACTAAATGCATGTTAGTCAACCACGCAGGACCAAGCCTCCACACCCCAGACCTAGGTCTCTGGTCACGCTGTAACATTAATAAAAGCGGGGAGTGGTCAGAAGCTACCCTATTAAAAAAACAGCAACCGGTAACCAGAGGCAAGGTCGACCGATTAACGAATGCATAATCAATCCTCGATAGAGTTTTATACGTAGCCGAATGGCATGAGAACTCCTGGACCTGTGGGTGTAGAGTCCTCCAAGGAATGCATCCCTGTGTAGTCTGGAGTCAACAACCGCTCCACCTAATCTATCTAAATCAGAGTTAATAGTTAAATCACTCATACAAACTATACGATGATAGGGCTTGTCGGAAATGTAAACAAGCATTTCCCTAAGGACCGAGGGGTCAAAAGGTGGCGGTATATAAACAATTAGCAGAACAAAGAGAGCTCCCTGCAAATTACACGTTAAAAAAAGATAGCGGCCCTGGGGGTCCGACTTGAGATCAACGAATTCAAAGGAAACTAATTCAGTAATGAGGATGGAAACACCTCTTGAGTACGTGGAGCATGTGGCATGGTAATGGCTCTGTATCCACTGCCTCCTAAGAGACACAATTCTACTAGCAGATAGATGTGTCTCCTGCAACATAACCACCCCAGGAGATTGTTTCCTGAAGTGGTTCAAAATTAAAGCTCTTTTAACAGCATCATTTAATCCACGTACGTTCCATGACAAGAACTTACAACTTAGTGCTGATATAACAGAATCAGGGGTATCAGTTACAACCTCGACCAGCCGGCCAGACAAGCGAGCAGCAAAGAGCACCTGGCCCAAAGGAGAGAGGAGCCCCAGAAACTTAACCCCTAACCAAACAACCCACCCTATCTCTATCTCCCCCAACCTGACAGAGATTTTATCCCAAAACCAACCCAAAACTGTGGCCTGGCAGCCAAAATATTCCCTCCCAACACTAAGGCAAGACTTCCAGAAGATGCTAGATGAGCCTTCCAAATATTCCTTCAGTCCTGACACCCCCTGGCCAGATCAGAGGCATCCCAATTTAGAGGAACAGGGTTTAAGACAACACAAAAAAACCAAAGTGCCGAAATACAGCCATATAGCCTGAAACCACCGCCCAAGGTGCGCAGGACAGTAATAGGTATCCATAACATTAAAAAAAAAAAAAAAAAAAAAGGGGGGGAAGTCTTCCTTTACCTTCTCTTGTCCCCTTCCCTCCCCCTTGCCCTCTCTCTTTCCCCCAATCGAACAATTCCCCCATCCCATCGCTGCGGTCCCAAGGCGGGTCAGAGGCGTCACACAATGTGCGAACAAAATCTATAATTCTGAAGTAAGCCAGGTAAGAAAACATGGTTATAAAACATCCAACCACTGTCCTAGGAACGCGCGAGAAGAAAAAAAAATAAATAAAAAATTATTAAATACATATACACTCAGATAAATGGTAGCAGTTTGAGAACAGACATTTAGAATTATACATGAGAATATATCATATCATTCCACCTCCAACCTCACCACTTCAGCAGAGATCTTATAGCAGTTCATCCCATAGTTCAACCATGTAAAGGCTGTTTCCTGCATCAGCATGTGAAGGCGGGATCCAGCGTCAGCAGCACTCCACACCTTGGCTTAAAGTCACGATGTCAAGTCCCACTGAAAGCCATCCACATCCGAAAAGTACAGCAGGAGATGGAGCAGTTCAATCGAGTGCCATGCTATCCGAGGACCACCCCGGGAGCACCGTGAACCAAAGAAACAGGGCAGAAGACCCATGAATTGGAGACCGCAGAAGTAGGGTCATGAAAAGAGGAAACGATGATATGACTTTAATGAGTGTCCACCCAATCCCTGGCCTCCGAATCCGAGGTAAAAAAGATGGAGTTGCATACAGCATAGAATAGGAGATGTTTTTCTCCCGGAGCTTGTGCTTTACCTCCTGAAACGTACGCCATTGACGCTGAACATCTGCCGAAAAATCTGGGTAGAAGAATATTCGGTGATTTTCAAAGAGAACTTGACCTTTTATCCTGGCCATACGAAGAATGGCATCCCGATCCCTGTATTTCAGGAGTTTGACAATCATCTGCGGGGAGGTGTTACGGTTTTGAGACACTCAGACAGGGTTAGCGATAAAACACAGTTTTATTAAAATGAAATAAGGAGCAGCGCCCAGAATTGGTAATACAGTACTGAGTGATATACAGGCTCGATATAGCAAAAGCAAGTAAAATATAGCATAAACACAATAAAGGGTTAACACTCAAGCTGGTAGTCAGTCTCTGTGATGGTGATTAGCCAACGCCCGGTATACAACAGTCCCAGTAGTAGTAATGTAGCAGCTAGCTCAAGCAGAGCGACCAAACTGAATCACGACCAGAACTCGGTCTGGAAATGCCCAGGAGCATAGATTAACCAACTGTAGCAAGAGCCAATGCCCCTACAGGGGTGAGCAACAAGGAGAGGTACTGCCTGAGCCAATGGAGCCAGAATAGGAAGCACCCCTGGTGCAGTAGAAGTGGACATTGCGAGTGCCAATGGGACCTGAGCCTTGCACCCCTTAGGTGCTGTAATGGAGGAAGCACTGCCCAAGCTGAATACTAGAGCCAACGAACAACCAAGTGCGGATGGATGGAACCACACAGTGAGCGAGAAGGACCCGAGCCAAAGCACCCTTCCGGTGCTGACACGGAGCTTACACTGCCAGAGTATCGGAATGCCCTTTGCACCATGCGGCGTAACACACTGGAGAACGGCACCGAACAGGTATACGACTCTGCAATGTAAAGCTAGGCTCGGTATGCAGACAATAGCTCAACAGGTGTATCAATAGAGGAGGCAACACGCTTGGCAGGCGTATGCAACGGATCGGTATAAAGGAGGCAACTGGCACAGCAAGTGTTAAAACAGGCACAAACACAACGGCCACAGCTCGGCAGTAATCTCTCACAGGCTCAGTAAACGGAGGTAACCAACAGGCTCAGAAACGGAGGCCACAGAGTAACAAAAGTGTGATCAGTTGGTGCTAGCTGCGAGCAGGCTCAGAATGTCGCCAGGCTGAAGCGGAACTCAGAACTGGAAGGATCACGGAGCAGGAAGTCAGCCAGAACCGGGTCAATCACGGAGCAGGAACGTACAGTAGTCAGACGAGCCGAGTCGGTACACAGGAATACAGGATCACAGCAACAATAGTGCAGGCACAGGAACACCACGAAAGGGCACTTGACAGGTGCCGTAAAGCTCAATATAAAGGAACACCCTGGGCGGGCCAATCAGCCTCCTTCAATGGACGAGCCCCAGCACAGAGAATGACAGGTGGTGATGCCCATCCTCATCCCTGCCTCCCATTCCTGCTCAGTTTCTGCTAAAAAGTCCATCAATGTCTCTTCCACCCCAGCTTCTCCAGCATCATCATCACCACCACCACTAGTCCCTGCATGCTGTTGTTGCTGCTGCTTCTCAATTCCAGACATCTCACTGCTGCTTGGAAGAGGTCACGAGCAATGTGACAGTTGGTCCCCTAATGTCACACTTGCCATTTCCTTTTGACCTGAAGAGGAAGGCAGACTAGAGCTAGCAGCAGTAGCAGCAGGCACAGGCAAGCTGATCTGTGTCTCTGCTGGTGGTGATGGTATTAATTCTGAGCCTGCTCTCCCCCAATACCAGTTCTGGCCTCTTAAGGATCATGTTGAACTTGGACACTGTAGTGAAGGGAAGGGGACTTCCTGAGCCAGAGGAATGGTGTGGGCTCCCTTGACTGCTAGTCTGGATTCTGTCAAATGTTTCCCCTACCCCTCCAGCTGCTGCACCATTACTGCTACTAACACCAACCCCATCAAGTTCAGCCACAGAGTCTTCCTCCTCAGTCTCACAGTCACTACTAATATGAGGATATTGTTGATTACTCCCGCCTTCACTCCTAATGCTAACAAGCTGCTGGACCTTAATAGCAGTAGTACTAGCACTGGCAGGACTGCTTGGGAATGGCAATTGTGATTTAGGGTCCCTTGCTGTCACACTTGGCACCTTTTTCTCCTTCCCCCCTGAATACTACAAGAAACACTAGCAGCAGGCAAAGTATTGGTGGCAGCAGGTTCAGCACCAGCAGCAGGTACAACACCAGTGGCTGCAGGTACATCAGTGGTGGCACTGGCAGCAGGGGCAGTACATCCGGCAGCAGGTACAATGCTAGTGCCTCAGGTACAGCAATGGTGGCACTGGCAGCAGGGGCAGCACGTCTGATAGCAGGTACTACACTAGTGGCTGCAGGAGGAACAGCAATGGTGGCACTGGCAGCAGGGGCAGCACGTCTTGCAGCAAGCACAGGCAACTGACCTGTCCTGCTCTCACTAGTACTACCCTTTTCTCCCTTCCTTCCCATTCCCTTTTCTCCCTTACTTCCCATTCCCTTTTCTCCCTTCCTTCCCATTCCATTTTCTCCCTCCCTTCTCATTTAATTCCCCAAGATCCATCGGGGTGATTTAGGGGGACTGGACAGCATTGGTTCCGTACTGCTAGTCACTTCTTCCTCCTCCTCCTCAGACTCAGTGGACACATAATAAGGGTCCTTCCAGTTCCAGTTGCTGCTCATAGTGATAGGAGTCACTATGAGCCTCTCCTGCCTCACTTTTTGCAAAATATCACAAGAGAACAGCACAGCACGTCTATCTCGCTCTGTAGCTGCTTCTATTGTTTCTGCTTTCAGCGAAAACGTCACATTTTTATAGCAGAAGTGAGAAAACAATGTAAATCCATGGGCAAAAACTTGAAAAAATGGCGAAAGAGTTTGGCCAATGGGAGAAAGTTGCAAAAAATTTAATGTGGATTTTCCTGCAAAAAAGCGGATAACACAGTGGTTTTCGCAAAGTATCTTGTGGGAACATGGCAACAACTTTCGCCTGCCCTTGTCTCCAGTACTGTACAAAATACTCTAGGTGAGGTCTAACTAGAGATCTGTAGAGTGGCATGACCACTTCCCTTTTTCTGCTACTAATGCAACCAAGCACCCTGCTTGCATTCCTGCTGCTTTATTACATTGCCTGTCTACCTTTAAGTCATTAGAAATAATTACTCCCAAATCCCTTTTCTCTGTTGTCTCTGACTGCACAGTACCCTTAACAGTATATTATTCTTTTGGATTCTTATGTCGCAAGTGCATTATTTTACATTTATCAACATTAAAATGCAGCTGCCACACTCTTGTCCATTCTTCTAATTTACCTAAATCATTTGTCATTTGGCTTATGCCCCCGGAATGTCTACCTAATTGCAGATTTTTGTATCATCTGCAATAAGACATACCTTACCTTGAAGACCTTTTGCAATGTCACTAATAAAAATATTATATCGGTAATAAAAATATTATGAGATAAATGTCTCTCTCATGTTCAGGACACATGAAGGACACACCAGTATATTTACATCTGAATATCTCACCGGTCTTTAAAGGGTCCATTGCACGGAACATACAATAATATTATTGAAAAATATGAACGAAGCCAGATAATTTTGTATAAATGTAATACTTATATAAAGTCTGCTTATCTACTACAGACCTTAACCTAAGACCCTAAAAGAGAAAATCTCAAGATATCACTCTAGTGTCCAAGGGGTCAGCAAGTCAGGCACAATATTCTTATATCAATCTAGACAAAAGACATAGCTCTTGCACAAAAGACCTCAACACTTCATTGCCCTATGACAGCCCAGTGCTTCACCAAATAGAACACCACACTACCCTCTGGCAGCCGAAAGATAAATGTCCCCAGATGCAACCAATAATAACATCTTAATCCTTTGAGTGCAAGAGAGGTACACAACTCATTGCTTTGCAATGCATTGTGTACCTCTCTGGCACTCAAAGGGTTAATGCATATTGTTAAGCATTCCACCAAATGGAGCATCATGTATCATTCTGCAACTTGCATAATAAATATTGCAATTTTTTATCTCCAGTTTTTCTGAGAATACACAACAAAATGAAGAAAAAGAAAAAATGATACAGATGATCTGAATTTATTTAAGCATCATAAGATATAATGAGGAAGACCTCACAAAAAATAATATCTCCACTTCTGCATTCAAGCCAAAAGGATGTAATGTATGTAAACTGTAAATCCACTCTATTTCCTTTGCTGACATTTTACTAATGTAATTACCTCCTCTCCAATTTTCTAAAATAATTTCTATTCCCAAAAATGAAATATTTTGTAACCTACACAACCACTTCTTTCCAGAAAGTGAGCTGATAATTATTTATTGTTTATTGAATTGAATTTTAATATTGTATATACGTTCCCTAACCCTGTCTTTACGTTTTCTTTTGGGCATTCCTACATACTGCTTTCCACATTCACATTGTATTAACTAAATGACACCTTTAGTATTACATGTTATTAATTGTTTAAAATCATACAAATCACCTGTAGTCTTAATTTTTTTTAACATTTCTACCCAGTTTTTGCATCCTATGCTTTCTCCACATCTATAGAAACCTTTAATGAACTGCAGCCATTCATGCTTCTTGTTTATTTAATTTTTATACTTGGAGCTATTTTAATTGCTAATTTCAAAGCTCTAGTGAAAACAATAATAGGCTTTATAGGGAATATATTAATGAATGTTTTAACATTTCTCAATATATCCCAATGTTTAGATATGATATTATTAACACTTTTATAACCTGTATTAAATAGGACTACAATAGGAATTTTAATGTCTCCCTTCTATTAACATTCTTCTCTTTTAATAATTCTTGTCTACTGATATTATTTACTGAACTAATATCTTTATTTAATTCTTCTTCTAGATAATTTTTTATAAACATCTTTTCAGGACTTGGACTTATTGTTGTTGAAATGTGCCCTCATTAAAGCAGTAGTGTTTAATGATATCCCCTTTTGGGATGTTATTAAGCCACAATGAAAAATGACAACTGTTTAGCCCTAAGCAAGTTTTACAATCAAGCAATTTGAAGAAAGTCTTAGTTTTGATTTTACCCTCTTTAATGTACGTAGTCAAATCTAAAATAAAATCTAACTCCAGTGAACTGCAATTTGTGAATTTTTAATTTATTTCTAGCAATATAAGTAATACATTCCAATAAGGATTAAGTGCCCCCAAATAAAAACAGATTATCAACATATCTCCACCATAGCACCAGTTCCATACCAAAAGTAATATTAGGTGAAATAAAATGTTCTTCCCAGATGCTCATAAATAAGTTGTTATAACTTGATATAAATGGGGTACCCATGGCAGAGCCCTGAACCTCATACCAAAAATAACTACACAAATAGATTTCATCTGCACATTAATAGATAAAGTACTTTTCTTCTTTAAAAAATATTTTCTTGCTTATATTGCTTTTTTATGATCAATTATAGTGTAGAGCTAAGACACATCTGCTGTGACCATAACATAATGTCCATGCCACTTCACTTCCATCAAAATATTTATTATGTGAGTAGTAGTCTTTAAAAAGGCTTTTGTTTCCTTTACATATTGCTGTAAAAAGTTGTTTATATATTGGTTTAACTTGATCCTATTCCATAAATGTTAGGATGGCCTGAGGGTTTTCTAAATCCTTGTGTATTTTGGGAAGAAAATAAAAAAACAGGTAATTTTGGATTTCTATTTAACCAAAAAAATCATACTCTTTTTCATACAATATACTTTTTTTCTACACCTTCTCTACACCTCTTTTTTTACTTTTAATCATACGTTTAAGTAAATTAATGGAATGGTCATTTAGATTTTTATTCCAATCCTTAAAAATCAAATTAGTATTCCTACACGTCATTGCCCAGCCATTGAAATGTCCTATAATGAAACAGGACTTAAGTAATCAATGGAAAAGTAAAGATCTACATTTCTCCATCCAGTGGCATCAGAATCCACACTATTCTTATTTGTGGGCCCTGTATACTGGTATCAGTGATAGGCCTGGGAATGTACAATGCTCCCAGAAACTGATGTTATGCAAGTAATGTTGAATGGTTAGAGTTTGACAAAGCTCTCTGGAGATCAATTTGGAGCATTTTTCCATTACAAAGAGGTCATTCAATGCCATTTTATGGAACTAGTAATTCTTGCAAGTCACGAACTGGCACTATATGTCAGTTTCTGGTCTGTTAGTATGTTGGTGTGCTTAAACTAAATAGGAATGAATAATTGCGCAGTTCCAACATCGTAGTCAACATGTGTGATTTTTGTTAGCATGGACAATCTGGCCTACCTTGTATCTGTATATTGTTTGTTCTGGTCATTTGGTAATAATATTCTTGATGTCAGTGTACACTAGGCATGCCATGAAACACCTCATAGCTTCATGTTATTTGATTTTTAACTCTATCAAAATGTACCACTATAACGTGACTAGGACTGGGAACACAGAGCAAAATGTATGTTAAATCTAATATCAAGGACTGCTTTTCAAGGAAATAATAAATTAAAGTCCTTTTATAGTCTTTTGCATGCTTTTTTATTCTTTTCTACTATTATTGAAATGCCATTATAATACAGGAAAAGTGTTCTTTTTGAACTTGCTCTCGAGGTATTGCATTTGAAGAAAAATGTTTCACTTAATTAAACTGTCAGTTTGTGTATAAATGTGTGTATAAAATGCTGAAATACACTTAGTTGTTGAGTGCTTTTTAATGTAATATCTTTGAATGATAACAGGAATAAACACTTCAATAACTAAAAGCAGTGTCAAAATAAAGTCAATAATAGTCAACTTAGTACAAATTGTTTTATTTTATAAAATGTATTCTAGTTTTAAAATAAATACAAACTGGAGGTTCAATATTTAATACTGCTTTTAATCATAACGGCAAGATAACTAAGGCATATGAAATTCTTCAGCTGATGTTAAAATAAAGTTATACCTTCCATAACAAAAACACAAGGTAAGGCAGATAATAATTAAAATATATCTGGGAAGAGAATTTGCAAGATAGTTTGGGCATAACTTTTATTACTATTAATATTACTGCTAGTTTTTTTATTATTCATAGTCTTCTAATATTGGCTAATGTAATGCCCGAGTCAGAGATACTTGTTAACCCCTTACCGCCCGAGGACGTACATGTACGTCCTGAGCAGATGTCCCAGGTGGACAGAGGACGTACATGTACGTCCTGGTAGTCATTTTAAGCAATGGAAAAAATGTTCGGCGGCCGTTAAGTGCCGGCCACATGCGCACGCGGCAGGTCACTAAGGGGTTAAAATGCAAAATTATTTTAATTACAGCAAACATTGAAGTTCACATTCGCGAACAGAAGCATGGAACTTCATGGTTAAAAGTTTTGTAACATTAAATTAACTGAAAGCTAAACAATTAAAGCAAAACGGGGTTGGAGTGGGTAACATTTGCTCTTACCATTGTTCAATGGATAAAAATGTTTTTATATATATATCTATATATATAAAAGAATAAACCTCATTGCATAATTTATGGTACCTCACACACAGAACATAATTTATGTCTCCTCAGAAAACAAACACACATTGAACAGAATGCCTCATTACATAATTTATGTCTCATAAAGAGACACAACTCCCTTTGGGTGATTCAATGGGGACATTACTGCTCCCATTGGGTGATTCAGTGGGGGCATGTTTATCATACAGGGAGTTGGCCCGCCCCCTCCAGTCCGCCCACCACTATCCAACTGACAAAAAAAATTATAGCTGCCACTTGCTCCTGAAGTAGGGGATATCAATAACTTCTCCTGGTCCACACACACACTCTCACTCAGGATCATGACCCCACAAACACACTGTTTCACCTTCCACAGATAACTGTAACCCTCCATACACTCTGTTTCACCTCTCACAGATAATTGTAACCCTCCATACACTCTGTTTCACCTCCCACAGATAACTGTAACCCTCCATACACTCTGTTTCATAAAATACAAACTCAGGGATAAACTTAATAGCAACTCTTTTATTTAACCTTCTGGCACTCAAAGGGTTAACTCTTTTATTTACCCCCTATGGCACTCAAAGGGTTAACTCTTTTCATCTCTTCAGTCACCTCACTGTCTGTTTTCAACTGTCACTCCTCCACTTCCTGCTTCCTGATTCCCACCTTTTCTCCTTAAAGGGAGAAAGATGCTTTGCTGTATGTTACAGAGGGCAAGCCTCAAACACCACTTTCTATTTGTTCCCTCAGCATATTGCTACGTTGCCTCAACTGAAGAGCTACTGTGTGTTATATTGCTATGTTACCTCAGCTTAAGTGAGGAGTTACTGTTCCCATTGGGTGATTCAATGGAGGAGTGACTTAAATAATTCAGGGAGTTGTCCTGCCCCCACTATCCAGCCCTCCCACCATTATCCAAGTGACTGAAAAAACAAAATGGATGCCACTCGCTCCTACATCACAGACTCACACACAAGCCACACACACACACAAGCCACACACACACACACACACACAAAAGCCACACACACAGAGTCCCCAGGGGTCCCTCCACCAACCTGAGGCATACAATGAGCTGATCCAACAAAGAGAGGGTGGGATCGGCTCCAGTGTACCTTAATTTCTGGTATCCGCAACACAACAATGCTTTCGGCTCCTGGTGCACAATGTGCTTTTGCTGCAGGAAGCCCAGCTGCTTCATGTAGCTCGGAGGCAGGCAGGCCCAGTACCAAATCCTTCATGTTCCCCCTTCATGAAGCACATCACTCCACCCCGCAACAGCCCAGTCATGCGGCCCTTCAAGGAGCTCTCTACAAGCGGGAGCTGGATGCGGCTATTACCCGTGGCTGAGGGGCTGGAGACAGACCATGCTGGGGCCAATCTGTAGTACACACTCTTACACACAAGCTTCTTCACTGCTGCTCTCTGCCCACTGTCACACACACCTGCACTGTGTAAGTACCCTGGCACAAAAAATATACATGCTACACTATAGCTGCTCCAATCACACACCATCCCTCCTCAGTTCCCGCTCTCGGTGCCCAGGCTACGTCCTTAGTAACGCTCTTGGCCGAGGCCTGGGGCAGAAGGTTTCTTCCTGACCAGGGAGCTGGGCCGGCGGTTGTCTGGCAGCCTCTGAGTGTGCATGTACAGATTGCTCTTCAGGGACTGTGGACTCCATGACTCTTGCTACATACTGGCACAGCTGGTTAACCCTTTCAGTTACAGAGGATTAATCAACACAAAGAGTAATGCCTTGCCTACCCCTCTGGCACTTACAGGACCGTAATAATATCTGTATGTGTGTGTGTGTGTACGTGTACGCATGTATGTACGTGTGTATGTATGATCAATGTCTGTATATATCACTGTATCTGTGTGTGTCTATGTATGTGTGCAAAATGATTCTTTCTGCTTCACACAGCACACAAAAAAAACATCATCAACCAATACAGCTAAATGAAATGTACAATACAAACAAACACAAAAAATTCTTACAAAATACCTTCAACATGCCACCTACAACATTTCAAACAAAAAATGC
The DNA here is from genome assembly GCA_037306005.1 of Rhinophrynus dorsalis. Lineage (NCBI taxonomy): Eukaryota > Metazoa > Chordata > Amphibia > Anura > Rhinophrynidae > Rhinophrynus > Rhinophrynus dorsalis. The sequence continues at coordinate 237,065,862 of CM074723.1, read as the reverse complement.
TACATAACACATACCCTACTACAATGACGGGCAACGCCGTCACATATTGCTAGTGTATATATATATATATATATAATTTTTTTTTTTTTAAGCATTCTTAGTATACTTGAAGAATTGTTTCCTTTGTTTGATTTGGTTTGATTTGAAAAAGCATCAGATTCAAGATACACAAAAACAAAGATGTTAGAGGGCAAGAATTGTCCACAAAAAACTACCAATGTTATTAAATAGGCAGTGATGAAACAAAGTTGAGGTAGCTGTAATACGAAGACTGAGATTGTCTTGGGTAATCGTTGATAATGATTAGTCGGTAATGAGGTCAATCCCATATATATCCACAACCATGCCCTATCTGACTTTCAGAAAAACATGTGTGTGATACATTTTATGGCAAATGGAGCCTTTCAGTCAACAGAAGGTTATGTCATAGCCTACATTTTCAAAAGTATTGGCTCAGGTGTTGCCAGCCCTCAAAAGCAAGGCCAGTAGGCACATACATTTTCCCACCAATGACATGGAGTGGACATGTCTAAAGCAGGACTTTTATGCAAGGGGAGGCATGCCCAGGGTCATGGGTGCAATAGATTGTGCCCATGTCCATATGAAAGCTCTAACACATGGGGGACATCTATTTATTAACCAGAAGATCTTCCACTCCATGAACATACAGATGGTGTGTGACTCCAACATCAGGATCACCAATGTCTGTGCAAAATATCTCCAACATTCTCCAACACTCACTCTGTACACAGAGACTTCGAGAATAGAACGTATACAGGGGGATGGCTTCTGGGTGAGTTAACAATATAAAAATCATACCACATCCACAGGTGTACACACAACACTGTTAAGCATGCCCTCGACTCACAGGTAGTACTTCCACCTCATACAACATCATCCACACAACATGTGTTCTCCGTCTCACCATGTCACTCACTTTCCACAGGTGATTCTGGCTATAGGTGTAAATCCTGGCTACTCACACAGGTAGCAGATCCCCAAACCGATGCCTAGGAGTGATACAGTCAGGCCCATGCCATAATGAGGAATGCCATTGAGCATACTTTTGGCCTCCTATAATCCCGATTCAGATGTCTGGATCACTCAGGGGAGTGCTAAAATATGTCCGAGGCAAGTATCACAGTGCCCATGATTGCTGAATTCTGCTGTCAGTCAGGTGTGTGTACTCTCCATTGGCCGCCTGTCTTTTTCCCGCCCAGTATTGCCTATATAGACTGGACTGAGGCACCCTTTGGTTGCCGTTTCGTGGTGTCTCTATGTCAGCAGTCACCTGCCTGTACCTGTTCCTTGGGCCTGTTTCTCTCTGCTACCAGTATCAGCATTCGCCAGTAGTCAGTGCCTCTCCTGCTGGCTCCTGCCTCCGTTCCAGATCTGGTTGGGCTGCCATTCCTGCTTCCGTTCCTGATCCCGTGCTGCCGTTGTTCCTGCTCTGTTCCTGACCTGGTTGGCAGTCCTGTCATTCCAATGGTCGTCCTGGCTTGTCTGCTGTTCCTGCTGCTGTATCCTCACTGTCATCATCTGGCCGCTGGGTCGCTTGGACGACATTCTGATCACTGGTTTACTCCACATTCACCGGTTGCTAATCTGGCTGTATAGAACCGGTTGGGCTTCACTGTTGTCCAGTACGTGGTACTGGTTTACTCCACATTCACCGGTTGCTAATCTGACTGAATAGAACCGGTTGGGCGTCCCTGTAGTCCAGTATGCGGTACTGGTTTAATCCACTTTAACCGGTTGCTGATTCCGCTGTATAGAACCGGTTGGGCATTCCTGTTGTCCTATACACAATTCTGGTTTACTCCACATTTACCGGTTGCTAATCTCGCTGTATAGAACCGGTTGGGCGTCCCTGTAGTCCAGTACGCGGTACTGGTTTATCCTCATCTACTGGTTGCTGATTCCGCTTATAGAACCGGTTGGGCGTTCCTGTCGTCTAGTACATAGTACTGGTTTACTCCACATTCACCGGTTGCTGATTCGCTAGTATAGAACCGGTTAGACGCTATTGTCCTATACTCCATACTGGCTTACTCCACATTAACTGGTTGCTGATTCTGCTTATAAAACCGGTTGGGCATTCCTGTCTTCCAGTACGTGGTACTGGTTTACTTCACATTCAGCGGTTGCTGATTCGCTAGTATGGAACCGGTGAGACGCTATTTTTGTCCTATACACGTTACTGGTTTACTCCACATTACTGGTTGCTGATCCATCTATATAGAACCGGTTTGCTATACTATTGTCCAGTGCGGTACTGGGTAATCCTTCAGTCACTGGTTGCTGCTGCCTCCATTATTGAACCGGTTTGGTTTCCCTGGTTGTGAGACTGGTTTGCTCCACTGTTCCATCTTATGCTGCTGTTCCATCTATTCAGCATTTGTAGAGCTGTCCTTCTGTCTTCCTGGCTGCCTTGCTCGGTATATTGGCAAGGCCGGTGGAGCCTGTCTCCATTCCACAGTGTCATCTTTCAGGCTGCCTTGCCCGGCATACTGGCAAGGCCGGTAGAGCCACAGTTAGATTGTCGTATTGCCCTCTACGCTGCCTTTCCCGGTATATTGGCTAGGACGGTAGAGCCTACCATGCTGTATCTTGCAAATACTACTGTTTGAATCCATTATGTACATGTGATACATGTGTATGTTCAGGACCCGTGAGGGTTCTCATTAAGCTTTTCAATAAAATTTGATTTTTATCTTACTCTGTGTCTGAGAGTTAAAACAAACCTTGACAGCAAGGCTTGCAACAACATCTCGGCATGTGCAATACTACATAATATTTCAGTGGACAGAAGACTTTTCAACGATACCCAGTTGCCACCCATTCTTGATGTGCCTGCGGACATTGTCCAGGAAGAGGAGACCCTAAGAGGGTGCAGATAAGATATAAGCTGATCAGGGACCACTTGAGCTGTGAGTAGAACACAGGCATTCACACAAACCATGCATGTCCATTAACATCACTTGAGTCAAGCCTGCATAAAAATATCTGTATTGTCCATATATAAATTAATAAAATGTAGAGTATAGAGAGTTCCAAATAGATGTCTGGGAGTACAGAAGACTAATCCTCTTCAGAGGTAATTAGGCTCCTTGTGCTTTATGGGGAGATGTACACAGTTCTTTATTTCAATAGATCTCTCTTGTTAGTCTGGATGCAGCCCCCCTCTTTTAGCACTTGAGGTTGTGTTTGATGCCACGGATCCCGAAGCCACTACAGAAAAAACAAAAAAACAAGAGCAGGGTGCAACGCCATCTAAGAGCAGATCTGTATAACTTTAATATACTTTGCCCCCACTTATTATAGACTCACCAGAGCTTGATATAAATTTGCCTGTAGAAACTCTCTCCTCAATATTTTTCAGCAGAAAGACTCCAATCCGTAGTCTCCAAATAGTAGACTTAATATATTTATTGATTATCCAAAAAACGAGTAATAAATAACATTACCAAGCATATTAGTATGTTTGATATAGGATCATTACAAAGTTTGTCCAACACGTTTCGTATAAACTTTGTCAACAAACCAGAAAGAAGAGAAAATGGAGTAACTTAAAAAGGTCCCTACTATTGAAATGTCTAATCATTTTTAGTGTTAGAAACTGAAAAATCTGATCCAAAAGAAAACTTGGAAGAAAAAGAAACAAGTTTAATGAACCAGGAATATTTAAGTGTGGTCCAAATAGAAGAGAGATTAAAGGGATAGTAACGCTTCATAATAAAAGCAGCTCTAATTAATCATCATAGTATTTGGACTTTGGAGAGTGTTATTTCAGTTCTGTCAGAGTTATAGTTCAAGAGTAATTTAATGACAAAGTATCCCCCTCCCACCCCTTTTACTGATGTAACACTGTTCAGCCAGATCAGAAGGGAGGTGCCCAGGTAGACTGCAGAGAGAGACAATCTTCAATTAAGATAAGGGAAAAACCTGAAAAGCTTGTCAAGGGGGCAGGGATTTCATTGTTTTCAAAGGAATAAGAGTGTCCCCTTCTGTTATCTGTCTGGTCTATGGACTGCATTCCACATCTGAGAAGAGATGGCTTACACTAGGTAAAAGGGGCGGGAGGGGGAACTTTGCTTGTGTATATCTCATAAACCATAAAGGTTTGAGAGATAAGACTTCTATCATTCTTCATGTTTTTTTAATGCCAACAAAATAAAATAAAGTTAAAACCAAGTACTACTATCCCTTTAAGAAACCCAATAGAGGCGGTAGGATCAAAGACAATTTTGTCATTGACTAAGATATCAACTGTATCGAATACTCCTCCTTTTTTGGAGAAAACTTCACTAACTACGGTGAAATTAAAGAATCAAATTAAAAAAATGTGAAAGAACTCATATCTAACAAATCAATTGAGAAGAAAAAGAGAGGAGGAGGTAAATTCAGAGGATGTAGAGGAGGATGGAAGAAAAAAAGTAGCAAGGACCAATCAGTTGGATCAGATAGAAATACAGAGGGATTAATTAACCTTTCAGATTATGAACTTACATGTGGTGAAATCTCCCTTCTACAAAAGGGCCTGTTTTATGCACCCAGTCAAAAGCTGAATTATTTTAATTTTTTTGTAGATTTAAATAATTTTATAAGAAAATTGACATTGAAAAGGTTTTTTAATAATAAAAAAGAAAAGGAAACGGAAGGAGGAAGGATGGATGAGAATGTAGCACAAATACAAGAATCAATTCTAGATACTCTAGTAAGTTTACAGGAAGAAGGACGTTTTGAGAATATTGAAAAAGAAGCTGATGAATGTTACAATTTTATACGTACCAATTTTAAAAAGAAATCTAATCCACCTAATTATAAAGGTCGTTTTATTGAGACTTTTTTACCGTATGGTAATATGGGAATATAATGATAATATTAAGGATTTTCAAATAAAGAACTCTGACTTAACAAAAGAAGAAAGATCTGCTTTGAAAAAACTTAAATGAAATCAACATCTAATTGTACGTGAAGCAGACAAAGGTGGTGCACTGGTAGTTCAAAACACCAGTGACTATCTGGAGGAAGGCTATAGATTATTGGGAGATACGAATTCATATCAAAAGTTGGAAATTAATCTGAATTATCACTTTCTGAAAGAATTCAAAATGCTCCTAGAAGAAGCCAGAAAAAGGAACATTATAAGTAAAGAAGAATACGAATTTATGTTCATTCCACTTCCAGACACCCCCTTTTTTTTATCATATTCCCAAAGTCCATAAAAGTATCCAGAACCCCCCAGGACGTCCAATAATTTCAGGGATTAATGGAATCACTTCAAATCTATCAGCCTTTCTTGATTATTTTTCTACAGAGGTATGTAGTGAAGTTAAAGTCATTTATAAGAGACTCACAACATGTATTACAACAATTGTCTAATATATTTTGGGAAGAATAATGCTGTTGGGTAACTCTTGATGTATCTTCACTTTACACTTCAATAGGACATCATTTAGGGCTGGAAGCTGTAGCACATTATTTAGATTTGGATGAAGAAATGCTGAAAATACAGAAGGAATTTATCCTGAAAGGGGTTCATTTCATACTGCATCATAATTTTTTTGTATTTCAAGAAAAGTATTATTTGCAAGTTAGAGAGACCGCCATGAACCAAGTTTGCCCCCAGTTACGCCAATTTATTTATGAGAATGTGGGAAGAAGAACAAGTATGGGCCAATAACCCATGGGGGCAAACCTGGTTTTCTATGGAAGATACATAGACAATATTCTCATCATTTCGAAGGGAAACATAGACAACCTAAACCAAATGATACATTTTTTTAATGAAAATAATAAAGGATTGGAGTTCACTTCAGAAACCCAAAGGGATGCAATTAGTTTTCTGGATTTGCGATTGTCACATCGTAATACAGAAATAATTAGTACTATCTATGTTAAGCGAGTCTCCAAAAATAATTATCTGCATGCAAAATGCTGCCATCTGGATCCATGGAAAAGAAATATACCGTATGGACAATTTAACAGATTATGACGCAATTGTAGTGACATTAGAGATTTTGACAATCAGATTCAAATTATGCGGAAAAAATTTCAAGAAAGAGGAAATGAAACAAAACACTTATATCAGGCAATAATGAGGGCAAGATCTTTGGATAGAGCCTCTTTATTACAACCAAAGAAGAGAAAGAAAAAGAAGTTTCCGTATCCTATAGCTTTTGTCACACAATATAATTCTGCAGCACCAGAAGTCACCAAAATTATTAAGAAACACTGGAACATCTTAAGAGAAGACCCACTATTAAGATCAGATCTGAAAGGGACAGGGAAGGTAATTTTTAGGAGGGCAAACAATATAAGATCAATTATTGGGAGGAGTAAACCGAAAAATATAAATGATATTGATAAAGAACCATTAACTATTGCCAATTCTACAACAGGTTCGTTCAAATGTAATATAACTAGGTGCACCAATTGCCCATAGATGGATATGAATAAAAGAAACTTTAAAGATTCCAACCTAGTGAAAGAATATGAAGTTAAACAATTTATAAATTGTGGAACCGCATATGTGATATATTTAATCACATGCGGATATGTAAAATTATATGTTGGATGCACCACAAGGACATTGAGAGAAAGAGCTGGGGAACACAGAAGAAACATTTGAAAGAAATGTCAAGATCATAGTGTCTCCAAACATTTTAATCAATGCCTAAAGGGAGGAATCACCAATTTTAAAACCATGGGAATTGAGCATATATCAAGGCTACATTCAGATAGGTTTAGGAGACTTTGCCAACGGAAATCCTTTTGGATTTTTAGATTAGGAACCCTATATCCAAATGGTTTGAATGAAGAAATAGATTTAGGTTATTTGAAATGATGACTATTGTCTTTTAAAAACACATATGGAGTAGAATGAATTTATGTTAATATGCATGTGGATATGTGGAATTTTTTATAATAATTTTTTGTATAATTTTTTTACATATTTTTACATGTTTTTACATACATGCATATTTTATGTATTTTATATGTATATGTGCTTTTCCATATATGTTTTATATATATTATATATTGTATATTATTTGTTATTTCAATAACATTTTTTAATTTTTAAAATTTTTTAATTTTAGTATTTATTGCAATATGAAGACTTTTAGGTTTTATAAGTGACATGTACATTAGTGTGTGTGTATATATATATACAATAATTAAGGTTTCTCTCCTTCTTCCTGTCTTTTTCCTTTTTTTGCTTTCCTGAGTGTATAAAAATCTTTTTATTATATTCACCATGTTGAAAGATGTAAGTTATGACGATTTATAAGTGGAACCAAATATTCCTGTCTAGTTCCTCCGAGCCGGGTTAATGTTCTAACCCTCTTCCCTATAGATGAGCATGTGCGGGCCGAGATGAAGGTGGAAGAACACAGTTCGTAATTAATATCGGGAGCCGTGCGTTCCAAAGCTGGAACACAACAACCATAGAGTCTTGGCCAAGTTCGCACATGCGCAAATGGAGTGGGAGATACAAGCCAGATGGAGGAGGTGGAGAGAGACTACAAGGTACACTATTTAAACCAACAAAATAAAAGTTTGTTGTATTTATATTTTTATATATTTTTAATGATTTAGAGCATTTTTTTATATATAGTCCTTGAAAACGTTTATACGAAATGCGTCGGACGAACTTTGTAATGATACTATATCAAACATACTAATATGCTTGGTGATATTATTTATTACTCGTTTTTTGGATAATCAATAAATATATTAAGTCCACTATTTGGAGACTACGGATTGGAGTCTTTCTGCTGAAAAATATTGAGGAGAGGGTTTCTACAGGCAAATTTATATCAAGCTCTGGTGAGTCTATAATAAGTGGGGGCAGAGTATATTAAAGTTATACAGATCTGCTCTTAGATGGCGTTAGGCCCTGCTCTTGTTTTTTTGTTTTTTCTATGTCCATTATCAGTCCTGTGAATTTGTGCAAACACACTAGCCATACCACACATGATTTTCTGTTTCACCCCACATGATCAATAACACAGCTGTGACACTGGCAGCAGTAAGGACCCTAAACATCATCCATTCCATGGACGTTTCATATTGTGGCTGGGGATTCCAATGCCATCTTCCAGTCTTTCGTCCATGTTGACATTGTTACCTTAAGGATATCATGCATTCCCCTGTGAGAACCAAGGTACAACACATTACCCATGTTCAGCATATTCCAGGGCCCAATTGACAGCATTTAACATGATTTGCCATGGTACCCTGGAAAGGGCGTTATCCAATGCAATGCATTGTATTAAACTCTGTCAGATAAGGGATTAAAGGGCCTTTGGAGTGAACATGGACCTATTGTTTGGTATAGCGGAAAAGAGCAACAGATGGATGGATCTACAGTTGTAGTGTGTTACACAAAATAGAGGTCATGAAATGTGTATCAGCTCTCAAGGGACACCATGCTGATGTGTGTGTGTGTGTGTGTGTGTGTGTGTGTGTGTGTGTAGTACTCTGACATTGGCAGCCCCAATTTCTTTGTTTCATGGAGCTCTAATGACATATTTGTTGATGTGTAGATTTATGTCAGGGGCACATATTTCTAGGGCTGGTTGACATCATTTTAGTTATCCCCATAATGGGTTACAGATAAGTAGAGAACATATTACAAAGCACTAGTTTGTGTACACCGCTGTAATGGGGGGGATTAATGGGATAATGATGTTGTAGCTGTTGCATGACAATCAGTTCAAGGGTGCTGTTACAAATCCCATCATCTTGTCCCACAAGCATCCATAGCATTATCCATCCTGGAACAGAGGATTTTCCATGTGACTGTACTGAAGCCTTGACAACACTTCAATGAAGCTCACCCTTGATGGTTTCAAGTGCTTGTGTTGGTGATGCAATGTTTAACCTAATGTTCACAGCAACTGCTATTGGAACATTCACATATCCACAGAAGACTCAAATATATGCGTTGACTAACATCCGGGTATCAAACCTGTACAGTAAGAATGTTCATCCTCAGAGTTACAATACCTTATGGACAATACATGAGCAGTTCCTTTGTGTTTCTACAGTATCCTTTTCATAGTTTATATTTACCCTTTGGCTGCTCATACATGTGTTAAATGCATAAATATAAAATACAAACACATGTATGTTTTAATGTAGTGGGGTACCTATTAAAGGAGAATAATCACTATTCAATATGTGTCTGTTAAATTAAATTATGAATTAGCCAGGCACACTTTGTACACAGTTCCAATGAAGTAGTTCTTTTTAAAGATTGTGATCTCTGCACTGCTAAAGAGCTGCCGGTTGCTATGTGGACCGAATTCCAAATCTGTCCACTAGATGGCAGACTTGGCTGAAACAGCAAGGAAATGAACTACACTATATTTTACATATGAATTTCTCCCAAAACATAAAGGTTTGGGAGATAAGACTTATATCATCTTTCGTGGTTTTTTAAGGGCTACAATATAAAATAAACTTATTTTCAGGTATTACTATCCCTTTAATAGTTAATACCATTGCTGACATCTGAATGCATTTGTTTCCTGCTGATTCCTCAATAAAAAAAAACAAATTACATTTTTTAAAACAAATTACATGAATATTTGCTAATCATGGGCAATCAAACCTATCCTCAGGCCTCCCCAAAAGGTGCATATTTCAGGATCTCCTCTCACGGGCACAGGTCTATAAGTCAGTAGTTCAATCACTCTGAAGGATCTGCTTGAGGTAAATACATTCACTTGTTTTTAATAGAGCATATCCTGAAAACCTGTACTATTAGGGAGAGGGCTAGAGGGCACTTTGAGTGCCTCCAGGTTGTGAAATACTGAGGGATTTTTTTTAATAATATTTTGGTAAACTTGTAAAATTGCTTAACAACAGATATAACTCAGGTTCCTGTACTTTTGTGTTTTTTGCTAATTGCGGCAAATTATTACAGGAAATACTGATAAAAACAATGACGGAGAAATATACCATCATCTGTGCCTGCTTACTGCTAATTTCAGTTAACTGTGGAACCAATACTCCACTATTCATTAATTTCTGGCAATTTGGTGCAAAAAATATCCCAAAAGTTGGGCTACATTTGGATTTCTTCACTTTTTCTCATGAAAGTAATAATAAATCTTACTGAAATTAGATTATATTAAAAGCAAATTATACCTAAAGTAAAAAGTTGTTCTTATTCTTTGTACAGAACAATGTTACTAAGTAGCAGTCTTTAATACAGCATGTATATCAGATTATTTACCAGCCTTTTTTTAATGTACCTTTTGCTGCCTCAAAATCCGCTAGTTTCAACTGAAGCATATTGTTTCTCTTATTTTAATAATGATCCTATTCTGAACTTAACCAAAGCTCTAGATGTACTTGGATCATGTTATCTTAAACCTCCTCTCTTTTCTATCCACCAAGCTATTCATATTAAGTTTTCATTTCTTCCTTAATATATTTTATTCTGATCTCCTCATAGCATTTGAAAGCTTCTTCTATCTCCTCCATACTCAGTAATAAAAAGTAGTTAAAAAAACTATTTGTAATTGTGCTGTACAGTACAGAAAGTTGAACCAAATAACTTTGATAGCAGGATATTAATGGAAATCATTTAAAGGTCATAATTATGGAATTGTTGAATGACTAAAGCATAACAGATTTTAAGATCTAACATACCTTAGATTCACTGTGAACTGATAATATCAAACATAGTCATTTTTATTCCTTTGACAAGGAAAAACATATATTTGTATCTATAATTATTGTACCAAAGTGCTCAATTGTTGACGTGTCTTCTATTGATGGCCTTTAATTTAATCTGTCATTATATTTGAGCTACAATTAAGAAAGGTGACTGACAGTCAAAAGGTTGCACTATTTTTGCTTTATAATATCCTTTAGAGAAAAACCTGTGTTCACAGTTACTTTTTATATTCCTTAGTATTTGGTAAAATATCTGATGCAAAGTCCAAAGCACAATTATAACCAGCTTTTTACTTTAAATCTGTAATAGTATGTTTGTAATAAATACCTTGCATCAAATAGTAGTGGCTTACACAATGAATGTTTCATATATTGGCATATTCAAATTTGGACTCTGTCTTATTTGGCTAATTGGCTAGTTGGCTAATACCGATTCCATTCAAAACCCTAGAACACATTAAACTCATGGAGACATACCTAAAGGAATGGACAAAATGGCCATTGTCAAGGGACTATTAAAAATATAAAGCATGCCATTGATTGCACACAAACTTGCATAGTGTCATTACTACACTTGGCTCATGTCTTCTTTCCAGGGTAAAGATGCAACATGTACACCATGGGGGAGATTCACTAAGTGGCGATAAAGAAAATAGTGGAAATAACTTCTCCAGTGATATCACTTCTCCAGTTCCTATGTTATCCTATGGACCCTAGGCACTAAGATTTCTCAAGTGGCAGAGATCTTAGTGCATAAGCTCCATAGAACAACAGGAATAGGAGAAGTGACATCACTGGAGAAGTCATCTCCATTGTATAACCTCTTTAACACTGCTTAGTGAATCTCCTCCCTGGTGTTTTTACAGACACTATAACATACAGATGAAAAAAATACATTAAGTAACCACAGGAATGGCATAGCTGTCCCCAAAGCATGGACCATTTCCATTCCCTACTTAGTCCACATCTACCAAGAACCTTTAAATCCTTCAACCAATATGCATCTTGTCGATAGGGTTTTAACCCTATATTTACAATAAGTTATTAATATAGTGCTCCAACTATACAACTAATCATTCAGTAATATTTAAATAAGAGGATGAAACTCAACTACTGTTCTCATTCAAATGACTAATAGTCTTCAATACTTAGTGAAATGTCAATATGCCTTTTATATACATATATATAACACTATGCCCACATATAAATAAAAGATTTGAATGTTGATGGATGTCAAGTTCCAAATGGAAATGAATGTGGAAAAGTGATGATGATGATGATGTAGTGCAATACACATCAAATGCAGCTTCATAAAAGAGAATACTTTCACCAGGTAAAATAATATAATCAACCCTAAAAAGAATCATAGAGAATAGTGACCATTTAAAAGTTGCATTTTTTCTAAAAAACAAAAAAAAAGTTGATACATTGTATTTTGCAATTATAAAATACTCCTTTTCATACACACTTCTCAAGCAGCCTACACTGGCTCCTCTAATGGGCCTTCAGATCCATCATTGCTTTCCAAGTGTTGATACTAACTGGCAAGATTTCCCTTTACTCCTGCATAAATGGAGCTGAGCTATTTCAATTAATGCTATTGCAATAACAAGGGAATAATAATGGGAGTGAACTTACACTTACAGTGCAACCACTTGGATGGAAAAAAAGAACATAGGCATATAGCATGGCTAGGAGGTATACATGGATACCACTATCCTATCAGAGTTGTCAGAGGGGAAATGAGGAATCTCTGCTAAAGAATCTGAAATTCCCCAAATGTGTATAATTGAAAACATGGTCCAAAGCCTCCTAATGTGTCCATTATCAATTACTGAACTCAATCACTACAGGAGACATGTAGAGAAAGTTCTTCACCAGAATAGGACTACTCCATGGGTTCTTGCCCTAGATCGTCAGCATCAGGCCGGAGGCAGAAACTTATGGCCACCCCCGACATCTGTACAATGTCAGTTATTACTTGTGCTATGAACTAAGGTTGCATACCAATAGTATAAACATCTTATAGTATCATCATGTGATTAAACTAAGGATAAGCAATGACGTATCCAAGCAACAATGTGGCTCCCCGATATGGGTATGTCAAGTTACCACTTGAGCTATGGACTAAGATTGCTATATAATCAATTGCAGCCCTAAATCACTACTATCAGAGTATTTGTATTGTTATCTGAAGTACTAACTAGTAATACTCAAAATTAATCAATACTGAGTCATGGTGTGCTGAGAGAACATCCAACCAGTATTTAGTCACATTGAATAACATCTAACGTGTTTCACCCATACTTCAGCCTTCTTCTGAGTCAAATGGTGGTTGTTCGGACAGCAAGGGTTTAAATACCCCACGTCTAGTGAATTGGACCAATCAGGTCAAAATGATAAAATACGTCATAGATGACGTACAATGTATCTATAGTATAATAGAAGTTCCATATTTTCCAGTCACATTTAAACACATATAAATATAATATGTCTGCAGAATAGTGAAAAAGTCAAATTGTATAAAAAACACCTAAGTTTCATATCACATTTGTTAGGTCAATTAAAGGGATAGTAATACTTAAAATGTAAAAAAATAATATGTTGTAGGGTTTATCCCTCTGAGTAAAACAAGGGTACTCCCACTGCTGAAAAGTCTTTTATTCAAAAGTTATTACAGCTCAAAGTTGAATTTTTTAGGTGCAATATCACAGAGGCCTGAAAATGTACAGTGGCGCTGTGGCTACACCATCCTATGGAGATGTATGGTCCCGGGACCAGAGCTGTCCATACCATGGTTTAGCAACTGCGCCACTATAAAATTTCAGGTCAATATGATATTGCACCTAAGAAATTCAAGTTTGAGCTGTAATAACTTTTGAATAAAACACCTTTCAGCAGTGGGAGTACCCTTGTTTTTCTCAGGGGGATACACACTACAACATTTTTTTTTTTACATTTTAAGTATTACTATCCCTTTAAAGACAGAATTTTTTATTAAGTTTTATCACCAATACTAATAATTCATCATCAGGTCAACATATTCACTACAGAGGATATGCTGTAACCCATACTGTGTTCATGTCAGTGAGCAACAATGTGAATGAATTTGTATACATGCTGTAGCTCGTAGTTCTATAAGGAGTCTTTCTTCTAACTAGACAGGCTGTTTAAGGGGAATTAGACAATCCCTTTAATATAATGAGGAGAGTCCCGTGTTTGACTCACTTTCATATCAATCTTTAGTGAGTACTTATGTTCTCTCTCTCCATTTACTATTAAATGGTGATGTGCAGATGACTAGCACCACGTGTGAAATGTCTCTTTGAATTGTTACTAGGGATGGGTGAAAATTTTCTCCTCAAACTGAAATCACAAATAATGGCACTTTCCCCTTGGTGCAATTTTTCTGCTTTTTCCCTCTTTTTTGGACCATTGAAATCAATGGGAAGTTACATTTTTCTCCACCACATGAAAGTTCTCTACAGCCATATAAAAGGCTGTCAGGCTCTCACAGCATGCTGTGAGAGCCTGACATTTGTGTTTGTGAGAGGAGAGAACAGCACCTTGTTTGAACTAGAGAGGGGGAGGATAGAGGGGAAGCAAAGTTTAGTTTAGGCAGTCTTGTAGTAGGACATTTGTTCTGTGTAAGTGTGTATTAGGAGAGTCAGTGAGGCACTCTGGGTAGAAGAAGGGAGGAAGGAGGTTGACCCCAAATACTCCAAAATTCCATATGACTGACTAGCAAGACACAGGCAGCTAGGGACCTATTTGCTTGCTGACCTTGTTGTTATTGTCTCTGTACTGGGTGGGGAAGTCTGGGGAAGGACGTTGTTGATTTTGTTTTTCAGACTGATAAGACAACAGGGTGGACAACTTGAAAAAATAAATAAATAAATGAATAAAAGAATAAATAACTAAATATATTAGGTGATAGTGACAGACAGCTGACTTGTCTTAGGCAAGGCATCATACAGCTCCATCAGTTGTGTTGTGTACCTTACAGTAAAAAAACACAGTGTAGTTGCATACAGTCCAGCAAATGCACAAGGGGAAGGGGGATGGGTAGAACAGTGCAGTTCAAAAACTGATTGTAGCAATGGTTGCTGCAGTGTATGCAATCAAAGAAGATGATCCCTCTACTCCAAGGGAGGATGCAGTTGGTCAAGGTCCCAGCAAAACTAGTTCTAGCACCACCAGTTCCAGCAGAAATAAAGAACCACATAAGAAGAACACTGAAGATGACAACAAGTTGCATTCAAGTGTTGATGATGCTGGCAATAGCATAACAGAGAAAGGTGTAGCAGCTGAACGCCTGCTGCATCAGTTAATGAGATAAACAAGCACCAAAACACAGGTCTTCAAAATAGTAGGGAACCTTGTTACAGTAAAAGTAAAAATAAATTATTTGAGACCTCCAAAAGGAATATAAGGGTAGCAGGCAAGAATTGTCAGGTGATGCTGATGTTGCTGAGGATGACCTAAGGATGACTGATGATGATGCAGATCTAGAATATATCCCTCCAGCATCCTTCTCTTGTTCAAATACAGATGAAGTTGAGAGTGGGGATGATGACAGAGCAATAAGATTAGCAGAAAGTCAAAGGCTGAATATTCCACCAATTTTAAGGAGGACTGTGCCTTTCTATAAATTGTTTGCGAAAATCATTGGAATGTCTGGCCCTGGACAGGCACATATGTCAAAAAGCACACACTCACCCTATCAGTCATCAAGTAGCAATGTTGGGAGACTAACATATTTAAAAATAAACCAACGTCTCATACCATCTGAGTATCAGGTAGCAGAAACCACAAATGACAGACAAAACCAGGACATATATATTAACAGCAGCACAGATGAGGAGGTGGAGGAGGGATGTGAAGAAGGGTTGCCACCATCTACCCCACTTGGGACCACTGCTATGACCAATAAGTAATCTGTGTCAATGATCTGAGAAGGAGGATAGCATATGACAATGGTAAAAATACATACACAAATCACACCATGCCAGTCTCCCACCACCAGCACTACAATACACATCTGATACATTGTAGGTTGTACTTTATTTTTTTTATTACTTGACATCATCATGAATATGTGCTAGTGTCACTTAAGCAGGAAGTTATTGTTGTGGACAAAGGACAAATGCATTTTGCATTCTAACACATCTTTCAAGCCATATCTTGCTGTAGACATCGCAGCTTTGACTTTCAGCCACTTATTTCTAAACTTCAGCCCTCAGAAGAAGTAATATTACAGTGGGAAATGTAGTACATATAGGAAATATAGGCGAAAAATGTGTTAAAATAGGCAAGAAATGTGTTAAAATAGGCAAACAATTCATTAAAATAGGTGAAAAGGAGGACATTTTTGCATAGATGTAAAGAAGAGAATGTTCTAGGAAAAAGCAAAATATCTGCAAGTTTTCGCAAAAAGTCATGCAGGAAATTTTTCACACTTTTTGCCCACCCCTAATTGTTATATATTCATAGTGATTTTAATAACAATGTTAATATATCACACTCAAAATGTGGTATGAAATAGGTGAACACATTAATATAATCATTTGATGGATAGAGTGCCTAATACGTAGTATCTTCTACATCTGGGGGGTGCACTAAGGAGTGATGATATGGTGATTTGTGTCTGGGGATGTGTGGTGAGCACATTGCCTTTGTGATGGAGACACACATCAGCATATGCAATAAGAATTAAGTTGACAAGGGGAGGGGGCTTGAATTATTCATTATAATGCAAATAAGATGATCACTTGCACCTCATCCAACATTAAAGATGCTCTACTGTGGTTTCTCAGATCCATTCATCCTCAGGAAAACTTTCCCTCAAATTGCAGATTTGATTAGGGACTTCTAGAACCATCTATACAACCTATCTCCTTAAAACTCCACCCCTTCCTGACATCTGGAAACATAACCTTCAATCTTTTGTGCATAAAGTCAATTTTCCATCCCTCTTCAGTCTCAGCTTCCCTTGAGAAACCTTTCTCTTAACTCAAAGTAATCAATGTCATAAAATTAATGTCTCTGTGGAAAAGCCCTGGACCAGATGGTTTCACCCTACTATACTATCATAAAATCTTTACTTCCATACATGTCAAAATAATTCAATGAAATTCTTTAAGGACATCTTTTCCCACCACAAGCTTTAGAAGCACACATTGTAGTAATACCCAGATCTGACAAAGATCCTTCCTTATGCTTGAATTACCACCTAATTTCTCAAGTAGATATTAAGATCTTTACTAAGATTCTTACCACTCCACTTAAGCCCTTCCTCCCATGCTTAGTGCATCCTGACCAGAGTGACTTTGTTCCAGGTAAGGAGGCCAGACATAATACAACAACTGCCATTTTCCTCACCTGTCTTGTGAAAAACAAAATATTTCCTCAATTTTTATTTCCACTGATGCCGAAAAAGGTTTTGACAGTTTCTTGGACTTACATTTTTAAGATTCTAACACTCATAGGTTTAGGACTACATATGCTGAACAGGATCACAAGCCTATATTTTACCTCTGCAGCCAAAGTGCTAGTTAATAGCACTTAGTCTGACCCCTTCCCCATTCTAATGGCACCAGACAAGGTTGCCCGCTCTCCCCAATAATCTTTATTCTCACTGTAGAACCACTACTCAACACAGTTAAAAATAAAACAAAAAAAACAGGCCTTAAGAATCTCATCTCAAGTTAATCATCTCTTACATCTTTTTTAATCCAATTGTTTGTTTGCCCCTTTGTTTTTAATTGCATACATGATGTCAATACGTATAGTGATTTTATGCCTGATGACGCGTTTCCTTATAACAACTGATTAACTCCTTGTTTATTAACTACCGTTTTAGAGAAGGTACACAAGGTTTAATAGAGTAGGTATTTGCCAGATTTGAGGTACCTTGGCGGGGTTGGCAAGCTTAACATCTCTTGACCATTTTATGGACAAAGTCCTCATATTTATTAATATAGTTATTATAAATGCACTAGGCAGGGCACATATTTATATTCTGGTACGGAGAGGCGCAGGGACACTTTTTTGTTTTGTTTGAGCACTTTGGGTTATACCCAATGTTTTGGGGGCTCTGGGGAACCCTCATTTCCCTTGCTGCTATCCAGATGCCAGTTATGAATTATCACTTATAGTTAGTCATTAGACGTACACATTATGGTGAGTTAGCGCTGTAAGCTTTTTCTTTGTTTATAGTTAAAAATAACTGGACTCCATTCTGGTCAGAAAGGCTTCAAAGTTGCTGCATATGCAGATGATGTCTTAGATTTCATTTCCCATCCAGATACTTCTCTGCCCCATTGATTTTGGTACTAGAAGATTATTGCTTTCTTTCCCAAGCACTTATAAATTATAAATAATCTGAAGTACTTAATATTAACTTCTCTGTAGACAGATCTGCCAAACTTCAACATAAATGCAAATTCATACGGTCTTCCTCAATGATTCAATATCTTGGCATACATTTATTACCTTTGGCTTCTTTTTCAGACCTCAGTTTAACACCTCTACTCAAATCTATTTCTGGTGACTTAACTGCTTGTACCTCAATGCCCCTCTCATGTATAGCTAAAACTAATCTTATTAAAATGTTGGTCCTTTTAAAATGTTATTCCTTTTAATGCCTTACCCATATCCATACCAAATCATGTACTTGAATCTATTCAAGCCACCATTTTTTCCTTCATCTGGGCAAGTAAGAAACCACAACTTCTTTAATTCATTCTCTCTTAGCACTGACAGAGGAGGCATTGACCTTCCAGATGCCAGAAGATACTACACCACCTCAGCCTTAGCAAAAATGTTTGATTTCACCTCTTCCTCCAACTTTCACTGCATTGAGACATTGTCAGATATATTGGGCCTCCTGGATCCATCAAAATATGTTGGACATCCACACAAACCATATTATTCTAAACCATTCATTTACACATAGGTCCAACCTTAACAAATCTTATGATCTTACCCCTTCTCCTTCACTCCTTAAATCAGTTTATAGTAACCCAGACTTTCCAGCATGCCACTCACACCCCTTCTTCTCCACTCTTATGTAATCCTCAGTGGACAAACTGGGCTCTCTAACACATTGTGATACATTCATATCATTTGAGCAACTGAAATTGAAACTAGATGACATACATGGGCAGATTCAACAATGATTTACCACTGAGACCCAGGGCCACCTTATCCTCAGAAGACTTACCACATTCAAACAACACATAGTAAATATAGTAAATCCACCACTCATGCTTCTACATCTCTCCTTTTGTTACTCGCTCATCTCCAGATTGACGCCTTCCACTAAATATTATTCCATGTTATTATTGGAAAAGGAACTAGTTACTGAAATGGAGATCTCTACATTGTATCTCATCTTCTGACTCCTTCACCACTCAGCATGTGACTCTAACACTATAACTCTAAACACATTACACAGTGATATATGACCCTCATCATATGTCACTTTTCTCACATTCAACCTCTGCTTTATGCTGGAGACACACGTTTGATGTCCCACATATGGTATTTTCTCCCCCAACAACAACAGCTCTAAATGTCTTTATTTTGGGGAGGATACACACGCTCAATATAAATGTCAGAGTTTGTGATGCATGTTCTTAATTAGGGCAGATGTGTCAAGCTGTGTCCCCTCCTTTCCCTTTTCACAACTTTATCCCACAATTTGCACAGTGCAGTTGTTGGTTATTATACTGTGCCTGCCCCAAGGGAAAATAGTCCCATACCCATGATTTTTTAAAGGGGAGAGTTGGAGAAGAATGGCCCTCCTCTTCTACAGAAGCAACTGAAATGGTTGGGGCAAGCGGAACCACATCTACCTGTCCTTGTCTCAGATCACTGCTGGCTGAACCCAATCATATTGTGGGTATGGTGGTCTGTTGCCTGGGGTCCTGTTGATGTAACAGATAAATGTCTGTCTCTGATGACTCAGAATGTCACTGCTGCTGGTGGTAATGATGCTAATTCCCAAATGCAAATCTTTCCTCTATTATTTATCACTTTCTGCCAGGAACACTTTCATACTCTTTGATACCACTTTCTCCACCACTCTCATTATCATCTCCACCACCACCAGTTCCTTTCTACTCTCTAGGACTACTTGATGACAACACATATGACAGAGAACCCCTGCTGCCACAATTATCACATCAAAAGGCACACCGATAATAGTAGCAGCAGGAGCAGGCAGCTAACCTGTAATGTTGCTGATAATGCTATTCGGTGACCCCCTTTTTATCATCCTTCCACTGATGCCTTTGAAATCGGGGATCACTTGGGCAGAGAAGTGTTGGCTCCCTTCACTTCTGTCTCTGCTGGATTCCTCCACCTCTGAATTGACAACAGCAGCCCTCATTTTTCTCCTGCTGTTTTTTCTCTTATGGTTCACTTGGTTTGCCATAGAATCCAGTTTAATTTTGAACATATGTACCTAAAAGTTATACTTACATATGTGTTATCAATAGCTTTATTTGATAAATGTAAAATAATGGATTTGGGACTTAAATATCCAAAGGCAGAATATAGTATTAAGGGTACTATGCTGTCAGAGGAAAGGGATTTGGGTGTAATTATTTCTAATGACTTAAAGGTAGACAGGCAATGTAACAAATTGGTGCGGAATGTAAGCAGGGTGCTGGGTTGTATAGCTAGGTGCATTAGTAGCACAAAAAGTGAAGTGGTCATGCCACTCTACAGATCTCTGGTTAGACCTCACCTAGATTAATGTGTACAGTACTGGAGAACCCATCTCCAGAAGAATAGAACTAGAGAATTCTGGGAAGAGCTACTAAAATGGTGAATGGTTTACAGGAAAAGAAATATCAGTATAGAATAAAGGATCTGAACATTTATAGACTGGAGAAGAAAGGGGTATGATAAAAAACATTCAAATATAAGACTATATGCATAAGGTAAGTACATTTCAAAGAAGTAAAAATGCTAGGACAAGAGGCCATAGTCTAAAACTAGAGGTTTAGATATAAAGTAATTAAGTTTTACTTCGCTAAGAAGGTAATAGACGTGTATTAGCCTACCAGCAGAAGTGGAAGAAGTTAATACAGTGACACAATTTAAGCTTACATGGTGTAGGCATGAGGTTGTCCTGAACATGTGAGTGCACCTAATTTCCAGCGCCAATCTCCAGGCAAGGTTGAAGTAATATCCTCCGCACTTGCAGTGACAGAGTTCCAGGTGTCTCTTCTTGGTCTTGGAGTAGCAGCATTTGTTGTTTGCATTAGATGCCCATGGCCTCTAGAGGGATGGTAATGATGCAGATATGTCACTGGGTTGAAGCGGAGTGGACGCATCACGGAGATACATCATTTACGGGCGTTTGGCGTCTCTATGATGCAGCTAATGAGAGACAGTGTCGCTCGGTTAGCAGTTGCGTCATCTGCGGGTGCGAAGCGGGAGAATGACGCAGGGCCTTGTTTTATGCTGCGTAGTCAGCGAACTCCTCCTATCTACTTTCTGTAATGGGGTTTAAAGGGCAAACTGAGTTCTGACTCAGTTGCCCTTGTGTTGTTGTACAAAGCAGTTCTGTGTCGTTGGGCTCTGTGTATGACCTGGCTTGTCTGACCATCCAATCTGGTGCTGACCTGTGGCTTTGTCTGACTATTCTTCCGCTTTATCCCTTATAGTGGACAACCAATCTACTGCAGACCTGTGGCTCTGGCTGACTACCTGAACTGTGTGCTGACCTATGGCTCTGTCTGACCATTTTCTTATTGATATCCTGTACCTAGCATGCGGACCTGGGGCTCTGGTAGACTAGCTATATACTGACTGCAGGCGTGAGAAAGAGTTACACTTCCTATTCCTGATTGCAGGCGTGAGTGAGATTTCTTTCCTGTGGTTCTGAACCAAGACTTTGTGTTCCTGATCCTGTTCTGTTCCTGCTCCTGTTCCTGGTTCCTGAAGAGACTACCAGTGGCTTCGGCCTAGTCTCAAGCAGAGTGGTCCTTCTTGGCAACTTACTATTTCTGATAGTAGCATTGCGGGTTAGTGACCCTCTACTTTTCCTGCTTCCTTACTTCTGTGTGCTACCTTATTGTTTATTAATAAATTGCATTTTTACTATACCATACTGACTCCTGAATATTTCTTTGGAACGTGACAGAAAGTAAGCCAAGACCAAGGACCAAGGTTTGAGGTTTTTACAGTAGGGAAAATGGGCAGACTAGATGGGCCGAATGGTTCTTGTTTGCCATCAAATTCTATGTTTTTATACAGCCTTAGTTGTTGTACCTTTTTCATGGCAAATGGCTAGAGAGATACATGAGTATAAGCATCAGCCATATGCACACATACTAACACTCAGTGGCAGTTACTTTTAAAGGAGCATTCAAGGGACAAAGGAAGGTGCTTTATAACTATGGGAACATACCTCCAGACCACTATGAGAACCAAGTTTCCAAAGATTGACACTCTGTCATGGTCTGATTTTCTCTGCAGGTGTCAGGGCTGGGTGAAACCAGTTCTTCATATGGTGCTACTGAGAGATTAAGAAACAAATATGAACTTAATTCACAAAGATGGCAGGTACAATCCTACAGTTATAAACCTCTTTAGATGACCATTTACTGACACTGTAATATTTAATTTGAGGATTTTCCTAACTACACAAAGGAAAGTCAGGATTTTATTAAATACAAGGAGGTGAATATTATACTTTACTTTCTTTACTAACTCCATTAGCAGCAAAGTAAATGTTGCAAACATTACAAGAAAAAAAGTTTAGAATTCAGACAAGTAACCCTTAATGTGCAGTACACCAATCACTTACAGTGCCCCATAAACTGTCACTCTGTAGTACTTTCATCCTCTTTCTTTGATGGTCTTTACAACTGGAACTCAAATAAATTCAACTTGTATAAATAATCTGATGGACTATTTCTTTCTTTCTTCATCAGAAGTTCAGGTTTTCGTCAACATAACGGTCTTCTCGGTCAATATGATTCATCCCAAAATTAAACAGAAAGTCCTCTAATGTTATTCCAAGACAGGAGGCTCCTATTGTGCTAGTTTAAAGCTGATCAATTACAGTATGAGCAATATGATAAATAGGTTTAAAATAAAAGGTTTTAAAGGTAGATTCCCTAGACCAGTCTGCCATTTTGAGAATATCAGCTAGACTGATATTCTCAGAAAAACGACCCCTACATCTGTTTCTAATGATGAAGATGAGGATACTTTAAGTGTGATGCAGATGTGAACCAGGCTCATCAGTGACCGCCTCACTTGTGAGTAAAAAGCATGCGTGACTATGGTCTTGCTTGTGGAATGCATGCAAACACACTCAAACAACATATAACCATCTCTCCTACTCCACAAGATGACCCATCGACACGGCCCTCCACTCTGACAATGGTATGTCACAGATATCAGCCTGCAACCTGGGATCAATGGGACACCAACTTGGCCATGTTCAACATATCCTAACTTGAACTGACAGAATACTACATCGACAAAGTTGACCATAGCCATAACACCCCTGCAAACCTTGGAGTCAGAGAGGACTATCCAATGCAATGACATGCAATACATAGGATAACACTTTTGAATTCTATGGATTAACCCTTTGAGTGCCAGAAGGGTATGCAATACATTGCAAAGCAATCCGTTCCATACTCCTCTGGCACTCAAAGGGTTAAATTGATTATGGAATCATGTTGGTTGGTCAATGACTAATGGATCAGAAAAGGGATGCTTATAGTGTGTTGATGTTGGCTACAGTATGGGAGTAACAATCTGTGAGTCAAGTTGCAAGGCCCCACTTGCTGACCTGTTTGTGTGTGCGTGGAGCACAGTGGAAATGCCACTCCATTATATGGCAACGTGTTATCTAGCCATCATGAAGACATGAGAGTATTAACAAGGGGATGGCAAGCAGAAATATGTATGCGTGACATGAACCCTGAGCACACACCACTTCAGTATGTGAATCAAGACCCATGAAATAGAATATTTATGTCATCGGTCTTGATTCACATACTGAGGAGGTGCATTCCCAGTGTTCAAGTCACACATGCATATATCTACATGATGGCTAGACAGCACATTGACAATCAATGGATGGTCTACTCCATTTAAAATACCAAATGTTAATCCGCTGAGTGCCAGAGAGAGATCATCAACGCATTGATGAGCAATGTGTTGTGTACCCCTCTGGTACTCAAAACTATGTTGATGGTTCAGCAATAGCATGCCTGTTGTGTTTACAGTACTGTTTCAAATCCTGTCTTCACTTCCTATAGGCATCCATGGCATGACCCATCATGGTCCAAAGGTATGTCCCTGTGACACTTTGATTCCATGTCCATGAAGATCACCTGTTGCTCTCCAATGTCAATAACAACCAATGAGCATCAAGTTCAATCAATTACCTTTCC
Source organism: Rhinophrynus dorsalis (assembly GCA_037306005.1). NCBI lineage: Eukaryota > Metazoa > Chordata > Amphibia > Anura > Rhinophrynidae > Rhinophrynus > Rhinophrynus dorsalis. The sequence goes on along the minus strand of CM074723.1, from coordinate 237,041,737 downwards.
AGCATCATTGTTGTCATTCAGATCATATCTTTGATCTGATGATCTATCTATTAAGTGTATGTTGTTCAAGTTCAATTCAAATCATGGAAAACAACACCTTCATGTTTGTGAGTTGAACTTGTATAAATGTGTCTGTATATGATGTGTTTGCTCACCCATGCTGTAACACCCTAATACACCATGAAATGTGAATGAGTTGTGTTCACTGCATTGCTTTTTCAATGCATTGGAGGCATCTCTGCCATAGTGTATGTGGTGTGTGGGCCCTCCCATTGTGCAATACCTTAAAACCAAGTTACATGTGCATGAGTTGTGTTCACTGCATTGCTTTGCAATGCATTGGAGACATCTCTGCCACTCAACTTGTTTGGATTAAAAACATACATTGACAGAAATTAGATAAACAAGTGCCTGTTTATTGGGGGGGCAATAAAAAAGATGAATTTGTCTTCTTTTTGGGTGGGGCTTTTGGAGTGTCTGCAGGGGTGGAATCCCTCCCACTCCTGCGGGTTACCCTAGGGGTTCTGGTGGCTGCAGGTGGTGGTGGTGGAGTGCTGGATGCACTACTTGAACTCTTTGAGGGCTATGCCATCTTCTGGTGCTGGTTCCCCCGCAGGTTTAACGCTCTCATCTCCACCAGCATTTGGCCCAGTTGCGAAGTGGCAAAGTTCAGTTGAAAGCCCAACCTGTTGTGCCTCAATGCCTCTCAAGCTCTGAGTGGTGCGCTCTGAGTTAGATTCCAACTGCCTGAGGGATCACGCATACCACCTGGCCTCCTGGAGTTGCTTCCTCTGGATGGTCACACACTCTGCATCCAGGACCCCTGTGTGAGAAGAAATGACCCATGTAGATGTAGTTGAGGCTGGTGGTGGGAATGCATCATGCATGGGATGTGGCTACCCCTCAGGCGGTGGAGGTGATGGAGTTGTCAGAGGCACCTGGAGAGCTTCAGAGAGAGCACCAGTGTGGAGGGAGTGTGGGGACATATCAATTTCATCCCTGGATGCCTCAGTTCCCTGAGATGTCATACCCTCTGACTGGATGGGTGACGGTGGTGGGGGTGGTGTTGGTGGTGGGGTGAATACATCCTGGGCCTGGGGGCACTGTGGCTCACCAATGAGCCCCACATGTTCATAATCCAATGGCCAAAAGGATGCTTCTTGGCTAGATTGCTGCCACATGTGGCAGATTTTTCCCATGATGTGGCATTGGCACTGTGTCTGGCATCCAGTGTCTTCCCATAGGTGGGGGTGGTGGGGGCCCTGGAGGCCAGTGAGGTGCTGCTGCTGTGGTGGTGGGGCCTGGAGGCCATAGTACAGCTGCAGCTGCAGCTGCTGCTGTGGTGGTGGGGCCTGGAGGCCATAGTATGGCTGTGGCTGCTGCTGCTGTTGCTCTGGTGGTGGGGCCTGGAGACCAGTAAAGAGCTGCTGCTGCTGCTGTGGTGGTGGGGCCTGGAGGACAGTGAATGCTGCTGTAGCTGCGGTGGTTGGGCCTGGAGGCCATGGTCAGCCCTGCACAGTGGTGGTGGCAGAATTGAGGTGGATGCCTGTGAAGATGTGTCTCCAAAGGTGGAGTCCTGCTCACCCTGCTGTTCTGCAGGCATGTATGCTGTGTGAATAAAATTACTTGATATAATCAGTCATGTAAGCTATGACAGGAGTGCTGCAAAACTATGACATGTGAAGTGTTGAGTGGCAAGATGGTATCCATTGCATTGCCATGCCTTGGTTACCATTCTGACATACACTGATTGCTAAGATTTACATGAGCCCATACAATGATTCCACTAACCTACAATGGTGTAGCTTTGGTCATTATGTGTACACCGAGGAGTGAGGATGGCAAGGCATACCTCCTTGTTATCCCCAATCATCAGGATACATGTGATGAACACAATTGAACCATTGCACCTTGAGTGATACAAACCTATTGCATGTACAGCACCTAGGTCTCAACAGCAACCACACTAGGGCCTATGAACACATCAATGCACCAGTGATGAACAATGACTACAGAGTCCAACCAATGAAGTCAGCAATACAAACAGAGACAGCAAGCACACAAACCAAAATGAACTGTGGAGCCCAGCAAGCAAATCAGCTGGAGGACACATTGGAAACACCCCAGGAAAGCTAAAAACCAAATACACAGCAAACATGTGGGCAGTTATTCAGTAGTATTGGAGGTTATTTCTCCTTTTTCCTATGTTATGCTATGGAGCCTATGCACTGATATATCCCAAGTTTGTGAGATCTTAGTGCATTGGCTCCACAGACTAACACAGGGATTTCAGAAGTGATATCACTGGAGATGTTATCTACACCTTCTCACATCTTTCTTACCCCTTAGTGAATATCCACCCTGGCATGGCTGAGCCTTAGGAATATGTTCTGCAGGGTGTTAATGGCAGTGAATGCCCCCTGCCCATCTACTCTGTTCAGGCTACATATGATACAGAAAGCTGAACCTTGAATAGTCCACTTGGACAAACTACCTACATGTACAAAGCATAGGTGTGATATGCATTTGATTGTATTATTTAATACCTCTGTATGTCTATTCTCTATTGTATAGTGCTGTGGAATTTGTTGGTGCTATATAAATAAAGAAAGAATAATAATATGCAGTAACATTACTACAAGAAACACACAAATTCTTTGCTATCCTCTGATGACTCTTTGTGTGCCAGGGGACTAGCCAATGTATTGTCAAACAATGCATCGATCATCCCTCTAGCACTCAAGGGGTTAGGTGCTGACCTATTTGTTGCTCTGTGTTTGACATTGTGGTACACATAACAGTTATTTATTTGTCTACAACATGATAGTCTACATTGATTGTGTTCTGTGAGTGTGATTGATGTAGACAGCATAGAAGGGGTTAAACAGGGACTTGACCATTCCGATTTGTGCCGGGTTTGTACTGTATTCTGTCCTTGTTTGACCCCCTCCAAGCTGTATTGCTGAACTTGTGGTGAGGGATGCTTGCCACTGGTGTCACTGTGTTGGGCCATAGTAGGTGTAAGGATTTGAGTGAAGTGCATGTAGGCCTTGATGCTCCTACCAGTGGTCTGGAGGCTGATTCCCTCTCTGGTGTCAGTTCCTCCTGGGACACCACTCACAGCTGTTGCTGACAGGTTCTGGCGCATGAGGTCTGAAATTTATGCGATGCAGGTTTAAGGTGTATGTGTATTTTGTTGGCCATCACTTGATAGCCATTCTGGTTAACGGAGATTTGAATCACAACGGGCTTTTTTTTATGTAACGCCGGTTTTAACTCCAACATTTGGATTGAGTCCTAAGTGATTTAACAAAATTTTCTGACACGGTATTCATGCAAGAAGATATAGCAAATGTGACTGACTTATTTACAGTTGCATCCATCAATGTCAATTTATGAGAGTCAGAAAGATTTTCCACAGATTCACAGGAGATATCCTGAATTTCAGGACTGCCCAAATGTCTTAAGAGAAATTAAGAATTCTTTTAGGTCTGACAGGTGGAGGGGTAGAGGGAGACCTATTTTTACTGGAAGTCATAGTAAATAAAATTCTCCAGAAAAAGAAAAATATATAATAATATAGTGAAGGAATAAATTAATTGAATGACCAATATGACTATATTATTGTAATTCAAGAAGAATATGAAAGAATTCAGTGAAAATCATTGAAATAAGGAGCTCAGAGGTAAACTGTCACCAATTGTTTTCATAAACTGTTTTGAAGAGTGCGCCACATCTCCATGCAACCACAGAACGAAGTTGACGGATAGCGCCCTTAACAAATATGGTCACTGCAATGAATATGACAGAATGAAGAGAGACAATGTATGAGTGTGAGCAATACCGGCATCAGCTCAGGGAGCACTGACAGAGTGGAAGGAGAACTGGAATAAAACACAGAGGTAACTATAACAACAAAAAGGACAAAATAGAAAAGGATAAAGAAGAAATAATGGAAAAACAAATACAGTAAAGTGTTAAGGTAAAACCAAAGCTCTTTTGATTCTGATTGATAAGGGTCTGGGGCAATATCATTCAACAGACATCTTGCTTTTTTATGTGGCTGAGTGTACATATCTGGGGATTAGGGTGGCAGCGACGACGGACTCCTTTTTGCAGTTGAATTTGATACCTACTATTCAATACTTTAATGATAAAACTATGGCATGGCTTCATCTGCCCTTAAATGTTATTGGTAGGTCGAACCTTATTAAAATGATTTTTTTGTCCAAATTTTTATATATTTTTCAAAATACGCCGGTTCCTATTCCAAAAAAATACTTCTGACAAATAGACAAAATAATTTCGCATTTTCTATGGCGAGGGGCACGGTACAGACTCAAGCTCACTACTCTCATGAGACCAAAACGAGAAGGGGGAATTGCCTTGCCCAACTTCTATAGGTACTATTTAGCGGCACAATGTCGGTATGCGTTAGTTTTTGTTTCTCCCCAGCCTCGTTACCAGACTACGCAAATAGATACATTATTATTACAGCCTGCTTATAGGCTGCCCCAGTTTTTACATGGTGGCCCTGCGGTTTTTAAACTTCGGACTCCATTAGTCACGACTCTACATGAGTTGTGGGTGGAATTAAAAAAGATGTTGGGGTATATAGCCATGGATCCGGATATCCCCTTATGGGGCACCGCGGGGATACACCATTTGCTGAGTAGTGAGTTTGATCCCTTGTGGGCTAGATGTGGGATCTATACACGTGGACAATTATACCAGGATAATTTGTTGAAATCCTTTGCACAACTGCACGACAAGTACCATGTACCACATAATCTCTTTTACTCATATTTGTGTATTAGGCATGCTTTTAGAGCTCAGTGGGGCGACCGAGCCCCGATGATTTCTATGTTTCCACTTCTTACTAGATTGTTGATTCTTGAGCCCCTGAGACCCCTCTCTTTCATTTACCAGTGGCTAGATTCTCACATGCAGTATCAGGAATTTCCTTCACAGAACAAATGGGAAATGGACGTGGGTCCTTTAGAGAACTGGGAATGGAACATGGCCAAGGCGGGACCAGCACTGTTGGCTACATCGACTAGACACCAGATGATACAGCTGAATATCCTACATAGAATTTATTATACGCCGATCAGATTGTACAAAATGGGGAATTCGGGCACCGACTGCTGTCACCTATGGATAATGTTCAGGGCACATGCTTGCATGTGATTTGGGAATGCCCTGGGGTCAGGAGGTTTTGGACAGAAATAATGCGCATTGTAGCCCTGGTGTTGGGGAGGCCTGTTCCTGTGGATCCAAAGATTTGTTTATTGTCTATTTTTCCTGATGAGGTTGAGACTGCAACAGACAGATCTCTACTGAGCGAGCTTTTGCTGATGGAGAGAAAGGTGGTGGCCTTGAACTGGATGTCAAACAGAGTTCCCAATTGCAGAGCGTAGATAAACCTGGTTTTACAGTGTATTCAACATTATAAATTGGTTTACTTACATCGGGGTACCCCAACTAAGTTCGACAAGGTCTGGGCACTATGGCAGACCTGGTGGACAGAGAGAGCAGATGGTGCTATGACTCCTGATGATGCGCAACTTTATAGTGAGAATGATTGATTGTGATCATATCTACTTGCTGTGTGGATAATTGTGATGTATAACTGATGTGTAGCATTGTGTGTGACCCTTGTGCGTAATGGAGTCCTATGTCGCTAATGGTTGGCAGGTGGGGGGGTTGCGAGCTTGGGAGAGAGAGGACTTGGGGGTGGGAGATATAGTAATAGATAAGTTAGGTTAGCTTTTATGAGTTTGGGTTATTGAAGCTGAAATAATAATGAAAAACCTCAGGTTGTCTCTGTACATTCTACTGATCTGCATATGTTCTTTTCATTGCTACTAAGGTCGATGTATTATTGTTGTATCTGTGTGATTTAACATGTGTTCCCTTTTTCTCTTTGTATTTGAACTGTATGGAGCAATCTGATAATAAAATATATTTAAAAAAAACAAAAAACGAAGCTCTAAGATGAGCTAAAAGATTATAAGGCTAGGAGGAAAAGGCAGCAAAAGGGTTAAACAGAAACTATATATACAAATATAAAATAAACTTTACAAACAAATATTTAACAGTTTAAAGGTAGTACGTATCCTCTACTGAAGCAACAGAAAGAGGATGAAAGTACTACAGAGTGGTAGTTTATGGGGGGCACTGTAAGGGGATTGGTAGACTGCACATTAAGGGGTGGGGTTACTTGTTTGAATTTTAAACATTTTTTTCTTATAATGTTTGTACCATTTACTTTGCTTTTATTGGAGTTAGTAAAGATAGTAAACATAATAGGAGCCTCATGTCTTGTAATAAAATCACAAATTAAGAAATCATTTAAATCCATACCTGGCAAACAAGTATAAGAATGTATGAAAATCAAACATAAAAAAATAATTAATTTTAACTGGTTTCATCATGAAATTGATATGTTGAATTGTGACTGAGGGTTTTAAGAGTTATCCACTGATTGAAATCTAATTACTGATCTATTTAATTCTACCTGAAGTTAATTTTATTTATTGAATTGACCAGTAATGTCACTTCAGATATTTTTGCTGTGTAATGTCTATTTTTTAAGCAGTTGCTGGCAGTGGATAATATACATTATTATTATTTATACTTTGGGATACAATAAAAACTAAGAAATAAACCAACTTTGAGTCCAGTGAATTTCAGCTGAAATTAATTCAATTCAATTCATTCAGTTACATAACATAGAAGGAAATATAAGAAAAGCCATATATGCTTAATTATTCCATTGTTCACTCAAGTGCAAAGTAAACATTTTAATTATTGAAAAGTTGTTGCAGTACCAGTGTATACTCAAACAGAAATAGAAACACATATGGATAAATTATAAATGCTCAACATTTATTCTGCTGTAGGTACTATAAGTATCTGATGAAACTATTACAATAGGCAATGAAAAATTTGAATTGCGGAACTGATATAAGAAAGGCCCTCATTCAGAGGTGGTCATACTTGTAAGACTGAGCTCCCTTGTTATTGTCAAAATCTTTTTGGGGCACCTAGATTTGCTCAGCCATGTAGACACCATACATAGACATTTCAGGATAATTCTTATAGGACCTATCATCCTATGGAGGATGAGGTATCCCTACAGTTAGCTTACCCTGAGCTCATTGGGCATCTGACCTTTCAGTTTCTAGAACCCCTCCAAGTCACAATATATCCAAACCAATGAAGCTGTTCACTGGATGGGGATGAGTGTAGAAAATATATGGTCAAAAGGAAGTGGTTTGAATGTAATTTTTGAAGGGCCAAAGTGGCGTGCAATGCATATAAAGATTCTTTTAAATTATTTATAAGCCATATTAATAAAAATTAAGGAATAAAAAGTACACAAATTATACTAAAATAGAATCTGAAATCAGGGTTTAGAGGTAAAAAGGAAGCACACAAAAAATGAAAAACAAAATTGAAGGCACCAGATGTGAGGATGGGACAAATGCAGTCTTGGTTAGTAGAACTAATAAATATTTACAGTAGTAAAGAGAAGATTGCTGGTCTATTGACCATCCATATCACAACCCACACCTAAGCTTTGTGGTGATGGATTGCTCAAAAGGGCAGCAGAGCCAAAATATGTTGCATCTCCTCCTTCAATAATTGATTACTCTTTGATCTTTCAAAGTATTCCTTTACACTTTGGATATTTTTGTATTTCTATGCTTAGAACGTGCATTTGAATGGTACACCAACCCAACAGATTGCTAAAGTCTATTACCTAGCTGAACTTGCTGACTTTCATCATTGCAGCAGTTCTCAGGACTCGCTATGTTACCCTTTATTATTGCCTTTACTCTGCTTCCCCCCAGCTCCTAGTTTAAAATCTCCTTTAGTCTTCAAGACATTGACTGAGATGCAGTAAAGATTGATACTATGGCAGTATGATTTTGTCAATGTGTTCAAAGCACTTCAACCTTTAGATGTAGACACACATCGGCAAATGCACTAAAATTTAAGGATGCAAGGGTAGGGGAGGAGAAGGTCCCAATTAGCATACAGGATTGTCAAACTGCTGTTGATGTGGAAGGTAGGGTTGGACGAAAAGCGAGAAAAATTTCCCACATAACTTTCTGTGAAGAATAGACGATTTTTGTATTTTCTTGTGAAAGTTTTCTCCTGTTCTCCAATGCAAAATGTTCCTACTTTTGGCCTATTACAGCAAAGTTTTCACCATTCTAACATATTTTTTCTTATTCTACACATTTTTCACATATACTAACATTTTATTTGTCTCCTATTCCAAAACATTTTTCTCCTATGTTTATCAGGGTGCAACATTTCCTAGCACAATATTACTTCTTCTTCTGTAGTGTACAAATAAGTAACTGAAAGCCAAAGCTGTGAGTCCTACAGCAATATATGGCTTGAAAAATGTGTTAGCATGCAGAATGCATTTGTCCTTTGCCCACAACGCTTAATTCCTGCTTAAGTGACACTGGCACATATTCATTATGATGTCAAGTGATTAAAAAAATTAAGTACAACCAACAACGGGGCAAAGGTGTATGGTAGTGGTGGTGGGGGACTGGCATAGTGTGACTGGTGGGATCTTGACAAACTGCATCCATTCGGAAGGAGAGAGATCATCATCATTTATTGCACATGCTGCAGCAACCATTGCTGCAGTCAGTTTTTGAACTAACACTTTACTCCCACATCCCTGAATTGCTTCACCTTTCCCCCTCCTGCTTGTGCATTTGCTAGACATTACTCAACTACTGTGTGTGCCTTTACTCTCTACAGTACACAACTGATGGAGTGTGATGTCTTGCCTTGGCCCTCAACAAAATTCTCAATGTCGTCTACTGTCTATCAAGTCTGCCTCAGTCACAGAGCTCATATCAAGCTCCCAGTCAGTTGTCAAATATATTTATTTGTTTAATTATTTATGTATTTTTTGTATTTTATTTGTCATTTTTATCTTTTTAAGTTGTTCACCCTATCTTCTCACAGTTAGTCCAAAAAATATTTAACCAAAGAACAAAATTGTCTTCTTTCCCCAGACTTTCCCAGTACAGAGACAATAAAAACAATTTAACAGGCAATTTGGACCCCAGCTGCCTGTGTCTTTCCAATCAGTAACACCACATTTTGGGGTATTCCTCCCTTCTTCTCCCCCAGATTCCCCTAATACATAGAATAAATGTCCTACCTAAATGACTTTCTAAACTAAGCTTCAATTCCCCTATATTTGCCTATCTTCTCTAGCTCAAAAACTAGCTGCTCTCTCTTCTCACAAACACAGAATGGCATGCTGTGTGAGCCTGACACTTTTGCATATGGATTTATAAAAGTGTAGTAGAGAAAAATGTTTCTCCCCATTGATTTCAATGCAGTGAGCTAGGCCAAAAAATCCGGAAAACAGCACTTTTCCCAGAAAAATGGAAAGTGCCATTTTTCACCAATTTTGGTTTTAGAAGAAAGTTTTCTCCCATCTCTAGTGGACGGAATGCCCTCCCTTTCACATCACCAGCATTAAGACAATCATGAAGTCAGAGAGCATTCTCTTTGTTGCCCCACTTGGTCAGTTGGGGAGTGGAGAGGATCCTTTCAGCACCATAAACAGCATCCCTTTGAGTACCAGTACAAGGGAGTGACAACTGCACACTTACACAGCACATAAAGACAGGCTTATGCAAAGTTTGGGTGCTCTCTTTCAGCTCCTTAGCTTCCAACAAGAGTTTATAATATACAATGTAAAGATAGAGAAAAGCTCTCACCAGTAGTTGGTTATCACCAATGTGTATTTATTCAGCATACATAATGTACAGAAGTACTCACTTAAGGCAGAAATTATCTGAGGCCATCAGACGTTTCAGGGGTAAGCGCCCTTCCTCAGCTCAGCCTACTACAAAGAGATTGACTTTTGTATTGTATTGCATATTTTTATTTATATAGCGCCAACCAGTGTACTTGTCACTTTACAGTTTACATTTAATACAGAAGGGGTGCAATAAGTGCAGTGATTAAGTGCTTATAAAGACAATCATAAGGAGAACAACAGGTGAGTATATATAGGATAAAAGGTCCCTAACCTGTAGAACTTACAATCTAAGCTCTAACCACAGATGCCTATGGTCACAACCACCATTAAGTATACCCCCTTCCCTAATGGAGCAACGCCCCACTCCGAAGCATCACAGATGTCCAACCTCTGATGTCATCAGAGTGTGACGTCTCATGACGGTCATCATAACATCACACCATCTTATAAACAAAGCCACGTGATATTCCTGGAAACTCATGCATCTATCTCAGTGTTGGGTATATATACAATATCAGCTGAATCATATTCTGCAGCATGAAGTCCCATGTTTGGCAATCTACAAAAAAACACAACAGTAAAAACTTGCATTAAAAACCTCCAAATATGTGCCATATCAGAAGTACACTCTACAACAGATAACACTGTATATAGAAATGGCTCAAAGTAAGAGTACACATTATTCACAAGTGTTCAAACTGCCAAATCTTTGGCAAATAAAATCACAGTTTACAGATATCATCTATATTCTGTTCGCTCATTGAGTCCAAATGGAGCAACTGTACTTAGTTTATAAGTCCATCTAGCTTCTCTTTGGAGCAGTACCATATCCCTATTACCCCTCTTTTCAGGAGCATTACCTGTTCCAATACTTGGTATCTCATCTGTGATATGTAGTGTCCTATTTGATTAAAATGTCTATCCACAGATGTATCCTTATGTGTCCTAATGTTCGATTTGTGTTGACCAAACCTGCCCTTTAGTGCTTTGGTTGCTTTCCCAACATATCCCAGGCCGCATGGACCAAGTAGGCCACAAACGTACTGAGGTACATGAAGAAACCTTTTATTTAAAATGCCCTCCCTGTTCGTGGATGTGTGACCTCGTCACCTTTGATCACCCCATTACAATGTAGATACCATGTATTTGAGTGGATAAGAAAGTCTGTTCTTCCGTTCTCTCATTCTGCAAATACTATTCTATCCCTAAGGTTCCTGGGTCTCTTGTATGTCATGCATGGTTTTTCTTTAAACAGATGACCTATCGTTAGATCACTTTGTAAAATGTGCCAATTTCTAAGAATGACATTCTGTATGCTTCTGGAGTGAGTAATAGTATTGTATGTATTTATAAACTTAATTTTGTTATCTGTTTGTTTCGTTCTCTTTACCAGAAGTGCTTCTCTGGGAATAGTGTTAACACGTTATTTGGCTATTGCCAATATCTTGTGGTCGTATCCTACTGCCATAAACCTGTCAATTACATTATCAGTGACACTTATGTACATTATGTATGCTGAATAGATACACATTGGTGATAACCAACTACTAGTGAGTGCCTTTCTCTTTCTTTGCATTAAAAAAAGTACACCAAGCAGTACACAATCATCCCCTAAACTCTGTATCATATTTCGCACATGTTGTGAAAGTCCAAGGGAACAAGTCAGTGTCCATGGGGATTTGTGGATACCAGCTAACCCCCAGCCTTGTCCCCTTGCTCACTGGTAGCCACTGAACCCGATGTACACTGCCTGGTCCCCAGACTTTTTCCCTTGCCCACTGGTAGACACAGATCCCCACCGACACTGTCTGATCACCTATCACAGTGCCTGTGATCTTTCTGTCACTCTCATCTGTGGCAGACTGTGATTTGTTCGGTTGGTTTGGCCCGCCCCTTGGTGACCTTTTTATACCTGACGCTTACATCTGTCAGATGCCCTTTCGTGGTGTTTCTGAGCCAGACTTGCTGTTGCTGTGTTCCTGAATCCGGATTCCTGTGTACCGACCTTGGCCTGTTCTGACTACTCTCCTGTGTTCCTGATCGTGTATGACCCGGCTTGTCTGAGAATCCTCTACGTGCTACGACCTGGCCTGTCTGAGAATCTTCTACGTGCTACGACCCGGCTTGTTTGAGAATCCTCTACGTGCTACGACCCGGCTTGTTTGAGAACCCTCTACGTGCTACGACCTGGCTGGCTGACTTCCTGCCTCAAGATCTTCGCGGCTGCCTGGCTTGTTGTCGCCGCTGCGACATTCTGAATCCTGCATTGCTGTGCCGAGCTAGTGTGACCACTACCCTCCTGGGTAACCCATCCATCTGTGCAGAGTTCCTTGCCGACTTGCATAAGCTGAGCCTCTTGTACCGAGCCTTAATACGTTGCAGAGCTAAGCTACCATACCGAGCCTGGGAGATTCAAACGTACCTATTAACCCTTGCACTGCCGCTTCTCTCTGACCGGACCTTTCTAAATACAGCACCGTTACCTTGTAAGTCTACTGCTGCTGAGTTGGCCGCTACTTGGACGGCGACTCCCGGTTACGTTTGCAGAGTAATCTATCCTGTCAGGCCGGTTGGGCGTCCTTTGCTCTTGGTCTCACGGTTAACGACGGAGGTGTCTGGTGCGGCTATTGGTGGCAAGGTTAGGTTCCAAGCTCTTGCTCAATCCGTAGGTAAACGCCTGCGGGGGCTATTGGCTCGTGTTGTGCTTACATTGGTCTCCGGTTATACGCCCTTGGGGGCTAAAACGCCAGCTTCGCATCTCAGGCTAGTCTCGATCATGCCCGTGGGGGCTACATACTCTTGCACTTGCAGGCTCACTGGTCTATTGACGAACGCCCGTGGGGGCTATCTTGGGTTACTGTGCTGCTATAACTTACATTGGTCACTGAACATCTACTACTCATCTTTATATGAACTCTGTGCTGTGCACATTTGCTCAGTTTATCACTACACCACACGGGTGTGCCAAACCCCACAGCTGAGACTGACAAATTGTTCTCATACACCCTTTAGGGTCCTGTGCCCTATTCTCTGTTCCTATGTTGGGTACCTTCTGTACATTATATTAAAGCTATGTGTACTGTGTAATAGCTTGCAATTGTTGCTTTCAACTGTAGAGGGCGATCCTTTGTATTTCATTTCTTTTAATAAAAGATTGTTTTATTTTACCTACTGGTCTGAGTGTCAAAACAAACCGTTACATCACCCCAGTCTTATTCCCTTGCCTACCAGTAGTTACAAATCACCATGGGCACCACCTGGTAATGGGAACAAGGATGGGGGATATAAGTCAGTGTATTTGGGGCTAACACACAATGGTAATGTTCCCCATGTAGCCCTACAAAATTTACATTCAACATGCTTCCCCACAGTTAATATTCAATATATGGTGGCCCCACACACACACATACACACACACAGTGACAATTCAACAAACGCTTGCCCACATTTCATATTCAACATATGCTGCCCACCACACATTTACAATTTGACATATGCTGCTCCACATACACAGTGACAATTCAACGCATGCTGTCCCACAGTTCATATTTCGACATCTGTTGCCCCCATACACAGTAACAATTTGACATATGCTGCCCCACAGTTCATATTCAATATATGCTGCCCCCACACACAGTGACAATTTGACATATGCTTTCCCCACACAGTTAACCCTTCAAGTGCTAGAGGGGTACACAACACATTGTATTGTATATGTCAAATTTTAACTGTGTGGCAGCATGTTTAACATAAGTATTGTGGGGAAACATGGGGAACATCACCATTGCGTGTTAGCCAAACATACACTGACTGATACCTGCCAGCCTTATTCCCTTGCCCAGGCAGTGCCCATGGGGATTTGTGGCTACCAGTAGGCAAGGGAACAAGGATGGGGAGGTTAAAAAGGTTACATGGGGATCTGTGGCTGCCAGTGGACAAGGGAACAGATCTGGGGGCCAGGCAGTGTACATGGGGTTCTCTTTTTACCAGTATGCAAGGGGCAAGGCTGGAGGGCAGCTGGTAGCCAGAAATCCCCATGGATGCTGCATGAACCCCTGCCTTGTTCCCTTGGGAGTGCACAACATGTATGAACTATAAAGCTGAGGGGATGATTGTGTACTGCTTTGTGTACTTTTTAACTCTTTGAGTGTCACAGGGGTGTGCAATGTGCTACCCTATGGTACTAAAAAGGATTAAGGGAGAGATGCTGTTCTTGGTACTGAAAGGATCATCTCCACCCTTCAACTGAGCAAATGAGGTGGCAGAGATAATGATTTCAGACTCCAGGGTTATCTACTGCTAGTGATGTGTGAGGGAAAGCATCCCTTCCACATCAACAGCAATTCACAACCCTCCAAGCTTGTGATTGGTTGAGAGCTGTTACTTCATAGAAAACTCCTAGCAGAACCTAACTTAACCAGACTCAGGTAGGCGAAGTTGAGACTGTGAACTCCAACAGCAGAGGTTGCTATTGGAGTTTAGTGCATGTGGTAAAGTGTCACATTAACATATAACCCCCACCCCTCCATTTGACAATGATATCTCATTATCCTACATTGTCTTATGGAAATGAATCATTATGTTGCATTTCCATACTGAAATTGGATATTGTCGATGTGATGACTGAGTGAAAATGTGTAAATCTGTATCTTTATGCTGTATACATTATCTCTCAATAAACAAAAAAGTGTATTAAGAAAAAAAATGTGTAAACCTGTTTAAGGCATGCTGTATGGATTCAGATGTGGGTGGATTTTTGTCGGATTGATGGGGATATGATGTTGAAGACCCTTTAGTGCATACTGTTGATTTGCCTTCAAAACTGCTCTGACAGGACATTGACATTATGAGCCCTGTCCGACCATGAGTGCATCTCCCCCATCCTAGCCCTAAGCACAGGAGCACCAAAGAGTCTGTAGCCAACATCAAGATCAAACGCTCCTTCTTTCAACACTTTCTCAGCCATAATTTAATCTGGTAGGATTTAAAGGATACCGTATTCAAGGTCCTAGCCTTAAATTTGTTTCACAATTTCCTGAACTCAACTTTATGCACCACTCACTTTAAATGACTTGGGCAATCATACTTACCTATAACAAGACCACTGAATCATCATGTGCCCCTCCCATAAATCTGTTCAATATGCTAAACCCAAGCATCTGGGATACAGCAGATTTGTATTTAAAGACCGGATGACAGATTACCCTTTCTCCTAATGCTGGAATACTATATTGTCACGACTTGTCTAGGCCTCTTAGAGCGCTGTGTCCCTGGATCATAGTTGAATAAACCTGTTATAAGGATGCTATTTTTAAGTAGACTCCCCCAACGTTGTTTTGAGGGGCAAGACTAATCAGATCTGCCCTCCCAGGTCTTTTACCTTGCTTACCCTTGTTGAATTTACATGGCTATTTATTTCAGGTTCAGGAAACTAAAATATATTGCAATAAATAGATATATATTCTTAAACATCAAATGAAGGGCACCTTTGTAGGTATGTTTTGAATGTTAAACAAATTGTCACTCTTTCCTAGATTGTATTTCCCTTTAATACACTGAATGTTTCTAAAATCATTGAACTTGCCTTTTCTGGGTTTCATACTAGGAGCATATACACTTGTTCACTTTTTTATCTGGGATCCCCATTCAGAACCTCCTGTACCCTAGTTCTCTTTGTAAATGCTGCAAAAGATATAGGCTTCCAATATACCTTTTAAAATGAATTAATCTCACTCTTCTTCCCACAAATATATAATTTCTTAGTATGAGAATAGGTTAATGTTTACAGTAATGGCATGCTTTTGTATTGAAAGAAGTTTTCTTGAAGGTAAACTATATCTACAGTTTTGTTTAAAGGGATAGTAATGTTTCATAATAAAAGCAGCTCTAATTAATCATCATAGTATTTGGACTTTGGAGAATGTTATTTCAATTCTGTCAGAGTTGTAGTTCAAGAGTAATTCAATGACAAAGTATCCCCCTCCTGCCTCTTTTACTGATGTAACACTGTTCAGCCAGATCAGAACGGAGGTGCCCAGGTAGACTGCAGAGAGGGACAATCTTCAAGTAAGCTAAGGGAAAAACCTGAAAAACTTGTCAAGGGGCACAGGGCTTTCATTGTTCTCATAGGAAGAAGATGGTCCTCTGCTGTTATCTGTCTGGTCTATGGATTGGATTGCACATCTGAGAAGAGATGGCTTACACTAGGTAAAAGGGGCAGGAGGGGAAACTTTGCTTGTGAATATCTCTCAAACCATAAAGGTTTGAGAGATTACACTTATATCGTTCTTCATGTTTTTCTAATGCCTACAAAATAAAATAAAGATAAAATGAAGTATTATGATAACTTTAAGCCCTTGAGGATCAGATAGCATCATGAAGCAATGCATTGTATACCTCTCTGGGCCCCAAGGTGTTAACAGAAGCCTTACCTATGTAGGTCTTCTTCATATTTCAGTCATAAATACATAGTTATATTTTTGCATAGTATTTGCAGTTGAATGTATTTGCTGTGCATTGTGCAAGTCTATTTTTAGCTTTCAACTCCACACAGTATGAAAGGGACTTCATCAGTCTGAATATTTTTAACCATACAGAAAATATCCATGCCTATGTGTCTGGAACATGGAAATCTCCCTAAGGCATTAATATGTCCCTGTTCAGTTACATTACATCAATGTGTGAAGGACACATTTCTAAGCAAGTCCTTCTATTAGACATATTAATAGAGACTTAATTCAATATTTAAATTCACCTTTAGAAGTGAAACCTTCTCCACTGATGTTTTATCAGAACAGATGTATATTAAAAGTTGACTTGGCTTCTTAAGTTATTTCAAATGTACTGCTGGATATTTGCACAGTATTATTCTATTTAGATTTTGTGATGTAATATTAATTATGGATAATATGTGCAGGCATCAGTTGCATGTTAATCTTTTGAGAAGATTTAATTTGTTAAAAAAACAAGCACATTATTATTTTCTACATCTATTCTGATTTCAGCCTGTATATTCTTGATTCATGCACAGCCACTCACTTTATACTCACCAACATCAGTTCATATTTGTATTCCAGTAGTACTTTCTGTCTTCTAAAATATACTTTAGAGATTTTTTTTTAAACATTTTTATTGAGAGGACAGTAGTAAAGCATTACAAACTCAATGATAATACACATAATGATCGAATAAGAGAAACACTGCATACAGTCAAGTAAATATCATAGCAGGGAGGTACAGCTGTCCCATTTAAATTTTTAATTTAAAGACACTAAACTATACTGAACCAAAACTACCCTCCCCTATCTCCAACCCTAACTGAGACCCTAAAAGGACTCATCCCTCCCCGGGAGACGAGCACAACACCTCCTCCATTAAGTATTTAGAAACGTAGCAGATAACTGCTTAGACATCAAATTGTAAATAGACATCTAGATAAATTAATAAGTAGCCATGGTCTCCAGGAACAGCACAAATGGAGCATAAAGTAATATTTAATAAACAAATATGCAACACATAGCCCTCATTGATAGAGAATTCTAGAGTTATAATAAGAAGTCCATAGACCCCATATTTGGTGGAATTTGTTCGTGGTGCCTCTATGCAAGTAAAGTGCCTTATAGTGAGGAATATTATGGGCCACTAAGGCAATCCATTGGTCATGCCTGGGGGGGGAGTTCTGACATCCATGATTGTGCCACCACCTTTCGTGCCATAATCAACAGTTCTCTAATTAGTACAGTATGAAAGTTTGAATGGAGCTGATCAGGGAGAATAGAGAATTTACACAGCTTTGGAGAAAGCGACACATCCCACTGCACCACCACCGACACAGTATGGAGCACTGCCACCCAAAACCCATGAACCAGGGGACACTCCCACAGAAGGTGCAAGAAGGCAGAGCCTGCCCCCTCCCCCGCACCTCCTGCAATGATCTCTATCCATCCTGCTCATCTTAAAAAGACGCACAGGAATGTAATAGGGGCTGTATAAGATTTTGAGCTGGATCTATTGATGCCTGGCCGTAGCTGCTACCAATTCAGGGCTCCTCAAAGCTGTTTCCCATTCACAGTCCTCAAAGGCACCCACATCAGCCTCCCATTTAAGTCTGAGTCCATCCTCCACCACCATAGAAGCCTTAACTAACCACGTATAAATTAACGAGACAGGTCTAAGGGGCTTTCTCTTTTTAGCCAATGTAACCAGTGGAAATTCTTGTATGTTAGGAGTATTAACACCCCACAAGGCATTCAAAGCATGTTTCAGCCATAGATACAAATAAAAAAGGTAGTAGGAACATTGAACTCCTCACACAGCTGATTAAAAGTTTTTAAGACATTGCCCTGGTACACATGACCAAGTGTAGAAATACCATATGCCGACCATAATCGACCAAACTCCAAATGCCGAAGGTGTATCAACCCCTCTGACCCCCCAGAGAGGAACACCAGGGTCCCATGCCTCAAAGTTTGAATTAAATTCGATACTTGACCACCCACTACAGGCTGTCCGAGATGTGACGGGGGATCCCTAAGCACACCAGGACCCAGCAAAGGAATGTGCGACAGAGAATAACCTGGCTTGAGCAGAGATTTCTCTATTTTATGGAAGGTGTGCAAGGTATCAGGTAGAACATATGCGAGTGTGAATTGCCCCTGTGAAGCTAGGTAATAATTATAAAAATCAGGAAGGGCTATTCCGCCCTCACTTGCTGGACGCTTCAGAGTGGAAAGCTTAATCCTAGATTGACTTCCTGACCAAAGAAAGTTCCTAATTATCTTGTCAATTACAGCAAAGTAACGTTTAGGGACCGGCACAGGAGAGCCCTGGAAGACATACAAAAACTGTGGGAGAAACACCATTTTGATCAGGTTGGAGCGACCAATGACATTCAGTGGCAGTGAAAGCCAAGAAGTAGTTTTACATTAAAATTGTTCAATTAGTGGTTCCAAGTTGTCTCTCACATAACTGTCCGCGGATGTGGTCACCAGGAGCCCCAGATACTTTACCGAATGTTCGTATTGTAAGGGAGCGGACAGCACAGGACCCCCGTTGAGGATCGGATTTATAGGGAGGATGGATGATTTAGCCCAGTTTATTTGCAATCCCGAATAATTGCCATAGGTGTTTACTAGATTTAGAACATGTGGAAGGAATCTAGAAGACGCTCCCAAAAACAACAGTATATCATCCGCATATAGTGCCAATTTCTCCTCTCTGCTGCCCAGCACAAACCCCTCCACCAGCTGGTCATTTTGGATCAAGCTGGCTAGTGGTTCAATGGCCAGTGCAAACAGCCCCGGTGACAAGGGACATCCCTGCCGCATACCCCTTTCAAGTGCAAATGACCCCGACCGGACTGACCCAGTCAAGACCTTAGCAGTTGGGTTTGCATTGAGAAGTTGTACCCATTTCAGAAAAGTCTGCCCAAATCCAAACCCCCATAATGTACACCAAAGTTAACCTCACTCCACGGAGTCAAATGCCTTAGATGCATCAAGGGATACCACCATTCTATGGCCAACATTATCGTGCTTTGTATGTAGGTGAGAGCAGGGCTTAAAATGTTAAGTCCTTTGCTACTAGCCAGACCTGAAAAGTTACTCGCCACTGCAAGCCATAACATACCCACCAGGGTTGAATTTCTACTCACCAGGGCTGAATTTTCACTCACCATTGGCTAGTGGCGAGTGGAAATTTTGAGCCCTGGGTGAAAGAATAGTCTTCTTAGATTGTGAAACGTTGATTTCCCGGGCATAAATCCGGCCTGATCCGGATGAATAAGATCTGAAATCACTAGATGTAATCTTGTTGCCAAGACCTTGGCCAAAATGTTGGCATCCAAAGTAAGCAAAGAGATAGATCGCTACGAGTCACATTTAGTTAAGTCCTTGCCCGGCTTAGGGAGCACCACTATTGTAGCCTCAGTAAGGGACAATGAAAGCCTACCCACCTCCAAAGCTTCATACAGAGTGTTGAGTAATTGTGGAGCCAATATGTCAGCATACCTCCTGTACTACTCAGCCAGTAGTCCTTCACCCCCAGGTGATTTACCCGTGAGGAGAGAGTCGATGGCCACCATCGAGAGTAGAGAGTAGAATAAAAGTCTGTAAACACATCGTTAACGCCCATTTCATCATGTATAAGATTCCCAGCTATGTCATATATAGTCGTTACGCTGCTACTGCCCTCCCTGGCTCCCACCAAGTGGGATATACGTTTTCCTGCTCTATCCCCATTTTCAAATAATTTCTGCTTCTGATACATCATGAAATTTACATTCTGCTCCATTAACGCAGCATTATAAACAGAGGAGGCAAGCAAGAAGGAATCATATGAAATAGTGTCACTTTTGTCAACATATAATCTTTCTGCCATGGTAACCTCTCTCTCCAATTGGCCTAGTTTATCCCTCATATGTTTTTTGTGTGTAGCAATTAATGAATCAAGTGAACGTTGCGCCACCGCCTTCGCCACCTCCCAGACCACTCCCTGCGACGCAGAACCCTCATTGAAGCAAAAATAATCTGTCAGTGCGGCCCCGTGACTTGTAGCAATATGATCAATAGACAGCCAGTATGGTTGAAGTCGCCAACTAGGAGTTGAGTAGTCTCTACCCACACGGAGACATAAACGCATCGGAGAATGATCTGAAGTAACTCTAGGCAAGTGAAAAAAATCATCAACCATATGCCAGGCGTGACCAGAGACAAACGCATGATCAATTCTAGACAGAGATTTATGAGTTGGAGAATGGCATGAGTATTCCCTAACGTTAGGATGAAGAGTTCTCCATGTGTCAATGAGATTCATATCCCCTAGAAAACTTAAAAATTTAAGCCTAGGGGCTAGAAAGTCACCGGATCTGGTACCCATCCTATCTAAAGCATTGTCAGTGTACATGTTGAGTTCCCCCATAACAACAAGACAACGACCAGGCTTTGCAGATATATATAGAAGAGCCTCCTGTACAACCTCAGGCACAAAAGGTGGAGGAATGTAAATATTCATTAAAATGACCAGGATGCCAGAAATCAAGCAGTCCAAAAAGATGTACCTACCCAATGGGTACATCATAAAACATATCTCAGTCTCCATGGGACACATATCACAGAGCATGTTCATACATACATCAGCGTCCATGTATTGAGATTACACACACAGTGTACTAGTATAATGACCCCCACTCCACCCACCCCCCAGTAGCTAGGTCAGTAGTAATCATAAGGCATAGTTCTCAAAAGTCCATGAAGCAACAGCAAATATACAGTAGTGCCGTGAATAGTGAGCCGCCAGTCACATATATTACCCCCATCTACAAAGCCTTGATCCAGCTCATAGCTTCAGCCTCAGATGTGAAGAAGGATGTAGTTCCATTGTGAGTTACACGAAGTCTAGCCGGGTATAACATGTTGTAAGAGGGGGGGCACTGGAGAGAGCAGCTCATGAATAGAAGCCCGCTGCGTGAGGTGAGGTACACATGAAGCCAGGCCTGTAATATGCTCATACAATGTAGAAGGTTTTATACAGCGCTACCTGACCTTTGACCTACTATAAAGTCAGAGAGTATGAAGAAAAAATGGTAGGGTACAGCAGTTTATCTGTAATATTGGTAACACAATATATTAGTCCAAAAAATTCAATTGATAAACAATTGTATAATCTTATACTATCCCTGTCACCAAGTTCCTAGGGCATATTCTCCTTTGCTGCTTGTCTCAGTCAGTGTTGCAGTTCAATCCCAGGAGGGTAATCGTCATGCATAGAAAAAGAGAATAGGGAAGGGCGAGACAGCGCAATAAAATCTAAGTGTAGTATTTATTGAGTCAAAACGTAGTACAAATAATAAGAGAAGAGCATATGATCTTTGGAAGATAAAATGCTAAGTTTAACCAAAATTAAAAAAATAAATAATTTAGGCAATAAAAGAAAATAAAAGATCCAAACATTAAGCGGACTATATGTCCTATATGGAGAGAAGCTCTCTACATATAAATTGGAGGACTCGTAAACAAGATATTTCTGGACTGGTACATACAGTAAATTCACGTCTAACAAACACACATAGAGCGTGATGGGGGAGCTACGGAGATAAGACTAACTGGTAGTGCGCTAGTAACAATGGCCTCTTACATTCGATACAATGATCAGTTTGTAATCAAAGTGTCTCGTTCACATTATAGTGTGAGTGGACTCTTACTTCAGTTACATGATGTGTCTTAGCGTGTCACAAACCAGAGATGCCTTCATATTCTCCGCTCCAACCTCTTTCCGATCCTTGTTCATGTCGTGTGGCGCTCTCTACACCCCGGTCCGCGTCCTCGTGTTCTCCGTTGCGGGCAGGCACTTGGAGCCGCAGGCAAATATTTCATTCAAGTGGCAGGTAGATCCTTCAAGTTCCGAAGGATCTGATGTAATCAATGTATTATAATTCTGTAAAACGTCTTCTGTTGGATTACTTTCACTTTTCAAGATGAACTTTGTATGTCAAACGTAGCATCGTTTGACCTAAAGCTAATTGTCATGCCTTCTGGGAAAAAGAATAATTTTGCAAATGCTTGGAAATCCTAAGGGCATGGCATATTAGGGGTCCCTGATCATAGAGTTGGGAACAACTGCTTTTGATTACATTAGAACTAAATGGAAAAAGAGCTAAAAAAGTGAATCTTTTTAAGACTCCAGCAACTGCATTCTGCTAACTGCATCCTGCCAAGGTTAATTCAGGATGCATAGCAAATAATATAAATGTCCACAGAACTCCGTTGAAATTGACAAATTTAGAGATTACATTACACTCGAACAGCCTTTCATTTGAGAGCAATGCAGCATTTTTTCCTTAAGGCAGTAGAAGTATGAAAATAGGTCTGCTTGACCACAAAAGAATGCATCCATACATGCTCCCCAAATGTCCCCAAGTGCCCCCAATCACCCTTGCCATATGCCCATCAGTCAGAATGATTTTCTGTGATATAATACGAGTTTGAAACTCATTGCTGTGTAATGTGTTACAAACTTGTTGGCAATAGAGGAGGTTGAGTTATAGTAACATTACTACTGAACTACCCTAACACCCCATACTAGGCTAACACAACCTATGATTAACTTCTCCATTGCCACATTAGCTTGAAATGCATTGCAATACATGTGTTGCCATCATCCCAACAGTGGAGGGGTTAATCATTTCTGATCCTGGTTTTACTTAATGCGAATTATAGGTTGTATTAGAACACCAAACCCTAAAATAGCCATTTACATTTTTAAGATTTCAAAAATGCAATAATATTGAGCTGGTAAATAATGTGCATGGAATACTAGTGTAAATAAAATCAGCTAATCAACTAGCTTCAAAGAGTTAGGACAGAATTCATGAAAGGATCACCAGGACAGTCTATCTGATAACCTAACCTCCTGTTCATTTGTGATCATTGATAAATAGCTTTGGCTACACCAATGACATGCAACAACATATATATATATATATATATATATATATATATTTTTTTTTTTTTTTTTTTTTAGGTACAAGTACATAGCCACAGAACAAATTACACAGTTTTCATCCATATAAGTAGGTGTAGATGATAACATCCATATACAAGCCTATTAAAGAAGTCTGTCCATTTTTCATAACATAGCAGCTCATAACCTAAAACATCCCCTTACCCAAAAACATCAAATGTAACTAAATTACCCCTTCCACCCACTAATTATACCACATTCCCTAGCAGGCTGAGCACCCCCCAAGTGACGAGCACCACGAGGATGATATGAAAACACATTGGTGTTAACTGACTGTCAAGGATTTGAAGGACTGCTAACCAGTGTCTATCACCATGCATCCCAGATGTGGTAACATTGTGTGATGGAACTTCTGTGCAGGTAAAGGCACTTATATTGAAGGAGATTGTTGTTGACTAGTAGGGGTGGGCAAAAGTGATAAAAATTTCTCACATGACTTTTCACGAAAAACTGACGATTTTCTCTTTTCTTGTGAAAGTTTTCTCCTTTTCTCCAATGCAAAATGTTCCTCCTTTTCATCTATTAAAGCAAATGTTTAGCCTATTCCATCACATTTTTCTCCTATTCTAATATATTTTTCTCCTATTCAACACATTTTTCTCCTGTCCCAACACATTTTCTCCTGTTTCCTATGGTGCAACATTTCCCAACACAATGTTATTTATTCTGAGGGCTGTAGTGGAGAAATAAGTAAGTGAAAGTCAAAGTTGTGAGTCCTACAGCTACATATACCTTGAAAAATGTGTTAGCATGCAGAGTGCATTTGTTCTTTGCCCATAACACTAACTTACTACTTAAGTGACACTGGCACATATTCATGATGATGTTAAGTGAAAAAAAAATAAAGTTCAACCTACAATGTGGCAGATGTGTACAGTAGTAGTGGTGGGGGACTGGTGTGGTGTGATTGGTTGGGACATTGACAAACTGCATCCACCCTGGGAGGTGAGGGATCATCATCATTTATTGCACATGCTGCAGCAACTATTTCTGCAGTCAGTTTTCAACTACGACTTTACTCCCACGCCCCTGCACTGCTCCACCTTTTCCCCTCACCTTTTGTGTTTGCTGGACATTACTCAACTACTGTGTGTGTTTTTACTCTCTACAGTACAAAACTGATGGAGTGTGAAGTCTTGCCTTAACCCTCAACAAAATTCTCAATGTCTTCTGCTGCCTATCAAGTCTGCCTCAGTCACAGAGCTCACATCAGGCTCCCAGTCAGCTGCTTGTCTCATAATATATTTATTATTTTCATTATTTATTTATTCATTTTTAAAATTTGTTATTTTTGTTTTATTATTTTTAATTTATGTATTTTTTTAGTTGTCCACCCTATCTTATCACAGTCAGTCCAAAAAAATAAATATAGACTTCCCCAGCACAAAGACAATAAAAGCAAATCAGCCAGCAAACTGATCCACCTCTGCCTGTGTCTTGCCAGTCAGTCACACCAAGTTTTGGGGTATTTGGGGTCAACCTCCTTCCTCCCTTCTTCTTCCCCAGAGTGCCTCTAGACTTCCCTAATACAGAGAACAAATGTCCTGCCTAAAAGACTCCCTAAAGTAAGCTTCAATTCCCATTTATTTGCCTACTAGTAGAAGAGCCCGTGTACATGGGCCACAGTGGTGGGCTGTTGCAGTGCAGTCATGCCCAGTAGAGACTGCCCACGCCGAGGCTGATACACAGCTGGACGCTCCGAAGTCAGCTCTCCGGTCTGACTTCGGAGTGCCCAGATCTGTATCAGCCTCGTCACAGGCAGTCTCTACTGCACATGACTGCAGCACGCGCAGTAGTCTCTACTGCTCATGACTGCGTTGTTACAAACTTTGTAGCAAATTATTATATGGGATCTTCTCTAGCTCAAAACATGCTGCTTTTTCCTCTCAACAAACACAGAATGGAATGCTGTGAGAGCCTGACACCCTTTTATATGGCTATAGAAAAGTCGAGAAAACTTTCATGTGGTGGGGAAAATTTTTCTTCCTTTTGATTTCAATGCAATGAGGTGAAAAAAGCAGGAGAATGGCTCTTTTCACTGGAAATTATTTGCCAAGCGGGAAGTGCCATTTTTTGTGAATTTTGGTTGGAGGGGAAGTTTTCACCATTCTTATTGACCAGTAATCCAACCACCACAACTAGGAGGTATCTCTGACATCCATACTAGTGCAACCTCCTTCTATGCTATAACAGCAGCTCCCTGACTAGGGTGCTATTGGTAAACTGATTGGGTAAGATATAGTAGACACGTCTTATTGGTGAGAGGCACCCTCCACTGAACCACTGTTGAAATTACATCCACCACTTCCCTCCATTAACATTGAACTGCTTGACAGACCCATATCATATGCATAAATGTTGCTCCTACTGTCTGAAATCTTTTACATTTATCATTGTCCAGTCTGCCCATTCTCTTAAGCCTAATTGTGGTGTAGTAGGGCCTATGCAGAATTTTAAGTTACAGCAATTGATGTCTGGCTGTTGCCGATACTGCCTTGGGGCAGAACCTCATCTATCTCCACTCCCAGTCCTCCATCTGTCCCACATCCTTAGTATAGGTCAATCTGGATAAATCAAAAAATGATGTCAATTGTGTAAATGGTGCAGCAAGTCTTGATTAGCTACAAACACAAAGAAAAGGAAAGAAACCAGCTACCAAAGTAGGTCCTTATTTGTATAAACTGGACCCTTTGAGTGCTGGAAAGAAGACAAGTTCTGCACCCAAAGCCCACATATGATATGGAGTCAGTCTTAAAATATAACTTATATTAATACTCGTAGAATAAAAAAATATTTTAATTAAATAAAATGGTAACCAACCAGGTAGGTTTCATATCATTAGAAACCTTACTAGTCCAATTAAAACATGGATCAATGTCCACAAAATGGGCATATGGGGGGCAGCACCAGCAGTTAGTAAAATTGAGGTACTTCTTTAGTATTTGTATTACAAATAGCACTAGACTCATGTATTATGATAAGTAAGGTCACTTGTATACCTTTTTTATATGGAGACAGCCTTTATAGATAGACTCATATATAATGGGATAATAGTTCAGGACTTTCACTTGTTTGTTGTTCTTCTAAAATGCCACTTATTTGTCTTTTATTTCAAGTACCATTGATATATGACCTTTAGGGGTTACTAGTGTTCAGTATTTTTACTAAGTAGGAGAGTTAGGATGCAATCTGCTCCTTTAATACTAAGTTTGCTCTATTGATAAAGCTGCAATGTCTCTTATGCTAGTCTGCCCTTAGTATCCAAGCTATCTTGGCTTGGTGTTATTAGATATTCTAATAATCCCAGACTATGTAAATCTACCATTCAGTATGGACACTTTTAGTTACTCATTACATAAGTAACTATCCCAAGAACATATTCTACGCTAGTCAGTTATACATCAGGGATACTGGCTTGAGAGCATGATGTTTAGCAACCAGAGTGACTAGTGGAATTTCAAGGATCTCTATATTTCTGTCTGCGGAGATGCAAGTAGGAAAAGAAAAACCCATGAGGAATTCCATATTCCTCGTGTAGTTGTTCAAATTAATTAAGCACACTTCCCTGGTATAATTGACCCAGAGTGGTATTGCCATATATGGACAAGCGCTGTCAGAAGTCCAGTGTGCTCAAATGGTCAAGACCCACCCTACCCCATAAGGGAGTGCACAGATCCTGAGCTGTATAGCCTGAAATTTGCTGTATGGAGGTCCTAACCCTACAGAGCACCCGCATAGATCATGAGGGATTCATACAGGTTTTAGCTTCCAACGAGGGACATGAGAAAGACTGAAACCATTTTTAAGGAATAGTTTATCTATTTTAGGAAATTAATGTGTGTTGTTATGTACGCAAAGGCATGCTGGCCCTGAGCTGCCAAATAATATTATTGAAAATCAGGAAGAGCTATTCCTCCCTCCTCTACCATTTGCTTCTGGGTAGAGAGTTTTATTCTGGATGGCTGCCCTGACCCCAGGAAATAAGTGATACAGTTTTTCAATAATGCTAAAATATCATTTGGGTATGTACACTGGAGCTCCCTGAAAGATGTAAAGAAACTTGGGTAGGAAGATCATTTTGAATAAACTAGCTCTCTGTATAATTGTAAGCGAGAGATGAAGCCATGACAAGGATTTGGATTTAAACTGTTCAATTAACAGTTCCAGATTCTTCCGAAGGAACAACTCTGAGTTTGTTGTAACCCTTATCCCCAAATAGGTAATAGTATACTGACATCTCATGGGGGTTTGCATGAGGATCATATCCTCACCAATCGGGTCATCTCAGAGGATCAAAGACTTACTCCAGTTGACTCTCAAGCCCAGGTACGTACCAAAAAGGTTGACAAGGTGCAACACTCTACACAGATATCTACCAAAAAAATAAAAGAAATGTATCTGCATACGGTGCTAAATTTTCTTCCCTGTTACCCATACAGAAACCCTACACTCCTGGGTCCTCCCTGATCAGCTCCACCAAAGGTTTAACGGCCAATGCAAAAAGACTGAGTGACAGCGGGCATCCCTGACCAATGAAAAAAATGTCTAGATACCAGTTAACACACTTGCTTGAGGTGAGTCATAAAGGGTCTGATTCCATCGTATACAAGTTGGGCCAAAGCCAAATCTATAAATCTCAACTCCTTTGATGTGTCGAGTAAAATAATCTCACTGTTCCCTGAATTAGTGTGTTTTGTTTGCAAGCTTAGAAAAAGGCATCTCCAATTATGTAGACTTCCCTGGCATAAACCTGTGAGAGACATAGTAGGTTATTCCCTTAAAATAATCCTCAATCTGAGAGTTTGACACACCTGTTTGAGAGCTATAAAGCAAAATGTAGTATTCATTAAATTCTGAGTTTATATCCCACTTGTCTTCCTCGTCTTTTATGGAAGTTGTGCTAGTACAACCCCTATTCCCTATATCCAGGTGTGCCAACATTTTACTTACCCTATCCCTGTACCCAAATATATTTTGCTGCTTGTAAAACAAATAATATACATTTAAAGTAAACAGTTCCAGATATTATTTGGAAGATGATTCGGAATTGCCCTTTTGCGCATAGTTAGTCTCTGCATTGATAGCCAGCCTCCTGTCCTGTTCCAGTTGCTTTACTTTATCTTTGTTCTGCTTATTGTAAGATGAAACTGGTGAGTAGGGGTGGGTGAAAGGTCCGGTCATGTTCCTGTGCAAAAGTTTGCAAAAACCGTGGTTGTTTGATTTTTCGTATGAAAATCTGCTTTAAATAAAGCAATTAAAATCTCTGCCTTTTTTGCCATTACCAAAACATTTTTGCCATTTTTTTCAATGGCTACAAAACTTCCCCCCCCCCTTTAATGACATGTTTTTTGCCTTTTTCTCTATGAAAACGTGATGTTTTCCAAGAAGTTAAACACAATACAAGCAGCTACAGAGAGAGGTGCCTGGCTGTTATGTTGTGAGTTAATAGCAAAATTGAGGCAGGAGAGGCTCATAGTGACTGCTATCAAGTTGAAGAATAATAAAATGATGCCATGATTTGCCAGAACCAATGATGTCCTGTCCCCCTACCTCACCCCTAGGGGACTTGGGGAAATTTGTGTCAAGGAAGGAAGTAGAGGGGAGTAGTAGTGTGACAGGACAGGTTCACTACCTGTGCCTGCTGCCAGTGTGTCTTATGATTCTTAGGAGGGAGGAGAAGGCGATGATGTCAAGTATGACAGCAGGGGACCATAAGTCACACTTGGAATCCCCAAGCAGTCCCACCAGTAGTACTACTGCTAAGAAGGTCCAGCAGCTTGTACAGACTTAGGGCTCGATCCAAATGCTGGCGTCGCCAGAAAAAAACTGGAGACGCTGGTTTTAACGTCAACTGAGCAATGCAAATGTTCCACTAGTAACAAGCAACGCCAGTTCTGAAACACACTTCGCCCGTCGCCAGAACAGCAAGATCTCACCCATAGAGGATAATGTACAAGAGACGCCAAAAGCTATTCAAATGTTGGAGTTAGGGCTAACTCGCGTTAAATTGCAACAGTTCTCTCCAGAAATCTAACGCCTATTTTTTTTGGAGAACAGCACACCACACAGAGTAAAAAAACTAACGTCTCCAGTTCTGAACAGCATTCTCTGTGCTTTTCCCTACCCAGCCACTAGGGGAACACAGAGAAGGCTTTCAGCACCATGGACAGCTTTGAATGCCATAGGGATGTGCACTGCTCACCCCTGTGGCATTCAAAGGGTTACAATCAATAAAACTAGTACACCAAGCACTACACAATGCCCCCTTCCACATCCCCCCTTAGTATGTCACATATATTGCATATATGTGACATACTAACCCCATCCACATCCACCTCATGGACTTCCATGTAGTGGACAAATCTGTCTTTTATTCCACAATTAACCCTTTGAGTACCAGAGAGGTAGGAAAGCATTGCTTAGCATGTTTCCTACCCCTCTGGTACCCAAAGGGTTAATAGGTAAGGTTGTAGGCGTTGTACAATGCCTTGTGAAAAGGGACGAATTGCACAAGGCGACGCCAGGCAGCCGGGCACAATGCCAACGCGAGAGGAGAGGTATCGGAGGAAGCGGGCAGCAAATACAAGCCTACCACCCGCTTCCTCCGATGTCTCTGTCCCCTCCTCCCGCTTCCTCCAATAGCTCTGTATTGCACAGGGTTTTCTTATGCTGCGGGCTTCATAGCCACCCGCAGCAATGACAGCTCTTATGAATGAAGCTGAGGGAAGTGCTGCAGTCACAGTGCAGCCTGCTCCCTCAGTTGTATTTTAACCCTTTGAGTGCCAGAGTGGTACGCAACGCATTGCTTTGCAATGCGTTGCGTACCACTCTGGCACTCAAAGGGTTAACTTAGATCTCATCCATTCATAATGCCCTACTTACTGTGTCCCTTTGCTTTTAGTACTTTTGCTCCACTCTCAGTTTGAAGAAGAGTGGAGCAAAAGTACTAATAGCAATGGGACACAGGAGGTAGGGGGTTAAAAATTAATGAGATCTAATTTAAACTAATACCTAATAATAGTATTTTAATAAAAAAAAAGTTTAAAACACACACAAACACACACATATATATAGGCAAGGTATGTAGTCCATACCTTGCCTATTAACCCTTTGGGTACCAGAGGGGTAGGAAACATGCTAAGCAATGCTTTCCTACCTCTCTGGTACTCAAAGGGTTAATTGTGGACTAAAAGACAGATTTGTCCACTACATGGAAGTCCATGAGGTGGATGTGGGTGGGGTTAGTATGTCACATATATGCAATATATGTGACATACTAAGGGGGGGATGTGGAAGGGGGCATTGTGTAGTGCTTGGTGTACTAGTTTTATTGATTGTAACCCTTTGAATGCCACACGGGTGAGCAGTGCACATGCCTATGGCATTCACAGCTGTCCATGGTGCTGAAAGCCATCTCTGTGTTCCCCTAGTGGCTGGGTAGGGAAGCACAGAGAAAGCTGTTCAGAACTGTCGACGTGGGTTTTTGATTTTCTGACTGAACTTGATACTTTGCAGTGCTGTGATTGGCTGTGGTGCTAGGTAACATTTTTATCGTGTGTTTTTAGGTAAGGTTTAAGGTTAACGTGTATTTTGTTGGTTATCGCTCGTTAGGCTTTCTGGGTAAGGAAGATTTGAATCGCACGCTACCTGGTCTTGCTTAACGAGCGAAGGCAGTTTTTTTCTTCACGTTGGTTTTAACGCCAACATTTGAATCGAGCCCTTAGAGTGCTAGGAGTGAGGGAGCGGATTATACTTCTAGTGAGGAGGAAGATTCAGGAACTGAAACTGATGTGGTTGATGTTAGTAATAATGGTTATGTAGAAGCAGATGGTGGGACTAGTGTTAGGCGAGTGGTAGGAGAAGTAATGCAGAAGACACAGAGTACTGGCCAAGGGAGCCCACAACATTCTCCTGACCCTGAGAGTCCCCTCACCTCCATGGCATTGTCCAGATGGAACAGGACCCTGAAGAAGTCAGAAGAGTTGCCTAGCAGCAATAATAACACCACCATGAGCACAGATTAGCTGGCTGTGCCTTCTGCTAGTACTGCAGGTCTGCCTTCTTCAGGTCAACAAGAAATGTCAAATGTGACATTAGGGGACTCTCTGTCACATTTCTCATCACCTCCTCCAACCGGTGAGACATCTGTAATAGAGAAGTAGCAGCAAGGAGGGACTGGTAGTTGTGATGATGATGCTGAAGAAGCTAGGGTGGAAGAGACATTAATGACCTTTTAAGCCCAAACCAAAAAGGAATGGGAGACAGGGATGGGCATCACTACCCCCACCAGCAGTGAGCTTAAGGAATTTGCAGAGTTTGCTGCTGCTGTAATTTCTTATGTTGTTGAGTTGCAAAGGTAGCAGGATGCTGGCGAACAGGCTAGTGTGCCACAGACCACCATGGACACAGTGGGAATGGGGTCAACAAGTGATGCAGGACTAGGTCAGGTTCCACTTGCCAGCATCAATATCTGTGCTCCTAGTTGCAGTGCTGATTCTGAGGCAGTAGCAGCAACAGCAGCAACATCATCCTCTGCTCCAGGCAGTGAAGGGAAATGTGGGAATGTGAAGTCATGGATGTGGTACTATTTTCTCTTGGGTCAGGCACAGTGCAGTCATCAGTGACGACACTGTGTACAATTTGTGACAAGTCAGTGAAAATGGGAAATGAGGGAACACACCTTGGCACAACCACCCTGATGACACTCATGAAACATAATCAACATTTCATTTATGTGAAACATGTTAAAGCCAAGCACCCAAAAAATAAATTGGGCACCACTGCTTCTGTACCCCCTGACTCTTCCCAAAGGCAACAAGAGGTGAGGAGGAAATCAAAGAGGCAGAAGAATGCAGAAACCAAGCCAAAGTCTTAAAGTTTGATGGTGAGTGAAACACCTTGTTAACCATCACCTTCTTTCTCTAGGGTAACGACATCTTCTGGCAATCCACCTTGTTTATCTTTACCTCACCCATCAGATGATAGCCATTCAGTAGATGTCAGGATGTGGCAGTTCATGTCCACCCATTGCACACTGTGTGGTGCACTGACCGTACATATAAGTGTGGTGGAGGATAACTAGGTCATAAAGGGGCATCTGAGGAGATTTCATCACAAAGAATACACTAAGATGGTGACAGTGAGGGTTCATAATTATTATTAAATTGTCTTCAAATTGTCACATGTCCTTAGCAAGGAGTAGACAAAGGGCATAGTGAGTGTCAGCACTTGGTTTCTGGTGGTATGATTTCACATTGGGTACCCTAAGTATCATGGTATGTCCATTGTTCATAGTCCTTCCCTTATTTATCACACACACTGTGCAGATTGCAGTTGTTTGACAAGAGGAACAGTTCCTGTTCTCAGGGAAAAAAATGTCTATTCTAAAAATGCACCCATGATTTTGGTGGAAGGGCAGGTGGAGAAGCATTATTGGCCAACTTCTTTTCTCCACATACACCTGAAGTGGTGTGGGCTAGTTATGGGGTTGCTACTGCCTCAGGGGCATCACTGGAGCTAGTCCTGGCAAGTGGAAGTTTCATCATCCATCACCCATGTTACTGGTGTTGTTGATCCCATTTCCTTTGAGATGCCTGAGCATCCTGCTGTTTAAACAACAGCAGCAACAGAAAGAACAGAAGTCACAAATTCCCCAATTACACCAGAGAACTTGACATTGGCCAGTGGCCACTGGCCACCACAACAAGACCTGCTGGCACTAAGTCAGAAGGACATTTTTCAGGGCTTGTTCTTCAAAAAGAAAGAAACCCCAGAGGCCTACAAAAAAAGAATTTGGGAGCTTGTGCCAAACAAGCCTAAGTCCTACAAATCACTTATTCCTCAGGACTTGTGACGCCTACAATAAGTCCTACAAATCAGTGTTTCTTCTGGGCTTGGGCCTGATATAAGTCTAATTTCCTACAACTAGTCAACGTTTCCTCAGGGCTTGTGCATCTAATAAGTCTAAGTCTTTCAAATCAATGTTTCCTCAGAGCTTGGGCCTAACACAAGTATAAATTCCTATGACTAATCAATGTTTCCTCAGGGCTTGGGCCTCTAACAAGTCCTAAAAATCATCCTTTACAAGTTAATCTGTATGGTCAAATATCAGTCTTCCTCAGTCTCAGCTTATGTCAGTGGGTCCTTGTGTCTGTCACGTTATGTGCCAATTTCTTATTTTATTTTTAATTTTAATTTATTTTATTAACTTTTCCCACAATACCAGTCAACAACCCCACCAAAAAACAATTCTCCCTTCAAATGACACTTTTCCCAGGCTCCATCCACCACCATAAGCACCCTCCTCAGACCTATTTTATATCATGACTTATGTTTTTTTTTTAATTGTTTTTAATTTTTATTAACGATCCTCCAAATCCCAGTAAACAAACCACCACCAATAAAAATTCCAACTGATTCTTTCCCCACACTCCACCAACACAAGAACCCTTAGACCCCTTTTATACTATGCCTTTGGAAAATGAAATAGAATTTGCTAGGAGTTGTGTGTAAATTCAATGTTCCCATTTATTTCAATGCAATGAGCTAGTCAAAAAGTGGAAAAATTGCAGTTTTCACTGGAAATTATTAGCCAAGTGGGAAGAGCAATTAATCGCCGATTTTGGTTTGAGGCGAAAATGTTCTTCCATTTGTACTAGTGAGATTAATGACAACCTGGCTACTGCTTTCACAACTTCCCATATAATTTGCTGAGTTGTAGACCCGCTACATATCTGAAAGTATCCAGTAAGATCCAAGGCATGGTTCTCTGTTATACACTCCACGGACAACCAATGCGACTGATGTTTCCAATGGCTAATAGAGTAGTCTTTTCCCACTGCAGTGTTAAGCCTCAGCAGGGAATGATCCGAGGCCACCCTGTGCAGAAATTAGCAGCTCTTAGTCATACCCCAGGACTGTTTTGAGACCAAGACCAAGGCATAATCAATTTGTGATAGTGATTTGTGTGTCACAGAGTGGCAGGAAAATGCCCTATGTCCAGGATGTAATCTTCTCAAGACATCTAAATGTCCCATGTCCTCCATTAGGCCTACAAATCTAGCTCTGACACTTTAGGGTTCTGATGCTACATGCAGCCATATTTACCCCAAGGGCCACACATGTGACACTCAAGTCCAACAAAGGTCTACACATTATGGTTAACATTCTTAACAGGGATTGAAAAAAGTAGTAAACACTTGAATTCAAGGAGGCTTTTTAAAGCATTGTTACACAATGAGGTGTTAAACTGAAACAATGGCGTATGCTCTGAAACAAAAAAGGCTGTTTATTTAAGGTGAGAATTAGTGGAGGCATATTGTCTCCTAATACCACTGTACCAAAGACTCCAGGCCACCTAATGCTCACCACCAGTATATAGGGGTGATTTTCTGAAAATGAAATTTCCAGGTCACCTTAATTTTTAACCACTTAATTACCCATGACGGTCCAGGACCATCATGAGTAGAAAGCAGTTAAGGACCCATGATGGTTAAATGATAGCAGCTTTCCTTCATGCACGCTGCTATCATTCATTGTAGGCTGAGACTGAGCACTCCGGTACTGGAGCGTTCAGTCTCAGCCCTTCTCAGTTGTGCCGGGTCATGTGATCGTTGAAGCAGCGATCACATGTACCGGTGTCTGGAATGAATGAGACAGTGGGATTCACACACTGTCTCTGTGTCTCTCCTCAGCCTGTCTGTCCCTTACGATTAACGTAAGGTACAGAGAAGCAGAAAGAAGACATAGAAACATAGAAACATAGAAGATTGACGGCAGAAAAAGACCACCTGGTCCATCTAGTCTGCCCTTTAGTATTCCTTTATTGTTATCTTAGGATAGATACATGTTTATCCCAGGCATGTTTAAACTGTGTTACTGTGGATTTATCAACCACCTCTGCTGGAAGTTTGTTCCAAGTTTCTACTACTCTTTCAGTGAAATAATATTTTCTAATGTTTTTCTTGATTTTTCCTCCAACTAGCCTCAGATTGTGCCCCCTTGTTCTTGTATTCAGATTCTTATTAATCACACTTCCCTCCTGAACCTTGTTCAGTCCTTTAACATATTTAAAGGTTTCAATCATGTCCCCCCTTTCTCTTCTTTCCTCCAGACTATACATATTTAGATCTCTGAGTCGTTCTTGATAAGTTCTATGCTTTAGACCTTCCACCATTTTTGTAGCTCTTCTTTGAACCCGCTCAATTTTAGTTATATCCTTTTGCAGATGAGGCCTCCAGAACTGTACACAGTATTCCAGATGTGGTCTCACTAGAGCTCTATACAGAGGGATCACAATCTCCCTCTTCCTGCTTGTTATACCTCTAGCTATGCAGCCAAGCATACGATTTGCTTTCCCCACCGCCTGGTTGCATTGGTTACTCATCTTGAGGCTGTCAGAGATGACCACCCCCAAATCCTTCTCTTCTGAAGTCTTTGCTACCACAGAACTGCCAATACGATAGTCAGATTGAGGGTTTCTTTTCCCCAAGTGCATTATTTTACATTTGGAAACATTGAACTGAAGTTTCCATTGTTTTGACCACTTATCTAATAGTGCCAAATCATTCTCCATATACATAAGACACCTAGTTTTAAAAAAAAATGCAGCAGCTGGGGGTATTAACCCCTTCACTGCTGTGCTGGAGGCTGGCTGGATGCAAGTCAATTTTTGACCTGCTAAAATCAACTTTTTTTTTTTTTCAAACATGTCAATTACCAATATTGTAAGTGTGATTGTTGTTGAGCCATGTAATACATTCAAACACACCTCTAAATTTAATCAATAAAAAAGTGGGAAAATAGGGTAGGAAAAAGGGACATAGGGATTTTTACCCAGGGGGACAGTGCCCACTTAAAACTGCCCATTTTGTAGGTATAACTGACCAGTCATGCCTTTCATGCAGTCTTCATAAAAATTTAACCCATTGTGCCCAAATGATCCCAAGAGAAAAAAATGGTGTTTTTTTTACTTTTTTTTTACTGTTTTCTTTAATTTTATTAAAATAAATGGTGGGCTATCCATTTAAGTGTGGTATCAAAAGAAAGCCCTTGTGTGTAAAAAAAAAAACAATGTATAATATTCTTGGGTAAAATAAAGTACTTAGAGGGAAAACACTGTTGAACAAAGACATGGACAAAAAGGTCAGATTTTCCCAGTCCTTAAGGGGTTAATGGTGGATTGTCAATTTCCCTGATGGTGGCACATCATGGTGTATTGCTTTGATGTTCTCAAGCAATTCCTAATAAAATGGATACCAGATCATCAAAATAAAATGGCCTGGATGAAAATCACTCCAATCAAGGAAAACTTATGTGAACATATAAAAACTAAATTATAGAAAAATGTGGAACTGTTAGCGTTGAGGACATAATGACAAAAGTCAGTATCTATTTTTCAGCAGGGAAAATAAAGACCCATTTGTTTACAAAATCATAGATTCATTTAATGTGTGAATATTTAGTTATTTTCAAAAATGTGGATAAAGGTTAAATAGATTGTACCTTGTCTCATAAAGAATGCAGCTGTCAGGTCAGATTAAATGTGCAATGAAAAGCTTATAATACTGTGAACAAAACAGCTAATGTATTGGCTCATGCTCACATGAGCATAAGAAGATGCATTAGCTATTTTTTACAGTAAAGAGTTCTTTTCTGTACATTTTTTTTACATTACAGTATTTCTATGCTTGTTTATCTTTGCAAAGAGAAGTTCTGGAATTCCCTAGACATAATCTGTATCTGTGACTGTGTGACTATGAAGCAGATGTACTAAACATGAATGGTGAAAGTCTGAGACAAAACAGTTGTGTCATTGGGATAAATACAAATCCACATTGATATAAAAGTTTTTTTTTTAACCCTTTAACGCAACAGAGTTTTCCAATGCAATACATATCTGAAGATTTTATACAAGTTACTCATACTGCAGTTTGTTACTCCAAAACTTTTTCAAACATTAGTTGTTTTTTTTCCAGGAAAAAGACAAGATTGAGGGCTAGATTAAAAGGCAGCCGTTAGCCAAAAAAAAAGACTAACGGGTGTCTTAACATGCAGTAGGCCATTCAAAGGGCCATGTAATGAACTGCTAACAGCAGTTCATCCAGTGTACCGGCCACTGCACTAACGTGTGTTTTGGCCCACAGAAACAAAAAAAAAAACACTCCACTTTGCCATTCAATAGACTGCGTTAGCTGAAAAAATCAGATGAGGGACTCATTACCGGCTAAAATTTAAGACCCAGTTTGTTTGGCCATAGAGTCCCTCATTGGATCTTTTGCCAGCTAACGCAGCCCCATATCAATACTTCCAAAGTACCTAAATTGTGTCAAAAGTTAGTAGAATTAACCCTATGAGTGCCAGCAGGGTATAATTACCTTGCCGGCATTCATAGGGTTAATCCGACTAAATGAAAAACAACATCACATTACAAGTTACACTTACCATTAATCCTGATGTCCAGAGGAGTCCTCAGCTTGCTGGTCCTTCTCTTCTGTTTTCTCATTCTTTTGTCTTCTTTCTTCAGTCTTCCGCCTTCTCCCTGTGAAATAAAAGAAATATATTAACATTAAGCATGAACAAATACATTCCAGAAACCTTTGAGTGGCTGAGGGATACGTGATGCATTGCAAAGCAATGCGTTGCGTACCTCACTGTCACTCAAAGGGTGTAATGTTAGTGTTCCATAGATATAGCCACACATGTCTCCATGTAATGCCCCAAAAAATACATGCCCATGAATAAAAAGGTCCATATATACATAAATCAATGTCACTCATACATGCCCAATATTTCACTTAACTTTTATTTGGTGTCTCCATCGATTGGAGCGGCTGCGAGGGCAGCTGCGGCGGAGACACAAATGTCCCACGACGCTCCTCATCAGATGTGCACGGGCCGATGTCCGTAACACACTGAGGGCATTTGAAGTGAGCCTGCCTTTATATATGGGCAGGCTCACTTCTATTGCCCTCACTGCCATTGGCTTGGATGTTCTTCACATCCCAGCCAACTAGATTCAAGAACAGCCGCTCAAATCTGTTTTTTGTGGCTTAACGTCCTTTGAAGTTCTAGCTGGTAGGGCCTTTAAATACCGCGTTAAACATGTTAGTTTAACAGCCGGTATTCACTTTGGCCCTACCAGCTATGTTAACATTACTAATGCATGATCTTTCTCAATAAAGGCATACCTGCTAATGTGGTTGATGTTTAATACAAATACCTGTTGAAAACTACTTTGTAGATACTATAATGAATTTAATATAATAAAATGATTTTTCATGAATACATGCACTGCATAACAAGAGTTTATGTACAATACAATTTGTCACTTCAAACCCAACATTTAGCAATTTAGTTTCTTTTAAAATAATTCTAATAGAAAATTAAACATTCAGTATGTTTTTAGAAATCACAGCAAAAACTGGATGGTTGGCTAATTTCTAGGTATACTCTGGAGTCAAAAATGTAATCAATGCGTTCTGAAGCAAAGGTGTGTTTAAACGTGTAAATTCTGCTACATGAGTTAAGGAATCTAAAATGTGTGTTATAGTAATTAAAACATCTTGAAGAATATAGCAGGGTTTCATTACTGTAACTTTATATTATTATATTGAATTTCATTGGTAGAATGCTTTAGCCTGCTTTGAGATCTGTATGGGTATCTCTATGCTTGATTTTCCAAAAGGTAGAATAAGTTTTTAAGAGACACAAACTTTTTTACACTGGTGAAATGTTTATTCTTTGCAAGCTGTAAAATGTGTTTTTTCTTGGCTTGCTTCTTTGTCAGGTCATCTTGAAAGCGATTTACCTTGTTAGTTGGAGTTGTTCTTGGACCTTCTAACTTTTTAGATGACACTTCTTGTGCATTGAAGGAATTATGAAAGTTTTTTCAGTTGACTGAGAGAAGCATGATTGGGTCCTTGTTTTACCTCTTTTGGTGCCCAATACTAAAGCTTACTTTCATATATTCTTCTTTATTCACTTGCATTTCCTTCAGTAAAGAATGTTTCTCTTTATTTCTCTGGAGGATTTTGTTTTAAGACAGACTAATATCTACTATCGGTGGTTTCTCCTCTGAATGCAAAGATCAGACTTTTATTGTCAATGTTTATTGAAAAAAAAAGTAAAAAATACATAGCATTTATTATGTAAACAAACTATGCCCTGAGCAAAGACATAAAACTCTGATGTTATTGTATGGTGTCACTTTTTAACTTTATTTTTATTAAGGACAGCACAATGAATTGGTATTTACAACAATATAAACATAACAAAGGTTCAAATGGATAATGTACCAAGGTGTCGACGTCAGCAAAAGAAGTACAGCAACAGCACTGGTTGTCCCTATTTATTGTTGCAACAA
Organism: Rhinophrynus dorsalis; assembly: GCA_037306005.1. Taxonomy (NCBI): domain Eukaryota; kingdom Metazoa; phylum Chordata; class Amphibia; order Anura; family Rhinophrynidae; genus Rhinophrynus; species Rhinophrynus dorsalis. The sequence continues at coordinate 237,002,042 of CM074723.1, read as the reverse complement.
GGAAAAAAAAATACAACTAAACCTCCCTCATCCCAGCAGGCATAGTACTCCCCAACCCTGAAGGACCCCCTTCTCCACTGTCAGATTTTGTTCCTGAAGAGACACTCTTATATACCAGAGTATTGAGACTTTGAATGAAAGCTAATACATAAAGTAATACATCTTAAAGGGCTGATGTTGTTCATCAGGGATAGAGGTGCTGGGTAATTTGTTTGACATCCAAACATAGACACCCCCTTCCATGTCATCACTAATAGCTCTGTAAGAAGGATGTTATATGAACTGGGTCCTAATTGATCAGGGAGAACCTCCAAGATCCAAGTTCTAGGATCAAGGAGAATAGGTATCTGAAGCAAGTTTGCTCAGCAATGTGTTGTGTATACCTCTGGCACTTAAGGGGTTAAGGAAGGTCACAGAGCAGCCAAGCAGAGCAGCAGCATCAGGGAAAGTGTTCTACAAATGGTGACACCGTACAGTTGCATATGTTGGCCAGACAACACATTGTAGCACCGGGGGAGACAGTCCTACAAGAGCTCACATCATAGCCTTGCATATCGTGTGCACACAATATGCAAGGCTATGGTGTGATTGCTTGTAGGACTGTCCCCACTGGTGCTGCAAACTGTTGGGCCAGCATATGAAACTATACAGTGTCACCATTTGTAGGACGCTTTCCCCAATGCCGCTGCTGTGTCCTGCACACCAAATGTTCAAACACATCAAATAAATCAACAATTACAGACATCCTTAACCTTTTCAGTACCCGAGGGCTCCATAATGCATTGCTGAGCAATGCTTTGCGTAACCCTCTGACACTCAGTGGCTTCATGGTGTACCTGATGCACATATCGTGATAGGAGTGTTAGGAACTCTTATTATAAAGTCTGAATTTTATTTGGGCATCAACATTTTGCAGGTACCTCCTATTATAAATGTATCTTTGGCTTGCTTCCTCTTTCTGTGATGTTATATTGGGTAGGGTATCGCCAGTTGCTTATCACTCATGGCTTCCGATTGTGTATATATACCTTTTCACCTTAGCCTATTCATGCTCTACCTTGGCAAGTTTACTGCTAAACCAAGTTCAAGCACAACTTGCTTTATCACAACTAGGGGTGGGTGAAAGTTGTCGCTGTTTTCCAGCAGGAAATTTAGCAAAAAACATGTTGTTATCTGCTTTTTCGCTGGAAAATCTGCTTTAAAACTAGCGGTTAAAATTTTTGTATTTTTCACCCATGGACCAAAATTTTTCACCATTTTTTTCAATGGCTAGAAAGTTTCTGACGGTTGATTTACGTTGTTTTGCACTTCCACTATAAAAGTGTGACGTTTTTGCTGAAGGCAGACATAATAGAAGTGGCTACAGAGAGAGATAGACGTGCTGTGCTGTTCTCTTGTGACAATTTGCAAAAGGTGAGGCAGGAGAGGCTTATAGTTATTCCTATCACTATGAGCAGGGTAAAAAAATAATCAATGGAGGAGCTGGAAGGACCATTATGTGTTCGCTGAGTCTTAGGAGGAAGGGACCACTACTGTACCAATGCTGTCCAGTCCTCCTAAATCACCTCAAGGGATCTTGGGGAATTTAATGGGAAGGGAGGGAGAAAAGGGAATGGGAAGGGTAGTACTAGTAAGAGCAGGACAGGTCAACTGACTGTGCCTGCTACAAGACGTGCTGCACCTGCTTCCAGTGCCACCTTTGCTGTACCTGCAGCCACTAGTGTTGAACTTCTGTTAGATCTGCTGTCAGATCTGCTGCCACTAGTGTTGAACCTGCTGCCAGTGCTGAAACTTCTGCCAGTGCTAAACCTGCTGTCAGTGCAGAACCTACTGCCACTAATACTTTGCCTGCTGCTAGTGTTTCTTGTAGTACTCATGGGGGGGAAGGAGAAAATTATGCAATGTGTGACAGCAGGGGACCCTCTGTCACATTGCTCCTCACCTCCTCCAAGCAGCAGTGAGATGTCTGGAATAGAGCAGCAGCACATAGGGACTAGTGGTGGTGGTGGTGGTGGTGTTGGAGAAGCTGGTGTGGAAGAGACATTGATGGCCTTTTTATCAGAAAGTGAGAAGGAATGGGAGACAGGGATGAGGATGGGCATCACCACCACCACTAGCAGTCAGCTTCTGAAATTAGCGGAAATTGCAACTGCTCTAACTTCTGCTGCTGCTGAGATGAATGGGCAGCAGGGTGCTGAGGTGCAGGCTAGTGTGCTACAGACCACCATGGACACAGTGGGAATGGGGTCAACAAGTAATGCAAGTAAAGTAACTAGGACAGGTTCCACTTGCCAGCAGCAGCAATAATCCTTGTGATCTTAGTTGTAGTGCTAAAGTTGAGGCAGTAGCAGCAACAGCAGCAAAATTATCCGCTGCCACAGAAAGTGAAGGGGAATGTGGAGGACAAGAAGAAAGAGGCCATTCTTCTCCACCTGTTCCCTATCCATCACCCCAAAAGTCATGGGTGTGGGACTATTATTCTCTTCCAGCAGGCACACTGCAGTCATCATCAACAACAGTACAGTGCAAAATTTGTGACAAGTTAGTGAGAAAGGAAAAGGAGGGAACACACCTTAGCACAACCTCCCTGATAACACACATGAAACACAGACACCATAACATTTACTCCAAATATGTTAAAGCCAAACACCCATTACAGAAATCTAGCACTGCTGTTACTGTACCCCTTGACTCTCCAGAAAGGTGGAGATCAAAGATGAGGAAGAATAAAGAAACCCAGACAGACACTGGAAGTTCCATGATGAGTGAAACAACTAGCTCGTCATCAACATCACCTTCTTCCTCTAGGGTAATGAGTTCATCTCCTGCTAATCCACCTCATTCATCATGACCTCCCCCGCCAAATGATAGCCACTCTGTTAATATTAGGATATGGCAGTTCATCTCTACCCATTGCACACTGTGTGGTGCACTGATCACACATGTCAGTGTGGTGGAGGAGAATCGATACCAAGTCATCAGGTGGCATCTGAATAGATTCCATCCCGCAGAATATGCTAGAATTCTGGCAGGGACGGTTCATCATTACTATTAAACTGTCAGCAAGTTGTCATGTGTCCTTATTGGAGTCTAGAAAAGGGGTACAGTGACAACGGCAGTACTTGGTTTTGGGTGTCATGGTGTTTGGATACAGTTGTGCCCCCAGATGTTATTTACCACACACACACTGTGCACATTGCAGTTGCTGATGGAAGCCACAGTTCCTGTTCTCGAGGGAAAAATATATATTCTAATAACAACACACCCATGATGATTTTGGAGGAGGGGCAGGTGGAGAAGATTTAATGGTCAACTTGTTCTTTTCTCCACATATACTGGCGGCTACTTATTCTTCTGCACTGCCTCAGGCTCATCACTGGAGCCAGTCATTGCAAGTGAAAACTTCATCATCCATCTTCCATGTTACTGCTATTGTTGATCCCACTCCCTTTCAGCTGCCTAATCATCCTGCTGCTTAAACAACTCAGCAGCAGCAGTATGAACAGAAGTTGCAACTCAGGAGAACACTTGACAGTGGCCACTGGCCAACATGACCTGCTGGCATTAGGCCAGAAGGGCATTTTTATTTTTTTTTGAGGGCTTGTGTTTTGAAAAAAAAATTCATAATAATAATAAATAAAACAAAAACTAGTCGTACAAAAAAATAAATAATTTTTTGGGGGTTTGTTGCTAACAATCCTAAGTCCTACAAATCAATGTTTCCTTTGGGCCAGTGCCAAACTAGCTTAAGTGCTAAAATCAATGTTTCTTCAGGGCTTGGGCTTCTAATAAGTCTATGTCCTACAAAGGCCTCTAACAACAAATCAAACAAATCATCCTCTACAAAATACTCTATCAAGTCAAGTTTCAGTCCACCCCAGTGGCAGCTTATGTCAGGAGGTTCCTGTCTATGTCACTTTAAATACAAATGTCTTATTTTATTTTATTGATATATTTTTTTATTAACTGTCCCCCCAATAGCAGTCAAGAAAGACCCCCAAAACAAATTCCCTGTTCAAATGATTCATTCATTCACCAACACAGACACCCTCCTCAGACCTCTTTATACCATGTCTTATGGTTTTTATTTTATTTAGGATTTCTTTTTTATTAAGTGCCCCCAATCCCAATAAACAACCCCCCAAAAATAATCCCCTGTTCAACCGATTCTTTCCCCACACCCCACCAACACAGGCACCCTCATGCCCCTTTTATACAATGCCTTTGGGAAAAAAATATTATTTGTAATGTGTGTGTAATTTCTATGTTCCCATTGTTTTCAATGGGCAAAAAAAGTGGAAAATCAACAATTTTCACAAGAAAATTTTCGACAAGTGGAAAGTGCCATTTTTCGCCGATTTCAGTTTGAGGCGGAAAGTTTCGCCCATCTCTAATCACAACCTCACATCATTAACGCCGTTTGTACAAAATTAACCCTCTGAGTGCCAGAAAGGTATTCAATGCATTTTGTTTCAATGCTTGGATACTTCTTTGCCACTCAAAGGCTTAACACTCTCTCCACTCAACATAGGTTTTGGGACACAGAGAGACTGTGTGTGTGTCTCTTTTTTCACTTTTTGGAAGGTGGCTTAACACCTCCAGTGCCATGCACAAACGTCCACAGGCTAAAGGCAGGATGGCAGATACATCTCAATACACCAAGTAACAATACATACAGATAGCAAACCATCATTTAACACTACACACAGTTACACACAAATAACAACATCAAAAAAGCTTAATACAAGGCCGATGCTGTGCTTCTTTCACTACTTACATATAAACTAGGAATTAATGGGTATCTCCTCGTTGCACTTAAGCATAATGTATCCACATAATTATAGCTATATTACACATAAACCAGGACAGTGTAGCCTCTCATTAATAATCTGCGGTCAGTGGTCCATACAAATGATTAAAAAGAAAACTATGTGGCTTCTCACTTGTTTAGAACTACTACTTCCATGATGATCAGTTGTGTGTGAATAAAAATCATAACTGGTGTGAGGCAACTTGCCTACCCCTGCATTATATAGATACAAACAAAAGCTGTCACTTCTCCCACCCTGTCCACTATCACAGTGGAAAGTGTCATATTTTTACTGTGTCCTACATAATGTTTAGTCAACTTCTGGTACAATAAACAGCACTGTTATTAACCCCTTAAGGACCAGTGAGGTGTCAGGACTGTCATTGCTGCCTTTGCTTAAAGGACCAGTGACGGTCCTGCAGTGGCACATCAGGTCTGAAATTGACTGCTCCAAGACCGGACCGGTCTCTATCAGACCCCTATTTGATGTGCTGGCACGAGTGATCAGTCACGTGTGCTGATGCAAAGGAATGTACTCTACTTGGTCCTTAATAGCGGTAGGTGAAAAGTGGGAAAAATTTCCTGCATGACTTTCCACTTTTTTCATGAAAGCTTTCTCCTTTTCTCCAATATAAAGTTTTCCTCAATTTCGTCTATTTTAACAAATGTTTTGCCTATATTTCCTATGGGTACTACATTTCCCAATGCAAAATTACTTCTTCTGAGGGCTGTAGTGTAGAAATAAGTGTCTGAAAGTCAAAGTTGTAAGTCCTATAGCATCATATGCCTTGAAAAATGTGTTAGCATGCAGAATGCATTTGTCCTTTGCCCACAACACTAACTTCCTGCTTAAATGACACTGGCACATATTAATGATGATGTCAAGTAAAAAAAAGTACAAACTACAATGTGGCAGATGTGTATTATAGTTTTGGTAGTGTGGGACTGGCTTGATGTGATTTGTTTATGTATATGCAGCAGTTTTTACCATTGTCATGTTTGTTTCAATTCGCCATCCTCTTTCTCAAATTATTGACACACATTACTTATAGGTCATAGCAGTGGTCCCAAGTGGGGTAGTTGGCAGCAACCCTTCTTCATATCCCTCCTCCTCATCGGTGCTGCTGTTAATATATTTGTCCTGGCTTCTCTTTCATGTGTGGTTTCTGCTACCTGATACTCAAATGAAATAAGATATTGGTTCGTTTTTAAGAATGTTAGTCTCCCAACATTGCTGCTTGATAGCCGCATCAAGTAGTAATTGACAATGTAACCAGCCACACTGAAAACCCTCTCAGACTCAATGTTGCTGGAGAACAACTGAGGGTTTCCACTTCAGTACATGTCAATGCTGGCCATACACACTGCTTTGTTTACCAGTAGACCATGGGGTCATTGTTTCTGCCTAGAACATAGCTATCCTGCAAGTATGCAGAAACCGTCTCACATGCAGTGGGACCACTTCTAGGTGCTACTCAGTGTTCTTGTGTGTCAGTTACAAACCCATACTCAGGGAGCAAGTCCCAAAGATATGTGCTGCCACCAACGTTGGGATTTTGCCGCCCCTGCTGAGACCCATGAATTGCCTTGTGTTCCAGAATGGATCTTCTATTTAATGATGCAACTGCTTCTGCTGGTTGAAATGCTTTGCTGCCTTCCATTTCACTATACTGTATAGATATTTGTTTTGACCTCACTTTTTCCCCACTCATCCTCCACAATACAACCCTCCACTCGATCAATAAGCATATCTCAATATTCCTTGACAGAATCCGATTCCTCAGAGAGTTGCTGCTGATTGTCATGACTCCTTGTTGTGACAAAATGCTGATGGCCCTTTGGCAGAAATTCTGAAAGTTTTTATTTGATGTGGGGGTCCAGAAAATTGGCAAGAATGTATTCCTAGTTACTTTTAATGGACATTAAGTGAGGATCTTGTTCAAAGTACATGTCATTTACCAGCTGGTGCATGTCTGTATTGTCATTATGGTAAGATTCCTCAGCTATGCTCCTCATGTTTTTCTGCAATAAAAATTTCAGTGGTAGAATTTCACTAATTCCTGTCTGAATGTGACTCACCAGCATGGTTGCCTCCTCAAATTGTTTCAGCAGCTCCCATACATTGCAAATTAGTTGACATTGGACAGGTGACAAAGAGGCTTCCTCCAAAGCATTCCAGTTTTGCATGGTGTACTCATCATGACCTTATTCTGCTCCTACAAACACTCTAGAATGTACATTGTGGAATTACACCTGACAGGGACCTCCATTTTCAGCTATTTTTGGCTGTTACACTTTTACATGGAAAATAGAATATTGCATGCACTGTAGGAGCGACTAAATTGGGCACAGACTTTGCAGGAAATAGTAAGCATCTCTCTGAGGGTTTCGGATTCTGCCAGGAATCTGGTCACAACTAAATTTAGCACATGGGCAAATCAGGCACATGCACCGTATCACCTATTCTCAAAGCAGCGATTATGTTGGAGCCATTATCAGCAGACACAAAACCAGCTTTTAAGGAGTGGGGTACAAGCCATTCCTCTATCATCTGCTCTAACTTACTTAAAACATCTATGGCTTTGTGGGACTGTCTCTCAAATCTCTGCATGTGCAAGGTGATGTGCCAATTTATGGGCTATTCTGCTGCTGCTGCCGCCTTTTAATCACACTGTCAGAAACAAAGTCACAATTAGGGATGGGTGAAAATTTTCACCTCAAACTGAAATTGGCGAATAATGGCACTTTCCGCTTGGCGAATTATGTACTTTGAAAAGTGCCGTTTTTCTGTTTTTTCCATTCGTTTTTGCCTAGCTCATTGTGCATTAAAATAAATGGGAAAAAAAAAAATTCTCCACCATGTGAAAGTTTTCTACAGCCATATAAAAGGGTGTCAGGCTCTCACAGCATGCCATTCTGTGTTTGTGAGAGGAGAGAGCAGCACCTTGTTTGAGCTAAAGAAGATAGGGAAATTGAAGTTTAGTTTAGGGAATCTTTTAGGTAGGACATTTGTTCCCTCTGTTAGGAGAGTCAGTAGGGCACTTTGGGGAGAAGAAGGGAGGAAGGAGGTTGACCCCAAATAATACCACAAAATTCAGACTGACTGACTGACTGGCAAGACACAGGCAGCTAGGGACCTATTTGCTTGCTGATCTTGCTGTTGTTGTCTCTGTACTGGGTGGGGAAGTTTGGTGAAAGACATTGCTGATTTTGTTCTTCAGTTATAATTTTTTTGGAAAGTCTGTGATAAGACAACAGGGTGGACAACTTAAAAAAAACAAAACAAAATATATTAGGTGACAGTGACAGACAGCTGACTGGGCTCATCATACAGCTCCATTAGTTGTGTTGTGTACCGTAGAGTAAAAAACACAGTGTAGTTGTGTAGTGTTCAGCAAATGCACAAGACAAAGTGGGGGGGAGCATTGCAGGGATATGAGAGTAAAGTAGTAGTTCAAAAACTGACTGCAGCAACGGTTGCTGCAGAATGTGCAATCAATGATGATCATCCTTCTACTCCAAGGGAGGATGCTGTTTGTCAAAGTCCCAGCAAAACTAGTTCCAGCACCACCAGTGCCAGTAGAAATAAAGAACCACATAAGAAGAACACTGAAGACAACAACAATTCACATTCAAGTGTTGATGATGCTGGCAATAGCATAATAGCCTGTTGCATCAGATAGTGAGACAAACAAGCACCAAAACACCCGTCCTCAAAGTAATAGGGAACTTTGTTACAGTAAAAGTAAAAAGATATTATTTGAGACCCCTAAATTCATAGAGGAATATAAGGGTAGTGGGCAAGAATTGTCAGGTGATGCTGATGCTGCTGAGGATGACCTAATGAAGATTGATGATGATGATGATGATGTCGATCTAGATTATATCCTTCTGGCATTCTTCTCTTGTTCGGATACATATGAAGTTGAGAGTGAAGATGATGACAGGGCTATAAGGTTAGCAGAAAGTCAAAGGCTGAATCTTCCACCACTTTTAAGGAGCACTGTGCCTGTCTATAAACTGTTTGAGAAAGCAATTGGAAAGTCTGACCCTGGACAAGCACAGGTGTCAAAAAGCACACAGTCATCCTATCAGTCATCATCAGCATCATTACCTCTTCAAAGTCCAAGTCCCACACCAGCCACACACAGCAGCAACAGCAACACAGGTTATTAACATGCACAATGTTAGATATGACGAGTGCCTCTGCTGCTGTAATACACTTTGTAGTAGTGGCAGTAGAATTGCATCAACATCTAGCCCCAGTACTAGTAATAGCAGCAGCAGCTCAGGAACCCCTCATTCCATGAAGTCCACAGTATGGAGATACTTCACTCAGGATCCTCAAGCTAAGCATGTTGCTATCTGTTGTTTGTGCAAAAAGTACGCTAGCAGGTAAAAGCAGGCTCACACCTACGGACCTCCTTTATGACTTTATGACTGTGTCTGACTGGGAAACACACTATCAGCAGGCCAAAGCAGCCACAACTATCAGCAGCAGAAGCACTTAAAAGTTTCCAGGGTTTTATGGCAGAAACAGGAAGTAGTGAAGTTATTTATGTGTCGAGAGTGTACTACTGACAGTGCCAACAGTTAGTTCAGGTCAAATAACACCTATGGCTCCTGCTGCACAGGTGTATGATGACTCTGGCTTTGCTGTATGAGATGGCAAGAGTCATAGACTACCCACACATGCTGCCTCTACCGCCACCACCTCCTCTAGTCATGTTGTTAAAGCAATAAAATGTCAGTCTTCTTCTTCCATGTCCTGCCAACCCACACTGACTGAGTTCCTGGGAATGAGTCAAAAACTTCACAAAAACAATCCCAGAGTATGCCTGAGGAATGGCAAGGTTGCTAAGCTGCAGTATTCTTTTGTAGAAAACCAAGGTTACAGAGAACTGATGTCATTAGTAGCTCCATACTAGAATATCCCAAGCCGCAGTATTTGCTGCCCGCTTCCTCCAATCCCTCTCCTCTCCTCACGCGTTGGCACTGTGCCCACATGTCGGCATTGTCCCCTGTCTGGCATTACGCGTTGTGAGAAGGGACGAATTGTGGAACGCGCGACGCCAGGCAAGGGACAATGCCGACGTGTGGGCACAATGCCAACGTGTGAGGAGAGGAGAGGTATCGGAGGAAGCGGGCAGCAAATACAAGCCTGCCACCCGCTTCCTCCGATGTCTCTCTCCCCTCCACCCGCTTCCTCCAATGCCTCTGGTCCTCTTCAATGCCCCCAGCCAGCAATACAGGATTTTAATGAAGTAACTGAAGGGAGCGCTGGGGAGGGCTTCTTCAGCAATGGTTTATGAATGAGATTCATTCATTCATAATGTCCTATGTACTGTGTCCCATTGCTATTAGTACTTTTGCTCCACTCTTCGTTTGAAGGAGAGTGGAGCAAAAGTACTAATAGCAATGGGACACAGTACATAGGACATTATGAATGAATGAATCTAAGTCATAACATTTATTAATGGTATTTTAATAAAAAAATGTATAAAAAAACCCCCACACACACACGTATATACAGGCAAGGTATGTAGTCCATACCTTGCATATTAACCTTTTGGGTACCTGAAGGCTAGGAAACATGCTAAGCAATGCTTTCCTACCTCTCTGGTACTCAAAGGGTTAATTGTGGAATAAAAGACAGATTTGTCCACTACATGGAAGTCCATGAGGTGGATGTGGATGGGGTTAGTATGTCACATATATGCAATATATGTGACATACTAAGGGGGGATGTGGAAGGGGGCATTGTGTAGTGCTTGGTGTACTAGTTTTATTGATTGTAACCCTTTGAATGCCACAGGGGTGAGCAGTGCACATCCCTATGGCATTCAAAGCTGTCCATGGTGCTGAAAGCCATCTCTGTGTTCCCCTACTGGCTGGGCAGGGAAAAGCACAGAGAATACTGTTCAGAACTGGCGACTGTGGTTTTTTTACTCTGCATTGTGTGCTGTTCTCCAAAAAAAATAGGCATTAGATTTCTAGAGAGAAATGTTGCAATTTAACACGAGTTAGCCCTAACTCCAACATTTGAATAGCTTTTGGCGTCGCTTGTACATTATCCTCTATGGGTGAGATCTTGCTGTTCTGGCGACGGGCGACGTGTGTTTCAGAACTGGCGTCTCTTCTTACTAGTGGAACGTTTGCATTGCTCAGTTGACGTTAAAACCAGCATTGCCAGTTTTTTATGACGACGCTAACATTTGGATCGAGCCCTATGTTCTTTACACTTTCCTTTTTATGAAATTCATGGTTCAAAACCATCTTTAAAAGAGGATACGTTCCCTTCTATAATGCTAATTAAAAAAAACTATTCCTGTAGATGTAACAAACATACCTTCAACAAGTACTTCTAAAACTTTTGAAGATAAATCTACTTGTACTACTATAGCTAGAGTTGATGCTTTCTCTTTGAAGAGAAAAGTGTACAGTTTCCAGATATGGGATATGTCAAACCAGGTGAAGTGTTGGAAATTCAAAAGGATCATAACTACAATATTCATAAGATTTTGAGCCTTTAATCCAACAATTATCACCAAATATCACTTCTACTCCATTTAAAAATACAGCACAGAAATCTACTCTTATTCATCCAATTCGGTCATAACCAAAAGACTCATGTTTGGAAATGTTGAAACTAATGAACATTAAACTGAATCTGGTAAAGTTCTAAGTATTATAGAAGAACAATCCACAGAACTTGATTCGTTCTTAACTATAACAAGTGATATTACACTTGAAAAAAAAACTTGATCTGGACTTTGAACCTGATTCATCATTATCCATGATTGAGTCAAAAACGACCATTACGGATCAAACATTTGAGGAAACAATAGTTTATGAAAGGAAATTTATGGTATTTGAATCGTGTCTTGATTCAATATTACTTAAACTACCATGTGCAGGTGATTCAGAGTGCATGTCACCAATCAGCAACCTCCAAAAAAAGGATAGGCGGAACTTTTGTTTCTGTGTTTGCAGAGTGCTTTAATGAACATCACTTATTCCTGTGGGAGAGTCAGCCTCGAATACAGAAAGAAGCTGCTGGGCATATTTTGCTGGCTGCTTCCATTTTTTTCAGTGGATCCAATTTTAAAAAAAAGTTTTGGAAATGAATAGCATATTAGGTTTCCAACATATGTCAAAAACAACATATTACCTGTACCAAAAAAAAATCTATATCCTTTAATTGATCATCAATGGCAGCTTAATCGTACTAATATTTTAAATAATATTGGTAACAAAACAATTGCTCTGGGAGGAGACGGGCAGTATGATAGCCCAGGACATTCCGCTAAGTATTGTGCCTATACCATGATTGATTTGGAAACCAAGAAGGTAACAGATTTCGAGGTGGAGCAAGTGTCAACCTGTACTTCCTCCATTGCCATGTACAAATCAGCATTCTCTATATGTCTGGATAGACTCTTAGAAGATCTTTTACAAGTGAATATCATTGCAACTGACAGACACGTTAGTATTAGAAAACTAATTTGTGAAAAATATTGTCAAATTAATCATCAATTCGATATTTGGCATTACGCTAAAAGTTTATTTGTGCGCCAATAAATTATTGGATATCCACAATAATTAATCATTTCTGGTGGAGCGTAAAAACCTAGAAGGGAGATGTGAAGGTACTTTGTGAACGTTGGCACTCTGTTTTGCACCATGTTACAAATCAACATGCATGGGACAATGGCGAGTCATATCATCGATGCTCACATCCAGAGTTGACACAGGAACAAATTGAATCTGCTGAATGGTTGAAGAAACAAAGCCCCCCTTTTGAACAAGGGAAAAGTCAATGCTAATATTGAAAAAAAATTATATATTTAAAAAAAAAAAAAAAAAAAAAAAAAAAAAATATATATATATATATATATATATATATATATATATATATAAATATATATATATTCATGTGGTATATATGTGTAGTGTATACATGTCCTCATAATTTTATACAACATAAAATGATAAAATAACAAGTAATGAAAGATAAAAAAAATGCATATAAATTTTAAATTAAACTTAATGACTGTGCTTTATACAATACTTATAACAGTTATTAAACTGTTTTAACCTTTATGGCTCTGACAAGGATATTTTTATATAATATTAGGCACTTTTGATAAATAAATTACTAATATTAAAGAAAATTATTCTTGTCAAAGCCATAAAGGTTAAAAAAAAATTATACTTAGTTATAAGTATTGTATATAGCACAGTCAATAGGTTTAGTTTAAAATATATACTGTATATATTTTTTTTATGTCTCATTACTTGTTATTTTCTTATTTTATGTTGTATGAAATTATGAGAACATGTATACACATGTGTATGCACTGTGGAGCTTACCGTGCCCGCAGACTTCCAGCACTGTGAAGAGATCAGTGCAGGAAGACACACAAGCACGTTTCTGTGCTGGAAGAAGCGCGGTCACATTGTAGGCTGTGACAGAGATGCGCTCACAGGCACTCAGTTGCTTTGGCCAGTGCGCTCTGCCGGAGAAAAAAAGCTGATGTACTTTCAATGCCCACTAAAGCACACTTTCTTGACGTGGGCTGTCAATCAAGGTGTACGTCACTGACATGGCTCCGCTCTACCTTTCTACAATGCATAGACTAAAAGGTAGTTTATAACTTCTATGGGCTCTTTTTAAGCTGCTGACTAACAACATATGAAATCTAACCTGATAACAAAGTGGGGTAGGCTTGGTTTGATCTGGTTGAAAGTTCTGCTTTAAGAGTGAAGGGTAATACCCCTTTCCTTTAGTGCATACGGAATCCAGTCACACCTCACTGATGAAACTCAACATGACTGATATGTACGTCTGCGGATAGCTGGTATTCCTATGAAGTGGGTGCTTGCGCATCATTTTGGAAATGGGCTGCCCTTTTGAGTGGGATTAGTCTAATATGTACGTGTACTCCTCTGAAATGGCATTATGAAGCTAAAGTGTGATGCTTCTGAGCGGTAACAAGCCATAGAACAAGCTATTGTGCTTTTGTTCTTCCTCAGAGCCTCTCACAATTTGAAATATAATTTTTGAATACTCTTAGTGGTAATCCAGATGTGGACTCATTTCTTTCACTGTAGGGAATCCAGATGGGTATCCTTTTGAAATAGTGCATGTTTTATATTGTGCTGCTTTTTGCCACATTCAGTAGGTCACTGTCACGGTGACTCTCAGACTTAAGGTTTAGGTAAAAACATAACTTTATTGAAAAGTTAAGGCAATCCCATAGGGCTATCATACACATACAAACAATACAAATAAGCAAATGACCATATGAATAGGTTTTACCGGCCTTGCCAATAATACCGGGCAAGGCAACCCAGGCGACTAGACGAAATAGCAGTAGCAGGCTCTACCGGCCTTGCCAATACCGGGTAAGGCAACCGTGAGATGGTAACGTACCGGTTCTACCGGCCTTACCAATACCGGGCAAGCCAGCCTGAGGGAATACTGTGAGTAGGCTCTACCGGCCCTGCCAATACCAGGTAAGGCAACTTAAAGGATGGCAACATGAATAGGTTCTACCGGCCTTACCAATACCGGGCAGGGCAGCCCAAGAGAGGAGACCTTCCTGGAACCAACTGACTGTCAGGTGACAATGACCGTAGGATGGAAGAGGTAGCAACTAGGATAAGCGGTCTCGCTCAAGCAGAAGTCTCATGCCAGAGAACTACAAGACAACTGCATAGGAACTGGACAGCAACTCGGACCTCACAGTACCTGACTACAGTCAGGGAGCAAACCAGCGTCCTCACGCTGGGACCAACTGACAGGAATGTGAACCGCAAGGCGTACTGGAGTAAACCATCAGGAGTAATGGTACAAGGTTAATGGAGTAAACCAGCGTCCGAACGGCGGGACCAACAGTAGTATGAGCCACAAGGTTTAATGGAGTAAATCAGCGTCCACACGCTGGGACCAACAGTAGTATGAGCCACCAGGTTGAATGGAGTAAACCAGCGTCCGCACGCTGGAACCAACAGTAATATAAGCCACCAGGTATAATGGAGCAAACCAGCGTCTGCACACTGGAACCAGCAGTAGTATAAGCCACCAGGTTAAATGGAGTAAACCAGCGTCCGCACGCTGGAACCAACAGTAATATAAGCCACCAGGTATAATGGAGTAAACCAGCATCTGCACGCTGAAACCAACAATAGTATGCACCTCCAAGTTTAATGGAGTAAACCAGCGTCCGCACACTGGAACCAACAATAGTATAGGCCACCAGGTTTAATGGAGTAAACCGCAGGCTGGAGCCTACAGTAGGAATATCGCCGGAGCGAAATGAGAGCAATGTCGCCTCAGCGACTGCAGACAGGGAACCACTGAGACCAGGCAGAGGATCAACCGGAACGAGCACCGCCGAACTGACAGCTGACCGGAACATCAGCAACCACAGAGAACAACCGGAACCCACTGGAACGACAAGCAGGCAGGTACACAGGAACAGGTAGACTCAGGAACACTGGAACTCTGGAACTCTGGTACTCTGGAACTCAGGCCCAATCAGCATAGCAGGCAGGACAGAAAAGATACTGTCAGAGACACCACGAAAGGGCAACCAAAGGGTGCCCGGACTGAGTTTAAAAAGGCAATGTGATGCGGGCTGACAGCATGCAGCCAATGGGAGTCCCCTGCAGGTGATAGACACTGGATAGCACCAATCACGGGCACCGTGATAGTCACCATGTTCAAAAGGGCTACATGACATCTCGCATTGCATATCAGCTTCAGATTGTCATGTCGCTTCTTTTAAGAGCGTGACTGGCCAGAAATACCTTTATCACCTTGTCCCATTGTGATTACTATGTAGTGGAGCAAAAGTAGTAATCACAACGGGACAAACCACTGTTTTCCGATAAGCTGTGCATATCTCAGACAGACTCACAAAGACTCGGGCCACAACGACTTTGCCAGATACTTGTAGGGAGTGCAGATTTGACCTGAGATGAACTATTACAACTATGTAGAGTATACTAGTAATCGGAAAGGATGATCAATCACTGTGCAAGCTCTATGTGTTATTTTCATGAGCGCAGCCATAGTCTAAATTTAGTATCACTCCTTGCACTTTAAGCAGGAATACTCAGACTTTCTTCCTTGACATCTAGGAACGCTACAAGTGGAAATAGGATCTCAGCTGTCAGGGATAACTTAATAATTCCTCTCCAGCAATACTGCTAACCCCTTTCATGCCTACCTTGACTTCAGACTCTTAATATGTTCATTTGTGTGATTATAGGACATTGTTTTGAAGCTCGGTGAATAGAATCCTTACATAGAAAACTTACATACTTGTTGCACTGCCCTGTGTACCCAAGAGCAGAGTATTATGGAGCACAGTGCTGCTCATCTCTCTGTCCGCTCCTTTTGTCACGGTGCGCATGTATGTAGTTGCCATGGTAACCAAACTGAACGTCACAATAGTGACGTCCAGTCGGGTGTGCACCTGGATAGAAGGAGAGGAGGAGACAGAGAGATAGACAGCCCTGTGCTCCATAATACTCTGCTCTTGGCTACCCTACAGGCAGGCAGGGCAGTGCAGCAAGTATGTAAGTTTTCTATGTAAGGTTCTATTCACCGAGCTTCTAAACAATGTCCTATAATCACACAAGCGCACATATTAAGAACATGGACATAATGGGAGTCCCTTATAGCTGCAACTAAAAGGAGTATTGTAGCATAAGCGGGTGTTTATGAGTAGTAAGATTGCCTTATTGCACAACGGGTGACATTTAAACAGGCAACCTGAGAACCTTGCGCTTATAAGCAGCGCGAGATTCTCAGGTCTGCCTTTTAAACCACACGACATGTTACATGCAGCATTCAGCCACGCGATATTTAAAATGCGACAAATCAAAAGTAATACATCCAGATGCATCTAACTGACGAGATCCAACAAGGCCAACACTTAATCTGGACTGGTGTTTCCATGAAGAGTGGACTTACCCATCATTTTGGAACTGGACTGTCTTTTTGGGTGGATTAGTCTAATATATACATGGACATTTCTCACTAGAGAGCTAAAGAGTAATGCTTCTGAGAAGTGACTAGCCATAGAACAGGCAATTGTGCTTTTGTTCTTCATCAGAGCCTCTCACATTTGGTATGTATCACGTGCATGAACAAAGCAAAGTGCAGCATTCTGTATCTTTAGTTTGTTCATATGGGGATGCAGCAGGGAAAACCCTGCAGAATGACCTATGAGACAATGGTTATGTTTTCCACAAAATCGATGTTGGGGGTTATAATGCTTATCGCAACCTCGAAAGAATGGCTGACCCACATTTGTGACTATAGCTGTCCCCATGCATAAACCTCTCCTATATCTCACTGCTACAAAAGTTTCCATTTTAAGAAGATTAGCATATAATGGAGCTCATTATATGACAAAGACATAATTTTATTATTTTGTATTATTTTGTATTCTTATATAGCACTGATACAATGCTGGTAAGTAATTTCCTAACACAGATAGAATAATCAAGTTAAAAATGTAAAAACAAATTGTTTGAACAATTATATTAAAATATGACTGTCCAGCCACTAAAAGAAATGTTAGATCTACACATTTAGCAAATGACAAAAATAATGTGCTGTATGCAGAAAGAGATTTGAACCAGATCTATATCACTTAAAATGATCATTAACTACAACGTAGAAGAGTAACAAAGATTATCAAAATGATTATTGATTCACAATAGGAACTTGGCAATAACATGCACTGTTCTCCCTTTTTCAACTAAGGTGAAGAGGGGGATGCATATTGTGCATTAGATAATAGACAGACAAAAATAGTTAATACCTATCTGATGCAGGAAGGGAGCTGGTGGCATGTTTAAATTTGCCACCTGTCTCCTTAATTACATCACCAATTGCTTTCAGATCCTGTCAATATCTTTTTTTTAACCCTGTGAGTGCCAGAGTGGTATGCAACTCATTGCAGAACAATGCTTTGCATACCCTTTGCATACCTTTAACACACAAAGGGTTAATGTACATACTAAAAATGCACATTGAAATACAGGTCCTGGGACCTGAAAGGACCTAGTGACATAGTAAAGAAAGAAAGAGACAAACATCCATCTTCCTTATCTATATCACCAAGTCCTATCAGACCCTGAAAGAACCAACCTTTCAATGTGCAGAGTGATTCTATGTGTTGAATGGATTGTCCCTGAAGGGCCTAAATGTTCTAAAGACACCTGAAGACTACAAATATTGCTTTATAATGCATTAGAATAATCTCTAGCACTCAAGAGGTTAAAAGTTCTATTTAATCAATGGGGATTTTTATTTGTACATTATGGTATAGATCTTTTTTTGGCAAAATTGTCCAATAGGGCACAATTTCCTTTTTTATGTTCTACTAAAAATATTGACACTGCGCTGCTTGTTCAGTTAATGAGACAATGACTATTTTAATGATTGGCTTGGTGAATTTTCAGTCCTTAGTCCTTTCTATGTCCAAAAAGGTGTGTAACACATTGCAAAGCACTGCATTCCACAACTCTTCATCAGTGACCACATGTGTATGAGAGCGTGTCTGTGAGATCGTGTGTGTGTGAAAGCATGTATGTGTGCTATAGCATATGTGTAAGAGCATATTTAAAGGGATAGTAATACTTGTAAATGTAAAAAAAAATATGTTGTAGGGTTTATCCCCCTGAGTAAAACAAGACTACTCCCACTGCTGAAAGGTGTTTCATTCAGAAGTTATTCATTTTCAAAGTTCAATTTTTTAGGTGCAATATCACAGTGGCCTGAAATTTTACAGTAGCGCTGTTGCTACACGATCCTATGGACAGCTCTGGTCCCGGGACCATAAATCTCCATAGGATGGTGTAGCAACAGCGCCACTGTACAATTTCAGGCCACTGTGATATTGCACCAAAAAAACTCAACTTTGAAAATTAATAACTTTTGAATGAAACACCTTTCAGCAGTGGGAGTGCCCTTGTTTTACTCAAGGGGATAAACCCTACAACATATTTTTTTTACATTTTAAGTATTACTACACCCTTTAAGAAACAGTGTGTGAGAGCGTGTTTGAGCAAGAGGGTGGGTGAGCGTGTTTAAGCATCAGCATGGGAGAGCATGTTTGAAAAACAGCAAGGGAGAGCTTGTTTGAGCAACAGGATGTGAGAGTGAGTGTATGCATGAGTGAGGGCATGTGTGCTGAATGAGCTGATGTGTTTTGTGTGTATTGCATCTAGCATTTTGAGTATAGTCTATTGCGTTTTACTTTTCTTGTATTGTGTTTGGTGTATTGTTTATTGTGTTTGATATATTGTGTTTGGAGTACAGCATTTTGTTTATAGCATTTGGCATTTTTCATATGAAGTATAGCTTTTTTCATTTGTGTACAGGATTTAGCTTTTTGTTTATAGCATTTTGCAGATAGCGCTTAGCTTATTGCATATAGCGTTTTGCATATTGTGTATATGTGTATATAGATTGGTGTTTTGCATATAGAGTTTTGTGAATTATGTATGTTTGAGTATGTTTTCTTTCATATAGCATTTGGTGTATTGCATATCGCTTTGAGCATTTGCCACATATCGTTTGGTGTATAGTCTTTGGAATATAGGATTTGGCGTATAGTGCCAATGTGGTGAAGCTGAGTGTGAGGTAATGTGTCAAAGGGAAGTGTGAGGCACTTAATTAAATGGTAGTCTGAGGTGAGGCAAATGGGAGGGAGGAGGTGTGTACTGTATTTGAGGGTGAACTCCTGTACATGGCAAATGGGAGAAAGGGTGAAGAGTGGGGGGTTTGTGTACTGTGGCGGAGGGTGAAGCCCTGTACATGGCAAATGGGATGGTGGGTGTAGAAGGAGGAGGTGTGTAGTGTGCTGGAGAGCGAAGTCCTGTACATAGCGAATGGGAGGGAGGGTGTAGATGGAGGAGCAGTGTAGTGTGATGTAGGTGAAGTCATGTAAGTGGCAAATGGGAGGAAGACTGTAGAGGGAGGTGTTGTGTACTGTGGTGGAGAGTGAAGTCCTGTACATGGTGAATGGGATGGAGGGTATAGAGGGAGGAGCTGTGTAGTGTGGTGGAAGGTGAAGTCCTATAAGTGGCAAATGAGAGGGAGAGTTTAGAGGTGTACTGTGGTGGATGGTGAAGTCCTGTACATGGCGAATTGGAGGGAGGGTGGATTTGCTGTGTATCATGGTGGAGGGCAAAGTCCTGTAATTGATGAATGGTAGAGAGGGTGTAGGGAGGAGGTGTGTACTGTGGTGGAGGGTGAAGTCCTTGCAGATATTTTCACAGTTTGAAAATCATGCCCCATGCTTACACTAGTGGGACAGGCAGTATAGAGGAGATACGTGTAACTCCTGCTTATTGCCACCACAAGGGTGTGTTTGGTTTCAGACAAAGCTTGTTGGTCACATGATACTTTCTCTTTTATATATAGATGTGCATTATGCCAGGAATATAGTTAAAGTGGGACAACCAATTTTAAAACATTATGCGAAATTACTAACATATTATGTTTTTTTTATTAAAATTGTTTTCACACTATTACCAATTTTCATTTTTTGTGCTGGCACAGCCGAGTGACCTCCCCTAGCTTTTCTAATCCATACTTTGTGTGATCCTCTCCCTACAATTTCCAAACAAGTGCAACTTTAACTGTTTGTATTCCATGCATGACTGCAATACATTTCACATTTTGTTGGCACTCAAAGGGTTAAATGTCTGGTTTAGCATTGTGATTGCCACAGTGTGCAACACATTTCCCATCACTCTCAGTTAAAGACAATTCAAATATGATAAAATGTATAGCAGTGATTATAACAATCACTGTCTTACTAATATCTATATCATATAGAATTTGCAGTACATAGCAAAAATTTCAACATTGTAGTATACACAGGTAACTAAAATGCTTACTAATAGTGCAATATAAACTCCTGCCATATTAAGGTATAACATACAAGAAATACTAAAGTGAACTGCTGCTGACTCTTTGGGATGCAGAGCGACCTATATATAAAAAATATACGCATGTATGTAGTCTGTGTAGCATAATTGAACATTGTTCTGTATTGTATACATGTTAAAAAAAATTACTTACTGGTAGGCTGCAGGGAACGATGATGGGTGGGCAGTTGAGGACCAGGAGATGATGTTGTAGATGATCTCCGGGGTGGTTCCGGACCTAGGAGTGGAAGATACATTAAGTACAGCTGTGTTGTAAGCAACACCAGATAAAGTACAGTTATGGAGTAATGGAAATGGAATAATCATACCTGCGCGAAAAATCTGCAGCAATCGAGACTCACGCCTCTTGAGGTCGGACCACCGCCGAAGTATTTGTCTCCTGGTCCTAGTGATGCCAGTGGACCTCTGCATTTTGCAGGCGATTCGCTCTAAGACTCGCCTGCGAAATGCAGAGTCCACTCTGTCCCGCAGCCTATCTGGTAGATACTTGTCCATATAATGGACAAGTATCCCCAGTTCCGCATTTGTAAAGGAAGGCTCTCTAGGCATTTTCCCAAACAAACAAACAGCAAACTGCACACTACTACACACAACACACAATACACAATATACACTGGTATTTCCTGTTTCGTTTTTGTACTTCCTGCATGGATGACGCTGCATGGATGTCGCTGTATTTTGACGCAGGGCGTCATTATAATGCCCATAAAAGCGTCATTTAGCAGCTTTAAGCCATTACACCCAATGTGTCCGTTGCGCCCCCTATGTTGACGCAGTGCATCCACTACAATGCAATTAATGCGTCCTATAAGCCATTACACTCTATACAATACAGATGCGTCCTATAAACCATTTGCGCCATGTAATTCACGCGACAGTAGAGATGCGGCCTATAATGACGCGCGATATTAGAAATGCGTCATGAAATGACGCACGACCTAAGAAACGCGACTTATGATGACGCGCGCCATATGAAACGCGCCATTTAACTGCGCACTTTCCGCGACTCGATCTATGAGAAGGATACCGCTGACTCATAGGAGGGAATAGTCAATACCATCAATGATTTAACCCACCAGCTGCCAAACAGGCTACAGCATCCATTTGCAGTAAAGGAACAATCATCTTTCAGTATGGGAGTAGGGAAAGGAATAATAAAAGAAAGGGTGGGGAAAATCAATAAAAGAATTCTATATATGAAATCTTGGAGGTAATATATTGTTCATCCTATTTATTTTTTTATAAATATATATCAGATATGTCTTAGCAAAGGTCACCTGTTATCATTCTGTATGCTTTCTGATACAAGATCTCATTTTTCTGCTATTCTGAGAATATTGACTGTTATATTGTTTCTATCATATATGATTCTCATATTGTGTTTCATTTACATTGTAATATTCTCTTTGCTTCAATAAAGACATTGTTAAAAAAAAAAAAAAAAAAAAAAAAAAAAAAAAATATATATATATATATATATATATATATATGTCAGAAATGTCAGCGGTTAAATTCCATGAGTGCTAGATGTATGCAAACACATCTGTCACTGAAAGCATTGTGTTAAGTAGTTTAATGCATATTAATCCATTGAGTGCCAGAGGGGTATGCAAAGCATTGCACTTAAACAGTTAACCATCATATCATATGAGTGCACAAAGAAAGTTGCACACCTCTGTGGCAATCATTGTGTTAACTACACTGGAAGTAAACAGAAATCTGAACATTTTACAAATAAAAACATAGAATTTGAAGGCAGATTAGAACCATTCGGAATATCTAATCTGCCATTTTCCTACTGTAAAATCTTTAAATATCATTTGGTCCCTGGTCTTGTCTTACGTTCAGGACAGCCTTTTGCCTAATTGTCTATCCCATGCATGCTTAAATTCTGTAACTGAATTAACATCTACCACTTATGCTGGTATGTTATTCCACTTATCTACCACCCTTTCAGTAAAGTAAAACTTTCTTTACATTACATCTAAAACACTGTCCCTCTAGTTTTAGACTATGGCCTCTTGTCCTAACATTTCTACTCCTTTGAAATGTACTTCCCTCTAGTACTTTGTTCAATCCCTACATGTATTTGAATATTTACGTAAACTCTCCTCTCTCTTTCTCTTCTCTCCTATACATCCTTAGATGCTAGTCTATCCTTATATTTTTTTTCTGTAATCCATTCACCATTTTAGTTGACAATCTCTGAATTCTTTCCAGAATATCTTCATCCTTCTGGAGATAGTGTATCCAGTACTGTACACAATACTCTAGGTGAGGTTTAACCAGAGATCTGTAGAGTGGCATGACCACTTGCTTCCTTCTGCTACTAATGCCCCTAGCTATACAACCCAGCACCCTGCTTGCCTTCCCCACTGCTTTGTTACCTTGCCTGCCTACCTTTAAGTCATCAGAAATAATTATTTCTAAATCCTTTTCCTCCGTTGTCTCTGACAGCATAATACCCTTAATACTATATTGTGCTTTGAATTTTTACTTCGCATGTGGAAGTAACATTAAATTGCAGCTGACACACTCTCATCCATTCTTCTAATTTAAATAAATAATTTGTCATGTGGCTTATTCACCAGGAATATCTAACCTGTTACAGATTTTTTTTTGTATCATCTGCAAAAAGGCATGCCTTCCCTCGAAGATCTTTTGCAACAGGTCCAGATTGGGAATAAAAACAAAATCAGTCCTGGAAAAAATGTAATACCCGCCCCACATTTTGTCACACTATCATCAACCATTAAAGTCAACAATGTATAGATAGGATGAATACTACATAATCATGTACACTGTACATTGTAAGTATAAACAATGGAATATGACACAATCATGCAAACTGTATATTTGAATTGTAGAGCATCACAATACTACAAAATCATGCAAGCTTTGCAATGCATTCTATACCCCTCTGGTACTCCAAGGGTTAAATGGTGAAGCGACTTGCACTGAAAGGGTTAAATGGTGAAGCGATGTTTCGATATGCGACATGAGAATCTTGCACTGTCAAGCAGTGCTAGATTCTCAAATCGACATTTTTATCCAGGCGACATGTTAACTGGGCCATTTGGTCACACGCTCTTACGCGTGCAACCTTTTAAAAGGATACCACCTAAAATAAGACCCCCATGCGCCACCTAAAATTAGGCCTCCTCCCACCCACATAACTAAACTGTGCCTCTAAGACCTCTCCAACTAATCTATCCACCTGTCTTTGCAAAATAAAATTTACCCACACTCTCCCAAAAATTAGGCTCCCCTATTTGCATACCTTTTTGCATGAAAGGGGCTTATTGCACAGTGGTCTAGTGGCTTGGGCCACTTGGGTAGTCAGGGGAGAAAAGATCTATGCTGCTGTCTCTTCACTGATGCTCCCATGTGGTCCTGCTCAGGCTGTGTGAAGAACAGAAGATGGAGCCAAACACCAGATATAATGCCATCTTTTGGCCTGGGGGCCAAGTACAATCACGTGGCCAGTTTCCTATATCCCTCCAGCCCGGCCCACACCCTTTTGTTATTTTATAATTGGCATTAATGTTGAAAAGTGTGGCTTAGAACTTTAATGGTGCTACATTACTGATACCAGAGAGATTACAACTGAAATGGAGATACAATAAGATACCCCAGAGCTTACAAATGAAATGGTGCTACCATTGGGCTTACCTTTTAGATGCAGCTATGCTAGTGATACTGCAGAACTTACAAATGAAACTGATCATCAGTGATACCACAGAGCTTAGAATTGAAATAAAGCCACATTAGGGACACTACAGAGCTTCCAATTGAAATAGAGCTACACTAGTGATACCATTGAGCTAACAACTAGGGGACGAGGAGAGAAAATTGGGAGAGAAAGGGCAATGGGGGAGAAAAGAAGCAAAGGGGAGAAGAAAGGGAAGTGTACAACATAGAGCATCTTTTGACCCAGTGTTGCCTGTTGGATTATAGCATGTGTAAGAAAATAGTTGGTGGTAGAAAATTATGTCCACTTTACCTGGCTTTTATTCGATGGGGCTTTTTATGGTGATTTTTTTTTTTAATTATTGTTGCTACTTGGGGGACGTGATGTAGAGGGGACTTTTAATGATGCATGGAGAGGTTTTATGTTGATGGGGGCTTCTGCAAGGAGGGGATTTGATGATTGGGTCTTTTGCTGTGGAAGGTGTTATATGTGATGTTGGGGAGTATTCTTTTGATGTGGTGCATGGTTGAAAAATCACATTATATTAACAAAAGAAAAAAAAATTATCTTCATGAAAAAGGAAAAACAAAAGCAACTCAACCCATTACATGACAAATTGGTCAATATACCATGTCACTGACAATAATACATTTTGGTTCTGGGGCACTGGCCTATATGTCCCTGCTATTAATATACTTTGGACCTCGGAATGTCTGACCCATAAACATGTCACTGCCACTAGTACACATTGGTCCTAGGAAGGACTGACCCACATAAAGTATTGCTACTATTAGTAAATGTTGGCACTAGGAAGGACAAGGCCATAACCATGACTCTGCCATTAGTACACCTTGGTCATAGGAAGAAATGACCCATAAAAATGTTTCGATGAGGGCCAGAAATAACAGATGGGCATAGAGCTCAAGGGGGTTAAACTAGGGAAAATATGAGCAGATGAGCACAAGAGTAAAAAGATAGCCAAAGGGGTATTGTGGCTCAAGAAGGGCATCAGAGTTGCAAAGTTGACAAAAGAGAGGTACAAAGGGAGGAAATGCACAAAGAGTGGAAAAAAGAAGGTCAATTATTGGGCAGATTGAGGGTAAAATGTAAAAGTAGATAAAACGAAACAGGGAACCCAGTGATAAGGAAAGGCAACATGGAATCATGGAGATCCTGGCAGAAGAGCAAAGCCAAAACACATAAATATATTGTGTGCTAAGTAGTTTTTACCTATAAAAGCTTCCCATTTGGTTGTTCAGCACAGCAGCAGGACTTCTCTTTATATCAAGAATGAATTCTTAACATTTTAGTGACCAGAGAAGCATGCAGTGCACACCCTTTAGTGATTAAATTGTTAAAAAAACATATTGGAATGGAGTGACCCAGGGCTTGGGAGGGAAGAAAAATATTATTTGCGTTTCACACAGGTTATTAAAGCAAGGCCTTTCATAAAATCTGTGGTGCAGCCCACCCCACTGCCTCTATTCTTTATATTGATTAGAGCCACCAACATGGGGAAAAGAAAGAAAGCACTTATTAATGCACTGTACTAACACAGGCAATTGGAACATTCATAAAAGCTGTGGTGTGGCTTGATGCCTATAATCTCTATGCAATGTTGCGAGAAAAGAGACTGGACAAAGTAGCACTACTGGAGCTGTGGTGGGTCTAGCTTCATAATGCCCCTGGATTTTCTGGCAGTAGATGCATCATGTGTCTTTCACCAGTCAATCCAGAAGCAGTATGAGGCTAGGCCCACTCCATCGTTGTGCTACTCTATCCAATCACATTGTTTTTAAAATTGCATACAGGTTACAGGCAGTGGGCTGCAGCTAGGATTTTACAAATGACCCTTCTGCCTTTGTTAGTGCAGTGCATTAATAAGTTCCTTCTCTGTTGTTCATGTTGGTATCCCTGATCGGTATAGAGAATACAGAATGCAGGCCTCACCACAGATTTTATGAAAGAACATCTTCCTGTATTAACTTTTGTTCAATGCACAAGATGTTTTGACATCTCTCCTGGGCCCATTTTCTTGCCAGTGCCCAGGACACCAGCTCACCATGTCCACTTAATGTTGGTCCTGCACGGGGGCTGTTGAAGCCTCAGCTATGACTATGCTGCCTATGCCCTGGTAAGGGGCTGAGGGCAGCATGTACATGGGGCAGAGGTGGTTTGCATCCAGGCCAGCCCAAAGGAATTTCTATGTGTCTCGGTAGGCCTGTCTGGTGCTGTTTTGCAATATCACTAATACAATTATTAAAAAGAGGACCCCAGTACTGATCCATGAGGTACCCCACTAGTAGCATGACCTTCTTCTGAATTTTCTCAGTTGACTACAACCCTCTGTCTCCTGTCCAGCCATTGCCTTATCCATTCAAAAGCAAAAACAGAAAAAGCCCACAGCGCTAGCTCCCCATAATATATACATGGAGGGGAAACATTTGCACATTGGTATGGAGGAGCGCAGGTCTGTTCTTTGTCTTGTATGTGCACTTTGGGTTTCGGCCCAATATTCTTTGGGGGTATTGGAGAACCCTTTCATTCCTTGCTGCTATCTAGATGGCAGTTATTTAACACTTTTTTATTTATTCACTACATATATATATTATGGTAAGCTAGCGCTGTGGGCTTTTTCTGTTTTTGCTTTTGTTTCTACAACTCTCCTTTGCTCATTCAAGCTGCTTTTCACCTATTTTCACTAATAATACACATATGATATTTCACATTTATTTCCTTCTTAAAGGTCCTTAAAGGCATGTTTTTGCCTGCTTTTTATCTAAACACCTTGCCTGTGTCTTTATTTGGCCTGTGGGGGTGGTAAACACTGGCTTACAAGTGGAATTGAAGGACCCACAATCCCCTTTTGCCAGTATCCACATCCTGCAGGCCAAGGAAGTTTTATATCAGGCAAGTCCTCTCTTACACCTTCTAAATTAGTAGCTTGTCCTTCTGTTTTTAATTGCGTACACTGTGTCAGATAACTAGGTACGCGTTTCCTTATAACATCTTCAGCTGCTTTCTCAAACTCAGAATTTTAATTTATTTTAATTTTAGATAGGAATTAAAGGTGCATTAGAGTAGGTACTTGCCAGAATTTGAGATACCTTGACGGGGTTGGCAAGCTTACATTCTTTGGCCAAATGATGAATTAAATTCTCAGTTTTCTATAGTTTAGTATATATACCTAATTTAGGACTTATATATATATATATATATATATATATATATACACACACACACACTCTTATTATATATGCCTAAGCCAGGGCACACATTTGCACATTGGTATGGAGGAGCGCAGGTCTGTTCTTTGTCTTATCTCTTATCCATTCAACTATTTTAACATTCAGTTCCAAACACTGCAATTTATTGATGTGTCTTCTGTGAGGGACAGTGTCAAATGCCTATATACTGCTACCCAGTCTATTATTTTAGTTACCCAGTCTGCTTTCTCAAACTCAGAATTTTAATTTATTTTAATTTTAGATAGGAATTAAAGGTGCATTAGAGTAGGTACTTGCCAGAATTTGAGATACCTTGACGGGGTTGGCAAGCTTACATTCTTTGGCCAAATGATGAATTAAATTCTCAGTTTTCTATAGTTTAGTATATATACCTAATTTAGGACATATATATATATATATATATATATATATATATATATATATATACACACACACATACTCTTATTATATATGCCTAAGCCAGGGCACACATTTGCACATTGGTATGGAGGAGCGCAGGTCTGTTCTTTGTCTTATCTCTTATCCATTCAACTATTTTAACATTCAGTTCCAAACACTGCAATTTATTGATGTGTCTTCTGTGAGGGACAGTGTCAAATGCCTATATACTGCTACCCAGTCTATTATTTTAGTTACCCAGTCAAAAAAAAAAAAATAATTATATATATCTATATATATATATATATATACTAGTGTAGAAGTGTGTAGAGAGAGTTTGGCCAGTGTCTACTGCACACGACAGCATTGTCTACCGTGCATGACATCTGGCCTACATTTAGGCAGTCTCTACTGCACATGACTGCATCGAACAAACATACATTTGGCCTTTTATATATATATTTATTGTAGTAATTTATTTTTCCCCTACAGGCTTAACCCCCTGATACAGACTCACATATCACAACATTATTTCCACCCATCTCTAGCAATTAGTTAAATATGGTTGCATTGTTGCAGAAGTCAGTGTAAGCTTTTTTTTTATTGGAAAGGAAACTTTAAAGTGATAGTAATGTTTCACAGTAAAAGTAGCTCCATATATTTGCGTGTTATTTCAATACTGTCAGAGTTATAGTTCAAGAGTAATTGAATCAGGGCTTAAAATTTGAAGTCCTTTGCTACTAGACAGACCTGAAAAGTTACTTGCCACTGCAAGCCATAACATACCCACCAGAACTGAATTCCTACTCACCAGGGCTAAATTTTCACTTGCCATTGGCTAGTGGCAAGTGGAAATTTTGAGCCCTGATTGAATAATAAAGTATCCCCCTCCCACCCCTTATACCCAGTGTAAGACACATCCCTTCAGATGTGGAATATGGTCTCTTGACTGGACAGTTTGCAGCAAGGAACAATCTTCTTACTGTGAGCATAAGGAAAACCCTACCCCCCCTTAACAGGAAGATTGTCCTTCTTTGCAATCCATCTGGACAGTCTTGCTGCTCTGAGGTGAACATTAAAGCAACTTTAAAAAGAAAACCCACATGTCATTATCTCATTATCAATTTTGTTCTGCAGACAACCCCAGTCAAGCTATATATATATATATATATATATATATATATATATTATAGTTGTTGTTTTTGTTATTTTTATTCATTCCTCCCTATCTGTGACTTGAGAAATGGGGGATGTGATAGTTGTAAACTGAACATACTCACTGATCATGAGAATTATATAGTCAAATCTCACCAAGGGAACACTATAGAGTGCTACTGAGTTTGTACGGTTTGAGAGTTGGTTAGAAACAAAAGAGAGTGTAGGTGCCAGATGCCCCCTGTGAACATTAAGTGGATTTTTTTTGCTTGTTTTTTTAAATAAATACATAAATGTTTGTGGGAGATTTTGGGAAGCATCCATAGACATCATTCATGACAGATTTGAGTGAATACAAGTGCCTGCAGTGAATGTGCTTGTTGGTGGGAGATTAACCAACAACACTGAAACCAGTATTTGTCAAACCTTTACATAACCACATGCTTTTCTTGAGAATGACACTAATGCACCAATGTTCAGTACACTGCAACTTTAAAACAGTCACACGGTAACATACTAAAGTTATGGCATAGCAGATCTGCATAGAAACCTACATTGGATGTTTCCATACGCAAGGCAACCTCCAGTGTAGCATCAGCCATTAAAATGTGGTTCACATTCATGGGGGGGGGGCAGTCAACAAGCCCTTCTACCACACACACAATGGGAATGCTGTGGGGACACAGGATAATTTCAGAATTTGATGATAATGTAGCAGGAGTACTGCCACCCATGCCTGTAACCTAGGCATAAGAACTCAGTCTTGTTTATCTAGTTAAATATCATTTTTCCTTGTATATGCAGTTGTCAGAATAAAATGATTTCTGTTGAAGTCTTTATTTCATATAATCTCACAACAAAGAGGCTTTATATATGTCAGCTGTCTGTTACATTTCAATCTGAATCTAACTAGCAGTGGACTACAACAGAGATCAAATGGAAAAAATATATATAGATGACTGCTGTCTGAAGGAACCCTGCATAGAACTTTTAAAATCACCTCTCTTGTTGTTAATAGCAATTTTTTTATTTAGAAAGCTAATTTTTTAACTATATTTATAGATTATCTTCATTAAGACATGCTATGCAGGCATTTCTTGCCTAGGCCCTACATTACCTACCTTACTAATGCTTTGTCCACCTCCCTGGATGGGTTAAGTTTTAGTGGCTGGGGGAGTTCCTGCATTGCATGCCTTAATTAGCATAATCTATAAAACTAAATAACTCAAACACTAGTTTTCTAATATAAAAATGGCTAAACAACATATAGGTTATTTTTCAAGTTATTTCAAATTCACCAAAGTTATTTATATGTGATAGTGCCCTCTTAAAGCAGGTATAATTGTCCTGATCAATGAATATTTATTTAATACTAGTTGAACAGCCCGTTACACGGGCCACAGTGCCACTGCAACCAGGTCGTGGGGCAGTCACGCGCAGTGGAGACTGCCAGCGCTGAAGCTGATACAGAACTGGACACTCCTTCGGAGCACCCAGCTCTGTATCAGCTGCGGCGCGGGCAGTCTCTACTGCGCATGACTGCAGCATGCGCAGCAGTTTCTGCTGCGCATGTCGCGGCGTTACACACGATTTAGCGAATTATTATATAGGAAGGATTGCTTGTGCTGTTTGTAGTGAGAGATAAGAGCAAACGTTGGTTTATTGATTGTGATTTATGTCTACTACTCTTTCATTCAGAAAGGATATTATCTTATTCTAGCCCATTTACATATAATTCTGGACAGTCAGTGGGAACCCTGGAAAAGACAGGCTTTTTTGTTCTTTAAAAGCACATAAAATGTTACATTTCTGGCATGAAGCACAAGGTATTTAAGTGTATATTAACCCAGTTAACCATATGAGTTAATTTTTTTCCAAGGCTTAAAGGGATAGTAATACTTAAAATGTAAAAAAAAATATGTTGCAGGGTTTATCCCCCTGAGTAAAACAAGAGTACTCCCACTGCTTAATTTTCAAAGTTGAATTTTTTAGGTGCAATATCACAGTGTCCTGAAATTGTACAGTGGCGCTGTTGCTACACAATCCTATGGACAGCTCTGGTCCCTGGACCATAAATCTCCATAGGATGGTGTAGCAACAGTGCCACTGTACAATTTCAGGCCACTGTGATATTGCACCTAAAAATTCAACTTTGAAAATTAATAACTTTTGAATGAAACACCTTTCAGCAGTCGGAGTACCCTTGTTTTATTCAGGGGGATAAACCCTACAACATATTTTTTTTTTACATTTTAAGTATTACTGTCCCTTTAAGGAGACTAGCACCCTCATGTTCATATGACAGTTCAATGTGAATATAAGCCTTTAAATTAACTTATTTATGCTTGTTGTGACACCTTAACTTCTGCTAAGTGCCACAACACAGTATCAGACTTTGAGATTAGCAATGCCTTCTAGAAAGCTCTTTGCAATATCTTAAATGTGCTTATAGGCATAATCTCTATTAGGAATTGACAAAGTTCAAAACATAGATTAAATAAGCAGCAAATGTTTTTATCAAAGCCAATATGATATAGGCTTTTCTTTGTAGAAGTAAACAAGGGTACTCCCAATGATGACAGTAGTTTTATTAAAAATTATAACCAGTGCTGCAGCTATTAATCTTACTTTGCTGTCAGTGACTTACCTCTCCTTTGAATGCAATAGAATAACTCTCAAAAGACCAGGGGAAGATGCACTCAAGTTAGGTAAGGGACCATGGGGAAGATATGGTTACAAGTTGGTATCTATGACATATCGACAGCATGCACTCTTTTGTTTTTACCATTATAGCCCTGTGAATCCTCAACCAGTCTACCACAATCTCCTGACAAATCCCCTATGCATTTGAAATGTTTATGATGTCGCACTCACTATATCCATAATTGCTTATTTACATATGGAAATGCATGTGGAAATGCAGTTTTATGAGGGTGTGTTTATATGTTAATGTAGAACTTCACCACATGCACTGAGCAGCCTTTACTGTTGGAGCTCACAGTCCTGACTTTGCAGAATGATGGACTCTCCCTGTAACTCTCTATGGAGCCAGAGGACAGTTTGCTATCTCTACAGTGCAGAGCAGAGACAGCAGCTGCTCATTCTAAAGCTACTGTAACTTGTCAAAATTAAAATATATTGATGTATTCATCACTTAATTTTCTTTTGCAGGGTGTGTTTATTATATTGACCTGTGCCAATTAAAAATGTACATTTGCTGAAAATACTAGTATAAATGCTGTTCTTATGTTTAAAATCCTGGTATTGTTTGTGATGTTCAATCTAGTTAACAACTCTTGAGCAAATGGTACCATTTAACAGCATATTAATAAACAATGTATTACATTATATAGCTCCTAGGATAAATGACTACATTTGAACCTCACAGAGGATGACCTGTAACTGTTGTTGAACTACAGTTCCAAAGGCAGCCAAGTATAATGGGATTTGTGAACCATAACTAGAGAACCATCACTTTCTCATCCACATAGTAACTCCCCCATTTCCATTAATAACACATCTAAAACATTCAAATAAATATGTATATTTTTCAATGAAGAACTTAGATGTGAGTTTGCCAATCTGCACTGCTTGCTTCCATTCACATTACTCACATTGGTGCACAGATGTGAGTGGACGCCAGTGGTACAGCTCTGCCTGGAGAGCTAAGCAGAGTTATGTCTTTACCACAACTGTGCCATATTTTATTGCATCTCCTCCAGGTGTTTTTCATGCATCAGCTTGACACTAAAGAATAAAGACATGGTTTTGTTTTAGCTCGATTTGCCTCTTGTTTTAACCTATTATTGTAAAATAATGTGCAGTAATGTACACTCCAGGTTACTTATGGGATTATAAAAGCTGCCCTCACAATAATAACACAGTCTGTTACCTCAACTTTTAGATTTATACCCTATCATCTATGATATTAATTACCTTGGCCTGTCATACATTCTAAGCCTTTCAATGGCCTTGTCCTCAACCTACCTTAGATTGTATAGCTGATAGAGATTTTTCTAGGAAAGAATATCCCCTCCCAGTTATAGAGAAGTTTGCCTCCTTTATACAGAAGGACTGTGTCAAGAAAGAAAAGGAGGAAATGACATCAGCAGAACTCACCAGACAGAGCTGCACTGCTGGTATCCACTCACATCCACTCACCGATATGAGTGAATGCCAACAGAGTAGTGTTATTATGTGATTGAGTGATCGGTGGTTCTCCAGTTATTGTTGTCTACAAATCCCATCATTCTTTTTTGGCCAAGAGCCAGACAAAGATGATGGGAACTATAATCCAACAACAATAGTTAGAGAGTCACAGGTTGCCCTCTGCTACGTTCAAATGCAATAATTGATCCTAGAAGCAGTTCAATGTAATGCATTATATACTGTAATTATTAGAAATATTCAGTATTCTGTAAAAAATGTTTTCACTTAATTTCATTTTTTTCTTGCATTGTTTTATTTATTTTCAACAAAAAGTTGACTTGATATTTACCAGCTTGATTGTATGAGTTCTTCATTTGTTTTATAGAAAGACTATGGCTCTTTTACTTTGAAGTATCTTCAGACAGCAAAACAGCTTTGAACTTGCTTTCAATGTCTGGATATAATGTAGGTGTCCTTTTACAATTTCATTATTGTTGAGATAATACAATATAGCTAATGGAACTTTCAAATAAAGTATTTAATGTAATGAAGGTTGCACAAGCATGGTTTTAATAATTTTTAAACATTAGTAAGGAAAAAAACAGATACAGAAATCCAACCTTGATTCCTGAAGAAATTATTTTGAATATGGTTTAACCTAAAGCTTACTATATTTTAAAGTACACAAATCTTCAGAACCTATACCAGTAACAGAAAAAGTATAAAAAATGTCAATATTACCCTCAATATTTTCCATTAATGACGTACTATTCTGGTAGGCTGACCAGATCTCACCTTTAACCGGGACACATATGAAAAATGCATGCTGCATGGCTGAGTTGATTTCAGTTCAGTCATGAAATATGCCTATTTCCTATGTGTTCCCGGTTAAAGGTGAGGACTGGTCACCCTATATTCTGGAAATGTCTAATTTAAGGTTTAATGTATAATTAATTACATAGTAAAATACATTATGAAATAAGTGAATTAATGTAATGAGTACATTCACCACTGAAAATCCTTTTCAGGGCCAAATGTACAATTAGGCAAAAGTAGGCAGGTGCTTAGGAAGCCCAACCACAAAAGGTGCAGCAGCACCGACCACCATGCCAATCTAACCAATCCGTATTCAATTTACACATAGTTGCGATGCAACAGGAATATAGCATCACTACTGGTATTTGTAACTATTTTGTACAGCTAACTGGACAGCAACGTGATTTTTTTTTCTAGTTGCATGGCACTGTTATATTGTCTGTGCAATGATGAGATTAAATCTGGAATTTATGTTTTCTTTTTATGTATAGGACTGAGTTTGGCAAAATCCTTGCTCTGTGCACAGACTTTACAAATGTATTTCCCAGCCACTTGTCTCCACCACTAATAAGCAAAGAAAAAGCCTGGGCACATATTTATCTACCACTGTAATGGACTTGAATAAAAATGGTTTGGGATTCCCCTGATTCAGTTTCCTGCTGGTACTACAAGTTACATCAGGTAAACAAAGCACTGTACATATTTAGATGATTATTTGGGAGATATGTACAATTGAGGCACAGTTAAAATGGAACAGATTCTACATACTTTGTAATGAAAATAATATAATTGAATAATAATATTTAACAATACCTTACAAAAACAAAGAAATATGAAAAATAACTGATATTGGTTTTCTAATAACATCAGAAAAGGTGAACATTCTTCAAAATGTATCATATTTGTAATCTTCTAATGCTATACACTCTATATCATCTTTCAATTCAGAAGGTAAGATCAATAAATAAATAAACAATAAGGAAAATAACACCTCTGCATAATATTGAAATAAGGTATTTAAATATGAATATAATTGATAAAATATCCTCGACCATAAATAATTAGAGTGGAGCAAAAATTGTACCATTATTGGCTGAGTGGCTGTAGAATGCAAGCTTTCAACAGACTTATGTTATTTTCTTCAGGCTAAATATGAATGATGGCTGGATACACAATTCAGACAAGTTAAACACTCATGCAAATGACTTTGACATTTTAATGACACTGGTTGTGAATATTCTTATCAGTAGTATCTATATAATTTATTCCATAGGCTCCAGCAGAGTCTCTTTGTAGTTGGCTAAGAGATACAAACAATAATATTTTTGGATGCTAAAGGGAATTCTAGTCTTTAATCTTTTAGTCTGTAGAATGTTTAATACTCCAGACACCAGAGGAGTGTGCAACCCATCGCTTGACAATGGTATGGAGGAGTGCTAATCAGCAACATGTGGAAGCATGTACTGTCCAAAACAGAAGTGGACCGGCTCCCAATTTAATGAGGTAATGAGTTATGGCAGCATCATGCATTGAAGATGTAAATCCCTAGTATACTTTGTGTGCACTAGCTTTGTGGTACATAGGCCTCTGTGCACAGACCTTCATTTCTATAGAAGTTACTTGCACTCTACTGCAGCAATGTAATGGCAGACCACACATCAAACTTGTTATCATGGATTACATTCATGGCTTGACCATGCCTGAAATCTGCATGTTTCCTGGACCAGTTCCCCATCTAACATGTGTGGGATCTTATGTCATGACCTCTGTCAGTACCTTTCTGCATCCACCCTGCAAGTCATTGCTCTGTGGGCTAAATTCCAACAAGAAATTATTGACCACTATTTGAGAGTAT
Organism: Rhinophrynus dorsalis; assembly: GCA_037306005.1. Classification (NCBI taxonomy): domain Eukaryota; kingdom Metazoa; phylum Chordata; class Amphibia; order Anura; family Rhinophrynidae; genus Rhinophrynus; species Rhinophrynus dorsalis. The sequence goes on along the minus strand of CM074723.1, from coordinate 236,965,959 downwards.
TCTCTAGACTAGAGGTTCTCAACTTGTGCCCTCAGTGGCTACTAACAGGCCAGGACTTAGGAATTCCCCTGCTAGAGCACAAGTGTGTTCATCAGAGGCTCATTCACACTGATTAACTCACCTGTGCTTTCACAAGGAAATCCTCAAATCTTGGTCTGTTAGTGGCCACTGAGGGCATGGGTTGAGAACCCCTGGTCTAGACATATTTATTGCCTTCTAAGGTTTGCATACCCACTGCTGAATAAATGTTCACATTTTGATCTCTAATGTTAATCACTTGTTCCACATGCTGTGCCTCACACATATACAGCACTTTGTAAAAGTCTTAGGCTTGTGTGAAAAAAATGCTGCAAAGTAAAAATGCTTCGAAAAATAGACATGTTAATAGTTTATTTTTATCAATTAAAAATACATAGTGAGTGAACAGAAGAAAAATCTAAATCAAATCAATATTTGGTGTGTCCACCCTTTACCTCCAAAACAGCATCAATTCTTCTAGGTACACTTGCACACAGTTAGGGAGTTTGTAGGCATATAGTCAGGTCTATGATTAAACAATTATAGCAAACAGGTGCTAACGATCATCAATATGATATTTAGGTTTAAACACAATCATTAACTGAAATAGAAACAGCTGTGTACAAGGAATAAAACTGGGAAAAGAACAGCCAAACTGAGCTAACAGGTGAGGTTACTGAAGACAGTTTCATGTTTAAAGACATACACCATGGCTAAGCACAGCAACAAGACACAAGGTAGTTATCCTGCATCAGCAAAGTTTCTCCCAGGCAGACATTTCAAGGCACACAGGGGTTTCCAGAGGTGCTGTTCAAGCTCTTTTGAGGAAGCACAAGGAAATAGGCAACGTTGAGGACTGTAAACATAGTGGTTGACCAAGGAAACTTAGTGCAGCAGATGAATGCTTACTTCCATTCACAATTGGAAGATGCCAGCAATGCCATCAGCTCAGAAATGGCAGAAAACATGGGATCCTGGTACACCCATCTAATGTATGGAGAAGTCTGGTCAAAAGTGGCTTCATGGAAGACTTCCAGCCAAAAAGCCATAACTCCAATGTGGAATCAATGCCAAGCGACTCAACTATGCACAAGTTAAAATTTTAAATATTTGGCTGTAGCAGAAGGTAGTATGTTTGCCGGAGGGTTGGCGAGTGGTACAAAAATGAGTGTCTGCAGGCAACAGTGAAGCATGGTGGTGGTTACTTGCAAGTGTGAGGGTGCATTTCTGCAAATGGAGTTCGGGATTTGGTCATTATTAATTGTATCCTCAATTCTGAGATGTACAGCTAGATACTTATCCATCACGCAATACTATCAGGGAGGCATCTGATTGGCCCCATATTTATTCTGCAGCATGACAACAACCCCAAACACACAGTCAAAGTCATTAAGAACTATCTTCAGCATAAAGAAGAACAAGGAGTCCTGGAAGTGGACATCTGGATCAAGGAAGGAGGCGCAATCACCAATCTTTTTAAATGTGCACTCTGCTCGCCAGTGAACATGGGGTTGGGGATTTTGTGCATTGAAAGTACTGAGATATGTCTAGCAGTAACTGGTAACATAGCAGAGTTAACCTCAAGTTAGAAGTTTAATAGAAGGTAAGCAATATTCCCTTGTCACACATTTAATCCTCATTTATTGTGATGTGTACAGAGCAATTGCACAGTGAGGATGTGTTTGACAAGGGAAGGACCCACCCATGTCTTTAACACCACCACCATTTTTCTGCTGCCCTCTACTTGGCGATGATGATAAATATGACAGAAGATGCCCTACTCTTACACTATATTAGTCTCACACTAAAGGTAGCAGAAACAGACACAGGCAGCTGAACTGTACTGATGCTACAATCCCCTTTGGCCTTTTTAATATGTTTCCCCACATCCCTGAAGAATATCTTGGGGGCCTGGACCTAACATGTGCTGGGGGAGTGAGCTCCCTTTACTACTAAAGCTCTTGTTATTGCTGGATTCCTCCAACTCTACTGCAGCAGAAGCAGCAGCCCTTCAGCTTCTACTCATATTGTGCAAGCAATCACACCAATGATATTCTCATTCCTTTTTTTCTCTTTCACTATCTCTATGCTTTCTCTCTTATTCCCTCTTATTCTACAACATACTGTATTGTAGGAAGTTTGGGGATTTTATTTTACGGGGGCAGGAACTCTCACTCCAATAGAAAACACAGGAAGAAAACAGAACTTTTCTTACAAGAATATATATGATGTTAATTAAAAAGACATTCTATAGATTCTGCAAGCATTGGGAATTCCCACCAAAAAAGTAGCAAATTGTGCATTTTTTGCAAAAATTTCCACAGGAGCAAAACAGGACTTTCCACCCATCCCTAGCAAAATGAAGCACATATGAACACATACACTATCAACTTGGTTGCAACTGATACCAAATATTTGTTTCTAATTACAATCAACAGTATGTTTGCTGGTTGGTGGGTGGGTGTGGATATAATCTACATGCTTTTGGAAAGAGATGGAAGGAGCAGGAAAAGAAGTTAAGAAAGAGTATATAGATTTAAGAGAACTAAGCAATGTGTTCAGCTTCTGAGAGCTAATTGATTTAACAATACATAATAGAGTAATTAATTTCTGTTGACTGCAAATGTGTATCCAATACATTTTTCTTCTCTTTAAAAACAACACATTTGTCATAATTGACATAGTTCTATTTAACAGGTATTATTTCTTTAAAAAGTTGTTTCAACAAAGTTTCGTATTATATGACGGATTGTGCCCTGGAGTTTCCTGGTCTATGAAAGACGCTATCCTTGACTAATTGCACCTCGGGACTGGACAGGATGGTCTCCTAGGGCCCGGGGAGACTGTCACTAGTTCCTACCCATCTTATGCTTCATGAGGACTATTGCTCTAGAATAAGTGGATTATCAGATACGGGGGGCACTGCTATCACTTTACTATTTGGCCTCTTTTGGGGTAATGTGTGTATTATGTTTCGGAGTCCACTGGCAGTATTTCCAGTCTTACTTCATTGTTCTATGATATGCTGTTAATGTTTTCCTACATGTCTCTTTTACACATTCCTTTTTTGCTACCCTGAGGGGTCTGTGATGGGATGCATCCAGGGTATTACATGTTAATCATCTGACTCCTAAACTCTTGTCTTACACAGCCTCATCTCCCATGCTGACTCTCCTGTATTCCCTCAGATGTTCCTCTTAGCACTCTTAAATACCTTATGGGTTTATTTTACTATCTTAACCACTTGAACATCTCTTTCCCTAATAGTATACCAAGATTGCTCAGTTCCCTGAATCCAGCTATAGATTATTTTTTTTTTATTATAGCTGTTTTATAGGGTTCGATTCTCAGACCCTACAAGCTCCACTCTCCACCCCCTCCCATCCCTTGTGGCCTCTTGAGGTACATAGGTAGTTTCGACTCACTGTTGGTTAATTCTTATCCTAGCTTATTCCCATTGTATTGGTTTTGTTCCACTTATTTGAGTATTGTTAAAGCCTGTTTCCAAGATCTTCTGTAGCTTAGCAGCAGAAGACATTTCTATTATGCAATTTAGACTATTCAATAGATGGACACACTATGTTTTCTTATGAAAAATATTGAATTGTATAATGTAATGCACTTTCTATGCATCCTGTTTTTTCTCTTCTATAGATTGGTCTACTCTGACTTTTAGCACTAAGATGCAGATTGACTCTTAAAATGTCTGTAAGGAGTACATTGCACAATCAGTGTCACTAATCTCATACCTTACATGAGTGTTTCAGTCTTGATTACTTTACAATTCACTGCACTCTTTACTTTATGATTTTCTCAATTTGTACATAGCTGTTTTTTTCATACCAATGACATTGTGCCTCTTTTGCTCTGTAATCATTGCTTACTATTTCTTGCAACTTTACCTGTGTAAGAATGATTTGTTATGTAACCTATGTTGTTTTATTCAATAAATCATGTGAAAACATAAAAAAAAGTTGTTAGTTAAATTGAATGCCCATGTCCATGTGATGTGGAGCATCACTGATTAACAAAGGAGCAGTTAATGTCAACAATTTATTTGGCCAATGTGAAAAGTGAAAGCAATAAAAACAAATTGTTATACTACTGAACACTGTTTATGTGACATATTTATAGCAATGTAAATAATCAAAGTGCTATTTAACTGGCAAACCAGTGTACATAAGAATTGAACTAAATGTGTGTCTTAGTTAATATAACCTGTTTACAAATAATTTTTGACATATAGTTACCTGATGTATGCATGGTTACTAGATGTTGCTTTATATTAAAAGTTAATAAGTAAATGTACATAAAAATCTGTTGTGATATGTAATTGATTACAGAGTAGAAAGTGCACCCTAAGGATATTAAATAAGAAATTGTTTTTCTTTTAAAGGAGCAGTAACCCTTTATTTTGACCCTAGATAGTCTGTAAATGCATAATGTAATGCCAAATTGCTTATACTTTTTCCATTTTCACCTATTCTTTGCACTTTTTGTCCCATGCAATACATTTTAATATCTCTGTTTCTATAATTTACTTGTAAGACTACCATCAAAGCAGTGACAGTGATACAATTTAACACTGTCACTGCGGTACTGTGTTCTCTGTTATCTTTTCACATTGTATTATATTTACATTGTATCACTATACTGTCTTTCACAGTTCCTGACAGAAAGTTTTCTGGAAACACATCCTGGGAGTGGGGGCTCAATGAAAGGGAAATAAAATTGTAACAAAATAGATGAAGATGGAAAAAAGTATAAGCAAACTGACTTTACACATTGAGCACTTGTAAAGTACAGTAAAAGTAAAGGTTAAGTATCACTTTAATGCAGGTTATATACAATATACATTAAAATACAGTTTTTTACGAGAACATTTGGCCTAGGGGAAATCACATGTGAATATCCCATGATATAGTGTGCCTTCCTATAAAATTGTGTTTTATGTATTGACGTTAATGTTCAAAATCAGGCATAGAGCTTGCACTCTACAGAATAACTAACCAGAAATGCCCTTAATCTATGGGAAACATGAACCACACAGTTTTTTTTACCAGTGACCTGACCCCTATAACCTGACACACAAATGTATGTATGCACATGCAGGCCCATAAGGTCCCTGCACCAGGGCTATTGAGAGTTCGCAAGCGCCAGACTCAATTTTTCGTGTGTTGATATCTATGCACATGTCTGTTATAATGTAAAATGTCCAATGCACTGGTATAGAAGCACACAGCTCCATATAATAACTTGTTTCACTTCCCACACTATATGATGGTGCAAGCAATAAACAGATAAAGACAACATCATATATTCTTGTTCTACTATATGATACACTCTGCTCACTCCAGTATAACATGCCACTCTGGCTGACTATGCAAGAGTGACAATTTCACTCTTACATGTTTCTGCCTGCAGCAACCACAATAGAATCAACAAGCATCCATATGAGCCAGTACATTTCTTCCTGAATGATAAGGGTTGGTACTGACTCAGAGCTCCTCCTAGCCCAAATTATATTAAATTGGAACTATACCATTAGAATCAGTGTTCCTTGAAGTGGGCTGACCACCTTAAGGTAAATCTGCTTATGTATTGTACTAGCTATTTTTCTGTAAAACAGTTATTGAGACATTAGCTTTTATATGTTGGTGACCTTCCCTTGACATTATGCAAATTAGTTTTGTTTGATGCCAAACATATAAGAAATGCTCCCTGTGCATGGGCTTTATCTATATTCATTCATGGCATACTGCATGTGTAGAAGAAGTCAGAGATGCTCAACTAGGCTCATGAGTAGGGATGGGTGAAAATTTTCACTTCAAACTGAAATTGGCCAATAATGGCACTTCCCACTTGGCAAATAATTTCGAGCGAAAAGTGCAGTTTTTTTTGCTTTTTTTGCTTAGCTCATTCCATTGAAATCAATGGGAACACTGAATGTACACATAACAAATATTATTTTATTTCCCAAAGCATACCTCCCATGTGTCCCCCTTTAGGAAGGACAGTCCCTCTTTTAGACCCAATTCCCTCTGTCCCTCTTTCCCACCCTGATGTCCCTCTTTTTAGGAGATCAGATTGTGTATATGTGTATAATGTTGCACTACAGCAATAAAACTCACATTAACGATTGTTTAAACGTCAGTATATGTGTTTATACGTTAGTCTGTGTAAATAAAATACTTTGGTCTTGTTATAAGTCATTTATTAGGTTACACAAGGAGGTGTCAATAGGTCATGAAATAGCCTAAAAATGATCAGTAATGCCCCGCCCACCAGCTACACCCTCAGCAACACCCCCTAAACCACAAGTGTCCCTCTTTGGCAATTTGAAATGTTGGGAGGTATGCCAAAGGCATAGTATAAAGTGGCATGAGGGTGCCTGTGTTGGAGGGGTGTGGGGAATTTTTTTTTGGGGGGGGTTGTTTACTGGGATTTGGGGCAGTTAATACAAAAAATAAATCCTAATACAATTAAAAATATATATATAAGACATGGTATAAAAGGGGTCTGAGGAGGGTGCCTGTGTAGGTGGCTGGAGTATGGGGAACGAATCAGTTGAACAGGGAATTTGTTTTGGAAGGGTTTCTTGGCTGGGGGGACAGTTAATAAAAAAAAAAAATAAATGAATAAAATATGAAATTTGGATGTAAAGTGATAGAGACAGGAACCCCCTGACATAAGCTGCCACTGGGGTGGACTGATACTTGACTTGATAGAGTATTTTGTAGAGTATGATTTGTTAGATTTGCTATTAGAGGCTCAAGCCCTGAGAAAACATTGATTTGTAGGACTTAGACATATTAGAGGCACACTCCCTTAAGAAACCTTGATTTGTAGGACTTAAACTTGTTTGTCGCAAACCCTAAGGAAACATTTATTTGTAGGACTTAAGCTTGTTAGAAACAAACCCCCCAAAATTGTTTCTTTTTTGTATGACTATGTTTTTTTTATTATATTTTTGTATTTTTTTGAAGCACAGGCCCTGAGAAAAAAAATGCCCTACTGGCCTAGTGCCAGCAGGTCTTGTTGGCCAATGGCCACTGCCCATTGTCAAATGTCCTCCTGAGTCCATAATTGCAGAATTTACAACTGCTGTTCATGCTGCTGCTGCTGTTGAATTGTATAAAGGGATAGTAATACTTCGTTTTATCTTTATTTTATTTTGTAGGCATTAAAAAAACATGAAGAATGATATGTCTTATCTCTCAAACCTTTATGGTTTGAGAGATATTCACAAGCAAAGTTTCCCCCTCCCACCCCTTTTACCTAGTGTAAGCTATCTCTTCTCAGATGTGGAATGCAGTCCATAGACCAGACAGATAGCAGCAGGGAACAATCTTCTTCCTATGAGAACAATGAAAGCCCTGCCCCCCTTGACAAGTTTTTCAGGTTTTTCCCTTATCTTAATTGAAGATTGTCCCTCTCTGCAATCTACCTGGACACCTCCCTTCTGCTCTGGCTGAGCAGTGTTATATCAGTAAAAGGGGCAGGAGGGGAATACTTTGTCATTGAATTACTCTTGAACTACAATTCTGACAGAATTGAAATAACACTCTCCAATAAGTCCAAATACTATGATGATTAATTGGAGCTGCTTTTATTATGAGACATTACTATCCCTTTAAGCAACAGGATGATTAGGCAGCTGAAAGGGAATGGGTTCAACAATAGCAGTCACATGGGTGATGAATGATAAAGGTTTCACTTGTCACAACTAGCTCCAGAGATGCGTCTGAGGCAGTAGCAGCACAATAAATAGCCCCCAGTATATGTGGAGAAAAGAAGAAGTTGGCCAATAATTCTTCTCCACTCGCCCCTCCTCCAAAATCATGGGTGTGTTGTTATTAAAATAGAAATGTTTCCCTTGAAAGCAGGAACTGTGCTTCTCACCATGACACCAGAACCCAAGTACTCCTGGTGTCACTATACCCCTGTGTTACAGTACCTTACCTCAGCCTGCGCCATTCGGTCAGGAGCAGGGTTCTGGACTGACACTCCGGCGTCACTAGCTGGGTACCTCTCTGCCTCCGGCCTGGTAACATCTGGTTCATTGTTACTGGCATCATGAATCAGGCACTTGCCTGAACGCCTATTATAAGCCCAGCCCGGGGGACCTAATTGGTCCCGCCTTCTTCTACTCCTTTATAAACCTCTATGGGTCTGTATATCACTTACCCTTACGTTGTTGTTCTGAGCAGTTCTAGTTACAGTGGTTCCTTTATCCTGTATCCTGTGTTTGACGCAGTTTGTCTGACTACCCTTTCTGGAGCTGACCTGTGGCTCTGTCTGACCATGCTCTCTCACACTCCATTTGTCTTGACATACAATCTGGTGCAGTCCTGTGGCTCTGGCTGACTACCCGCTCCATGTATGATCCTGGCTTGTCTGACTATCCATTCTGGTGTTGACCTGTGGATCTGTCTGTTTACTCCTCTTGTGGATCCATTACCTACAGACACCTATCCTGGTGCAGACCTGGGGCTCTGGCAGACTCCGGCCTTACTGACTGCAGGCGTTAGTCAGTTGTCTCCATTGTTGCCATCCTTATTGGAGATGAGCTCTTCCATACTGAATGCAGGTGTGAGTCAGTAGTCTCCTCTGTTTCCCCTTACAGGAGACTGTAGGTTCAGTATTGCGTTCTCTTCAATTCCGGAGACTACCAGCTGGCTTCGGCCAAAAAAAATACAGCACCCGCTGGGGATGTGGATTTGCGGATGCTGCCTCTCTCCATAGCATCAGCGACATCATCCACAGACAGAGGGTATATATGGCCCCTAGGTGGGGTAGTACCAGGCAATAAGTCAATCAAACAATCATAGGGCCTGTGAGGAGGTAATGCTCTGCCCTGCACTTTATTAAACACATCCAAGAACTGTGAATAGGCTTCTGGTAGGCCAGAAGTCTCAGCAACTGCCAGTCTTATGGGAATTGATAAACAGGATTCAGTACAGTGTGGACTCCAAGACAAAATTTCACACGTACTCCAATCAATCCTAAGGTTATGCTTCTGCAACCAAGGAAACCCTAGGACGATGGCATAGTGAGGGGAGTTGATCACCTGAAACTTCAGGGTTTCTTTATGGAGGGCTCCCACTTTCAGGGTTATTGAAGATGTCTCATGTGTAATGTGTGATGGCAGCAGGGGTCTGTCATCAATGGCCTCAACTGCCAAGGGAGAGGCGTGTGATTGTAACAGGATACCGTTCCGGTTAGCAAAAGCAGCGTCCATAAAATATCCAGCCGCACCAGAGTCTTCAAGTACCGCAACTGAGATAGAATTATTATCCCATGTAAGAGTCACCTCCAACATGGGTTTATCCTGAATAGCTTCAGGGGACTGAGAGATGCCACCTAAGATCTTAGGTGCAAGCGTTTTCCCGGATGTACCGGACATGATCTCAATAAGTGACCAGGTTTACCAAAGTAGAGACACAGTCCCTCCCTCCTCTGAAAAGCTCTCTCCGCCACCGAGAGCCTGGTAGCCCCCACCTGCATAGGTTCTCTACCCACTGAGTCAGAAACAGAAGGCACGGGAGGTGAGGGAGGACTGGGTGGGCAAGTTGCGTGAGAGGTCATTCTGGCAGGATGCCTCTGCAGGCGCTCCTTAAACGAGGGTCTCTCCTGGACCTAAGTATCAATCTGGATGATAAAGGATATCACTTCATCCAAACTTTTAGGTAAATCACGGGCAGCAATTTCATCCTTCATATAATCACAAAGCCCTTGGGAAAAGGCGGCTCCAAGTACCTTGGCACCCCACCTCGGATGCCAGTGTTCAGAACTCAATAGCGTACTCCTCCACAGTACCACTGGCCTGGCGGTGTTTTGAAGCCAAGGTTGCGCAACCTGGCATATCAAATACACGTCTAAAGGAGGCCACAAATTCACTGAAGTTATATATTATGGGTTTGTCCATCTCCCATAAAGGATTCACCCATGCCAATGCCTTGCCAGAAAGGAGCTAAATCATCAGCCCAACCCTGCGGCGCTCATTAGGGAAGGCATGCGGAAGCATTTCTAGGTAAATGCCCAACTGGTTCAGGAATCTGCAACACAACTCAGGCTCCCCACTATAGCGTGGATTCGAGCATTCTAAGTGAGCAGTTCAATTGAGCAGTGTCTGCAAAGCCAATGACAATCAATACGTTGATCTTGGATCTGCATCTTGTCCAATATTTTCTGTAAAGGTGGATCACTATCACCGTCTGTAGTCATGACCCTTACGTACTGTTACAGTTAGCAAAACAAGACAAGGAGTCAGACAGTATAGTTAAGAACACCTTTATTAATAATAAGCAAATGCAAATAAGTATGACAGTACAAACAGAGGGTGACTGGAAAGGCTAGAGACTCTATCAGCAATAGGAGCCTGCTGACGGGTCAACCACACTGCTGGAGACTAGGCCGAAGCCAGCTGGTAGTCTCCGGAATCGAAGAGAACGCAACACTGAACCTACAATTTCCTGTAAGGGGCAACAGAGGAGACTACTGACTCACACCTGCAGTCAGTATGGAAGAGCTTGTCTCCAATAAGGATGGCAACAATGGACACTACTGACTCAAGTCTGTAGTCAGTAAGGCCAGAGTCTGCCAGAGCCCCAGGTCTGCATCAGGTTGGGTTTCTGTAGGTAACGGATCCACAAGCAGAGTAAACAGACAGATCCACAGGTCAGCACCAGCTAGCATAGTCAGACAAGCCAGGTTCATAAACAGGAGCGGGTAGTCAGCCAGAGAAACATGTCTGCACCAGATTGGATATTAAGACAAATGGAAAGTGAGAGAAAATGGTCAGACAGAGCCACAGGTCAGCACCAGAATGGATTGTCAGGCAAGCTGGGTCAAACACAGGATACAGGAACCACTAGAACTAGAACTGCTCAGAACAACAACGTAAGGTTAAGTGATACACAGGCCCATAGAGGTTTATAAAGGAGTAGGAGAAGGCAGGACCAATTAGATCCCCCAGGCTGGGCCTATAACAGGCGTCCAGGCAAGTGCCTTAATCATGATGCAAGTAACAATGAACCACACGTGACCAGGTTGCAGGCAGATAGGAATGTGGCTAGTGATGCTGGAGCGTCAGTCCAGAACCCTGCTCCTGGCTGAATGGCACAGGCCGAGGTAAGGCACTTTGACACCCTGGTCCACACATCGCTACGGACACATGACAACTTGCTGACCGTTTAATAGTAAGGATGAACCCTCCCTTCCACCATCTTAGCATATTCTGCGGGATAGAATCTACTCAGATGCCACTTGATGCACTGCTTGCACTTCTCCTCCACCATACTGATATGTATGGTCAGTACACCACACAGTGTGCAATGGGTGGAGACAAACTGAGACATCCTAACATCAAGAGAGTGGCAATCATTTGACGGGGGAGGTAACAATGAATGAGGTGAATTGGCAGAAGATGTAGTTACCCTAGAGGAAGAAGGTGATGGTGAGCTAGTTGTTTCACTCATCATGGAAATTCCAGTTGCCTTTCTGGAGAATTGGGGGGTACAGCAACAGTGGTGCTTAATTTCTGTGGTGGGTGTTTGGCTTTAGAATGTTTGACATAAATGTCATGGTATCTGTGTTTCATGTGTGTTATCAGGGCAGTTGTGCCAAGGTGTGTTCCCTCCTTTCCCCTTTTCACTGACTTGTCACAAATTGTGCATAGTACAGTCGGTGATGATTGCACTGTCCCTGCCCCATCCATGACTTCAGGGGATAGGGAACAGGCGGAGAAGAATGGCCTCTTTCTTCTCCTCCACATTCCCCTTCACTTTCTGTGGCAGTGGATGATGTTGCTGCTGTAGCTTCTACTAACTCAGAAAGAAGCACTGCAACTAGGACCAAGAGTATTGCTGGTGCTGGCAAATGGAACCTGTTCTAATCTTGCATCACTTGACCCCCTTTCCCACTGTGTCCATGGTGTTCTGTGGCACACTAGCTTGCTCCTCAGTCTCCTGCTGCTGCTGAGAGAAGTTGCAAATTCCAAAATCTCACTGCTGGTGGTGATGCCAATCCTCATCCCTGTCTCCCATTCCTTCTCAGTTTCTGGTAAAAAGGCCATCAATGTCTCTTTCACCCAGCTTCTCCAGCATCATCACCATCACCACCACTAGTCCCTATGTGCTACTGCTCTATTACAGACATTTCACTGCTGATTGGAGGAGGTGACAAGCAATGTGACAGAGGATCCCCTAATGCCATACTTGAAATTACTTGTTGATGTGAGGAAGGCAGACTGGCAGCAGTAGCAGCAGGAACAGGCAGCCGATCTGTGCTCCTGGTGGTGGTGGTATTATTATATCTTTTCCTGCTATTCCCCAACAGTTCTGGCCTCTTCATGATCATGTTCCACTTGGACACTGTAGTGAAGGCGACTATCAGTGCCAGAGGAATACTCAACTACTTCCCCTACCACTCCCCTAACACTAGTCCCACTAGCTGCTTCACCAATACTGCTACTACTACTACTATTAACACCAGCAATATCAAGTTCAGCCCCAGAGTCTTCCACCTCACAGTCACTATTAATATGAGTGTTTTAATAACCCCCTCCTTCACTCCTAACACTAACAAGCTGCTAGACTTTCTTAGTAGTAGTCCTACCACTGGTGGTACTGCTTGGGGATGGCAAGTGTGGCTTAGGGTCCCCTGCTGTCACACTTGGTATCATCTTCTCCTTCCCCGTCCTGAGTATTAGACGACACACTAGCAGCAGGCACAGCACTGGTTGCAGCAGGGACAGAACATTTGACAGTAGGCACAGTATTCGTGGTAGCAGGTTCAGCACTGGCAGCAGGCACACCAATGATTGCAGCAGGGGCAGCACATCTGACAGCAGGCACAGTATTGGTGGCAGAAGGTTCAGCACTGGCAGCATGCACAGCACTGGTGGAAGCAGGGGCAACACGTCTGAAAGCAGGCACAGTGGTGCTGGCAGCAGGTTCAGCACTGGCAGCAGGCACAGCACTGTGGCAGCACTGGCAGCAGGCACAGCACTGGCAGCAGGGGCAGCATGTCTTACATCAGGCACAGCAATGGTGCTAGCAGTAGTAGGGGCAGCACGTCTGACAGAAGGCACAGCACTAGTGGCAGCAGGGGCAGCACATTTGGCAGCAGGTTCAGCACGCCTGGCAGCAGGCACAGGCAGCTGACCTGTCCTGCTTTTACTAGTACTACCATTTTCTTCCTCCCTTCCCATTAAATTCCCCAAGATCCCTAGTTGTGATTTAGGACAACTGGACAGCATTGGTTCCATAGAGCTCATTTCCTCCTCCTCCTCAGGCACAGTGGACACATAAGGGTCCTTCCAATTCCTCCTTTTACTATTTTTAAACTTTCTCCTAGTGATAGCAGTCAGTATGAGCTCTCCTGCCTCAATTTTTCAAAAAAGTCTCAACAAAACAGCACAGCACATCTGCCTCACTCTGTAGCTGCTTCTATTGTGATTCACTTCCTGGAATATATCACATTTTTATAACGAAAGGTCAAACAGCACATAAATCAATGGGCAGAAACTTTCTAGTCATTGAAAAATGGCAAAGAATTTTGGCCAATCATGAAAAATGGATTTAAAGCAGATTTTCCTGCCAAAAAGCAGACAACAATGGGGTTTTTGTGTGATTTCTCATGAGAATACAGCAGGAGTCTTCACCTACCCCCTACTCATGAGCTTACAAGGTATGCAAAAAGTTTACTAGGACTGTGTCCTGCATGCAGGGCGCAATCTCTTTTATCTCACAAATGTCATACAGAAGAAATATTCTGAATCATATCATATTGGTCCAGCCATGAAATGCCAGACAATTCTCCTCTGAATAAGGGAAACAGCTGACCCCAGAGGCACGTTTAGGCCATGTTGGGCATCTTAGTGAGCTTTTTTGCATACCTTTCAAGCTCATGAGTCTAGTTTAACACCTCTGACTTCTACATATGCAAATCACTCTTAGGGTTTTTCACCCTAAGAGTGATCGTGGAATCCAGACATGAACCTTTTGCCCACAAGTGCCTAGAGGGATCAGCTGCACCTCACCGATGAGGCCCAACAAGACTGAAACATATGTCTGTAGTTATCTGTTTCCCTTGCTCAGAGGAGAATTGTCTGGCAGTTCATAGCTGGACTGTCATTTTGGCAGGATTAATACCATATGCTTTAGAATATTTATTTTCCATGAATTGCACCTGTGAGCTAAAATAGTTTGTACCCTGGGTGCAGGACACAGTTCTAATGACCATTTTTGCATACCATGCATGAGTCTAGTTGAGCATCTCTGACTTCTTTTTCTACATATGCAGATCATTCTTAGCGTTGGTCACCCTAAGAGTGATGGGAGAATCCAGACCCCCTTGCTCACAAGTGGCAAGAGGGAACAGCTGCACATCACCAACAAGGCTGAAACATTTGTCTGGGGTTAGATTTTTCCCTTGTTCAGAGAAGAATTGCCTGACATTTCGTGGATGGACTGTCATTTTGACAGATACAATATGATATGCTTCAGAATGTTTATTCTCTGTGTAAGGCACTTGTGAGTTAAAAGAGATTGCACCCTGGGTGCAGGTTTACATATGAAAAACTAGCAGGCATGTGGCATGGTTTCACTAGTGCAGAGAGCCTTGGGTTTTTTTTTTAACCCTTTGAGTGCCAGAGCGGCATCCAATGCATTGTGTTGCAATGCTTTAGATACTTCTGTGAAAGTCAAGGGGTTACATTTTTTAAAAAGCAAACCTCATGATGGGGCATCAGGACCCTCCTGATGAACTCCATCTACTGATCTCCCAGCCGATTCGGCTGAGAGATCAAGAATCAGTAGTTGAGGACATCAGGAGGAGGGGTCCTGCTGCCCCACCACAAGGCTTGATCTGGAACTCATGGGGGATGGCATACAAACACCAACCACAGGTAAGATGCCTCAGCAAAGATAACATGTAAAAACCCTTTCCAGCTCTCAAAGTACCTGCCAGCATCAGGTGTTTTAATGGAAGGACAGTTTATGATTGAAACTAGTTTCTATGGCAGCAGTGCTATAGCTTCTGCCCTGACGCGGCCTCTGCCCTGCCACTGTCCTGAATGTTTGTTTCTCTAAAATAATTTTACATACGTGTGTGTGTGTGTGTGCGTGTGTAAGAGACAATGAAAGTTAACGTATCCATTTGGCTGAGGAGGCAGTCAGCCAATTCGCACTGTGTACATGGTTGAGGAGGCAGGGGGCAGTGTTTGCCTGAGGAGGCCTCACCCCCTGCCTCCTCCTGTTCAGTTAACTCAAACCCCTCCCCACACATCCCATTGGATTAATCTTGCACTGAGATGTGGCTGCCACTATTACAGAAACCCTTTTCGAGGCACCCAGAACAGGGCTATATATATATATATATATATATATATATATATATATATATATATATATGGCAAAAAATGCAGATAGCGCTAAAATGGGATAAACAATCGGGTACACACCTATAACTGGAAAACCAACCAAATATAGATATCAGAACGCTATATTTCCAATGGTCTGGAAGTGGACAGACCACAAAAATACAACCAAAAAGACAAAGCAAGGAAAAGCGCTCTGAATGACTATAAATTTATTATAAACAATAAAATATACCAAACAATAAAAATATTGCCTTCTATCTCTATTCCAAAGAAAAAGAAATATAGAAGCAATAAGCCAATAAACAATAAATTTAACACCAATAATCTACCTGGACACCACAGTACCAAGAACCATGTATCCAGTAGATACAACGTAATACTAATATAACATTGTCAACAAGCTGCTATACAGTCTAAAATAATGCTGGCCAGCACTATATAAAAAATAATAATAAAAATAAAATATATGTCCTCTGTAATATGTGGAAGCTTAACAAAGAAGATGATCCATATAAAAATCCACTGCAAGATATGCTCTTAAAAAAAACAGCCTAATGGGGATCTCCGCTCTATATAGCGGATCCGATGCCACTTATAATCAGAGAGTGATTCGGTACGCTCCACTCTAACTAGCAGGTAACCACAGGCAAAACGCTCCGTGAATGTCAAGCCGTACTGAGACCTTACTTTGATTTTACTGAAATCACCTTTACGGTACCCTTGATGGACTCCTCCGTTCGTATTCAGCATCCACTGCCACGGTCACATACTCCTCTGTTCGTATAAGATCCAAATGTCTCTAAAGACAGAGTAAGGCAAGCCGTCACGGGAAGTAGGTCAGACTTGGCTCAAATGCAATACTAGCGATCCTCTCTGAATCACTTCACATGTGTTTGTATTCGAAACTTGGCATCTAAGAACATCTAAATATGCGATCCCCGCTGTTACTGATAGCACAAACAGACTGCAGCACTGATCTTAGGCTTCCAAACCAGGTAAACAATATAATATGCAGCAATAAAAACAGATACTGGTGCCAACTGTGGGTATAAGCCAACGCGTTTCGTATCACAGAGACTTCATCAGGGCTGTTACCCCATATTGAGCATAACGGCTATTTAAAACATACGTTTAATTGATTCTCCAGTCATTAACCTCCTCAATAGCAACTTAAAAATGAGCCGATATAGCGGCCCACCGGGGTATGCCCAATGCCCCAATAGGACAATCCACATATATATATATATATATATATATATATATATATATATATAAAATATAAGAGAGAGAGAGATGCAGATTAACTTGAACCGCATGTGTATAGTGTCTACGCACAGTTTTTCCTGGAAACAGAGGATGATTGGCTAAGGCTTTTGACACGTTCAATGAAGTAATGGACATTATGAGAATCAAAAGGGTGTTCAACACATTGCAACACAATGGAATGAACACCCCTCTGGTCTTTAAAAGGGTTTTAATCATAGCCACATAAATGTATATACCTGTTTTTAGGAGAATTAATGAGAAATATTCATCAAATGTCCTCTTAAATAGGGATGAAAATATTTTGCCTCAAAAGTGAAACAGGAGAAATAATGGCACTTCCTGCCCTGAGGGAAATTTCACACTAACAGTTGACTTTTCCTGCTGTTTTCCACCTTTGTCATAGTATTGAAATTAATGATAAAAATGAATTTCCCCCCACAATGAGAGCTTACTTTGCATTCTCACCATTGTAGTGTAAAAGTGCTGTCAGATTTCCACAGCTTGTCATCCTGTTTGTGTGAGAGAGAAAGCCACACAGTTTTCATACTAGAGAAGATAGGGAAAGAGAGTGGAACTGGAGTTTGTATTTGTAAGTATTGGTGGCAGGCAATTTGTTCCCTGTGTGTGGAATCTGGAGACTCTGGGGAGTGTGACGGGAGAAAGGAAAGTTAAAAAAAAACTTGTTTTGATTAATAAATGAGTAACTGTCAGACAGGGAGGTGATCCAAGTTCTTACCTGAATTGGCTAAGCCTCTACCTTGACTTGCTGACAGATATACTTTGCAGACTCATTCATAAGATATCAAAAAGACAGACAAGTACAATTTGCTTAGCATCCCAACAAGTGATTAATGAGGGACAAGCATATAATGAGGTGTGATGGTGTTGCACACTTGCAGCAGCTGCTGTGCAGCACAATTTATACCTTATTGCCAAATGCTGATTACTTATGCTAACAGGTCTGTCCTCATCTTTTCTGTAAAAATTAAGACTGCAGTGACTTTGGGAGAGAGAAAAGTTGTTGTTAAAATTCTGACACTAGTTACATATACAGTCAGATAAACAGGCAAAGAGTGGGAGGCGTCAGTTGTTGTATCAGGGACAGGGCCGGTGCAAGGATTTGTGTATACACAGGCGAAGGTGCATTTTGATGCCCCCCCCGACCTTGCCACAATCCCCTGCCCCCGCCCACATATTTACCTCCACACTCTCCCCACCTCCACAATGCCCCTTCCACATTGCCCCTTCATCTCCACAATGCCCCTTCCACAATGCTCCCCTCATCTCCACAATGCCCCTTCCACAATGCTCCCCTCAACTCCACATTGCCCCTTCCACAATGCTCCCCTCATCTCCACAATGCCCCTTCCACAATGCTCCCCTCAACTCCACATTGCCCCTTCCACAATGCCCCCTCAACTCCACATTGCCCCTTCCACAATGCCCCCTCAACTCCATAATTCCCCTTCCACAATGCCCCCTCAACTCCATAATTCCCCTTCCACAATGCCCCCTCATCTCCATAATTCCCCTTCCACAATGCCCCCTCAACTCCATAATTCCCCTTCCACAATGCCCCTTCATCTCCATAATTTCCCTTCCACAATGCCCCTTCATCTCCATAATTCCCCTTCCACAATGCTCCCTCAACTCCATAATTCCCCTTCCACAATGCCCCTTCATCTCCATAATTTCCCTTCCACAATGCCTCTTCATCTCCATAATTCCCCTTCATCTCCCCACCTTGAGTCCCTGGTGGTCTAGCAGCGTGCCACAGCTTAGAGCTCTGTGCCTACTTCGGCACAGAGCTGAGGCTCCCACGCGCTGCTCTCAGTAATGCAGAGCGCTGAGAGATGATGTCATCTCTCAGCGCTCTGTATTACTACAGAGCCTGGGTCTCTCTGCGGTGTGTAACATAGACGCTACGAGGGAGCGCTGATTTACACTACCAAGCGCTCCCTCGTGGCGTCTATGTGGCACACAGCAGGAAAAAAAAAAAAAAACCCACAACTTCCCTCTTTTCGGCGCCCCTCCATTGCGGAGCCCTAAGGCAGCTGCCTGTTCTGCCTTAATGGCAGCGCCGGCCCTGATCAGGGAGAGTGTGCATTATTTATTTTTAGATAGTAGACAGTATCAGTAACACAGTCTTTTTGAAGTGCTCTGCCTTCCCGGAGCTCAACCCCATGGTTCTGTGTTCCATATTGAACATAAGAGAAAATGAGTTGGTCTTGCTTTAAATCATTTATTCACATATGCAGAGGTGTTACTATGTCACAAAATAACCTACAAAGTCTCCATAATACCCTGCCTACTAGCCATTCTCTAAGCAACACTGCTGAACCTAAAGTGTCCCTCTTTTGCCATTTGAAGTTTTGGGAGATATGTTTGCTGTCTCTTTTTAGCGATATCACCACGGTGTTCTGTAGTCTTTTAAAATTCCAATAAAAAGCTTTTTCTTCCAAACTTTTTGGACATTCTACCTTGTTGTGGCCTATTTTCTATGGCTGTAAAATTTCCCACTACAATATGACTTCTCCTGAGAAATGAACAGCTGAAAGTAAGCATTGTGAGCAGGTTGCAGTCTTGCAGTAACATATGCCTTGAATAAATTAGCAGGCTGAGTTCCTTTGTCCTTTGAGGTAGTATAAGCAATGGAGAAGTAAGATGGCAAACAGCTTGTCTGAAAACTCTGATGTCCTCTGCGGTGCACATTCCCACTTCCATTCAAAGAGTCCTTTGTTCTTTGAAACCCTTACTCACCATCAGGGATTCACTATCATAATGTAGAATTGTAATTAAAGAGTTGTAAAACAGCTAATTAAAATGTCACTAGTGATGAGCGAGCATGCTCGGCCGAAGCTCGGTTCGGCTCGAGCATCGCTCTGCTCGGCACATGGCGGTACTCGTACGAGTACCGCATGTGCTCGCCCGCCATGTTCGGGTCTCCTCCCCGCACGTTTCGCGGCTGCTGCGCAGCCAATAAACGTGCGGGGAGGCTCTGACATCAGTGTAATGCCAGCAGCCATGTTGGATGCTGGCATTACACTGATTGGCTGGCCAGAACCCGTGATCGGGTGCTGTATAGCACCTGACCAGCGAGTTCGGCTCAGTCTTAGCCAGGGAGAGATGAGGATAGGAAGGGAAAGTCAGTGTAGGGAGAAGAAAAGTGTGTTTGAACAACATATAAAGACCCAAAAGTCCTTTTTAGGACTGTTGTGTGTGGGGGCAGCAGTTATATTTTGTTTGGGGGGGCACAGATTTAAAAAAAAAAAGTCACATATTCCGTTCACTGTGCCTAGCCGCAGATTAGCAGCACATTCTGTTTAGTGTGCAAAGTTGCAGATTAGCAGCACATTCTGTTTAGTGTGCAAAGTTGGAGATTAGCAGCACATTCTTTTTAGTGTGCAAAGTTGCAGATTAGCAGCACATTCTGTTTAGTGTGCAAAGTTGCAGATTAGCAGCACATTCTTTTTAGTGTGCAAAGTTGCAGATTAGCACCACATTCTGTTTAGTGTGGAAAGTTGCAGATTAGCAGCACATTCTGTTTAGTGTGCAAAGTGTAAAAAATAAAAGTCACATATTCCATTCACTGTGCCTAGCCGCAGATAAGCAGCACATTCTGTTTAGTGTGCAAAGTTGCAGATTAGCAGCACATTCTGTTTAGTGTGCAAAGTGTAAAAAATAAAAGTCACATATTCCGTTCACTGTGCCTAGCCGCAGATAAGCAGCACATTCTGTTTAGTGTGCAAAGTTGCAGATTAGCAGCACATTCTGTTTAGTGTGCAAAGTGTAAAAAATAAAAGTCACATATTCCATTCACTGTGCCTAGCCGCAGTTAAGCAGCACATTCTGTTTAGTGTGCAAAGTTGCAGATTAGCAGCACATTCTGTTTAGTGTGCAAAGTTGGAGATTAGCAGCACATTCTTTTTAGTGTGCAAAGTTGCAGATTAGCAGCACATTCTGTTTAGTGTGCAAAGTTGCAGATTAGCAGCACATTCTTTTTAGTGTGCAAAGTTGCAGATTAGCAGCACATTCTGTTTAGTGTGCAAAGTGTAAAAAATAAAAGTCACATATTCCATTCACTGTGCCTAGCCGCAGATAAGCAGCACATTCTGTTTAGTGTGCAAAGTTGCAGATTAGCAGCACATATTCCGTGTAATATGAAGAAGGCGGGTAAAAAGGGACGGGGAAGTGGACGTGATCCTGATAGTTCAGGGCGCGGGTCAGGACGCGTAGAAACTGTGCCTGGTGCCAGAGCACAAGAAAGAAAGATATCCACCATACCTAGCTTCATGTCTCAGTTTACAGGGCGTCGCAGGACATCACTCTCGAGGTCAGACCACTGCGAACAGGTGGTCGGTTGGATTTCAGCTGATACTGCTTCCAGTCGGTTAAGCACCACCCTGTCTTCCACCAAGTCCACTCTCAGTAGCCAAGAGTCTGGTCAACATAATCCTCACCCTGATCATCCTTCCTCCCCCCATAGAGGGTCTGGCCAAAGAAGTGATCCCACACTGGGATATAGTGAGGAGCTCGTCTCATCACCAATCCTTCATTTGAACCTCTCTCCAAGCATGCTTGCAGAGGAACATGACATCTTGTGCCCTGATTCACAACCTCTAGAGGGTACCCAATCACAAGAAGATGACAGAGGGGAACGGCATTTAAGGTCAAAGGAAGTGGATGATGATGATGAGACACAGTTGCCATCAAATCAACCACTATTACTGTCTCAAGACCTTGATGAGGAGGATGAAACACAGTTGTCAATGACTGAGTATGTGGTGGGATCAAGAAATGAGGAGGATGATCAGAGTGAGGAAGTGGAGGAGGACTTGGTGGACGATGAGGTGACTGACCCCACCTGGGAAGGTGGAGAGCCGAGCGATGACAGCAGTCCTGAGGGTGAGCCATCTGCAGCACCGCAACAGGCTGGAAGAGGCAGTGGTGTGGCTAAAGAAAGAAGGCGGACCGCACCAAACCGGCCCGCAATTGTTCCACGGAGCACGCCCTTGCGTAAATCTCCCTTGCCAAGGGCTAGGTGTTCCGCGGTATGGCGTTTTTTTAAGGAAAGTGCGGACGACAAAAAAATTGTAGTTTGCAACCTGTGCCACACCAGAATGAGCCGAGGCATGAACACTAGAAACCTCACCACCACCAGCATGATCCGACACATGGCATCCAAGCACCGTAATAAGTGGGAGGAACGCCCGGATCGCCAATCTGTGTCTGCAGGCCACACCACTGCCTCCTCTTCCCCTGTTTTCGGTGCCGGCCAATCGCCTGTCGAAGGCGCAGGCCCGCATACCTCCCGCCCTGCACCTGTACCATCTGAAGCACCATCAGCGACCACATCCACTTCCCTGTCCCAGCGCAGCGTCCAAATGTCGTTACCCCAGGCATTTGAGCGCAAGCGAAAATACCCAGCCACCCACCCACAGGCCATAGCACTAACCTCACACCTTTCCAAATTACTGGCCATCGAAATGCTGCCATTTAGGCTTGTGGAGACTGAGTCCTTCCGCAGCCTGATGGCAGCAGCTGTCCCTCGGTACGCGGTCCCCAGCCGCCACTATTTTTCCCGGTGTGCCGTCCCCGCCTTACACCACCATGTGTCCCGTAACATCACCCGTGCCCTGACCAACGCAGTTACTGGGAAGGTCCACTTAACGACTGACACATGGACAAGTGCTTGTGGCCAGGGACGCTACATTTCCCTGACGGCACACTGGGTGAATGTCGTGGAGGCTGGGAGCGACTCGGACCCTGGGATGGCACAGGTGCTACCCACGCCGAGGATTGCGGGCCCTACCTCCATCAGGGTTTCCGCCAGCACCTACGTTATTGGCTCCTCCTCCTCCATTTCCACCTCCAAATTCTCTGCGCGCAGCGCCACTCACCCATCAGCCGGTAGCTGGAAGCAGTGTAGCACTGCAGTGGGGAAGCGTCAACAGGCCGTGCTGAAGCTGATCTGCCTTGGGGACAAACAGCACACGGCCTCAGAGCTGTTGCAGGGGATTAGTCACCAGACCGAGCAGTGGCTCTCGCCACTCAACCTGCAACCAGGCATGGTTGTGTGTGATAATGGGCGTAACTTGGTGGCGGCTTTGGAGCTCGGCAAGCTCACACACGTACCATGCCTAGCGCATGTATTTAATTTAGTGGTTCAGCGATTTCTAAAAACCTACCCCAATTTGCATGATCTCTTGACCAAGGTGCGCTGCGTGTGTGCACATTTCCGTAAGTCATCAACAGCTTCAGCCGGCCTGTTGAAGCTGCAGCAGCGCTTACAATTGCCAGCTCACCGGCTACTGTGTGACGTGAGCACGCTCTGGAACTCCACCTTCCACATGTTGGCCCGGCTTTGTGAGCAGCAGAGGGCAGTAGTGGAGTACCAGCTGTTACACGGTGTCGCCTCTCCGTTCAACTTCCTCTAATCAGAAGTGAGGAGTGGGAATGGATGTCAGACCTCTGTGAGGTTTTACGCAATTTTGAGGAATCGACACAGATGGTGAGCGGCGATAACGCTATTATCAGTGTAACCATCCCACTTCTGTGTCTACTGAAACGCTCGCTGCTCACAATTAAAACCGACGCTTTGCATGTGGAAGAGGTGGAAATGCGGGAGGAAGAGCTTACACAAGGTGATAGCCAGAGCACCCTCACTTCGTCTTCTCAGCGACAATTGGAGGAGGCGGAGGAGGAGGAAGACACGGTTGCCTCCGCTACAGAGGGTAGCCATGGAACTTTAGTTCCATCTCTTCAGCGTGGGTGGGCAGAAGAGGAGGAAGAGGATGAGGAGATTGAGAGTCATCCTCCTGGTGAGGACAGCGAAATCTTGCCTGTTGGTACTCTGGCACACATGGCTGACTTTATGTTAGGCTGCCTTTCCCGTGACCCACGCGTTATACGCATTTTAGACAACACGGATTACTGGGTGTTCACCCTTCTGGACCCCCGCTACAAAGAGAATTTCTCATCTCTCATTCCTCCGGTGGAGAGGACAAGCAAAATGGAGCAATACCAGAAGGTTCTTGTCGAAAAATTGCTCCAAAATTATCCATCTGACAACGCTGGTGGCAGAGTACGTGCTACCTTGGCCAACCGAGAAGGGGAGAAAAGGGGAGCACACAGCAGTTCCGACAAAGGCAGGGCAACACTCTCCAAGGCGTGGGACACCTTCATGACACCCCGCCAGCACCCTCACCCTGATGCGCAGCCTAGTGTCACAAGGAGGGAAAAGTTTTGGAAGATGGGGAAGGAGTACGTAGCAGACCGTGTCAGCGTCCTCAATGATCCCTCTGTGCCTTACAACTACTGGGTGTCCAAGCTGGACACGTGGTATGAACTGGCACTCTACGCCTTGGAGGTGCTGGCCTGCCCTGCCGCCAGTGTTCTGTCTGAGCGGGTATTTAGTGCTGCTGGTGGCATCATAACAGATAAGCGTATCCGCCTTTCCACCGAAAATGCTGATAGGTTGACACTTATAAAAATGAACAAGGCCTGGATTTTCCCTGACTTCTCCACTCCACTGGAGGAAAGCCCCGGGTGAACATAAAGTCACTTTATATATGTTATTTACAATGATGGGAATACTCTGTATTCCCATTCACCCCTTCCACCCAAAAAATGGGTATATGGTTGACTCTCTTCCATATGCCCTGGGATATAATTTTTATATAGGGCCAGCTCACCAGCGGGCCCTGTGATATAATTTTTATATAGGGCCAGCTCACCAGCGGGCGCTGTTTGACAATTTTTGTATAGGTCAGCTCACCAGCGGGCCTTCTCATATAATGTTTTATTGGGTCAGCTCTCTAGCGGGCCCTCTCATATAATGTTTTATAGCGTCAGCTCACTAGCGGGCCTTCGCATATAATGTTTAGGATGGTCAGCTCCGCAGCAGACCCTCACCCATAATGTTTTAGATGGTCGGCTCAGCGCACGTTTCCCTCTTAATCATGGCCCCAGTTCAGAAAAATCGAGGAAATTTTTTGCAGAATTTGCCTCTGCGCACGTTTCCCTCTTAATCATGGCCCCAGTTCAGAAAAATCGAGGAAATTTTTGGCAGAATTTGCCTCTGCGCACGTTTCCCTCTTAATCATGGCCCCAGTTCCGAAAAATCTATGAAATTTTTTGCAGAATTTGCCTCTGCGCACGTTTCCCTCTTAATCATGGCCCCAGTTCCGAAAAATCGAGGAAATTTTTTGCAGAATTTGTCTCTGCGCACGTTTCCCTCTTAATCATGGCCCCAGTTCCGAAAAATCGATGAAATTTTTTGCAGAATTTGCAGATGATATACAAGGAAATATACAGCAAATACTGTTTGGTAACAATTTTTCGCCTAAAGTCGTTTTTATCTTCCTTTTTGTGTGTTTTACGGTCAGTCTGTAAAAATGGCGTACTACGGGCGAAACATTGTTCCCAGCAGCGACGTTGGAGTCCAAGATGCATCCAGACATCCTCCCTATGCTGTCCCTGAACCATTTCTGTGGTGTTTCCATCATTTTCTGCCCTTTTCCTATGGACCAGGCACCCTCCCCTCATCAGAGCAGGGGGTGCCTGGTGTAATGCTCGAGTCCTCCCATTGACTTCAATGGGGCTCGGGTGCTCGGCCGAGCACTCGAGCCTCCGGGGGTGCTCGGCCAGAGCCCCCGAACACCCGAGCATTGGGGTGCTCGATCCTCACTAAATGTCACCAATATGTTACGTTAACAATGTTGCTTGCTTATTTACGTTGTCATCATTGTATTGCATATCGAATGAGCGACGTTTGGTATCACAAGGACGTCAATGTGGCATATATTTACCTGGGCGTGAGTGTAGCACCTTTGTCCATTTTGGTGTCAAGTTGGCTGCACTGAATGCATCAATACTACTTGAAAATGACTTTGGAATTCATCCTTCAGGCAAGAGAAAATTATCAATGGAAAGCAGATCTAGAAATGCAGAGAATATAGCAGTGGACACTGCAGTTCGAGGTGCCATACCAAGGATGGCATGATTTGTAAACAACCGGATGAGCATTACCATGTGCCTGACATTTCAAAAGTTGAGGCAAAGAGATTAACTGGATAATTAAAGGAAAAGGCTGCTACAACACACTATGACACACATGAACTGGTGCCTATGACTTAGGAAATAGACATAGCTGTTGCTGTGCAATTGCGTGGCATTAATAACTGTTGTCCCTCTTTTGTTTATACTTATGAGCGAGAGGACAACAAATATGTATATGCGTATTCTAAATTAATTGAAGAAGCTGTGCCCTGCGCTGAACTCATGGACTGTGATGACAGACTTTGAAAATGGATGCATAATAGAGTTTAAGAGGCTGTTTCCAGATTGCACACAGCAGTGATGTCTGTTCTCCTTCAGCAAGTGTGTTTGGCGTATTACCGGATGTAGCAAAAAAAACCCATGGAGGATGCAGAGTACGCGCTGCAATTAAGGAACTTGCTGGCACTGTCTTTTGTACCAACACAGGATGTGGTACATACTAACTATAGAGGTCACAGGGGTCGCACCTGTGACCAGGCCCGTCACTCCAGGGGCACGGCCTCCCCCAGTGCCTGTAAATAAGTAATGCAGAGCGCTGGGGCTCTGCATTACGAGAGTGTTGGTCTGCCAGAGGGAGATCAGTATTCCCTCCAGCAGACTGGCACTCTCATAATGCAGAGCACTGGCAGGACCACGTGGGAGAAGAAGTCTGTGCAGAAAGAGGCACAAACCTGTCCTCTGCCACTGGACCAACAGGGAGATAGGAGATTTAGGGGCATTGTGGAGATTGAGGGGTATTGTGAAAGGGTCAATGTGGAGATGGGGGCAATGTGAAAGGGGCAATGTGGGGAAGGGGCAATGTGGAGATTGAGGGGCACTGTGGAAGGGGCAATGTTGAGATTGAGGGACATTGTGGAAGGGGCAATGTGGAGATTGAGGGGCAATGTGGAGATGGGGGGAAATGTGGAGGTGGCCAATGTGGTCGGGGGGCCCAAGGCAATTCTTGCACCAGGGCCCCATGGCTTCTAGTTATGCCTCTGCTGTTGATACCTTAATGTAGTCAACAGTTTTTATGGGAAATCTGGAGGAGCTACAATTGCTACTAAACTATTTTGAGGATACTTGGATCCGCAGACTTGGCAGAAGAAATAATAGAAACAGTGCACTAAATAACATTGACCTCTGGAACTGTATCAATTCTGCATTAAATGAATTGCACAAAACCAATAATTCAGTGGAAGGGTGGCATAGAGGATTCATACATCTGCTAGGGGCATGTCATCCAACTATATGGAACATCTTTCTGGACAGGAGCCACATAGAGTAAAAAAATGTTATAGGGAAAATGGAAGGAAATTGAAACTAATTGTAGAAATCTATTCCAACACACGGTTGGTTGAATGCCGGAAACCTGTGACAGATAATTAGCATTTTTCTAAAAAGACTTGTTATAATACATTGCTTCTAATGTTGTCACAGCTGGTGTTTGTATTTTGTTCATTTGTTATACATATTGTGTTAAAGTATTTTTTTTTTATTAAAGAATGACAAAACGTCAAAACCCAATGCTAAACCTAACCCTAAGGCCTACAATCCCTAATATATAACAAAATGCATTCATATTTTACATTTTAATAATTTATTTAATACATATTTTGTTTTGTTAATTTCTTATAGAAATGGTGTTCAATTATTTATTTATTATAAAATAATGACAAAAAGTTAACGGGTTATAATACTTTTTTTTATTTTTTGCAAAATTTGCAAAAAGAATGCTGTGTTTTCTATTCTTTTTTAAAGGTATAGTAATACTTAAAATGTAAAAAAAAATATGTTGTAGGGTTTATACCCCTGAGTAAAACAAGGGTACTACCACTGCTGAAAAGTGTTTTATTCAAAAGTTATTACAGATCAAAGTTGAATTTTTTTAGGTGCAATATCACAGTGGCCTGAAATTGTACAGTGGTGCTGTTGCTACACCATCCGATGAAGATTTATGGTCCCAGGACCAGAGTTGTCCATAGAATGGTGTAGCAATAGCATCACTGTACAATTTCAGGTCACTGTGATATTGCAACTAAAAAATGTAAATTTGAGCTGTAATAAGTTTTGAATAAAACACCTTTCAGCAGTAGGAGTACCCTTGTTTTACTCAGGGAACTAAGCCATACAACATATTTTTTTTTACATTTTAAGTATTACTATCCCTTTAACTGGGACACATTTGAATGTAATGTAGCCAGACTCCAATAATGTGTAACTACTCTTTGGGACATTTTATTTAAAAATGCTCCTGGGTCCATTAGCTGGGGAGAGGTAGGAGTAGAAGAATGTGGAGGGGTGGGAATGGTAAGGGGAGGCTGCCTTTTTACCAGAAGAATAGTAAGGGGGAGTTTGGGGGTTAGTGGGGTATTGAGAAGGGGGTGGGGGTGGAGATTGAGGAGTGGGATAAAGACTGTCCTCTTCTGTGGCAGCGTCTAGAGAAAAATAAATAAATAAACCAATACAAAGACAGGTTACTAATAAGAACAATATTGTTAATAAAAAACATACAATCTCTAATGCTAACACTAAGCCTAACCCTAAGGCCTACAATCCCTAATGTTAAAATACAAAAACAATTTATTACCTGGACTGGAGGATGATTGAGGAGGGGATGGGGATAAAGCTCTTGAAGGGCATCAAGGTCTTTGAAAAACTAGAAAATAGAATAATAGATATATAATGTTAAAAGCAATAATTAATTATTATAAGAATTATTATAGAATTGATCATTAAAATTAAAAATATGAATGTATTTTATTATAAAATAATAAATAATCTACAGTAATATATAAGTATACATTTAAAATACATGTAAGTAAAAAATATATACAAATTAAGGTTGGGATTAATAATGTTAAAGGGGAACATTCACATCTGACAAACTTGTTCTCATTTGCTGTAATATGTAAAACTAGATTAGCGTAGGTTATTTTTTTTTAATCTTATTGACCTAGTATTGAAGATATGTAGCATTAAAATCTGGCACTTCTGCAATGTGCGGCACACAGTATGTGTGGCACTCCACGTCAGGACTTCCCACCTCCCTCCCAGCTGCCCCAGGGAGCGCGTTCACGCTTCCCTTCGTAGCTGTATTTCTGTGGGCTAATTTTACAGCAAGCTCCGCTTACCATGCTATTGAGGTTGTGCTATTCTAGTTTTACATATTAAAGCAAATGGGCACAAGTTTGTCAGATGTGAATGTTCCCCTGTAAATGCACTTATTGACGCAATTTACTGACAGATGACATTTTAAAAGCACAGTTTTTTTGGTGTGCGATATGAGAGGGAGCAACATTATTAAACTATATAATGGGATACATTGTGATATCACTATTTTGATGTGCATCATTTTGAAAGCATAATTTGAATAGGATACCCCATCAGGCAGATTGAGCCTATTTTTCAGGGATATATCCATGTTATTGGGGCATTTTCTAATGATGAATTAATATTCAGGCGAAAAAGATATGGACTTTGAGGATTCCAATGAGGCTGACTCTTTCTTTGTCTCTGAGGGGCTCATCAGTCTGGTGCTGGAGACCCTTCAGGTCTCTGAGTCCTGTGATGAAGGTCTGATTCTTTGGATACTTTTCAGAAATACAAGAAAGATTTTCCTGTTTTCCCTCCTAATAACACCTTTGAGCAAAATCTCCTGGAAGAGTGGAAACTGGAGGTAAGAGACTTTTCCTTAACAAGCATATCTCTAAGCTATACCACTTCAAGGTTAAGGCGCTAGCACAGTGGGAGTCTCCCTCATCAGTTGACTCCCCTACATTTGGCAAAACACACAGTCCTTCTACTGACAGGTGCTGCTGGCTTTAAGAATAAGGTGACAAAAGCCTTGAGTCCCTTCTCAGTGCTAACTTTGCTTCTGTGTCTCTTTACAGATGTTGCTTCCTTTCTGCTGGACAAACAGGTTCTAGTTCCAGCCCCAATCCAAGAGCTTTTCAGGGTTTTTATCCCAGCATTTTTGTGGTTTCCAAGAAGGATGGAGAGTGCTGGTCTTTTCTGGACCTGAAATGTCTCATCTAATATGTGGTTGCTATGAGCTTTAAGATTGAATCTTGTGCTCTGTCATCTCAATTATGTGCTATGGGCATTCCTGGCCTTCCCGAACCTCCAGGATGCCTACTTGCACATCCTGATTCAATCAGAACACCAATATTACCTGTGTTTTACTTTTGCATGCAGCCAATACCAGTTCACTGCACTGCCTTTCTACATGTCGCTACCCAAAGAATATTCACGAAGATCATGGCAGCCCTGGCAACATACATACATTCATTTCCTTGACTCCATATTTGGACAACCCGTTGGTTCAGAAGATTCCTGGCACTCCATGCCCAAGAATGTACTCAAATTCTGGTACATCACAGTTGGATTTTCAATGCAAAGAAGTCTTCTCCAATTCCTTCCAAGGTCCTAATTTTTCTGGGAACAGAGGACAAGATTCAACTTCTGTATGCGGATGTGTCAGGCATTGGATTTGTCCTCTGCATGCAAGTACTGGGGAGCCTATAAGCTGTCCCTTTTGCTCAGTTCCACATGAAGGAAGATCAACTGTACATACATGGTCTTGACAATGTTCTCATCTATCTCACTCTATGACCCTCTCCCCTCCTACAAGAGAGGATCAACATTGGTGGCTTTATAATCCTCATCTAACTGAGTGACAACACTTCATGTTTCTGGAGTAGAACCTAGTTAGGACAGATGCCAAACTGAGGGGCTGGGAAGCTACCCTGGGCCACCTGGCAACTCATCATCACCTCAGCTGTTACCAATGTACTGCAGGATGAAGGCCTCCCCAGCAAGCCTCTAATAACTTCTGTTCTGTGCTTTCTGTACCAGCAAATTTGGTAATTTCATCTACCCATTTTGTCTTTGATCTTCTTCTTTTACTTTTAGAATTGATATATATATATATATATATGTATATATATGTGTGTGTGTATATATATATATATATATATATAGAGGGGAAGCACTTGCGTTACAGTTGGCTGTTTTTCGTCTGGGTGCTACTATTGTGGCATAAATATATAATCCAAAAATGTACAGAAGCACTCTCAGGACTTCAAGATATAAAGAGAAAAAGTTTTGGTTGTCTACATGACACCACATATCCTATATAATAATTCGCTAAAATGTGTGTAATGCCGCAGTCATGCGCAGTAGAGACTGCTGCGCATGCTGTAGTCATGCACAGTAGAGAGTGCCACTGCCGCGGCTGATACAGAGCGTGGCGCTCTGAAGTAGCATCCCGCTCTGTATCAGCCGCGGCATGGGCAGTCTGTACTGCACATGACTGCCCCGCGACCGGCTGTCAGTGGCACTGTGGCCCATGTAACGGGCTCTTCAACTAGTATATATATATATCTGTATAGTGATACCTAATATGTAAAAAAATATATGTGATAGAGTTTATTCCCCCGATTAAAACAAGGGCACTCCCACTGCCAATAGGCGTTTTATTCAAAAGTTATTACAGCTCAAATTTAGTTGCAGTATCTCAGTGGTCTGCAATTGTACAGTGGCACTGTTGCTACATTATCCTATGGAGATTTATGGTCAGCTGACTATATTGTGGTGTAGAAACAGAACCACTTTTTACAATTTCAGGCCACTGAGATGCAGCAACTAAAAAATTCAAGTTTGAGCTGTAATAACTTTTGAATAAGACATCCCTCTGCAGTACTGATACCCTTGTTTTTCTCAGTAGAATAAACCCTACCATATTTTTTACATATGGAGTATTACTATCTCTTTAACCCCTTATCGACCCTTGACAGTCATAGTACGTCATGGGTTGATCTGAGTTAACGACCCATGATGTACTATGACCGTCATGGAATTCCGGGCTCCCTCCATGCCTGTTCGGGGAGTCCGGAATTGGAAAAAAAAAAAAAGCTCTGTGGTCCTTTATTGACCGCCGCGTGCCTGCGCAGTCAGTAGTTAAGGGGTTAAGCTTCTATGAAGACATAAGTCATATCCTATATAGTGGAAAGCAGTGGATGCAAAGGTATTTGATAAAGTGCTCCACAAAAGGCTGGTGTATAAAACAGTGTGTTGTTTTAAATGGAAAATCCTCCAATACAGTTAAAGTTGAGAGTGGTGTACCAAAGGTTTTAGTACTTGGTCTACTGCTTTTTAACACATTTATACCTGGAAATAGTTATAGAAAGTAAAATTTCAATAGTTGCAGATGATACTAAATTACACAGGGTAATAAATTCAGAGCAGGATGTTTGTCCTTTATAGAGAAATTTACATAAAATGGCCGATTGGGCAAATAATTGAATATGAAATTCAATGTAGAAAAGTGTAACGTTATGCATTTGGGACAAGCAAATGTTAACAGATTCATTCTAAGGACTCGTTGCTATAGAAAGATCTGGGAATCCTTGTAAACTGGAAATTTGGAAACAGAAATCTGTGTCAAACAGCAGTAGCAAAATCAAAGTATGTCTCGCATAAAAAGGGGGTATTGAATCAAGAGTGGATAACATCATTTTGCCATTGTACAAATTGTTGGTAAAACCTCACCTCGAATTTGCAGTGCAGTTCTGAAAAAGGATATTTTATACTAAGATATTCTAAAAAAAAGACTGGGGATATTTCAAAATATAAAATCAGACATTTAGAATGCTTAACTTATATGAAGCTAGTTTCAATTTGTGAATTTATATGAATGTGAAACCAGTGATAGAAATATTAAACTTTCATAGAGAGTCAGTACCAACTAGTTTCAGGAAATGCTTGTTGATAAAAAATGTATTAATTGGGGAAATTTTTAGCTATATATGAAAATATCTGAAAACTGGACACAATACAAACTATGTGCCTGAAAAGGATATAGCTGTAGCTACGAAATAAATTATGGGGTTTGGAAGAACTAAAATAATATGACCCACTAATTTAACAATGAAATTAAGCATTTTGGGTATAATAATAAAAATGCAACATATAGTTTAAATGGTGTTTCTCTGGGGAAATCTACTAATGAAAAGGATTTGGGAGTAATGGTAGACAATAGACTTAGCAGTAGCATGCAGTGTCAGCTGGCAGCTGCAAAGGCCATTAAGATATTGGCATGTATTAAAAGGGGTATTGACTCAAGGGAGGAAGATGTTATTATGCCTCTTTACAGGTCCATGGTAAGACCCCACCTAGAATATTTTGTTCAATTCTGGGCGCCCTTTCTGAAAAAGGACATTATGGAACTAGAGAGAGTACAGAGGAGGGATAAAAAACTAGTAAGGGGAATAGAAAGTTTTAGTTATGAAGAAAGGCTAGAAAAGTTAAACTTGTACACACTAGAAAAATGGCGACTTAGAGGGGATATGATAACACTATATAAATATGTTCAGGGCCCATACAAAGGGCTCTCCAAACACCTGTTCATTAACAGAACAGTACAAAGAACAAGGGGCCACCTGCTTAGACTTGAGGAAAGGAGATTTAATCTACAACAGCGGAAGGGTTTCTTTACAGTAAGAACAATAAAGGTATGGAATTCACTGCCTGAGGAGGTGTTGCTATCGAATACATTATATGCCTTTAAGAAGGGCCTGGATACTTATTTAAAAGAGCATAACATAGAGGGCTATGTACGTTAGTATTGGGATTAATATTTAGTTAGGGCTTGTTGATCCAAGGAGAAATCTGATTGTCATTTGGAATCAAGAAGGAATTTTTTCCCCATTCAGGGTAGAATTTGAAATTGCTATATTGAGGAGATTTTTTGCCTTCTTTTGGATCAACGATGGTAAACAGTTATAGGAAAAGGGTTGAACTAGATGGACGCAAGTCTTTTTTCGACCTAAATTACTATGTTACTATGTTAAATTTGCTGTTATCTGATTTCACTATTGTGAAACTCCAAACAAGTGTTTTTACATACATATGATTCACAAGTTTCAATAACATCCATGGCTGAAGAAAATATAAACTACTGTGAAAATACTGACGATTAATACACCACTCAAAAAACAGTATTTTTAAGTGTTCTTAATCCTTACTAGAGACATAACTTGAAAACATATAATAATAGTCATGTCTTAAAAGCTGTTGAATAACCTATCTAGTGGTATTGTGATACTCCACTCATTCTAGTTCAGTATGAGGGTGTCCCCCTCCCTCCCACATGCTCTTCTACTGAACCTCAGGAACACTGTGTATCTCTATATAGTACATTATAATACTACATTATACTCTTAGCACAAAAGTGGATATTTTGCTCTTCAAATGTGCAACCACATTGTATAATTTAAACGGTTTCTCAAAATACTGTAGTAAAGAAAACCTTAGAGGTAGACTGCTCAATTTTCATTTTTCTTTTTCCTTTCCAAAATATTACTTTTCTTGAGAAGTTATAGCTGTAGAAAAATCTCTGGTATATAATACTGACAAATGATGTAGCAATGCTGCTTTTTATAGTTTGTTTCAAAAATGTTTACTGTACCATGAGTTTATTCTGTAAAAGAATGGGAAAATAAGCCTTAAAAAAAAACAAAATGAATAAAACATAAATCTAGACTTATAGATGACTTTTTTTGCAGTCTGCTCATAGCATTTTTAAATGAGTTTAGAAATATGCTTAAGGAATATTAGAATTTGTTATTGGCCTTTATTTACATTTTTGTTATTCCATTTAAATGGCACATTTAGCTAAATAGTGCATGTCCTTTGCAAGTATGTGTATTTTTCATATTTCTGATATAATTTGGTTTACATTAGTTCAGCAGGCTACTGTGTTTTAATTTTTAGGGGAGTTTAAAGCAAAAGAAGCATTCTGGTTATTGTTACAAGCATATCGTTCACAAAAAAAAACTTCATATATCATCTAGAAATGTTTGTATTGGATATTAATTATCCTATATAATAATTTGCCAAAACGTGTGTAACAACGCAGTCATGTGCAGTGGAGACTGCCTGTGCCGCGGCTGATACAGAGCGGGGTGCTCCGAAGGAGTGTCCAGCTCTGTATCAGCTACGGCGCGGGCAGTCTCTACTGTGCATGACTGCCCTGCGCCCGGCTGGCAGTGGCACTGTGGCCCGTGTAACGGGCTCTTCAACTAGTATTAAATATTGCATTATAATTGTGTTCTCATTTTCACAAAAATAAACATTGCACAATCACATAATAAATCGGCACTCAAAACAGGCACCATTTTTTATGTTATAGGTTAGGGTCAAATGCCTTACATGATTTCTGATTCACAATGGATATGAGAAAAAATTGCATAATTTTGACTACCTGAATCAGTTCTGAATTAATCTACAGTGAGGAGAGGGGAGAAGAGAGAGATAGAAAGAAGAGAGAGAGGCATAAGAAGAAAAGAGAGAGAACGCTGTTTAATGAATAACCCACTCAAGTATTTCTCCTACTTTTTTCGGACAGGTAGTGACTGACATGAAACTACCTGGAATTTATAGTATTTAAGGCTATACAGATCTGCTTACTTTGTTTTTCCAGCCTCATGTGATTGCTTTTCTGGCACTCTGATTGGTTAATATGGAAAATGAGTAACCAGGTATGGAACAGTCACTGGTATGATCAGAGTTTTATGCATACATCCATTCCCTTAGTGTAATTTATATATTTAAATCATATATATATATACATATCAAAGAAATCAAGTAATATGTCAATAGTTTTTTATTAATTACTTCAGTACAAAGGTGTTGATGGCATACACCCAGCCTAACCACCCCTAATATTTCTCCAATTCATTAATACCATATAAAAGTAGAAACTACTTATGTACAATACACTATTTGATCATGTGTGCTATTAGCAGCTTATTCTATAGACAGTACTGATTTCAGACACCAAGGGCCAGATTCTATTGCAGGTGCTAAATGTTAACACCCGTTTTAGCAAATATTTTCCTATTGAAGTCTATGGGGAAAACTGGAGATAAAAGCAGTGATAAAATTAACACCTGTAATAGGATCCAGTCCTAAGAGTGAGATGTTCAAGAAGTGGTGGTAACTGAATTCTCAGACACGTTACCATAATTTTTTGCATTCAATGCCATCATTTCTAGGGATGAGCGAGCACCCCGATGCTCGGGTGCTCGGGTGCTCTGACCGAGCACCCCCTGATGCTCGAGTGCTCGGCCGAGCACCCGAGCCCCATTCAAATGAATGGGAGCACTCGAGCATTAAACCAGGCACCCCCTGCTCTGATGAGCGGAGGGTGCCTGGTCAATGTCCCCCTTCATCTCCGCTATGCCCCTCTTCCACAATGTCCCCCTTCATCTCCTATGCCATAGCGGAGATGAAGGGGGACATTGTGGAAGAGGGGCATAGCGGAGA
The DNA here is from genome assembly GCA_037306005.1 of Rhinophrynus dorsalis. NCBI lineage: Eukaryota > Metazoa > Chordata > Amphibia > Anura > Rhinophrynidae > Rhinophrynus > Rhinophrynus dorsalis. Next base: position 236,929,922 of record CM074723.1, on the reverse strand, counting down.
TGAAGGGGGACATTGTGGAAGAGGGGCATAGAGTCTATGCCCCTCTTCCACAATGTCCCCCTTCATCTCCGCTATGCCCCTCTTCCACAATGTCCCCCTTCATCTCCTCTATGGCATAGGAGATGAAGGGGGACATTGTGGAAGAGGGGCATAGCGGAGATGAAGGGGCACATTGTGGAAGACGGGCATAGCGGAGATGAAGGGGGACATTGTGGAAGAGGGGCATAGAGTCTATGCCCCTCTTCCACAATGTCCCCCTTCATCTCCGCAATGTCCCCTTCATCTCCGCAATGCCCCCGTACCTCCATTCCCTGGTGGTCCAGCGGAGCGTCTTCGGATCTGTGCCTCTTCCGGCACAGATCCTCTTCACCCGAACATGTCGGGCGAGCACATGGCGGTACTCGTACGAGTACCGCCATGTGCATAGCAGAGCGATGCTCGAGCCGATCCGAGCATCGGCCGAGCACGCTCGCTCAACACTAATCATTTCCATCAAAGGAAAAAAAATCAGTCTTAAAAGCGGGAGTGGTTCTCCATCATATTGTAAGGTATTTTCAGAAAAAAATATTCTTTTAGCTGACACTTTTTTGTCTGATTAACGTCATCTTTTTCCCGATTAAATAAACTTGGAGAAAACAAATTAAAGTCCTGTTAGCAGGAGTAAGAAGCAATGTGGTTTCAAAGACAAAAAAAATGTCTTTGTTTCTTAGAAATTTTTTCGTTTCAAAGACAAAATCAAAGACATTTTTAACATCAGAATTTTTATGGGCAATATTCATCAAGATCTTCTTACCTTCATTTTAAGTCTTTATGACATATTTTCAAACATGACAGATTTACTTCTGAAAATATTGGGTTTTTTTTTACCACCAACTCACGATCAGACCGTTTTATCATTATGACGACTTTTTGAACATCTCACCCTAAATATGAGCATATTGCTAACATATCTTAAGAAATTGATGGGCATATTTGATTTCTTTTCAGTGCTGTATTATAGAAAATAATGCATATTTTTATTTCTATGATTCTATTATTTATAAATGTATTACATTAACATTTCAGACAGGCCATGGAAATCTATAACTCAGCATGCCAAATCGATCAACATTTTTCAACAAGAAACTGTGATTGCCTGTACTTTTGTTCAATTCACATATCATACTTTTCCTTAGATAGTACTGTATGGCACCAAGGCCATTAAATGTATGTATAGATACATTTCCAAGAGAAGTATTCATTTGCCTGAAATTTCAGATTCCAGATCACACTGCTGGTCCCTGTAAATACTGAAAATTCAATACAAGTAAGTAGCTTACATGAAATAACAATAAGTGAAAAATATATAATATTCTCATGTTAAAATACTACTGTCATTATTTTTAATCAAACCTACAGAAAGGATTGACATCACACAGATATAGAGCTTGTTTCTTTACCAGTTGATTGTTTACTAAAATGTAAAAAGAGCACCCACTACTGAAATATTTAATTTTTTTCAATACATTTCAGTATTCATATTACATATTCAAGAGTTCTGTATTTGTGATTGTACAAAGTAGACAGTTTCTATGACTGATAGATAAGAGATTATAAAATCCTCTTCCAATGGTTCCTTACTCCATACAAATTATTGAAAAAGGGGCACTCTACCCTCTTGTCTTTCTTGGATGGATGGCAATTAAACACAGACATGTACAAGCCTTCTTACTCTGGCCCTGAGTATTTTCTGTGCCTATGCTGTTCCTTTTTAGCAAAAAAACATCAGAGTAAGCTCATATTTCTGATTAACCATGCCACGTTATGGGCCATTGCATGAAGCTGGAAACAAATGTAATACTGTCCACAAAGAGAGAGTTTAGCAAAAAAAGAAAAGAAAAAGAAATTAGGACTGTCACATCCATGATAACCTCTGGTCTTTCTGTAAAAGTTTTTAATTCCCTTGCTTTTGGTGCACCCAGAAACACCATCTCTTAAATACTTACTTCTTAAGGACCACAGGGGTGCACAACACATTGCAAATCAATGCATTATAAATGTCTCTGGTCCTTACAGTTTTGGATCATATGTTAGATGTGATAGCTTTTTCCCTTACCACTCCTTTCTTATTTTCTGTATTTCCTTATATTTATTATTAAACTTCATTTGAAAAACAAAATGGTAGCAGGAGTAATATTGATCAAACATAGAAGATTATATTTTTATGTAGGTAAAAATGCCTCCTGTGTTTGTTAGATTAATACAGGGTTTCATTTATTTGATTTTTCAAAGTAGGGACAGGCGAAAATTTTCAACTAAAATCGGCGAATAATGGTATTTCCCACTTGTTGAATAAGTTCCAGAGAAAAGTGCTGTTTTACACTTTTTTCACTTAGCTCATTCCATTGAAATCAAATGGAATGTGGAATTTATACATCACATAGCAAATATTAATTTATTTACCAAAGGCATAGTATAAAAGGAGTATGAAGGTGCCTGTGTTGATGAAGTGTGGGGAAAGAATTAGTTGAAATTTGTTTTAGGGGGGTGTATTGACTGATATAGTTAATAAAAAATCAGTAAACAAAATAAGAAATTTGTACATAACGCAATAGAGACGGGGACCCTCTGACATAAGCTGCGACTGGAGTAGACTGATAGATACTTGATGTAATAGAGTATTTTGTAGAGGATGATTAGAAAGATTTGTTATTAGAGACCCAAGCCCTGAGAAAGCATTGATTTGTAGGACATAGACTTGCTTGGCATAAGCCCTAAAGGAAACATTGATTTGTAGAATTTAGGCTTGTTAGAAACAAGCCCCCAAAAATTATTTATTTTTTTTTAGGCCTATGTTTGTTTTTTTTAAAGCACAAGCTCTGAGAAAAAAAATGCCCTACTGGCCTAATGCCAGCAGGCTATGTTGTGCTGTTCTTGCTGCTGCTGCTGAGTTATTTAAGCAGCAGGATAATTAGGCAGTTCAAAAGCAGTAACATGGGTGATGACGGTTCCACTTACCACGACCAGTTCCAGTGATGCACCTGAGGCAGTAGCAGCACCATAACTAGCCTTCACCAATACAGATATATGTGGAGAAAAGAAGAAGTTGGCCATTAATGCTTCTTCACCTGCCCCTCCTCCAATATGGGTGTGTTGAGAATAAAAATATTTCCCTTGATTACAGGAACTGTGCCTCTCACATCAGCAACTGCAATGTACACAGTATAAATAAGGGAAGGACTGAGAACAATGGGTACATCTGCACTCAGATGAAACGCCGGGCACAAATCTAGGACACTTAGGTCCACAATGTGAAATCCCCCCACCAGAAACCAAGTACTGCTGCTGTCACTATGCTACTTGTCCACACACCACTAAAGACACATGACAACTTGCTGACAGTTTAATAGTAATGATGAACCCTCCCTGCCACCAGCTTAGCATATTCTGCAGGATGGAAACTTTTCAGATGTTGCTTGATGCCCTGCTTGTGATTCTCCTCTGCCACACTGGTGAGTGCATCACACAGTGCACAATGGATGGACACAAACTGCCACATCATAACATCTACAGAGTGGCTATCACTTTGCAGGGGAGGTATGATGAATGAGGGGGATTGGCAGTAGATGGAAAGATGTGGGAGGTGATGGGGAATAGGGAAGACAGAGGAAAAGGGGAACAGGTAGGGAAGGTGGATTCTATGGGGGTAAGGGGGAGTGTCCATCGCCGAATCTGTAGAGAGCCAGAACCCATCAATCAAAAAGGAGTAGTGTTGCCATGTCCATTGAATGATAGCTAAGTGAAGGTGCTGAGGGAAGTATTTGCTCGGTGAAGGGTCTGTTGAGAGATAGGCACTTTGAGTTAGGAAGCCTACCCTGAACTAGGCATTATTGGGGGTTAGACAGGTGCCATGTGTGAGACAAGCCATTTGGACCATTTGGTTAGAAAACAAAGATCGGTATCTGTGGTAGTGGCATAGCTTTTTTCCATTCAAATGTAAGAATCCACCTTTTAAATCCCTACTTGTAATGGAGATGTGTCCACCTTTCCCCAGTATAAAAGGGATTAAATGTTATTCTGCATTGAGAAGGACAGCCAGGCAAGTGTACTCTGTGAGAGTGGGTCTGGGTGGCATACTGAGTGCAGAAAAAAAAACAAACAGAATAGTAGGTCGGAAGGAAGTTGAAGATCAAATGTGTTGTGAATTTAACTCAGTATTTAGGACCAATAAGAAGAGATAAGCAGGCAAGCCCACCATATGTGGAGCATGGAGCCTGTATGTAGAAGACATCTACAGCATTTGTCAGATGTTGAGGAAGAAAAGCGAGAAATTCATTGGGAGGTGAATTACCAATGGGAAAGGAGCTTAAATTCATTTCCCTTGTTTTGAAATTGCGAGCAGACTTGTGTTGAGAGCGAATGATCGTGACCCATTGGGTCATAACTAGTGATGTCCTTAATTCCTTATCCCATGAGGCTAGAAAATATGGTTTGGAGTCAGGAAGTGCTGAAAACAAAAGAGTAAGGAGAATGGAAGGGGGTCAGAAAAGGTCTTCTCGAATGTTGAGAGAGGCTGAGGAGCTGGGGAATTTCGGTATACGGACTTGATCGGATGCTTGACTTGGTGTAGTGGCCACCATATTTTAATGTTTTTAATTTTTTTTTATTTTAAATGTTATACACAAACACAGACACTCTGCTTTCAATGTTTATTTAAATAACAAAAAGCAAAAGTAATAGATGTGGGACAAGTTTGGTGAGAAGAGATATATAACTTGGCACTGAAAGAGTTTAACATCTTAGTGATGAGGGCTTTTGTAAAATAGAGGAAAAGAGCAATTTTTGCCTTCTTAGTATGCCTTTGTTCCACCCTATTTTTCCTCTAATTCATTTAGTTCACTAACAGAAATTATATATCATGATGTAACGCATAAGTAAGTCTTTCTTTTAATACTACATTTATATGACTAACCACCATTTAATATGATAAAAGTATAAAAATTAGAAAAAATGAAAAATGCATTTAATGGGTTTTCCTGTCATAATTTGTGCTCAATTGGTTCATTTTTAATAGGGACTGTATAAAAGGTATGAACGGTCACCCACATCTCCCACATATCGCTTTTTACTAGGGTACTGTCCCTCTGAGGTGAAAAATCCCTGCATTCCTCTTTCTCTATCTGGTGTCCCTCTATTAGATGATCAGACAATGTGGTATGTATATAAGTGTTTCACAATCCTCAACAGTACTAAAATACTTTAGTGTATATGTTTATACATTAGCTTGTGTAAATAAAATACTTTGGGCTTGCTTGAAATAATGTCTTCAGTGACACAAAAGGTGGCAGTTGGTAATCAAGTGACTAAACCAGCTCTAACTCAAGTTTTACCCCAGCACATAAAATATATTGGAAAATTCCCCCTCCCCCATTGAGGTCCTTCTTCCCTGGTGGTATGTGTATTTTCTGCCTCTTTACTATACACTGACTTTGTCATTGGCTTGACAGGCACATGTGATTGCTGTGTCAGCAATCACATGTACCAGCTCACCAAGGAAAGGCTGAAACTAACTGCTTTCAGTCCTGTAGCAGTCAAATACAACTCCTTGGCATGATCACAAAGCACCTCGAGGCATGATCTTAAAGTCTATGACGGACCAGGGCTATCAGTCATACTTAAAGGATGGAAATGTATGACAGACCTGGTCCATTACTCATCGTTAAGGGCTTTAAATGACTGTTAATGCAGGGCTACACTGGAATAAAAGATGCACCATGCAGCCCTGCCCAGTTTTAATTATATTTAACTATTTACCCATCTTTTCTCACCTTAAGGAGAACATTGAATACTTTCGACATTTGTATGTTGTTGGAATGATCCACTGATAATAACTCTGTGCACTTATCTTTTAATCAGTCTTCTATTCATGTACACATTTTCCCATAGGTCTATATACTGTGCTTATAATAAAACTTATTTGTAGCACTATATAAAAATGGTTTGTGATGTTCTTTATTTACATACTCCAAATTCAATGCTGGTGAGATGGCTCAGTTGGTTAATGCACCAGCTCTAGAATCTGTTCAGGACACAAGGTCGCAGGATATAGTCCCGGCAAGGTCAGATCAGACTTTCACCCTTCTGAGGTAGATAAAATGAGTCCAGGATATGCACTTCTAAATGTATTCTTCCTGGTAAAATACTTTCACAAAAAAAAAAAAAAATGATTATTCTTCAAACAATCCATCACTGTTGGAGAAAATAAACCTATATGCCATATAGTATATATATTCATGTGAAAGATTTTGTTTTTACTGGAAATAGCTTTACAATGTATATATGTATAGAAAAGCAAAGTGGATTAACTCATTGAATTAAATGTGGCTTTTAACCCTTTGAGTTCCAGAGAGGAATTCAATGCATTGCATTGCAATGCCCTGGATACCTCTCGCACTCAGAGGGTTAACCCCGTAAACCTTTGAGTGCCATAGGTGTACAAAATGCATTGCTTTGCAATGCCTTGTGTACCCCTCTGGCATTCAAAGGATTAAATGAAAGCCAGTTCTCAACTGTATTTCAAGCAATGTGTTGGAGACCTCTTCAAGTGAAAATTATCCATGTAAATGAAAGTTAAATTAATAATTTTGTATTTATTATTAATGGTGCAGTTTACCTTTAGTTATGTTAGTCATTTTTTATTAAGAAAGGGGAATTAGAATTCTAGTACTGAATAGAATGTTTTGAATTTCTGTAGGAACAATAACATGAATCACAATTCTTTTGAGTCATATTGTGAGCTCTGTGTTTTGTTTTGTTTTTGTGTCCTATACAGTGACACCATTAGCAGACTATCATCCACAATTGCTTGCCATGGAAAAACATGTCAACCAGAATTTTGAAGACCAAATTATAGTCTTTGAGGTAAGGAAGGATAAATAAACACTAAGGGAGAAAGATTGATTCTATTGTGACTTTCAGAGGCCAACATTTCAGGCCTCATATTTTTAATTAAGTCCAATATTTTTGCAGTTCTTTGTGGGATATGGGATAAGCTGCAATCACACAACACCTATCAGATAGGAACATGTGGACAAATAACATCAGCCATGTTTAATTAGACTATATCCTGTGCAAGTCTCAGAGATTAGTAGTTGCAATAAAGCAATTCTTCGGGGGCAGTCTGCATTGTGGCCATACTGACTGTAATACCTATATAATTGTATGTGCCCCCTCTGTACAGAGCCAAAGAATATGTTGGCCATCTATAAATAAATAGAAAATAATAAAAAAAAAAATAATAAAATGTTGCATGTGTGTCTCAGATCTAAAACTAAATATATCACACAGTAATAAACGGAATAACACCTTCCAATAATAATTTTCCACTTACCTTACTATGTCCAGAAATCCTTATGATGCCTATGAATTTTTCTCTTGTGATTTGATTAAGAGGTAACAGCTCCAGTCAGTTCTGACTGCCATGTCCATGAAGGCAGAAAAGACAGTTGCCAGCAGAACCAAAGGACCTCAAACTCTGCTCACTGCACATTTGTAGGCTAAAGCCTTTAAAAGCCATAAGGCTGTGCAATGCATCACAATGAGTTGCACACTTGTGTGACCCCAAAGTGCTAACAAGGTTTGTGCACTTTGCCTATTTCAAGTCTCCATGGAAAAGACATGCAAGGCTGATTGAAGATGTTTTCTCTTTATCAAAGACAACATTTACAGAGGCCTTATGGATTTTATATCAATAGTAAGGTAAGTGGGGGTTGTAAAGGTTTGATATATACCCTTCTAAGTCAGGTGTTTACTACCAAGTCATTTGCACTGGACTGACCTAAAAAGACCACCAGATAGACCTGGACCATTAACTACTGGATCCTCTTGCACTAGTCAGAGGAAACGTGGTCAAACATACTGGAAGAACCTCAAGTACAGCTAGTCCATAGCAGCTGTTTTTGGGCAGTGACCCGAGTAGCAACTCACATTCTAACCACTAGAACAGGTAAACACAGATAAGATATTGTTCTCTCTGCACCAACATCTCCACCAGGTAGGCACTAAACTCTGTCCCTTGACCCAAAGTTTAATATTGGGATTTTCATTGCACAGGCCTAGTGTTTTCTGAGGTTAGTTTGGTTCATCCAAAGGTGCCACTCCTAGCAGGTTTCTTTGGAAACAAGCTGGGTGTCTCTGAATTTACGCCACTATGGATATGGGGTAATGGCAAATGGATCCAGGAGAGTCTGCTTGACCTGATTATAGTCTTGGCTAGCAGCAAGGGACATTTCCCATTAGGCTCAGAGATTCTGCCAGTAAGCTTACTTGTCAGGATGTGAACCCACTCGGAAAGGTTGACCCCAAACAAGTCTCTGAACTTCCAGATGAAGATGAATCCAGGTGGTGATTTGGAATCTGTCATTCAAGATAATCTACTGCTATTACCAATGTAAGGCTTGATATTCATCCTTCTAGGTTAAGGAATTAAACTGGTCTGGCCTCAATGAACTACCAGACAGACTAGTACCATTAGCAAATGGATCTTGTTTCAGCACTCAGAGGAGAGTCTCTCAACCAGACTGGAAGAACTTCAAGTACAGACAACAAGCAGCTGTTTTAGGTAGGGCTCCCTGCAGAGCATGTATAATTCCCTCTGCTCCAATGTCTCCCCTAGTCTCTCTCTCTCTCTCTCTCTCTCTCTTTCTCCTCTCAAGCCTTTGTTTTTTTTTTTTATTTTAAGAGAGAGGGTTTTCAACTGCTTTAACCCCTTGCAGACAAGAAGGCAATACAACATATTGCTTTACAAATGTGCTGATTTGCAGTGTATTGTTCATCCCTCACATCATCAGTGAATTAATAAAAAATATTTGCAACATAAATAATAACTAGACATGATTATTTAATGGCATATTTTCTTATTGCAAAATCATTAGCAAAATAAACATATAAGTGCTACTCTATTTTCTCCCATTGGGAACTCTGTTTTCCTGGGTAATAGTATTTGCAATATTTAGGGGTGTAATACTGAGAATACAATAATTATTAGTTATTTACTATAGGCAATGGAGAGGTTTAGAGATACAGTGGCTTATTTATCAAGCTAAAGCTGTGCACTTATAGATCAAACCATGTGTACAACAGTGCTGAAATGAACCCCTCGAATGTCTGAGGTGTCTCCAACACATTGATCTAGCATTCAAGGGATTAAATGCTACATTTAAAGCAATCATAATTTACAGGACTTTCCTAACAACATTTTTGTACAGTTGATTTAGGCTGGAATTCAAATTTGATAATACATTAGATAAGGCCCCTAGTTACTGCAGAAAGCAAAAAAATGTAATCACTAATAGTGATGCCACACTACAAGCATCCGAATTAATAGACAATACACCTTAAAGAAACCTAAAATTATACCAGAAGTGTAAGAGATCAATCTACAGAAGAGTCTACTGGAATAAACCAAATAATAATAATAATTATAATAATTAATAAGAAAATAACTAGATAAAAGATACTGAGAAGGAAAAAAACCTGTACATTTCCAAAAAACAAAATCATACACCTGATGAAGCAAGAGACATTGAATGATACTCATAGGCCTTAAAATCTCCCTTCTTGATGTAATAGATAGTTCACATGCTTCAGGGCCTCCGTTTGTGGCACTGATATTGACAGTCTCCTTCCACTTGGCTGCATATGATGGAGGTCTATGGGTGCCCTTTCCCTTACATCATATGATTGTTGTAAGCTTATTCCATAAGTGTTCAGTTCCTTTAGTGCTGATTGGGACTACAACACCATCAAAAGAACAGCATACAATGGATAGCAACTGTCAGAGACCCTAGAGAGAAAAGAAGGATGTGCCAGACAAATTTGAAAGTGCTGAAGCACAGTTATATGGCTACAATGTGGAAATTAGTTGTTCCAGAATTTAAGGGGTGATCCTGTACATTTTATTACTCTTGTGTGTGTAAGAAAAATAGCTTAAATATATTTATTCTTGTGTGTTCATCCTGAAAAGGATAAATATCAGTAAAATATGCATGACTACTCCAAGAAAAGGAGTTACATTAAAAAGTAACCCTCTTTTTTACAAATTATTTTGCCCCATGTAATGACATATTTTGCCATCCATTCACTTTGTATACCCAATATAGAACAAATAACACATTGTGGGAAAATATATTTGTTCCCTATACTGCAGTGAGTATGTCACACAAATGTACGTCTTTCTTAGTACATCAGCCTCAGTGTACTCAAATATTACTTCAATGCATGGCAAACATTCAATGAGATTAGGTTAGTAATGTAACATAGTATCATTTGGTAAATCTACATCTTTGGGTTAAGCATAAAATAGTTTCAGAAATATATTCAGCATAAGTAAATGTTCATTAATCTGATCATTTTTTATTTTATATTGTTATTGTAAACACTCATTATATCAGTGAGCAAATGCCCCATTCCACTATAAACTTTATTGTATAACACCTGGAATGCCCTCAAAACAATTACCAATTTCAAAGCGGTTGACCCAGATACCCCGCTATGGGGACCAGCTGGCTTAACTCAACTGCATACATTAGACTTTGGCCAAATATGGACGAACTATGGCATAACAACAATAGGTCACCTCTATGCTAACAATCTTCTGAAATCTTTTGAACAATTACACTTAGAGTTTAATATTACCAATACTCTTTTTTATTTTACTTGCTCCTCTGTCACGCCATACACGCGTATTGGCATGGCCGTAATGTGTTGCTTTCCTCATTTCCCCTACAATTACTGTTGACAGAAAAAGGCTTAAGAAACTTCTATCCTTTCTTTATACCTGGATGCAGGCTGGAATAGAATGCTCCGATGAATCGGTTAGGAATTCTTGGGAGGCAGACTTGGGGAAATTGTCGGATTGGGAGTGGGAATCAGCAAAACTATGTCCAAAACACGTAGCTATAAATACACGTCACCAACTTATACAACTGAAAATTTTATACAGATCGTACTTCACCCCACTTAGGATATTTAAAATGGGCAGACTGGGGTCACCGGATTGTTTGTGGTGTGCTGGAGTGGAGGGCTCATTCCTACATGTCATGTGGGACTGTCCATTGGTGAAGAAATTTTGGGCTGAAGTAATTGATATTATTTTGGGGGTACTGGAGCGGGACCTCCCCATGTCTCCAAAATTATGTATACTTTCATTGCTTCCTGAAGATATCTATAGGGTAGATGATAAGACACTACTTAGAGAACTTTTGGTCATGGCTCGGAAGGTGCTGGCTATGTGCTGGATGTCTGCACGTGCTCCTAATAGACGTACTTGGATTAATTTAATTGCTACTAATATCCCCTATTACAAACTTGTTCATATACACAGAGGGTCGGAGCCTAAGTTTATCCAAATCTGGGGGAAGTGGTTATTGAAGAGAGGATTGTAAGATAGCTGTAATTAGTGATGAGGAGATATGATTCCATGTCTTACTACTATTTATTACTAGCTATGTTCACATGCTTTGTTCTGTGCGGTGGGTGTTGGTTTTCCTGTGGGGGTGCCTCGTAAAGGTAGGTTGGGGCGAGGTTCTGTGTTGAAAAAGTTAGGTTATATATAAAAATGAAAAATGCAAATGGGTTGTATTAAGCTGATGATGTGCACTCTATGATTTTATGTACTATCCTTTTCTGTACCATTCTTTTTGCATACATGCTAACACTGTGAATGTAACTGTGTACCATTTTACAATCTATTTGTCAATACATACATTTTCCAAAAAAAACACTCAATATATAAGAAACCTAAGGACTTTATGTATAAAGACAAAGTGGAACAATTATGGGGCACACCAACTGCATTACAGGGGAAAAATAAAAATGACCATGGATTGAAGCTGGATTTTAAACTCTGTGAATGCAAGAGAGGTCTCCTCCTAAATGCTATTATTCTGATTATTAAAACCCACATTTATATAAATTGAAATATGGGGAATGTTTATTTGTTTCATTTGATACTGCTGGTTTACCCCATTGTATAAATGTGTGTTTCATGCTTTAGTGACAATGCTTTGTGTCAGCATTTGCACTCACAATCTCTGACTATAGTCAAAACATTGTATAATGAACAATTTTCATTTTTACTGGCATATCAAATTCAATATGACATGTTTGCATGGAGGAGGGGTTTTATTACTTTTTCATCTGCTATAACTACCTTAAACAACTTACATTTAATACAGTCTAATTAGCTTATCTTTTTTAGTATAGCACTAATCAATAAAAAAAAACTAATTTACAAAGGGAAATGATTGCTTTAGACAAAATGAATGGCAGTCATTCTGTTCAGCCCTGCAGCTATGCTATTTATGCCCTTTACATGAAGGCTACCTATTTAATGTAAATTAAATGGCCTATTCAATGCCTAATGAAAATGCAAAGGAACATTCTGTTAAAGCTCTTCACATTTTCAAAATTGCCACTTATGCATGATTTGGCAGTACAAACATTTTCAGCTCACAGATGCTTGACTTGAATTTACATACCACCACACGTCGTCCTGAAGACAACTCAGACCTCATTAAGGAAATTATGCATGCTTCTTTAGCACAACACGTGTCATAATGCTCTCTCTGATGACATCAGCAACATCTGTATGTAAAGAATAAAGCAGATACATAGCACCACATCAAAGCAATGGAATTGCTAAAGTGAATGGCTACAGAATGCAGACTGAATATCAAATAAGATACTGCTGCCAGCTACAGCTCCTTCTTGTTACTTTGAGCTCCATTTGGATTCTTGTGTGCATACTAGATTTCAATAAACAAAATAAATGGATTGATAAAATGCTGACTCATTCATTCATAATGTACAACAAGATAAACTGCTTACACTGTAATTCATGTCAAATACTTTCTTTAAACCCATAAGGCTTTTCAGCAAACTAAACAGGAGCAATTCTGAGGCAAATCAACTGCACCATAGGTTAAAAATAAAACATCCACAAATCTGCAATGCTTTAATTGACATTTTAACCCCTTGAATGCAAGACACTGGAGGCTCTAACATTCAAACAGTTACAAGGCTGTTACAATCAAAGGAAATTCCCATTTTCCCAATATAATGCACTTTAGTTTGCTGCAGAATTGCACATATTACATTAGTGAATATGGCCCATTGGCTGTAGAGAGGTACTTGATCTATTCTGATGGCCGAAATGCGAAAGCATATTTATAATTATTCATCAAGAATATATATATATATATATATATATATATATATATATATATATATATATATATATATATATATATATATCATGGTTATCCTGTGTCACTGACATCTACACCCCTAGGCAAAAATAGGAAGAGTTTAGTGGACAGTTCAAAGCTAAGACATCAGACTAAATCAATCCAAAATCTGTCAAGCCACACTGGACCAATATGGCATATTATGGTCTATTCCCACAGGATTGTTTTACAACAAAAACAATGGCTCTTATTTCCCGGGGGCTTGCGAGCTACTTCCTATGACAGTGGGAAGACCAGCTCAATGGCAGAGGGTACTAATAATCACCGGGTTCTATCAGGCTGCCTTTAACCTTTAGACATTGGAATGCTTAAAGAGATAATAATGTTTCATAATAAAAGAAGCTCAAATTAATCTTCAGTGTATTTGGGCCATAGAGAGTATTATTTCAATACTGTCAGAGTTGTAGTTCAAGAGTAATTGAGTGATAAAGTGTCCCCCTCCCCCCTTTTACTGATGTAACACTCCTCACCTCAGAGCAGCAAGGTGGTGTCCAGGTGGACTGCAGAGAGAGACAATCTTCAATTAGCATAAGAGAAAAACCAGAAAAACCTGTCAAGGGGGCAGGGTTTTCCTTATGTTCACAGTAAGAAGATGGTCTTTTGCCGTGAGCTGTCTGGTCTCAAGACCAGATACCACATCTAAGGGAAGGTGCCTTACACAAAGTAAAAGGGATGGGAGGAGGATACTTTATCATTCAATTACCATTGAACGATAACTCTGACAGTATTGAAATAACACTCTCTGTGTCCCAATGAACTTGTACAAGAGGAACTTGTTAGAGGAACTTGTACAGGAACTAAATGACATCAGCTGGGACATTGGCTTATGTGAAACTTGTAAAAAAAAAGATCAAGATTTAGTCAAACTAGAAGATGGACACTGACTGTACTATAAAGGAACCAATGATGGATGATGTGGAGAAATAGGATTCTTGATTAACAAAAGACTGACAGAATCAATCATAAAAGTGTAAAGTATTTAAAGGGATAGTAATACTTCGTTTTAACTTTATCTTATTTTGTAGGCATTAAAAAAACATGAAGAATGATATAAGTCTTATCTCTCAAAACTTTGTGGTTTCCCCCCTCCTGCCCCTTTTACCTACTGTAAACAATCTCTTCTCAGATGTGGAATGCAGTCCATAGACCAGGCAGATAATAGAAGGGGACACTCTTATTCCTATGAAAACAATGAAATCCCTGCCCCCTTGACAAGCTTTTCAGGTTTTTCCCTTATTTTAATTGAAGATTGTCCCTCTCTGCAGTCTACCTGGGCACCTCCCTTCTGATCTGGCTGAGCAGTGTTACATCAGTAAAAGGGGGGGAGGGGGACACTTTGTCATTGAATTACTCTTGAACTATAACTCTGACAGAATTGAAATAACACTCTCCAAAGTCCAAATACTATGATGATTAATTAGAGCTGTTTTTATTATGAAACATTACTATCCCTTTAAGAAAGAATAACTTTGTGTGTTATCAAACTAAACAATCGCTATGTACTTCAAATCATTCAAGTTTATGACCCTACAATTAGCCACATTGACGATGAATTTGAAGAATTTTATGATGATTTATTATGCCTCTACAAACAGGACAATTAACACTACAAATTTGTAATGGAGACTTGTAAGATCCAAAATGGAGAAAAATCAGTCGGGCCACATGGAACTGGAAAAAGAGATGACAAAGTTAACTAACTGGTTGAATTTTTAGAAGAACAAAATGTGTACAGAAAAAAAAATAGACATGCAAAATCACTAATAGTAATGCAAGAGAAATAGCAAATAATACAACAGTTTTCACTGACTGCTCAGTCTTAAATTGTTTTAAAGTTGAAAGTGATCATCATTTAATAAGAGCAAAAATAAAAATTGACTGCAAGAAAGAAAGAAAGAAAATGATCAGATCAACAAACAAGAAGATTGACTATAGCTAGCTTTTAAAAAAAATCATAAGAATTTTGAGATAGCACTGTTTAATCACTTCATTGTGTTTCAAGACCTTCCAGACACAGACATTTCAACCCACAATGAAAAGATATTGAGACTATTGTAGACTACTAGACGCTGTCCATGCTCTTCCACCTACTGTAATACAAGAAATCAGCTAGATTAGATAAAGTTACTATTGAGACTCAGTAAGAAGTGTCTGAAACATGGCAATATGCAGAAGTCATCCTACAGCATAAAAAAGTTGTCCATTGCCCACAAGTCTAACTTCCTGTTTTAGTGACAATACCTGATGATGTCAGTAAATAAACCTATGCAACCTATGGCAGATGTGTAGGGTAGTGTTGGAGGGGGACTGGCATGGTATGATTGATGTGTGTATATAAAAAAAACAGTATAAATATATATATATATATATAAATATATATATATATATATATATATATATATAGATATATATATATAGATATGTACACACACAGCATTTTTTATCTTTATCTTGTTTGTGTCAAATTTAAGCTATCCTTCTCCTACACATTACTTATTGGTTGTATCAGTGGTCCCAAGTGTGGTAGATGTTAGCAACCCTTCTTCACATCCCTCATCTATGCTACTGTTAAAACATTTGGCTTGGCTTTCTTCCTCTTCGATTCAGAACAGCCATCCTTGAAAAATAACAGTGGCTTGGGATCTGCCAGTCTAGAGCTACACATGGCATCACTCCTCTGACACCTCAGTTTTCTACAAAGGAATATGGTAGCATGTTCACTGCCAACATCTTGCAATTCCACTGGCATACTTTGGGATTGTTGTTGTGAAGTTTGTGACTCCTTCCCAGGAAATTAGTCAGTGTGGGTTGGTAGGACATGGCAGAAGAGCCCTGTAAGGTTTTTGCTTTAACAACATGACTAAAGGAGCTGGTGGAGGTAACAGCAGCATGTGTGGTCAATTTATGACCATCTGCTACAGAAAACCTAGAGTCATCATACTCCTCTGCAGAAGGAGCCACATATGTTATTAACTGTTGGCAGTGGCAACTCTCTGATACAAAAATAACATCACTACTTCCCTTATCTGCCCCAGAGCCCTGGTAGTGGCACCTCTAACCTGCTGATATTGTGTCTCTCTGCTACTATTACTAGGTGTCAACGGTGCAGCAGTTCCAGCAGAAGCAGAGGCACTTGTCATAGCTAAGGTTGTGAATGTTAATAACTTGTGTTGCTGGTTACTCAACACAAATGTGGGTGGCTGAGTGGGACTTGGACTTGAAGAGGCAATAATGCTGATGGTGACTGACAGGATGACTGTATACTTTTTGCCATCTTTGCTTGTCCAGGGTTTCCAATGGTTTTCTCAAACAGTTTCTAGACAGGCCCTGTGCTCCTCTTCAGTGGTGAAAGATTGAGCCTTTGCCTTTCTGCTTTCTGCTAACTTTCTCACTCACTCTCAACTTCATCTGTATTTGAAGCAGTGGAGGATGCTGGAAGGATATATTCTAGATCTGCATCATCATCAGTCATTAGGTCATCCTCAGCATTAGCATTGCTCACCGCTACTTGCCCACTACCATTATATTCCTCTTTTAGAGGTCTCAAACAATGTCTGTTTACTTTTTCTTTCACAAAGTTTGCTACTACTTTGAGGACAGGTGTTTTGGTGCTTGTTTGTCTTACTGTCAGATTCAGCAGTTGGTTCAGCTGCTACATCTTTCTCCATTTTGCCATTGCCTTCATCATCACTAGAATGTGTCATATTCAGTGTTCTTCTTATATGTGTTTTTTGTACTGGCACTGGTGGAACTTTTGACAAACAGCATCCCACGGGAAGAGAGGGATCATTGTCAGTAACCATGGCTGCAGTTAGTTTTTGAATCATTTTACTCCCATGTACCTGCTCTGTTCCACCTTTCCCCATCCCCCTGCACCCTGCTAGGCATTACTCAACTACTGTGTGTTCCCAGTCAGCTGTCTGTCATCTAATATCTTTTCACAGTCTGTCAAAAACAGAAAACAATGCACAGAGACAATAACAGCAAGGTCAGCAAGCAAATCGGACCACTGCTTCCTGTATGTTGCCAGTCAGACATACAAAATTTTGGGGTCAACTTCCTTCTTCCTTTTTTCTCTCCCAGAATGCCCCCAGACTCCACTAATACAGATAACACATGTCCTACCAAATGTCCTCCCTAAACTAAGCTTCAATTCCCCTTTATGTGCCTATCTTCTCTATCTCAAAAAACATACTGCTATGCTGTGAGAGCCTGAAACACTTTTATATGCCTGCATAAAAGAAGAGAAAAATTCAGTCTTCTCACTGATTTCAGGGCAATAAGCTAGGCAAAAAAGCATGAAAATGGCACTTTTCTCTGGAAAATTTTCACCAAGCGTGAAGTGCCATTTTTCACAGATTTTGGTTTAAGGCAAATGTTTTCGCAAATCCACCAGTCTCAGGCACCTAAAGTGTTTCTTGGTAGATGGACATAAAAAGTGCAGGTAACAAAACATTTCATAAACAATAAGAAAATTATCAGCTACAGTATGTGATAATTATTTAAGTTTAACTGGGTGGCAAGGTTGTAGTTTGATTGTCTAGTGTCCTGCAAGCAAGCTGCTACAGATGTCTAGATGAAGTGTAATACAGCTTTGTTCTCAGACCAGACTAAGGCCTCAGTTCAGTTGTGTCCGAAGGGTGTTTTTTCTGATGAAGCATGGTACACTATTCAATTACCTGTGATGTGAAAAAATGCCTGCAAAAAAAACCCGTCAGGCGATAAAGTAAGATGTTTTCACCAATAGCGAATACTAGAAACACCGTAATGTGCAATTCAGTTGACTGTGTTAACTATTAAGATCCGATAAGGAACTTAGTTTGGCCTGGATTCAAAAGCTGAAGATAAATGTTACTGTTTTATAAAAAAAAGTCCTATTGAAGTCTATGGGGATACCTGGAGATAAAAGCAGAGATAAAATTAACACCTGCATTTGAATCCAGCCCTTTATTGCAGGAAATTTTTTGTGTCTAGAGTCCCTTATTGGAACTTAAAAACAGCTGATGCGGCAAATGAAAAAAAAAGTATAAAAAAAGTCTCCAGTGAATGTATTGATATGGGGTCCTAAGCCCCATATCAGTACATCCAAACTACCAAAAAATTTTAGTAAAAAAAAAGTTAGTAGAATTAACCCTATGAGTGCCAGTGGGATATGCATACCCCACCGACACACATGGTTAACCCGACTAAGTAACACTTATCATTCTGGTGTCCAGCGGGGTCCTTAGCACCATGGTTATCTACTGTCCATCTTCTATCTACTCTCTTCTTTCTTCTCTCTTCTGCATCTTGTATCTTCTTTTCTTGTAGCTTAAGACAAAGAACAAATATCTATAAAGAAATGTTGGTTAAAATAACCTGCTCATCCATTTATATTTTAACCACTTGAATGCCAGAGACATACACAAAGCATTGCAGAGCAATTCAATGTATACCTCTCTGTGACTCAAAGGGTTAAAGAAAAACAGAGTGTAACTGTTTATAATTTTAACATTTCCATATGTATGTATAGTCGTATGTATATTTAATAACATAATATATAATGTTTCGCAATTTGTGTAAATATGCAACCCTCTACTGAAAACTGTCCAGGACACTTGAAAACGAGAGAAATCTCAATGTATTCTTCCTGGTAAAACATTTTCTAAATAAAAATAAATAAATAAATAAATGCGGATTATTTTCTAAATAAAATGGCCAAACATAATAAAATTGTGTCCATTCATAATTCAATTGCCATAAGTATTTCAAGAAAATACTGTGGCCTCATACCATTTCTTCTCCATTGTTTGCAGAGGAGGCAGCAGTGACAGAGAATGTGAGATGCTGCGCACACACCCTCCTCAGGACAATGCCCATTCCAAAATGAGGGAATTTTAACAGAGAACAGTCCCTGTTCTGATTCCCTCACAACCACTTGCTGGGATGTGTGTTTACGCACCTCCTAGCCAATCAGCTTCGAGCTGAGGTATATAGAAGGGGGGGGGGGTTGTGCAGCATCTCACATTCTCCATGACCGCACACAGAAATAGTATGAGGACACAGTATTTTCTTGAAATATGTTTGGAAATTTAATTATGAATTGGCACAATTTTATCATGTTTGACCATTTTATTTACAAAAGAAACCGCATTCTTTAACCCTTTGAGTCTCTGCTTTGCAATGCATTGTGTAGTCCTCTGGCACTGAAGGGTTTAAATTATGAATGGATGTTCAGGTTATTTTACCCAAGATATCTTTATGACTATCTGTTCTTTGTTTTAAGCTCCAAGAAAAGAAGATGCAAGGGCCTTGTTTCAAATGTTGGAGTTAAAACAGACCAAGCAGTAAAAACCAACACTGTGTGAATTGCACACAGGGGTTTTAAAGCTATTCAGATGTTGAACCACTGTAAACAAAACTGGAATACTAACAAAAATGGTGCTGTCTGCTTCTATTCAACTACTCTTTAAACTGCTGCCTAAAAAACATGCTAAACATCAATGTCCAAGAAAATAGGTGTACGTCTGAAGACAGAAAGGTCAAGTTAAGAGTTAGATGGCTTGGGTTCACTAAAGGTTAATGCTGTGACATTATGATTTTGTTGATGTATTTGAAACACATCAACATTTCATTTACAAGGAGGGTAGTGTATGTCGAATAACATTGGCAAAAGAAGAATGTCGGATGGGAGCACTATATGTTGAAATATAAATGGACAAAGTTAATATGTCGAATGGGAGCAATATATGTCGAATTACTAAAGGGGTTAATATGTCGAAGGGGGAACTGTATGTCAGATTTCTAACATGTGCATCATGGAGAACAACACCATTGTGTGTGTTAGCCTCATATACACTGTCTGACAATCCCCGCCCTCTTTTTTTTTCACTGGCGGTGTTTTGTTTTTTTTAGCAATGTTGGGATTTTAATATAGAAACCTGACTTAAAAAAAAACACAACTTCTGAACGAGGCAAGAAGATAAGGAAGAGAGAATAAGAAAGATAAGATAACAGAAAGAGTAAAGACGAAATGAGACGGACAGTCGATGACAGTTATGTATATAACAGATAAGGTAACCATTGGTGCTTAACAGTATGTCAGGCAGGAATAGCTTTTTTTCCTTTGATGTTCTCGTTATTGCCGCTATTTCAAGGCCTAAGTGGTATGTAGTTCAGTTGCAGACAGTTCTGAGTCAAATGGTGATGATTATACACCCCAGCTTCCTGTGTCTTGTCAGTCAGTCACACCTCCCTTCTGCTTCCCCAGACTAAATCCACTAATACAGAGAACAAATGTCCTGCCTAAAAGACTCCCTAAACTAAGATTCAATTCTCCTTTATTTACCTATCTTTTCTAGCTCAATAACATGCTGATTTCTCCTCTCACAAACACAGAATGGCATGCAGTAGGAGCCTGACACCCTTGTATATGGCTGTAGAAAAGTAGAGAAAACTCTCATGTGGTGGGGAAAACTTTTTCTTCCCATTGATTTCAATGCAATGAGCTAGGTGAAAAAAGAGGGAAAATTATACTTTTTCCAGGAAATTTTTTCGCCAAGCGGAAAGTGACATTTTTCACCAATTTTGGTTTGAGGCAAAGGTTTTTCCCCATTCATAGGTGGGAGATTAGTGTATGTGGTTCTATATCTACCCTTGTACATGGATGGAGGGACAGTATGTTTGGGTCTAAGGCTAAAATAAATATTGCACTTTTACACCTTATAGGAAATTTTCCACAAAAATGGTATTTTCCAACACACAGTCAGATACTAATATAATCTAATACTGGCTCTATCTCACACACATGCACCGTCTCCCTCTCAAAGTCACTCACTCACACGTACACAGTCACTCTCTTTTGAACACACTGAGTCACACATATGCTCATACTCTAAATGGAAATTTGTCTAGGTCTTGAATCTCTCTGATAAAAATAATTATAGAGGTTTCATTAATTTCTAATTATTATCTCATTACAAAAGGCATGACGAATGGGGAGGACTGTGTTTTTGTTAATCGTAACTTGTAACGGTTTGTTCAACACTCAGACACAGTGGTTAGGATAAAACACAGTTTTATTAAAACAAACACAATGAGAAATACCCTTGACGGGCTACAGCGTAACTCGGCAGAATATACAGGTGCAATACGGGACTTAGACTTATGCCTACACAGGCTCAGTATAAAGCAAGTGAGAGAGTTCATATACTGTCACAGGTCAGGCATGACAGGGTGAATACCCAGCACAGCATGGGTTAAAGTCCCAATAGATATAATCAGTCTCTGATGTGGTGAGTTCTCAGTAATGCCCAGTATGATGGAATAACAGCGATAAGGAGACTGTAGTGCAGGATGGAGATAGAGCACTATAGATCTGCCGGAGCAGAGCTGATACTTATACCCCCTGCCGTAGCAGTAAACAGAGGCCACACAATACTCTGCAAGAGCTGTACGGAATAGAGCCAAGGGCACCCTGCTGATGCAGTAACGGAGGCAACAGTACTCTGCACAAGCTGAACGGAATAGAGCCAAGGGCACCCTGCCGGTGCAATAATGGAGGCAACAGTACTCTGCACGAGCTGAACGGAATTGAGCCAAGGGCACCCTGCTGGTGCAGTAACGGAGGCAACAGTAGCTCTGCAAGAGTTAACGGAAGGCTCAGCAATAGGTGCACTGCTGTAGCAGTAATGGAGGCAACAGTAGCTCTGCAAGAGTTAACAGGATGCTCAGCGATAGGTACACTGCCGGAGCAGTAACGGAGGCAGCACGACACACTGTCTGGTAGGCCTAGATAAGCAGAAGTCAGAATGCCGCCCAAGCGACAACAACAGAGCAGAAAATGTAGAGCCGGGACGGAACACTGAGCAGGAACGTCAGACAAGCCAGGTCAGGTCACAGAGCAGGAACATCAGCCAGGCCGGGTCGGATCACGGAGCAGGAACGTCAGACAAGCTGGGTCAGGTCACAGAGCAGGAACGTCAGCCAGGCCGGGTCGGATCACGGAGCAGGAACCAGAAGCAGAGTAGTCAGACGGGCCAAGTCGGTACACGGGAACACAGCAACTCAAGTCAGCACTGGTACAGGAACACCACTAAAGGGCACCAGACAGGTGCCAGAGCCCAATATAAAAAGGCCATACTGGGCGGGCCAAACATAGCTCAGCCAACAGGAGCGAAACACACAGTGACTGACAGAAAGCACTGGCACCGTGATATAACTGGAGATTAGTGGTATGGGGTCAGCCATCCATTATGAGACGTCCATCACACATTTTGCAGTTTTTGAATATAATGTATATACTGCAAATGTGAGAAGAGAGTTATGTGTGTCATCTAAATAAAAAAAATCAAATAAACTAATGAGTTTACCAAGCAATACTGTATATAAAGAAAACAGAAGAGGTAATACAACATAATCTTGGGATGCACCAACAGAATAAAGGAAGAGAATTTGGTTGTAGAGACATAGTAGCTGAGTTTCATGTTGGTCCAAAAGCATCATTTCTCTTTGAAATGCATGTTATGCATGTATGTTAGGAATGTGTAGGAGGCTTCTCTGATATCCAAGTTGTTTTAAAAACAGACAATATAATTTCTAAAATCTTAATGGGTTTTTTTGTACACAAAGATTTTCAAAAAATGCTGTCATGTATGACAGCCTTTCATAGATCTATTTTCGATTGATCCCAACTATAGGTCAATAAAAATGTGAAGTTGCTTTTTTCAGTGTTTTTCTTTTTCTGACAATCAAATTATATCTGAGTAAAGGATTTATATGCCTTGCATAGCAATTCATTGTTTATTTCTGAACAATTTGTTCCACAAGGGGCTAATTGATGTCATTTTGCATGAAAATATTCCCTATTTTAGCATCAGTAGTACTCTTAACCTTGAGCAATGTAAACACTTAGTGAGATCTACAAAAGTCTGGCTGTAAAGCTAAATAAAATGGTATTACTATAATCTTCTTGCTTGATAGAGACAATACAATGCTTTAAAACCATCTCTAACATCCAAGAGATCAATATTAAGGCAATTATGGAATAATTAAGGAACAAACAACAGCTATCACTGGATCCAAATTACTTTTGAAGAAATTGGCTAGGAAATGCTGCCACTGCCAGCTCAATAGACCTAAAGGACTATTCAAAGACCATGGAACCATGCCTCCCCAAACTATAACCTGTTATGTCTACAGTAGGGGTGGGTGAAAGGTCCCATTGTGTTCCTGCGAAAAAATCTACAAAAACCACTTGGTTGTCCCCTTTCTCCCGGGAAATAAATAAATAAAGTGATTAAAATCTTCTCCATTTTTGCCCTTTTTCAAAAAGATTGGGTAGAAAGTTTCCGCCTCTTTATCATGTATTTTTGCCTTTTCTCTATCAAAATCATGCCATTTTCCAGGAAGCAGGCAGGTGCAGCAATAATACCACCACCTCCAGGAGCACAGAGCAGCTGCCTGTGCCTGCTGCTAGTGCTGCCAGTCTGCCTTTTTCACGTCACCATGACCTTCTGTCACATTTTTCGTCACCTCCTCCAACCAGCAGTGACATGTCTGTAATAGAGCAGCAGCAGCAGCACGGAGAGACTAGTGGTGGTGGTGATGATGATGATGGAGAAGCTGGGGTGGAAGAACCTTTTTATCCCAAACTGAAAAGAAATTGGAGACAGGGATGAGGATGGGTATCACCACCACCACCAGTGAACTTTTGGAATTTACAGAGTTTGCAACTGCTCTAATTCCCTTTGTTAGGAGTTGCAAGGGCAGTAGCATGCTGAGGAGCAGGCTAGTGTCAGTGTGCCACAGACCACCTAGGACACACTGGCAATGGGGTCAACAAGTGATGCAGAATTAGGACAGGTTCTTCTTGCCAGCAGCAGCAATACTCCTGGTCCTAGTTGCCATGCTGATTCTGAGGCAATTGCAGCAACAGCAGCAACATCATCCTCTGTCCCAGCCAGTATTCCATACCCCTGAAGTCATGGGCATGGGACTTATTTTCTCTTGGGGCAGGAATAGTGCAGTTGGTGATGAAGGAGAAAGGCGGGAGCACACTTTGGCACAACCGCCCTAATAACACACATGAAAAACAGACACCATGACATTTATGTCAAACATGTTAAAGCCAAATACCCACCACAGAAATTGAGCATTGATGTTGCTGTGCCCCCTGGCTCTCCAGAAAGGCAACAAGAGATGAGGTGGAAATCAGAGAGGAGGAAGAGGAATATAGAGAAACCCAGGCAGAGGCTGGAAGTTCAATGACGAGTGAAACAACTAGCTCACTAACACCTTCTGGGGTAACTACATCTTCTGGCAATCCACCTCTTTAATCATTACCTTCCCTACCAAATAATAGCCACTTTGTAGATGTTAGGATGTGTCAGTTTGTGCACACCCATTGCATACTGTGTGGTGCACTGACCACGCATGGCAGTGGAGTAGAATCACAAGCAGGGTATCTACGGAGATTCCATCCCACAGAATATGTTAAGCTGGTGGCAGGGAGAGTTCATCATTACTATTAAACTGTCAGCAAGTTGTCATGTGTCCTTAATGGGATGTGGACAAGGGGTATAATGACAACAGCAGTACTTGGTTTCTGGTGCCATGGTGTTTGGATACAGTCGTGACAGGTGTTTTTTTTCCACACACACTGTGCACATTGTAGTTACTTATAACTGGCCCAGTTCCTGTTCTTAATGGAAAAATGTATATTCTATTAACAATACAACCATGATTTTGGAGGGGCATGTGGAGAAGAATAATTAGCCAACTTCTTCTTTTCTCCACATATACTGGTAACTAGTTATGGTGCTGTTACTACCTAAGGCGCATCACTGGAGCTAGTTGTGGCAAGTGGAACCTACATCATCCATCATCCACATTACTGCTATTGTTGATCCAATTCCCTTTGAGTAGCCTTATCATCCTTCTGCTTAAACAACTCAGCAGCAGCAGCAGCAGCAGCAGCAGCAAGAACAGCAGTTGCAAATTTCACATCTGTATCAGAGCATTTGACATATGCCAGTGGCCAATGGCCAATACGACATGACCTGCTGGCACTAGGGCATTTTTTTTCTTAGGGCTTGTGCTTTAAAAAAAAAATTAATACAAAAACCCCATAGGCCTACAAAAAAACCCAACAATTTTTGATGGTTTGTTTCTAACAAGTCTAAGTCCTACAAATCAATGTTTCCTCATGGCTTGGGCCTCTAACATCAAATCTTAGAAATCATCCTCTACAAAATACTCTGTCATGTTAATTATAAGGCTACCCCAGTGACAGCTTACCTCAGGGGATCCCTTTCTCTATCATGTTACATACAACTTTCTTATTTTATTTATTTTTTTTATTAACTGTCCCCCCAATACCAGTCAATCCCAGTAAACAACCCCCCATAAAACATCCCCTGTTCAACTGATTCTTTCCCCACATTCCACCAACACAGGCACCCTCATGCCCCTTTTATACTATGCATTTGGGAAATAAAATAATATTTGCTATGTGTTGTGTTTAGCTTAAATGTTCCCATTGATTTCAACTGAATGAGCTAGGCGAAAAAAGCAGAAAAACTGCACTTTTAGTGGGAAATTATTTGCCAAGCGGGAAGTGCCATTACTCACAGATTTCAGTTTGATGCAAAAATATTCACCCATCCCTACCCACAACATTCCCCTGACCCTGGGAGTCCCTTTACCCCCACTGCATTCTCCAGGTGGAACATGATACTGAAGAAGGCAGAATGTCACGTTTTTTTAAAGACTCTCAGACCAGTATGTAAAATAAAACACAGTTTTATTTAGCAATAATAACACATAAGGTCACCCTCTAGTGGCGGTTGGGTGTACATAAATGATAGTGACTGGAAAATACAAAGTTAAATGCACAAACGGAAAGCAAGTACACATTTACCACCAAGGAAGGGGTATAACCCCAGAGGGTTAAGTCCTTTATAAATATTAGTTTCAAAGGAACTGTTTGGCACGCCCTGGGTATGAATAGGTTACGCTTAAGGTAACCACAAAGGGTTAAGTCCTTGATTATGATCAGTCTCTCAAGTGGATGCTTGGCACGCCCAAGGTGTAGATAAGCTGTGCTGAAGAAATGTTCACCAACAAGTGGATAGGGACTGTCTCGCCACGGTGTGTAGTATAGCAGAGCCCAATAGCCCCCCACGGGCGTACCTACAGGAATGGCTACTGCTGGTGCAAGTGATCTTAGCCCCACGGGCGTGTATCGAACCGGCCTGCAGTGCAAGAGCTCCCAAGCCTCTTCAGACTCTACCGGACTGAGTAATATGAGACAGGGCCCAAAGCCCAACAGAAGTAGTGCCGGAATGCTAGTGCTGAAGCCTGTGCCCGCTACCACTCGGTATAACGGAATCGCCCAGTGTATACAACGAGAAAGATAGAGAGCCAAAGCGCCCAACCGGCCTAATAGGAAGTGAACACTCTACTGGGATGGTATCGAGTTGCCGACGGAGAGCGGCCAACTCAGCAAGAGTTTCACTATGAACGAGGCTCACACTGGAGAAGGGAGAGTGGGACCGAGACAGCACTGGTAGGGTTAAAAGGCACGTTTACACAAGGCTTTTCTGCAGTAGCACAGCACTGCGGTCTGAGGGAGGCGCACACAGCTCTGCACGATAGTAACAGTGCACTGCACGAAGTAACACCAGGCAAGACAGCCACACAAGTACTGGAACAATGGATGATAATGCCGCGACGGCGACAAACCGTAACGTGGGTCTTCTGGAACACGCTGGAGGTGATCTTGCGGGAGGAAGTCAGCAAGGCCGGATCGGAGCACGTAGGAGGTAGTCGTACCAGCCGGGTCATACACAAGCAGGAACGTCAGCCAAGCAGAGTCGAGATCCGGAGGAGATAGTCAGACGAGCCGGGTCATACACAAGCAGGAACACTGGAGAATGGTCAGGGCTAGCCAAATCGGTACACAGGAATCAGAAACGTAGCAACAGAACAACTGGCTCAGAAACACCACGAAAGGGCGCCTGACAGATGGAATTGCCAGGTATAAAAAGGAAACCAAGGGGCGGGCCAAACTAAGTGAACAAATCACCCTTGTACATAGCAGAGAGTGACAGCTAGATCACAGGCACTGTGATACAGAATTGTTGTCTAGTGGCAATAATATCACCACCACAGGTCACACTGCCTGTTTCTGCTGCTAATACTGACAGTCTGTCTTCTTCAGGTAAGCAAGAGATGGCAATTGTGACATTATTGGGCTCTCTGTCACATTTCATATCACCTCCTCCAACCGGTGAGACGTCTCTAATAGAGTAAGAGCAACAATGAGGGACTGATGGTGGTGATGATGATGGTTGAGAAGTTGGGGTGGAAGAGAAATGAATGTCCTTTTTAGCCTGAACCAAGAATGAATGGGAGACAGGGATGAGGATGGGCATCACCACCACCAGCAGCAATTACCTTTTGGAATTTGATGAGTTTGCTCCTGCTCTAATTCCTGCTGCTGTTGAGTTTCAAGGGCAGTAGGATGCTGAGGAGCAGGCTACTGTGCCACAGACAACCATGAACACAATGTGAATGGGGTCAACAAGTGATGAGTAACTAGGACAGGTTCCGCATGCCAGCAGCATTACTCCCGGTCCTAGTTGCAGTGCTGAATCTGAGGCAGTAGCAACAACAACAGCAACATCATCTCAACCCCAGCCAGTGAAGGGGAATGTGAAAGGAGAAGAAGAAGAAAGAGGCCATTCTTCTCCACTTTTCCCCTCCTCCCTGAGGTCCTGGGTATGGGATTATTTTTCTCTTGGGGCAGGCGTGGTGCAGTCATCAGCGATAGCACTGTGCACAACCACCCTGATAACATACATGAAACACAGATACCATGACAATTATGTCAAACATATTAAAGCCAAACACCCACCAAAGAAGTTGGGCACAGCTGTTGATATACCCCCTGACTCTCCACAAAGGCAACAAGAGGCAAGTTGGAAATCAAAGAGGATGAAGAATAGAGAAACCCAGCCAGAACAGTTGGATGGAGAGTGAAACTCCTGGCTCACCATCTTTTTCTTGCTCTAGGGTAACTACATCGTCTGGCTATCCACCTCATTCATCTTTACCTCCACCACTGGTTGATAGCCATTCAGTAGATGTCAGGATGAGGCAGTTCGTGTTCACACATTGCACACTCTGTGGCACACTGATCACACATGCTAATGTGGTGAAGGATAATTGCAACCAGCTGAATATGCTAAGCTGGTGGCAGAGAGGGTTCATCATTATTATTAAACCATCTGTAAGTTGTCACGTGCCTTTAGCAGGGAGTGGACAAAGATCACAGTGACAGCACAGTACTTGTTTTCTGGTGGGTGATTTCACATTGGGGAAGTTAAGCATCATGGTATTTGGTTACAGTTATGCCAGGTGTTTGATGTGAGTCCAGATGTGCCCATTGTTCCCAGTCCTTTCCTTATTTAACACATGCACACTATGCACAATCCAGTTTCTGATGAGATTCTGCTCTCAAGGGAAACATTTCTAGTCTAACAACATACCCATAATTTTAGTGGAGAGGCACATGGAGAAGCATTATTGGCCAACTTCTTCTTTTCTCCACATACTGTATACCTGGCGTGGTGGGGGTTAGTTATGGTGCTTCTACTGCTTCAAGCACATCACTAGAGCTAGTAGTGGCAAGTGCAACCTTCATCATCCATCACCCATGTTACTGCTGTGTTTATTCCATTCCCTTTGAGCTGCCTAATCATCCTGCTGTATAAACAACTCAGCAGCAGCACCAAGAACAACATTCGGAAATTCCACAATTACACCAGTCCATTTGACAATAGCCAGTGGTCACTGGCCAACACAACATGACCTGCTGGTACTAGGTCAGTATGGAGGCCTACAAATCAATGTTTTGGGGGCTTGTTTCTAACAAGCCTAAGTCCTACAAATAAATGTTTACTTAGGACTTGTGCCAAACAAGTCTGTCTTCCAAATCAATGTTTCCTCAGGGCTTGTGCCTCTAATAAGTCTAAGTCCTACAAATCAAGGTTTCCTCAGGGCTTGGGCCTAACACAAGTCTAATTTCCTACAACTAATCAATGTATCCTCAGGGCTTGTGACTCTAATATGTCTAAGTCCTCAGGGCTTGGGCCTCCACCATTCCCCTAAACCTGTCTATAACTGTACAATAATTATTATGGTGGAGACAACTCCCAGCTTATCAATTTCTGCATTCCGCATTTATAACCATATTGAAGCCTCTATGCAAATCACTTAATGATCAGATCCAGTGATTATCACATTACGCTTTCCAACGATTGACCAGATTTGTTGAAACCCTTTCCCTCCTTCTCTTTTTTCATTGGAGACCTCTGACTTTTAAACCACACTCCTTTCTTGGAATCCTTGCCCATTCTACGATCTAGTATTGTGTTGTTCCATTGATATTACTATACCCCATCCTATCTGTTTGTACCTGAATTTGGCTTCCATCTTTAACTCCAATACTGTCCTTTTAATTCGCACCTGCACCTGTGATTACTGGCTTTGAATTGCCTCTCTCCCTTACTTCTGATTTGACACATGCTCCATTAAACTACAGGCTTAGACTTAGTGTAATGGAAGCCTAAGTCCTTGGGCTGACTTAGACCGTTTTTCTGGGTCTCTCCCTCCTAGATGCAGCTACAAATGGGTAGCCTGTACGGTGAAACAGGATAACTGGCTGGAACACTGGAACATAGGGCTCCTGAATGGGAGTCAAAATAGACTCTTTAAACCATTCAGGAATGAAGACTCTGTACTCCTTCTTAGTTCCACTTAGTGACTCACTCTTTATTAGTGAACATTCAGCTCTTTTATACAGAGTTTATCACATTATTATGGGGGAGGTAGCACAGGGAATATAATACAATACCATACAGTGGGCAACAGCAAATGGTGTGGACATAACACAATGGTGCCAGACATGATTGATTTACTTACACAATGTGGGACGGGAAGGATAAACAGTGAATGGGACATGGCCAAGGCAGGTCCAATGCAGGTGGCGACGTCTTCCAGACATCAAATGATACAATTAAATATTCTACACAGGATTTACTATACACCAGTCAGATTGAATAAAATGGGAAATGCCTATAGTGCTAACTGCCCCAGATGTGAGGGAATCCAGGGAACATACATGCATATGATATGGGAATGTTGTGCTGTTTGGAAATTTTAGGAGAAAGTACTGTACATTGTAGCTCTGGTATTGGGAAGGCCTATACAACCAATACCAAAATTTTGTTTGTTGTCCATATTCCCTGATGAGATTGATGGTACGGCTGACAGAACTCTACTGGGTAAGCTCCTGGTGATGGCTAGAAAGGTGGTGGCTATGAATTGGATGTCTAACAAATCCCCTAGCTGCAGGGCATGGTTAAACCTGGTATCACAAAATGTTCCACATTTCAAAATCGTTTACTTACACTGGGGGACGCCAAGTAAATTTGGGGGAGACGGCAGGAATGGTGGACAAGTGGGGTGAATGGACTCCCCTTGGACGATGCTGAGGATTTAGATGGCAGTGTGTGAAAGGAGCTGGGAAGGATTGGGTGTCAAGTGGCATGCGTTTGAGATAGTAGGGATGTGAGAGCTTTAAATGGTTTGAAATCTTGGACTGCCTATACACAGTGGTGTGGCTGAGTGATGGGGATGGTGAACTGATGGGGAGGCACTGCGGGTGCAGGGGAGAGAGGAATTGGGGTTTGGGGAGAATTAGCTTAGCTGTTAGTTGATGCGGGTTGTTGGGGGACAACTGGAAAAAACAATGAAACTTCAGGCTTCTCTGAGTAGCATGAATCCTGTATGTATTACTGTAAAATTGTGCAAGTGTACTTCATAATACTTTTGTGGAAGATATTATTTTATGTACCTTCTTGTACACTTGATATATGTTTGGAGTGGCTTGATAATAAAAAAAACAAAACAAAAAACAGTGAGACAAAGGATTGTTGGTGTAGGGGCTTGCAATACCATGGGACCCCCCTGGAGTTACTGTACACACCTGAACAAAGGGACAATACAGAGGCTGTGACAGGCAGTCTGATTGATATAATCAACAACACAGTGCAATGGAAACAGGTGTTACCTGCAGTCAGAACCCCAGACTAATCCAATCAGACAGACAATAGTGGATACACAACAGAGAGGAGATTAGTAGGTGGATCCGACAGTGATACCATACACCTTTGCAGTAGCATGTCACAAACACAGATAATTAACCCCTAACTGCCCAGGCTATGATTTTAGTCTCTTTTGCAGAGCTGCCTGCTGATAAAATGTTCAAAGTTCCCCATAGTCTGAAATAATGGGCTAAAAGTCTGCATGCCCAGCAATGATTTCCAATAATGGTGTCAGATACCTCCCCAGCTCAAACTCTACAGATAAATACTCTACTAACTGTGGAATAGGCTATCAAGGATAAAGCGACTCCTCCAACAAGGGTTGGTAGAGTGAAGGCTTGAGTGCGATGCTGGGGAGCATAGCTGGTGTTCGCAGGCCCCCTGTAGTGCGTTGTGCTACGGCCAAGGCCGTGTAAAGGTGCTGGCTGCAAAGCCAGATGACCCCCTTCAGTTGAGCCGAAGAAGGCCCAGGAGAACGCACTACAGTGAGGACACCCACCACCAACCCCAGGGAAAGTCAGTTTCCAACTGTAAGGACAATGAGGACTCGCCAAAGGTAAGTCCAAAGGCTAGTAAGGCAGAGTGCAGGTAGAGCACAGGCAGAGGAGGGAATACCAGAGCGGGAGACCAGAGAACCTGGAGCAGGACCCAGGGCAGGAGAGGCGGGGAAGCTGGCTAGGGCAGGATACCCTAATTGGGAGACAGAATGGAGGAATAAGGGAAGGCCTAGCAGGCAGGTGGGAATCTAGGCTACAGACTAGGAGGAGGCCAGGGACAGCAGGCCAAAAGCAAGACCTCACAGGAAGATGCAAGAGGGCCAGGCTATCAGGGACAACGGAATGGCAGGAAGGACTAGTCAGGACAAAGGAATGCTAGAGAAATAGCAGACACTAGATGAGACAGGCAGGGGAGATACTGGAGACCCAGGAGCAGGAAGCAAGGATGGCAGGAAAGGCACCAGGACCAGGAGACGCTTGAGGAACAGGCAGCCACAAGAAGAAGCAGGTGGGGAAGGTACTGGAGATCTTGAGCAAAAGCAGGTATCACGGTTCCCCATGACTCCTTGTCACTCTCTGTTGTGGTGCTCTTCCATTGGCGGAGCTTGATTGGCCCACCCAGGGTGTCCCTTTATATACTGGGCCTATGGCACCTGTCAGGTGCCCTTTCGAGGCCTGTTCCTGCGCCTTTGTTGCTGTGTTCCTGCGTTCTTGTGTACTGACTTGGCTCATCTGACTACTCTGCTGTTCCTGTTCCGTGATTGACCCGGTTCTGGCTGATGTTCCTGCTCCGTGATTGACCCGGTTCTGGCTGACGTTCCTGCTCCGTGATTGACCCGGCTCTGGCTCACGTTCCTGCTCCGTGTGTGCTTCCTGTGTTCCTGCGAACTTTTGAGCTCTTGCCTGGCGACATTCTGAACTGTCCTTGCAGTGTTGCACTGACTGATCACGCCTCCTCTGCTAAACTGTGGTCTCCGTTATTGAGCCTGTCTGTTGCCTCCGTTACCGAGCCTCTCAGAGAATACTTGCCGAGCTGTTGCCTCCGTTACCGAGTCTGTCAGAGAACACTTACTGTGCATTGTCTCCTTCGTTACCGCACCTAAGGGGTGCTCTTGGCTCTGGTCCCATTTGCATATGCAGTGTCTCCTCCGTTACCACACCTAAGGGGTGCTCCTGACTCTGGTTCTATTGGCTCTGGCAGTGTCTCTCCTCCGTTATCGCACCCAAGGGGTGGTATTGGCTCCGGCCCCTGTCAGTCCTTGCTATACTATTGGGCATATTACGATACAGCTATCTGGTTGTGATCCAGTTCAGTCGCACTGCTAGCGCTTGCTTTCAGCAATACTATTGGGACTGTTTATAAGCACCGGGTGTTGGCTAATCACCACAACAGAGACTGATTATTGTATTGGGCATTAACCCTTTTACCTTTTGATTCTGATGAGTGATACTTGCTCTTACTTATCACAGTGCCTGTGATTCTCCTGTCACTCTCGCTTGTGTTACACTCTGATTTGCTGAGTTGGTTTGGCCCGCCCCCTGGTGACCTTTTTATGCCTGGCCTGGACAACTGTCAGAGGCCCTTTCGTGGTGTTTCTGAGCCAGTCTTGCTGTTGCAGTGTTCCTGTGTTCCAGATTCTTGTGTACCGACTCGGCTTGTCCTGATTACGCTCCAGTGTTCCTGATCGTGTTTGACCCAGCTTGTCTGCGAACCACCTCCGTTTCCTGACCTGGCTTGGCTGACGTTCCTGCCCGTGTACGACCCGGTTTGTATGAGAACCTACTTCATGCTACGACCCAGCCCGGCTGACTTCCTGCTCCGTGATCGACTACCGGCCTGTTCCAGTGACCTGCCTGTTCCTGTTGTCGCTGCCGCAACATTCTTCTTCTGCCATTGCTGTTACCCAACTGCCGTGTGACCACTTCACCCTTTGGTTGCCTCCGATTAGTGCAGAGTTCCGTGAGGATTTGCTGAGCTGTGCTTCCTTTATTGAGCCTCCGTACGCTTGCAGAGCTTGATACCATACTGAGCCTTCTGTTGTTAAACGTGCATTTTAACCCTTGCAGTGCTGCTTACTCTCGCATAGCCTTCATTCCCTGGTTTAGAGCCTTACTCGCTGTGCTACATCTGCCGAGTTGGCCGCTTGTGTGGATGGTGACTCAAGCACTACAACTGCAGAGTAGTCACGTTAAGTTGGTCCGGTTGGGCGCCATTGGCTCTTGATCTAACGTTCAGTTTACCGGTGGACTCCGTTGTGGCTTACTGGCTCGTGTTGCAGCAAAGGGCAGGCTCCAAGCTCTGGCAGGTTGCTGTTGGTCTACGCCCGTGGGGGCTATTGGCTCAACTATCGTTAACATTGTTCTCCGGTTATACGCCCATGGGGGCTAAATGCCAGCTTGTGCATTTCAGGCTAAGACCTAGTACGCCCGTGGGGGCTATCCACTCTTGCACTCGCAGAATCAGTTGTCACATTGGGTACGCCCGCGGGGGCTATTTCGGGTCACTGTTCTGCTGAATCTAGAACTGGTCACAGATTGATTACGGCATTATACCTCAAAGAACTCTGTACTGGCTATATCTACCCAGCAGCTCCTATTACCACCTTGGGCGTGCCAAACCCCCACATCTGAGACTGACTGTTCGATTGTTGCATTTAACTCTTTGTGTCATTTTACCATTATCTGTTCCTAGATAGTGTGTATACCTCATTCTGTGTATTGAACCTTCAGGTTATCCCTGTCATTACAGTTCATTATTCCTGCTGCCTGTAGAGGGCGATCGTTTGCATTATTTTTCCTTCAATAAAATTGTGTTTAATTTTACCTACTGGTATGAGTGTCCTAAAAACCGTTACAGTATGAAAGGGCCATGACCTCAGACAGGAAGGGTGAAAGTAACACGCAAAACATCCATTGGAGAATGGATGTCCATGAGCAGCACTTGGACCAACTGGCACTGGTGTTACAGACCTTATTGGAGCGTACGGTACACCTTGACAAGCCCAGTCCGAATCCGGTGGTCCCCCCAGTCTTGACACCGGACAATCGGCCGGTAGCTCCTATTACTCACACCAGAGGCTTAACGGCGGCGGCACCGTTACCATTGAGATATGATGGCGAGCCTTCTCAATGCAGGGGTTTTATTAATCAGTTGGAGATATTCTTGGAATTGACATCCCAGGCATTTCCTAACGACCGAAGTAAAGTTGGTTTCTTGATATCACTATTGACGGGCAAAGCTTTGGCTTGGGCAAATCCCTTGTGGGAGAATGCCAAACCTTGCACTCTGAACTTTAATGAGTTTGTAAAAAAGTTCCGCCGAGTGTTTGAAGTACCTGGCAGGGCTGCCTCTGCTGCCAAGAGGTTAATGGAGATTCAGCAGGGCGAACGTACTCTGGGCGACTATGCTATCGAGTTTCGGACCTTGGCAGCAGAGGTGGGCTGGAATAATGAGGCCTTAGTTGCAGCCTTTGCTCAGGGCCTTTCTGAACAGATTAAGGATGAAATAGCTGCTCGAGATGTACCTAATGACCTGGACGAATATATTGACTATGTCATGCTCATTGATTCTCACATCCGTGAGAGACGGTTGGCTAAGAGGGCGAGGTCCAGAAGTTATGGCCAGGGCAGTCTCTTTAACCCACCCTCACCACCCTTTCCTCCTGAGCGCCCAGCCGAGACGACAGAACCAATGCAACTTGGGTTCACGAAGCTCACTAAGGAGGAGAGGTCGCACCGTAGGAAGCAAGACCTATGTTTATATTGTGGCAAACCAGGGCACCTATTACACACTTGTCCGGTATGGCTGGGAAACGGACGCACCTAGGGTATCTTGGGGGACAGGCCCTAGGTGGAGTACAACAGTCGCTAGATCCTAGTACTGTTAAACCCACCATCCAGGTGGTATTCTCGTGGGCAGACAAGGTGGTGGAGGTCCTGGCACTGGTGGATTCTGGTGCAGCCGGGTACTTTATGGACCAATCTTTCGCTGATTTGCACAGTATTCCGTTATGTAAGAAAGAATCTCCTTTGGCAATTGAAGCCATCGATGGCAGATCTTTGGAACCTGCATTTATTACTATGGAGACAATTCCAATCACGATGTCGGTTGGGGCTCTTCACAAAGAAGAGGTACGGTTCCAAATTATTCGTTCTCCTC
This sequence comes from Rhinophrynus dorsalis, assembly GCA_037306005.1. Classification (NCBI taxonomy): domain Eukaryota; kingdom Metazoa; phylum Chordata; class Amphibia; order Anura; family Rhinophrynidae; genus Rhinophrynus; species Rhinophrynus dorsalis. The sequence continues at coordinate 236,893,831 of CM074723.1, read as the reverse complement.
ACCATGCAGTCATTTTGGGGTTCCCGTGGTTACAATTGCATAATCCTCAATTTGATTGGCAAAAGTGTGAGGTTAATTCTTGGTCTGAATACTGTACTAAGAACTGTCTATCACTACCTGTCAAGATTATGTGTACCTCCCCTGCTGTGCCAGCCGAATATGGGAAATTCAGTGACGTTTTTAGCAAAGGAGAGGCCAGTGCATTGCCTGAGCATAGACCTTATGATTGCGCTATTGATCTACCTCCGGGCGCAGTGCCTCCTAGGGGTCGCACTTATCCACTGTCATGTGAGGAGAACAGGGCAATGGAGGAATACATTGAGGACGCCCTTAGGAGGGGAATTATTCGCAAGTCTACTTCCCCGGCTGTAGAAGTGGCGAGCTGAGGCCATGTATCGATTACCGGGGGTTGAATAAGCTGATGCCTAAGAATGCCTACCCTATTCCAGTCATTACCGAATTGTTTGACAGATTAAAGGGCTCTTCTATTTTCACTAAACATGATTTGCGAGCCGCTTAAAATTTCATCAGAATTAAGGAGGGTGATGAATGGAAAACAGCATTTAATACCAGAACAGGGCACTACAAATATCTGGTGATGCCGTTTGGCCTATGCAACGCACCTGCGGTATTCCAGGAATTTATTAAGGACATTCTGCGTGACATGCTTCAATCCTGTGTGGTGGTATATCTAGATGATATATTAATTCACTCTGCCAATCTCTCCCAAAATATTAAAGATGTCTTGGAAGTCTTGTTTCGACTTCGCAAAAATAAACTGTTTTGTAAATTAGAAAAATGTGAATTCCATATGTCTCAAGTACCATTCTTGGGGTTTCTAATTTCCAAAGATGGCATTGCTATGGACCAAGATAAGTTGGCAGCAGTCTTGCAATGGCCTCGCCCTAAGGGGTTAAAAGCTATTCAGCGTTTTTTGGGCTTTGCCAACTATTACAGAAGGTTCATCCAGAACTTTTCTACGATTGTTAAGCCGTTGTCGGATTTGACACATAAGGACACTACTCCCTCTCAGTGGTCTGAGGCAGCTGAAAATGCGTTTGAGACCTTGAAATCTACCTTCGCATCTGCTCCAGTGCTGTCTCACCTCAATCCCTCCCTGCCATTTACGTTGGAAGTTGACGCCTTTGAGGTTGGGGTTGGGGCAGTACTCTCCCAACGTCCGGTGGGAGGTGGCACCTTTAGACCTTCCGGGTTTTTCTCAAAAAAATTGTCCAGTGCGCAGAGCCACTATGAGATTGGTGACAGGGAGCTTCTGGCCATTATCCTGGTACTGAAAGAATGGCTCCACCTGTTGGAAGGCACTCAGACTCCAGTATTAATTCTCACCGATCACAAGAATTTGACATATTTCTCTGAAGCTAAGAGATTGTCCTCACGACAAGCTAGGTGGGCACTCTTTTTGTCCCGGTTTAATTTCATAGTGTCCTACCTCCCGGGATCTAAGAATATTAGGGCAGACGCATTGTCTCGACAGTTCGCGTCGGACACTGAGAGGGAGGAAGACCCTGTACCTATTATTCAGGCAGATCGCTTTCTGGCCACTATTCGTACTAGTATAACTTCGCCTCTGGGGGAGGAGATTTTGGCATCTCAATCTAGTGCACCACCTGAGACCCCAGTTGGCAAGTGTTTTGTGGATGAGCCTTTCCGTACCCGTCTGTTGGAAACCTACCATTCATCAAAAGGGGCTGGGCATATCGGTAGGGATCAATTTGTATGGTCTCTTTCGTAATTATTCTGGTGGCCCACTTTCAGAGCCGATTGTGCAGCTTTTACTGCCGCTTGTACCACCTGTGCTCATGCCAAGACCCCTAGACACCTCCCAGTGGGTTTTCTCCAACCTTTGCCTAATGGAGAACGTCCTTGGTCTCATATATCCATTGATTTCTTGGGAGAATTGCCAGTCTCTAGGGGGTATACGTTTATCCTTATGGTGGTAGATAGGTTCTCTAAGATGGCTCATTTTGTGCCCCTCAATGGCCTTCCATCGGCTCAGGAATTGGCGGTAGTCTTTGCTAGAGAGGTGTTTCGCTTACACGGGGTACCTAGAGTTATAGTCTCTGACTGTGGGAGCCAGTTAGTGTCCAGGTTTTGGAGGGCATTCTGTGGCCAGCTGGGCATCCAATTGTCCTTCTCCTCCGCCTACAATCCCCAGACCAACGGAGCCGCTGAACATGCCAATCAGGGACTGGAGCAGTTCCTGCGCTGTTTTGTAACCAATCATCATGACAATTGGGCCGACTTGTTGCCATGGGCAGAGTTTGCGAGGAATTGTGCAGTCAACTCATCGTCCAGGAGCTCCCCATTTCTAATCAATTACGGGTTCCAACCGTGCCTGCTCCTGGACTCGTTTCAGTCACAGATTCTTGCCTTGGACGAGCATATGGCGCAACTCCGCTCCACGTGGGCACAGGTTCAGAGGTCCCTCAGTCAGTCATTCCAGTGACAGCAACGTAATGCCAATCATAGACGGCTGCCAACGGTCTCATTTCAGGTTGGGGACAGAGTATGGCTCTCCTCCAGGAACCTCAATTTGCAGGTACCCTCAAACAAGTTGGCTCCTCGGTTTATTGGCCCTTTTAAAATCCTCCGCAAGATTAATCCTGTCACTTATGCGTTGGAACTCCCAGCCTCTATGCATATTCATAATGTGCCTCTTTTGAAACCCTTGGTCTGCAGTCGTTACACTACCACTCCAGTCATTCCTGGGCCAGTGGACATTCAGGGCCAGGAGGAGTACGAGGTTCAGAGCATTATTGATTCTAGGAGACTTAGAGGGAAGTTGCAATATTTGGTCCACTGGAAGGGTTATGGCCCTGAGGAACATTCTTGGGTTGATATGAAGGACCTCCATGCACCCAGACTTTTACACAACTTCCACTCTAAATATCCTCATAAACCTAAACCTCCTGCTGGGAGAGGGGGTCATTTGAGAGGGGGGTACTATCACAGTGCCTGTGATCCTCCTGTCACTCTCGCTTGTGTTACACTCTGATTTGCTGAGTTGGTTTGGCCCGCCCCCTGGTGACCTTTTTATGCCTGGCCTGGACAACTGTCAGAGGCCCTTTCGTGGTGTTTCTGAGCCAGTCTTGCTGTTGTAGTGTTCCTGTGTTCCGGATTCTTGTGTACCGGCTCAGCTTGTCCTGACTACGCTCCAGTGTTCCTGATCGTGTTTGACCCGGCTTGTCTGTGAACCACCTCCATTTCCTGACCTGGCTTGGCTGACGTTCCTGCCCGTGTCCGACCTGGCTTGTATGAGAACCTCCTTCGTGCTACGACCCAGCCCGGCTGGCTTCCTGCTCCGTGATCGACTACCGGCCTGTTCCAGTGACCTGCCTGTTCCTGTTGCCGCCGCCGCGACATTCTTCTTCTGCCATTGCTGTTACCCAACTGCCGTGTGACCACTTCACCCTTTGGTTGCCTCCGATTAGTGCAGAGTTCCGTGCTGATTTGCTGAGCTGTGCTTCCTTTATTGAGCCTCCGTACGCTTGCAGAGCTTGATACCATACTGAGCCTTCTGTTGTTAAACGTGCATTTTAACCCTTGCAGTGCTGCTTACTCTCGCATAGCCTTCATTCCCCGGTTTAGAGCCTTACTCGCTGTGCTACATCTGCCGAGTTGGCCGCTTGTGTGGATGGTGACTCAAGCAATACAACTGCAGAGTAGTCACGTTAAGTTGGTCCAGTTGGGCGCCATTGGCTCTTGATCTAACGTTCAGTTTACCGGTGGACTCCGTTGTGGCTTACTGGCTCGTGTTACAGCAAAGGGCAGGCTCCAAGCTCTGGCAGGTTGCTGTTGGTCTACGCCCATGGGAGCTATTGGCTCAACTATCGTTAATGTTGGTCTCCGGTTATACGCCTGTGGCGGTTAAATGTCAGCTCGTGCATTTCAGGCTAAGACCTAGTGCGCCCGTGGGAGCTATCCACTCTTGCACTCGCAGAATCAGTTGTCACATTGGGTACGCCCGCGGGGGCTATTTCGGGTCACTGTTCTGCTGAATCTAGAACTGGTCACAGATTGATTACGGCATTATACCTCAAATAATTCTGTGCTGGCTATATCTACCCAGCAGCTCCTATTATCACCTTGGGCTTGCCAAACCCCCACATCTGAGACTGACTGTTCGATTGTTGCATTAATCTCTTTGTGTCATTTTACCATTATCTGTTCCTAGATAGTGTGTATACCTCATTCTGTGTATTGAACCTTCGGGTTATCCCTGTCATTACAGTTTATTATTCCTGCTGCTTGTAGAGGGCGATCGTTTGCATTATTTTTCCTTCAATAAAATTGTGTTTAATTTTACCTACTGGTCTGAGTGTCCTAAAAACCGTTACATACTATATTGGGCCTGTACTACATCCATTACTTGCCTTACTTGTGATTACCTATTCTGGCCTCCAGGGGCACTGTTCCTTATTATTACCTCAATAAAACTGTGTTTTATTATTTACCTTGGTCTGAGTGTCGTAATAACCGTAACAGCAGGACTGACTGGAAGGCACAAGACACAGGGTCAGGAACACTATAATCGCACGCATAGAAGCAGCGCACGGCTATAACAGGCCCAAACCCGGAAGTACGGGTGACGGATGACATCACCACTCTAGCGTGGTGAAGCGCAGACTGAAACCCGGAAGCGCACAGAACCCGCTGAGGGAACAACGGGAAAGGTAGGCATGACAAATGGACTGTGGTCCATTACACCGTTTCACTCCGACTTTGCTACACTGCTCTGGTATCCTTTTGGGTAGACCCTTACTAACCCTCTTTTCAACCTAGACTTCTCCATGCTACCTCAGATTCCATTGAACATCTCCCCTTGTATCTGGATCTTGTACCTACTTCTACTTTTCCTTTTTGTCACTACTTTGTCTTACCTCTGCTGCTGTTTCCTCTCAGATCCACTTTGCTGCTCCCCTTCTTCCTCTTGCTGCCATTGTACTAGACTGTTCTCCATTCTTTCGCCCTTTTCTCTCTCAAGTCTTTCTCTTCCATCCCATATCAGTCCTCTTTAAGTCCCCTCTCCTGTCCACCTGCTTCTAACTTGTCTGTATCTCCTTTTACTGCTCTAATTGGCTGGCTTGTCACCATTTTTCTGTCTCTTTCTCTCATTTCTCTGGACTCCCAGCTGACTTCTCTCTTCTAGTAGTGACGTTTTGCATCTGTTTTAATGTCAGTTAAGGCAAACCGTACAGATTTATTTATTAACAGGGGCACCCCTCCAGAATGTTTGCCGAAAGATGAATGGAAGGGGTTATTTAACCAATTTCTATTGAAGGTATTTTACTACCACACGTTTGTCTAATGAAATATAACCACATCCACAAGATTTTTAAATATAATTATTAAATATAATTTAAAACTAAACTTCTCTTAAAGGGATAGTAATACTTTGATTTAAAAAGTCTAATATTGTAGCTATTAACTATAGAAGTAGAATACGCTACTTCCCATTTCTCAGGTTATAGTTTTTGCGTTCATAGCATTTAAAGTTCCTCCCTCCCTCCCCTTTCTCATACATCAGTGGTCTAGCTGACAGAGGCAGATCCTGGTCCTGGGACCAGCGGATGCTCTTCAGCAGAGCCGAAATCACAAAATTTATAAAGAAATACTACATTGGAACAGTCTACAAATTGTGCCTTTTATTATAAAAAATAATAATAGTAATAATAATAACACGTTAGTCTACTATCCTATATGTTCTTATTTTGATGCTTGTTTTTATTGAGCAATTGTTCATATAACACTGCTATTATTATTATTACTATTATAATTTTTTATAATAACATGTTTTTAAGAGTATTTCTCTTAAACAGTGGAGTCACTGTTAGGGACAAGGAACCAGACAGGACACAAAAATGTAAAATGTAATACACCTTTATTAATTAAACAAAATACAGAAGCATGATCCAAGAGCATAAACCAAAAGCAAGCCAGGGTCAGGAACCAAGACAGGTATTCAGCTGAGCTGGAGTCAGGAAGCAAAAAGTCTATGATGTCAGGAACAAGCCAAGGTTCAGAAGAACAGAAGACAGTGTAGTCTGGAACAAGCCAAGGGTCTGGAACACGTCAAACAGGAGCGCAGGAAAATCCACAGCAGGCAGCAGCAACAGGTCAGCACACAAAAACAAGGACAATAAGGAAGTGAGCCAAGCTGCTATAAATACCCTGGAAGAGTTGGCTGATAACAGTCAGGTGAGTAATCAGAGAGGTCAAGCGATTCAGCTTGGGCCAGAAACTCATAAGACAGCAGTGGCTAGCAGAGTACTAGATTAGCTCAGACAGCAGAGTCAGTAGGAAGAATTGGAGCAGCTCAGCAAAACCTTGACAGTATTCCCTCTCAACAACCCTTCAACCGTGGGGCAGGACCAGGTTTATGTGGAAAGCGTGCATGGAAAGCACGGAGGAGGGCGGGGGCATGCACGTCTGCAGCTGGAACCCATGAGCGCTCTTCTGAAACAGTAACCCTTACAATGGACCAAATATTGAAGCCTCCCTCACAACCTACGAGAGTTAACTATGGATCTGACCTCATACTCCTCATGGTCATCAATGGGCACTGAATGAGGTTGAGGACTGACCATAGTGAAACTATTAAATACCAGACTTTTCAGCAGCAAGACATGGAACACATTGTGCATCCGCAAAGTGGGAGGAATGTCTAAGGCATAGGCCACAGGGTTCACACGTCGGAGGATAAGGAAAGGCCCCACAAAATGGGGAGCCAGTTTCTGAGAGGGCACTCAGGGGTAAGGATTTCTGGAAGACAACCAGACCCTCTCCCTGACCTGGTAGGTGGGTGTGGGTAGGCGTTTATGATTGGCCTGGAGCTCCTGGAATTGTTGTGAGAGTCACAACAACTCTTGGACCTGCACCCATGTGGAATGGATTCGCTGGAGATGATCCACCAATGCCGGGATCCCCTGGGGAGTGAATTAATCTGGAATCACGGAGGGTTGATAACCATAATTCACCATGAAAGGGGAGAGCCGGGTAGAAGCAGAGACAGCACTGTTATGAGCAAACTCCACCCAAGGTAGCAGGTCAGACCAGTTTTTCTGATGGTCTGAGATGTAACACCACAGGAATTGCTCCAAGGCCAGATTAGCCCTTTCCGCTGCCCCATTTGACTGCGGGTGATAGGCGGAGGAGAAGGAGAGCTGGATACCTAGTTGCGCACAGAATGCCCTCCAGAATCCCAAGACAAACTGGCTACCCAGGTCAGAAACTATGACTTTGGGGACCCTGTGTAGCCGATAGACCTCTTTGACATTGAATGGTATGCAATGAATCATCTTAGAAAATCGGTCAGTGACCATGAGGATGACAGTATGACCATTAGACAATGGGAGGTTGACTATGAAGTCCATGGCAAGGTGTGACCATGGCTTCTCCCCATTGGGTATAGGTTGGAGAAGGCCCACAGGAAGGTGATGGGGTGATTTAGTCTGCGCACAGACTGGACAGGCAGCGAGAAAGGCAGCAATATCTTTGCCAAGTTCTGGCCACCAGAAGAGATGGGAAACTGACCAAAGAAGCTAGTTCTTTCCGGGATGACCTGCTTACTTAGTATTATGGAAGGTAGAAAGAACCTTAGTACAGAGGTTAAAAGGTAGAAAACAGTGCCTAGGGGGAGTCTCAGCAGGTGCATCTACTTAAGCGGCCAGTATTTTCTCCCCAAGGGGACATGTAATGCTGGTACACATGGTGGCCAGTACTTTGTCCTAAGGAATAATGGGACAAGGAGAACGCTCCTCTTTAGCACCTGAGAACTGTTTAGATAGGGCATCAGCCCGGACATTTTTAGTACCTGGCAGGTATGAGACCACATAATTAAAACAAGACAGAAATAAGGCCCATCTGGCCTGTCTTGGAGACAAGCACTTAGATTCAGACAAGTAGGTAAGGTTTTTATGATCCGTGAGGATTAGGACTGGCATAGAAGTTCCCTCGAGCAAATGCCTCCATTCTTTGAAAACCAGTATTATCGCCAGAAGCTCAAGTTCACCAATTTCATAAGTACACTCCACAGGACGTAGCTTCTTTGAGAAATACCCACACGGGTGCAACTGGATCTCAGGAGTAGGATGTTGAGACAGGAGGGTGCTTACTCCTGTCTCAGACGCATCAACCTCAAGTATGAATGGAAGCTCGGGTTTTGGGTGTGTCAAAATGGGTGCTGTGGCAAAAGCAGCCTTTAGTGACTAAAATGCTGGATGGCTTCCAGGGACCAGTGAGTAGAGTTACAGTCTTTTTTGATCATGTCGGTAAGGGGTTTTACAATAGAGGAAAAATTGTGGATACATTTCCTATAGTAGTTCGCAAACGCGAGGAAACATTGAAGGGAGAGGAGGCCTACTGGTTGCGGCCACTCGAGAACAGCCGAGAGTTTTTCAGGGTCCATAGTAAAACCGAACTCTGAAATTATGTACCCCAAGAAGGTGACCTGTTTGCGGTGGAACTCACACTTCTTTAATTTGCAAAATAGGTCATTTTCTCTTAATCTTTGCAGGACTCAGTTTACATCTGCGTGGTGACTTTCCATGGAGGAGGAATGGATCAGAATGTCATCTAAGCATACAACCATGCACTGTAGGAGCATGTCCCAGAGGACATCATTCAAGAATTCTTGGAAAACCGCAGGAGCATTGCAGAGACCAAAGGGCATTACAAGGTATTAGTCATACATCTGAATCAAGCAGGTTTCATCCTTGGTCACGAAACCAGGGACAATACAAACAAGGCGCTTGCTATAATCCAAGCAGCCATAATGAAAAAAATTCCTGCCATACTCCTAGCTGTCAATGCCGAAAAGGCATTCGACAGAATAGATTGGACATACATTGAAGAATTACTATAATTCTTGGGTTTGGGGAATCGTGTTAAGCAGAGGATTCTGAGCCTCTATACTGATCCTTTGATGAGAATACTAGTAAATGGTCAACTGTCAGATACCTTCACAATTGCTAACGGGACGAGACAGGGCTGTCCCCTGTCACCCATCATATTCATCTTAGCACTGGAACCATTACTCTGCACGATCCACTCCCACCCAAACATCAGTGGTCTCCCTTTTGCCAGTGAAAATAAGGTTGTATCGAGTTTTGCAGATGACATCCTATTATGTCTTACTTCCCCAGAGACTCCTCTACCTTTTCTGATGTCTGTCCTTAAGGAAAATAGTGGTATATTTGTTTTTTGTATTAACTACTCTAAATCAGAGATATTGAACCTTACTCTCCCATACAATAGAATACAGAACATGAAGTTTACCTTCCCTTTTAAATGGAGCCAAGATAAAATGAAATACTTAAGGATCTTTCTCTCCCATTATATGTCATCCATGATTTCAAATAATTTTGAGTCCATCTACATGGATATTTCGGAAGTTGCTCTCCTGATGGAACTAACTATATCTCTCTCGGACAGGCCATATCAGCTTGGTTAAAATGATATTCATTCAAAGACTTTTGTACCTCTTCACAACAATCCCCCTAACCTTTCCTGACCACTTGATCAAGAAAGTTCAAGCTTCTATTAACTCTTTTCCCTAGACCTATAAAACTCCTGAAATCAAGTTCACGCAACTATACCTTCCAGTGCATTGAGGGGGTCTGGGCCTACTGAATATCCAAGTATACTATAGGAATAACTGCTTTTCTTGATTGCCTACAAACCTCAATAAAGGACTGGGTCCTGGTACTTCAGGATACTGTTCCAGACATGGAGATAGGGAACTTGCTGTGGCTCCCTCAGTCTTTCCCATTTCACACTCTCAGCAACCACCGATATTGCATCATATGTTTAGTTCCTGGCATTAGGCTAACGCAAATTCTGTTCTGTCACGGAATCCCTCGCCTTGCTCTCGATATATGGCTATCCAGATTTCCCACCGGTGTCCAGATGGGGCCCCTTCCATTTATGAAAGAAACAACAGGCTTGCACTTTACAGTCCTTAATCCCGGACACGGGTATATTATCATTCTCTTACTTGCTTCAAAATTACGATCTACCCCCCTCCCATGCATGGCAGCATATACTTTCTTTCTGAAAATGTCAGGGAAAGGTTATACATACCTGTCCAGATTTGAATCGCTACTCTCAGAAGGTAAACTGGCTACAAGACCCCTGTCTAAAATCTTTATGATCCTATTAGAACCATCTGTATTAACAAAACCCAATTTCTTGATCCAATGGGAGATGGACTTGGGGGTAACTCGGTCTCTTGAGCGCTGGCACAAGGTACAAATGCTTGTGTTTAAAAACACACCAGACTACTCCTCTAGAGAACTCAATTACACAATTTTTACTTGTTGGTACCTTACACCAGATCATGTTAAATCGATTATCCCCTGTATGTGGACCCAAAAACGCCGTCTGTTGACCAGTGGCAGAAGAAGGTATCTTGTACCTATACCATGAAAGTCTCTCTCGCTACTGGTAAGGGGAGAGAAGCCCAGTTTGGTGAGGTGTGGGGCCCATGGATCTCCTGGCAAAATAATATGTCTCGCTAGTCCTAAACAAGTTGCACCTGGCATATGAGGGAAAGAGAATATAAAAATATCTGGACTGGTTCTAACCACCTGTGAATGCTTGCAATACATTGCGACTACATATTCTGCCTCTGCAACAGCACCCAGGCTGATGTCTCTTCTCTACACATGAGTGCTTCCCTCTTGGAATATATATATATATAAAATCAATGGAGGGTTGGCACTCTCATCGTCCTTCTTGACTTACCTGGGTGCTTAGCAGAATAATTATAAAACGATATAAGGCGAGCACTATGAAAACATTTATTTTGTTCAGCGTTTCAATCCAGTAAGGTCTTTATTGTTTTATATATATAAATAAATATATATATATATATATATATATATATATATATATATATATATATAAGAAATAATGTGGGCGGAACCCGTGGGACTTTTAGATAACAAATAAGTAAATTTTATCTGGTTACAAGGTCAGTGTTTCAGTCCACACAGGGATCTTTGTCAAGACAACCAGAGATCTTTGTCTCTTTAACTTCTGGCCACAAATATGCTGTATATGTTCCTCAATTTCATTTCTGCCAGTTTTCAAGTGTATATTAACTCCTGGAAGGCCGGGGACGACCACGGTGCCATGCTATGCAGTGGATTGCGTCCTGCTCCCAAACTCCTTGGGTGAACTCTATGTCAGGCTTGGTTTTCTGCTTAAAAGAGCCAACTATTTGTCTGCAAATTATGTGATTTAATTCTTCCTCGGCTCAGTCTATTTTAATTTGCTCAGAGTATGCACTTCTATCCCTTTTAAGTAGTTTTGACATTATCTCTCATGACGAGCCCACACACAGGATTCTTTCAATGAACTCTCATCCTTTCAATTAATTCACTTTAATCAATGTTGCACATCAACCCTGTACAGTGAAACATTCTCTACCCATACTTCATACAAGCGTAAACCAGTATAGCTTTTTAAACATATGCACAATACACAATGCAGCTTAATTTTGAGCTTGAGCATCAAGTGCTCTGATGCGCTTCTATTAACACTTCAGATCTTTATCCAAAAATCAGCTCTATCTGCACCTCCAGCAGACACAGTCTCAAGTATAGACTAGGCTTAATACATTGTATTACACAATGTGAGACAGACTGCACACTCTACACATTAATAGCATACCGCTCATTATGAAATTATACATCAAGTGCTCAGTGATAATCTATTTTTCTTTTAGATATTAATATTCACTCTACTTTCATAAGATTTATATTTTATTCACTCTAATTCATTTTTTTTTTTTTGCTTGAAGCAGACTGGATACACAAGGGGATGACGTAACTTCTTGAAGTCAAACCTTTTGACTTCTGGAAGATGACGTCACCAGCAATTTAGGAGCCTTCTTGGTGTATGGATGCTATTTAACATCTGGTTCTGTGTATCTCTGGTTGTCTTGACAAAGGTCACTGTGTGGACTGAAACATTGACCTTGTAACCAAATACGTTTTATTTATTTATTATCTAAAAGTCCACGCGTACTGCCCTCATTATTTCTCTTATCTTATCTTTTGGGATTGTGCATCTGGGCCACAATCCATATAGAGTGAGTGCTTTCACCCACAACAAACTTATATATATGAAACCCCCTGGGGCCTAAACAAGTGGGGAATAAATGTGATGTTAGGCACAAATAGTGTGTAAATGTGATATCACAACAGCCATGATATGGTAAATATAATTTGTTGTCACTTTGTAAAAATTAGGGTCCTCAATGGAAACCGCGTGGTCATAAAAGGATATTTGAAAAATACAGAAATCCCACAAAAGTATCCAAAATTTCTTAATTTAAACTTATGACATTTACGGTATTTTGTGTATACTGATTAGAGCAAATAGTGTTTGTTGACTATGAATTATTTACTTTTGTAGTAATAAAGCTTGATTGAAAAAATAATACAAGTGCAGTACCATTGTAAAATACAGTAGTTGATGAGGCTGAAAAAAAGATGTGTCCATCAACATCAGATCATTTCACATCACAACTGTTGATCCAGAGGAAGACAAAAAAAATCTGTTGAAGCAATTAAAAAATTAAGGGCAGGAAAATCTCTCCTGTTTACAAAGGCAGCAGGATATTTCCCAAGATCAACATCCTATGTGTAATAATCTCCAACACTGTTCTAAGCTAGAAAGCTATCCAATTATTTATGACAACAACTACAGTATCTGCAAACACAGCATCTCAAGACAAACTCTTGAACTTACTGCCTTTATTGTAAAAATAATAACTGCCTTTGTTTTAATTGAAAAGTGCCTTAATGGTTTATTTGTGTGACACTTCACACTGCTCTGACATCTTTCTTTATCAATATTCGTGCATCTTTTTCTAACAAGGATTCCCCAAGTAGTTTTCCATTTAGTGTATATGTTGCAAGTTTGCTTTTAGAGCCCAAATGCAAAACCTTAAATATATCTATATTTAATCTCATCTGTCACTTTTTCTCCCATTCACACAGATTATCCAAATTTTTCTACAGAGAAAAAAACAAACCTGATTTGGATGTACTTACTTACACAGTTTAGTGTCATCAGCAAAGATTGAGTCAGTACATTCAATACTCACTTTCAGATAATTAATAAGCAAAATTCACTGAGCTGAGGACTGAGCCCTGTGGCACAACTTTAGGCCAACTTGAAAAGGTCCCATTTACAACAACTCTCTATCATCTATCATTTAACCAGTCCTCTATACATGCCCAGATATAACCTTCCATGCTAAAGCCTTTTAATGTATGCAATAACCTGTTATGAGGCATGTTATCAAAGGCTTTTGCAAAATCCAAAAGTGACATAAAATAAGAAACAAAAGAAGAGAGCGCCCTATGATGTAATAAGATCACTAAAACACAATCCAATTATCATAACACATGTTGCACTCACATTAAACGGTGGTCAGAAGGCTGATATAAGCTATTCTGACATTAACACTTGTGGAGAATGAATCTCCATCTCCACACAGAGGGCCACAATCGGTTAGACTTGTATATCCACACAAACGAACGACAAGGTAGTACAATGGCTGTCTCCAAAAATATAAAATTTATTCCAAAAATAGAATAAAAACAATAACAGTGGCTAGAACGCTAATGTGTTTCGCAGCGACAAGGCTGCTTTATCAAAGCACAAAAAAGCCAAACAGATTAATGTGAGTGCAAGATATGTTATGACAATTGGATTATGTTTTAGTGATCTTATTACACCATAGGGCGCTCTCTTCTTTTGTTTTTTATTTTACGTTACGTCTGGATCATTAAGCCACTCTGGGGGAGTGTGTTAGAAGAGAGCAGCCTATTCATCTGGTGGAAATCCACTATCGATACTGTTACTGGGGGCAGTTACCATCCTCAGATGCTTAGTTACTGGAATTGGCGTATGCCACTGTCCAGTCACTTATTTTGTATACATCTTGGGTGTTGGTGTTGGTCAACAGAGTAATATTTGATTCCACATAGGGGCGCCTGTGGTCCTTTTTTTTTTTTTTTTCTTTTTCTTCTTCTTCTATATTTGCAAAATCCAAGTCCATCAACAGCAATTACCTTTTCTCATAAAATATTTTGACATGATTTATTCTTCATAAAACCACTCCGTTGCCTACTAATAATGTCTTTGTTTGTCATATAATCCAGAATGCTACTGATTAGTTACCCTTTTAATATATAACCCATTATGGAAATTAAGTTTACAGGACTATAGTTTCCCACTTTAGATCTTGCACCTCTTTGAATAATGGTAATACATCTGCTTTCCTCTAGTCACAGTACACCAGAAAATAAAAGAAACATATACCTGCCCAGAAGAGCTTAGAGTCTAGGTATAAAGGATAACAAACAGAAACAATAGATAATGATATAAGTGCAAAAGTCTTAAAGGAGAAGTATCACCTCTTAATAATAATAATCTCTCCTCTGATCCTTAAAGGATCAAGATTACCATGTGTAGTACATGGAGTTTGTGTCCTGTGGTCCTGCTGCAAACATATTGTTCTTAATTTATTACTCTACATAATTTAGTTTAATCTGCAAATATTGATATTTTACTTTCTATATCTATTTTCAAGCCATTTAAAAAATGTTAAAGAGCAATGGACCAAGTACTGAACCCTGAGGTACTTAACTCTCAACTATAACTGTACTGGAGAATTTTCCATTTCCAACACACTGTTCCCTATCCATCAACCAGTTGCAAAGGTTATCCTATGGCCCCAATAATATACACCAGCTTCCTACTTACGTCTTCATAGAAGCTCAAACAACTAGTCTGACAAGACCTATTCCTCATAAAACCATGTTGATTACTACTAATAATCTTATTTTCCTCTGTGTAATGCTGAATATAATTCCTTATTATCCCTTCTAGCAGTTTTCCCACTACAAAGGTAAAAGTCACAGGTCTATAATTTTCAGGTTCTGTTTTGGTTCCCTTCTTAAATAATTGTACTACATTGGCTCTATACTACTTGTGTGGCACTGAGCCTGTGGTAAGAGTGTCTTTATAGAGTAAAAAAGTGGTCTTGCTAAACCTTGGATTGACACCATCAGGACTATGCTTTGTCAGTCTTCATTTACTCTAATCTTTCCATGACCTCTTCTTGTGTTAACCTAATATCTGATAATGGTATATTCTTATTTATTACTTGTCAAGGCTTCTCTACAATTTCTTGTTCCCTACTATATACCTATGCAAAGAAAGTTTTTAAAACATCAGCCTTTACCTTATCATGTCTAATCAACTCACCCATCTAATTCACTCCCTTTTAATTTTTTTGCCATTTTTGTATTTGTACAAAGAAAGGTCAGAGATGCTGAAATAAGCTCATGAGTAGGGATGCGTGAACATTTTCTCCTGTAACTGAAATCGGAGCAAAATGGCACTTTTCGCTTAGTGAAAATTTTCCAGTGAAAAGTGCAATTTTTCACCCTTTTTCTTGCGTTTTTGCCTAGCTCATTTCATTGAAATCAATGCGTAGAAAAAATTTTCTTCACCACACAAGAGTTTTCTACAACCATATAAAAGGCTGTCAGGCTCTCACAGTATGCCATTTTGTGTTTGTGAGAGGAGAGAGCAGCATGTTTTTGAGCTAGGGAAGATAGGCAAATTAACGAGAATTGAAGCTTAGGTTTAGGGATTCATTTAGGTAGGACATTTGTTCTCTGTATTAGGGGGGTCTGGGGGCACAATGGGGAGAAGAAGGGAGGAAGGAGGTTGACCCAAGACACCCCAAAATTTGGTGTGACTAATTGGCAAGACACAGACAGCTGGGGTCCAAATTGCTTGCTGCTTTTATTTTTATTATCTCTGTGCTGGGGAAGTCTGGTAAAGTTATTGATTTTGTTTTTCAGTTATATATATATATATATATATATATATATATATATATATATGTATATATATATATATATATATATATATATATATATATATATATATTAGGGGATTAATTGTGATAAAATATTAAAATATGGTGGACAACTTAAAAATAAATAAATAAATAAATAAATACATAAATAAATAAATATGTTAGACAGCTGACTGGGAGCTCTGTGACTGAGGCAGACTTCATAGACAGCAGACGACGTGAATTTTGTTGAGGGCCAAAACAAGACATCACACTCCATCAGTTGTGTACTGTAGAGAGTAAAAACAAACACGGTAGTTGAGTAATGTCTAGCAAATGCACAAGTGGGAGGGGGAAAGTTGTAGAAAGTTCAGGGGCGTGGGTGTAAAGTGCAAAAACTGACTGCAGCAATCGTTGCTGCAGCATGTTCAATAAAAGATGATGATCCCTCTCCTCCCGGGGTGGATGCAGTCTGTCAAGGTTCCACCAATTATGCCAGTCCCCCACCAATACTACCGTACACATCTGCCACATTGTAGGTTGTACTTTATTTTTTTTAATCACTTGACATCATCATGACTATGTGCCAGTGTCACTTAAGCAGGAAGTAAGTGTTGTGGGCAAAAGACAAACACCTTTTTCAAGGTATATGTTGCTGTAGGACTCACAACTTTGACTTCCAGCTACTTATTTCTCACCTACAGCCCTCAGACAAAGTAATATTCTGCTGGGAACTGTTGCACAATATTAAACATAGAAAAAAAACATGTTGAAATAGGAAAAAATGTGTTGGAATAGGAGAAAAATGTGTTAGAATAGGCAAAAAGTGTGTTAGAATAGGCAAAACACTTGCTGTAACAGGCGAAAAGGAGGAAAATTTTGCATTGGAGAAAAAAAGAAAACTTTCGTGAACGAAACCAAAAAATCAGCCGCTTTTTGTGAAAAGTCATGTGGGAAATGTTTCCTCACTTTCACCCACGCCTACTCATAAGCTTACAGACACATGCAAAAAGCTGACTAGTACTGTATTCTGCACCCAGGGTGCATTCTCTTTTAGCTCATCAGTGCCATCTCATCTGTGAGGTAAAGCTGATTCCTCTAGACACTGAAAGAAAGGGTCCATGTCTGGATTCCCCCCCATTATTCTTAGGGTAACCAACCCCAAGAGCAATTTGGATGTGTAGAAACAAAGGTCAGAGATGCTCAACTAGGCTTATGAGCTTGCAAATAGATGCAAAAACCACACTAGGACTGCATCCTGTGCCCAAAATGCAATCTCTTTTTGCTCACCAGTGCACATCATACTGGTCCTGCCAAATGACAGTCCAGCCACGAAATGCCAAACAATTGCTCACTGAACAAGGTAAACCGCTAACCCCAGATGTATGTTTTGCCTTTTTTGGGCCTCATGGCTGGACTGCCATTTTGGCAGGACCTGTATGATATGCTTCAGAATATTTCTTCTCTGTGTATGGCACTTGCGAGCTGAAAGAAGTTGCACCCCGGGTGCAGGACAAAGGTCCAATGAGATCTTTGCATACCCTCATGAGCCTAGTTGAGCATCTGTGATGTAGATTGCTCTTAGGGTTAGTCACCCTAAGGGTAATGGGGGAATCCCAACATGAACCCCTTGATCACAAGTGTCAAGACAGGCCAGCTGCATGGTAAGAGTGAAGTTCACTAAGAACGCAACGCAACGCAACGCAACGCAACGCAACGCAACGCAACGCAACGCAACGCAACTGTTGTTGCAAGAAAGAGGAAACCTGGCACAATGGATGAGGCTCAGCAAGGCTAGAACTTATGTCTGTTGTTAGCTGTTTTCTTTGTTCAGGGAAGTATTATTTGGGATTTTGTATCTAGGACACAGTCCTAGCGAGCTTTTTGCATACCATAGCAAACTTATAAGCCTAGTTGAGCATCTCTCTGACTTATACCTATAAGCAAATTGTTCTTAGGGTTAGTCATCATAAGGGTAATGGTAAAATCCAGACATGGACCTTTTGCTCACAAGTGCTTGGATCAACTGCACCTCACTGATGAGGCCCAACAAGGCTGAAACATATATCTAGGGTTAGTTGTTTTCTTTATTCAGAGAAGAATTGTTTGTTATTGTGTGGCTGGACTGTCTTTTTGGCAGAAGCTGTATGATATGCTTCTGTATATTTCTTTTCTGTGTAGGGCACTTGTCAGCTAAAAGAGATTGCACCCTTGGTGCAGGGCACAGTCCTAGACAGCTCTTTGCATACCCTTGTAAGCTCTTGAGTCCAGTTTAGCATCTTTGACATATTCTTTCTATATGAAAATTGTTCTTAGGTTTTGTCACCCAAAAAGTAATGGAAGAATGCAGACATGGATGCCTTGCTCACAAGTGTCTAGAGGGATCAGCTGAACCTCACCAACAAAGGCTGAAACATACATTTGGGGTTTGCTGTGTCTCTTGTTCAGAAAAATAATTTTATGGCTGGACTGTCATTTTGGCAGGATCTGTATTATATGCTTCTGAATATTTCTTCTCTGTGAATGGCATTTGTGAGCTAAAAGAGATAGCACTTTGGGCACAGGACACAGTCCTTGTGAGCTAAAAGAGATCGCAACCTGGGCGCAGGACACAGTCCTAGTGAGCTCTTTCCATACTCTTGAAAGCGCATGAGTCTATTTTAGCATCTCTGACTTCTTCTATCTATATCCAAATTGTTCTTAGGGTTAGTCACCTTAAGGGTAAATCCAGACATGCATCCCATGCTCACAAGTACCCTGAAGAATCAGCTGCACATCACTGATGAGGCATAACAAGGCCAAAGCAGATGTAAGGGGCTAGCGTTGGGGGGGGGGTTTGTTCAGAGTCTTATTGTTTGACATTTTTTGGCTGGGCTGTCATTTTGGCAGAACCTGTATGATAGGTTTTTGAATGTTCCTTTCCTCTGTGTCCTATCCCCGGCATAGAGTGGGGCTTTGGCTCCGCCTTCCAGCTGGGTAGGACCAATTGATTTCTTTAAAATCTGTTCGTCACCTCTCCTCTACAGTTATTTGGTCCTACCCAGCTGGAGGACGGAGGCTATGCCTCACTCTCTGCAAAAATAAATATGCCAAATGAATGTGTCTGCCTAATCGTGGGCACATTACTCACAGCCCACGGGTCTCTGCACGATGTCTGCACAGGTCTGCATCAGGGGAATGGAAAATGGCAATTGCGGAGCGATCTGCCACTTCTTCCCCATACCGCTTGTTGGAACGCTGGGTTTGTCAGCGCGCGCACATGCCTGCTCACACCTCTTCAAGGCAGGAACAAGAAAGCGTCATGGAGCGCTCCAGCAGTGGAACACACGCTGGGAGGCAGACATCCGGTGCTCACAAGGATAAAGCAGCGCAGAGGGAGACATCAAACAGATATGTCCCTATAAGCAAATAATTTATATTCTATATGCTAGCATGTGTTAGCAGTAGTGCAGTCTGTGTAGAATTCTACAGGTTACCTCCATGTCAGCTTCCAAAGATACCAATGCTGAAAAAGCTAAAACATCAGAAACAGCCAAGGGTGAGAAAACTGGGCCAAAAGAGAAAGTCTGTGCAGATCGTAATAATACACTGCCTATAAATGATCCTGCTAAGCTCTGTAATGCATGTCTACAGCAGGCTGCTGGAGGAAATGTACCAGTCCAGTTCCAGGATTTTTTATCCTGGATGAAGACGTCCATGCAGGACACATTTGCATCTATGCAGAAAACAGTGAGAAAATGTCCAAGAACATCAGATCCAGAGGAAGGTCCATCAGGTACTCAGGACGACTATGATGACACATATATTGACATTGAATCTGCAGCATCATCTGCGGAGGAAGGAGAGCTTGTGGAGGAATCCGGTAGCTTCAGCATGGACAAAATGGATCACTTAGTGAAGACCATGAGAAAAACCCTGGGACTGGCGTAAGTGCCAAAAGAATTAAATGTTATGGACACAGCCTTTGTAGGTTATAAAAAGTCAGCTCCACAGTTTCCCGTCCACAGCTCAATTCAGGACATCATACACAGTGAGTGGAAACAAACAGAGAAAAGAGGTGCTATATCAAAGCGATTCCACCGCATGTACCCATTTGCGGAAGAAGAGACAACCAACTGGTATACACTGCCAAAAGTAGATGCAGCAATAGCTCAGACCTCAAGGAGAACAACTATATTGCTTGAGGATGGAACTACGTTAAAAGATCCCATGGAGAAGAGAGCTGATAGTGTATTAAAGAAACAATTTGCCACTATTGGTCAAAATCTCAAAACAGCTACAGCTATGGCCTCCACCTTTAGAACCTTACCATAGATCCTCCTATGGGCAGAGAAACACTTACTGATGCTCACAGCCTCATTTCTATCAGGTTGACTGAACACACAAGCAGACTACCTCAGCCGAAATATGATAGACCTAGGAGAATGGGAACTAAATCCAAAGGTATTTCAGTTCATCATATCCAATCTGGGTCATCCGGAAATAGATCTCATGGCCACAAAAAACAACAGAAAATGCGTCCAGTATCTGTCCAGATGGCAGGAACCTCAAGCCCTCTGACAAGATGCCCTAAAAATTCCATGGAGTTCAACCTAGCCTACCTGTTTCCTCCTCTGCCCCTGCTGTCAGATGTCATCAGGAAAATAAAGCAAGACAAGGCAGAAGTGATACTAATTGCACCATTCTGGCCAAGGAAACCTTGGTTTCCGGATGTTCTTCAAATGTCACTCAGACCTCCTCTGCAGCTCCCAGTGACTCCGGACCTTCTACTTCAGGGTCCTTTACAACATCCAGACCCGGCATTCTTCAAGCTCCTGGCCTGGAGGCTGAGCGGCAATCGTTAAGGATACAAGGCATCTCAGATCCAGTAATTGACACTATATTAAAAGGTCGTAAGGCTACATCCACAAAAATATACTATAAAGTATGGTCCATTTTTCACAAATGGTGCTCGTCTAATAATCTAGACCGTTCCTCCATATCTCCTGCAAAGATTCTGGATTTTCTGCAGGAGGGGTTCCAAAAGGGACTGAAGCCAGCATAAATAAAGGTACAACTATCAGCCTTGTCTGCTATTCTGGCCACTCCCTTCGCAGATAATTATCTGATCAGACGCTACATCACATCCATCTCTAAAATAAAACCAACTATTAGAGATACTATACCTCCATGGGACCTCAACTTAGTGTTACAGCAGTTGGCCTCTCACCCCTATTTTGAACCTCTCCAACAGGTACCGTTGAAATTTCTGACACTAAAAACTACATTTCTCATTGCAATTACATCAGCAAGGAGAGTTTGTGAACTACAAGCACTAGTTGCAAAACCTCCCTTTCTTATTTTTAATCAAGATAAAGTGGTACTACGACCAAAGCCCTCATTTTGTTCAAAAGTGATATCTCAATTTCACCTCAGTCAGGATATTGTGCTACCTTCTTTGTGCCTGGATCCAGTGCACGAACTGGAAAAGAAACTACACAACCTGGACTTAGTCAGGTGTTTACAGGTCTATATTTCCAGAACAGAAGACTTCCGTAAATCTATCTCCTGGTCCATTTTGGAGGAAAATTTAAAGGGACGGCAGCCTCGAAGCCCTCTATTGCCAGATGGATTCGTGACTGCATTGCTATAGCATATGAAAGTGCAAACCCGGACCCTCCGCAAGGTCTGAAAGCACACTCTAGTAGAGCTATGTCAAAATCATGGGCCCTTAAAGCTGCAGCATCTCCAGAAGACATATGCAAAGCAGCAACCTGGTCTTCAGTCTCAATGTTTATAAAAGATTACAGACTGGACCTACAAGCATCAGCAGATGCCAAGTTCGGACGGAAAGTGCTGGAAGCAGCTATCCAGATCTGAACTTATGTTACCCAGCCCTATATGGGTACTGCTCTGGTAAGTCCCCACTCTATGCCAGGGATAGGACACAGAGGAAAAGTGAAATTTACTCACTGATATTTGTATTTCCTCTGTGTCCATCCACAGCAACCCTCCCTAGGTTATTACGGTATCTGTATCTGTTCCACAATATACAGTATCTAAACGGTTAAAAAAAAAAAAAATGTACTATAGTTGGCTACCTCTAACCTCTTCTATCTTTCAGCTTGAACAACTGTATAACTGTAGAGGAGAGGTGATGAACGGATTTTAAAGAAATCAATTGGTCCTACCCAGCTGGAAGTATTGTAAACATCTTTTAATTGATTTTAAATAAATATTTTTACATCGTTATCTGGAGCCTCCACCTGAGTTTCAATCTGAAGATAAAGATCTGTTGTTAAGAATACCCAAGCAGAGACAGGTTAATGGTTCTCTGCAAGCTCTTTCAGTCAGACTGCTTGATATCAACCTGTCTGACATTGTGACAATGTGAGTACAATTCTTTATTACACTCAAGAATATTTGATGGTGTTTTACTATTGGCGCTCTCTCTCCTTTTTTCTTGCTGGAAGTTGTTGTACCATTTGGGAGAACATGTCGGAGAGAGCATCCATGTTGGAGGACCATCGTTCTACACTGTGTCTGGGGGCAGTTTGAATTACCCCAGCTGCTTTTGGAGTTGGAGGAAACATACTCCAACATCTTATTTTGTGAGTAGACACCTGCTGGATGTAGGTGGTGGTCAATATTTTAGTATATATTGATATACATAGGGTGCTCCCTGTCTTTTGTTCTCCCTTTCTTCATCTACATCTGGGGTTAGCTGTTTTCTTTGTTCAGGGAAGAACTGTATGACATTTTGTGGCTGGACTGCCAGGCAGAACCTGTATGATATACTTCTGAATTTTTCTTTTCTGTGTAGGGCACTTGTGAGCTAAAAGAGATTGCACCCTGGGTGCAGGACACAGTCCTTATGAGCTCTTTACATACCCTTGCAAGCAAAGTGAGCCTAGTTGAGCACATCTGACTTCTTCTACCTATATGCAAATTTCTCTTAGGGCTAGTCACCCTAAGGGTAATGGCAGAATCCACACATGGTCCCCTTGCTCACAAGTAACAAGAGGGATCAGATGTATAGGGCAAATGAGATTGAAATTCATATGTGGGACTAGCTCTGTTCTTTGGTCAGAAAAGAACTGTCTGGCATTTTGCCAGACCTTGTATCATATGTTTTTTTGTGTATGGGACTTGTGAGTTAAAAAAAAAAAAATAAATAAAAAATAAATAAATAAATAAATAAATAAATAAATAAATAAATAATAATAAAAAAAAATAAATAATAAAAAAAAAAAATGCAGCTTGGATGCAAGACACAGTCCTTAGTGAGCTGTTTGCATACCCTTGTAAGATAATGAGCCTAGTTTAGCATGTCTGATTTCTTCTATCTGTATGCAAATTGCTTTTAGGGTTAGTCACCCTAAGGGTAATGGGGAGAATCCAGGCATGCACCCTTTGCTCAAAAGTGCTTAGAGGAATCAACTGTACATCAGTGATATGGCTTAACAAAAGGATATTTGGAGTTAGTTATTTCTGTTGTTCAGAAAATAGCTGCCTGGCAGATGGACTGTCATTTTGGCAGAACCTGTATGATATTTTTCTGAATATTTCTTTTCTGTGTATGGTACTTGGGAGATAAAGAGATTGCATCCTGGGTGCAGGGCAGTCCTAGTGAGCTCTTTGCATACCTTTGCAAGCTCATGAGCCTAGCTGAGCATCTCTGACTACTTCTGTCTATATGCAAATTGCTCTTAGAGTTAGTCACCCTAAGGTTAATGGGATAATCCAAGCATGGACCCCTTGCTCACAAGTGCCTAGAGTGATCAGTTGTTCCTCACCAATGAGGCCCAACAAGGGCCCATCAGGGGTAAGCTGTTTTCTGTGTTGAGAGAAGAATTGTTTGGCATTTTGTGGCTGGACTTTTATGATATGCTTCTGAATATTTCTTCTCTGTGCATGGTACTTGTGAACTAAAAGAGATTGCACCCTTGTGCAGGACACATTCCTAGTGAGCTCTTTGCATACCCTTGCAAGCTCATGATCCTAGATGAGCATCTCTGTCTTCTTCTAGCTATATTCAAATTGCTCTTAGGGTTAGTTACCCTAGGTGTAATGGGGGAATCCAGACATGGACCCCTTGCTCACATGTGTATAGAGGAATCAAATGCACCTTACTGATATGGCCCAGCAAGGCTGAAATGTACATCTGGGGTTAGCTGTTTTCCTTGTTCAGAAAAGAACTGTCATTTTGGCAGAACTTGTATGATATGTTTCAGAATTTTTCATTTCTGTGTATGGCACTTGTGAGATTGCATCCTGGATGCAGGACGCAGTCTTAGTGAACTCTTTGCATACCCTTGCAAGCTAACAAGCCTAGTTGAGCATCTCTTCCTTCTTCTATCTATATGCAAATTACTCTTGGAGATACTCACCCTAAGGGTAACGGGAGAATCCAAACATGGACCTCTTGATCCTAGAGTGATCAAATGCACTTCACTGATTAGCCACAACAAGGTTAAGACATACAACTGGGGTTAGCTGTTTTCTTTGTTAAGAGAAAAATTGTTTGATGTTTTGTGGATGGACTGTTATTTTGATAGGACCTGTATAATATGCTTCTGAATACTTGTTCTCTGTGCATGGCACTTATGAACTAATAGAGATTGCACACTTGTGCAGGATGCAGTGAGCTCTCTATATATCCTTGCAAGCTCATGAACCTAATTGAGCATCTCTGCCTTTATATGCAAATTGTTCTAAGGGTGAGTCACCCTAAAGGTAATGGGGAAATCCAGACATGGACCCCTTGCTCACAAGTGTGTAGAGGTATCAATTGTACCTCGCCAAGGAGACCCCCCCCCAAAAAAAAAAAAAAAAAAAAAAAAAAAATGTATATATATATATATATATATATATATATATATATATATATATATATATATATATATATATATATATATATATATATATATATATATATATATGTATGTATGTATGTTTGGGGTTGGTTGTTTCTTTTGTTCTGAGGAGAATTGTCTGGCATTTTCTGGCTGGGCTGTCATTTTTGGCAGAACCCGTATGATATGTTTCTACATATTTCTTTTCTGTGTATGGCACTTGTGAGGTAAAAGAGATTGCACCCTGGGTGCAGGACACAATCATAGTGAGCTCTTTGCATACCCTTGCAAGCTCATGAGTGTGGTTGAGTATCTCTGACTGCTTCTATATAGGTGCAAATTGCTCTTAGGGTTAGTCACCCTAAGGGTAATGGGAGAAATCCAGACATGGACTCTTTGTTCACAGGTCTCTAGAGGGATCAGCTTCAAATCACCAATAAGGCTAAAACAGATGTCTGTGGTTAGCTGTTTCATTTGTTCAGTGAGAAATTATCTAATATTTTGTGGCTGCACTGTAGTTTTGGCAGGACCTGTATAATATGCTTCAGAATATTTCTTCTCTGTGTGAGGCATTTGTGAGCTCAAATATACTGAACTGTGAGAATGAGGCCTGAGTCCCAGTGAGGTTTTTTTTTTTTTTTTTTTTTTTAAATAATATATCTGTTTGAGCTCATGAGCCTAGTTGAGCATCTCTGACTTCTTCTATCTATATACAAATTGCTCTTTGGGTTAGTCACCCTAAGGGTAATGGGGAATCCAGACATGGACCCCTTGCTCCTAGAGGGATCAGTTGCACCTCACCGACAAGACCCAACAAGACTGAAATGTACATTTGGGGGTTAGCTGGTCTCCATTTTCCCGAGAAGAATTGTCTGGTGTTTTGTGGCTAGACTGTCATTTTGACAGGACCTCTATGATATGCTTCAGAATATTTCTTCTCGCTCATGGCACTTGTGAACTAAAAGAGATTGCATCCTTGTGCAGGACACAGTGAGCTCTCTGCATATCCTTTCAAGCTCATGAGCCTAGTTGAGCATCTCTGACTTTATTTGCAAATTTTTCTTAGGGTGATTCATCCTAAAGGTAATGGGGTAATCCAGGCATGGGCCCCTTGCTCACAAGTGTGTAGAGATATCAACTGCACCTCACCAATGAGAGCCAAAAAAGGCAAAATGTATGTTTGGGGTTGGTTGTTTCTTTTGTTCAGAGGAGAATTGTCTGGCATTTTCTGGCTGGGCTGTCATTTTGGCAAAACATGTATGTTTATGTATGTTTCTTTTCTGTGTATGGTGAGGTAAAAGAGATTGCACTCTGGGTGCAGGACACAGCCATAGTGAGCTCTTTGCATACCCTTGCAAGCTCATGAGCATGGTTGAGCATCTCTGATTTCTTCTATATGTATGCAAATTGCTCTTAGGATTAGTCACCATAAGGATAATGGGGGAAATCTAGACGTGAACCCTTTGTTCATAGGTGCCTCTTGGGATCAGCTGCAAATCACTGGTAAGAATAAAGTCTGAAATGTATGTTAGTGGATCACATTGTTCAGAGAGAAATTAGCTGATGTTTTTGTGACTGCACTGTAGTTTTGGCAGGACCTAAATAATATCCTTCAGAATATTTCTTCTCTGTGTATGGTATTTATTGCACTGTGGGAGTGAGGGCCCAGTCCCAGTAAGCCTTTTTTTTTCTTAATATATCTGTTCAAGTGATTGCACCCTGGGTGCAGGACACAGTCCTAGTGAGCTCTATGCATAGCTCTGCATGTTCAAGAGCATAGTCAAGCATCTCTGAGTTCTTCTATCCATATGCAAATTTCTCTTAGAGTTGGTCAACTTTATGCTAATGGAGAATCCAGACATGGTCCCCTTGCTCTCAAATGCCTACAGGGATTACCTGCACCTCACTTTTGATGACCAAAATGGTCAAAAGCTATGTCTGGGGTTAGTGGTTTCTTTTATTCAGAGAAGCATTTTCTGTCATTTTGTGACTGGACTGTCATTTTGGCAGATCTTTTATGATATGTTTCTGTATATTACTTTATTTGTTTATGGCACTTGTGAGCTAAAAGAAACTGCACCCTGGATGCAGGACACAGTGTTAGTGAGCTCTTTGCATACACTTGCAAGCTCATGTGTCTAATTTAGCATTTCTGACTTCTTCTACCTATATGCAAATTGTTCTTAGGGTTACTCACCCTAAGGGTAATGGGGTAATCCAGACATGGACCCCTTGCTCAAGCACTTAGAGGGATTAGCAGTACATAACTGAGAAGGCCAAACAAAGCTGAAATGTACATCTGTGGATAGGGGATTCCCTTGTTCACAGAAGAATTGTCTTGCATTTTTTTGACTGGACTCTCATTTTAGCAGGACCTGTATGATACGCTTCAGAATATTTCTTCTCTCTGTATGGCACTTGTGAATTAAAGAAGATTGTGCCCTTGGTGCAAGATACAGTCCAATGATCTTTTTGCAAACCCTTGCAAGCTCATGAGCCTAGTTGAACACCTCTGATTTTTTTTTTTCTATCTATATGCAAATTGCTCTTAGGGTTAGTTATCCTAAAGGTTATGTGGTAACCTAGACATGGATTCCTTGCTCACAAGTGTTTAGAGGGATCAGCTGCACTTCACCGATGAGGGCCATAATGTACATCTGGGGTTAGCTGTTTCCCATGTTCAAGAAGAATTGCCTGGCATTTCATGGCTGTACTGTCATTTTGGCAGAACCTGTATGATATGCTTCTGAAAATTGTTTGCTGTGTATGGCACTTGTGAGCTAAAAGAGATTGCACTGTGGGCACAGGACACATTCCTTGAGAGCTAAAAGAGATTGCACCGTGGGCACAGGACACATTCCTCATGAGCTAAAAGAGATTACACCCTGGGAGCAGAACACAGTCCTAGTGAGTTCTTTGCATACCCTTGCAAGCTCATGAGCCTAGTTGAGTATCTCTGATTTCTTCTACCTAGTTATATATATTTGATCTCCTTTTTTTGATTAGTCTTGCTCTCACTTGCATTTCAGGTTTCATTATCTATTTACGTTAACCTAATTTCATTTTTGCAATCTTTGCTCCTGTATTTCAAGAAAAATGTTCTGTGAGTTTAGACTTAAATAGTATAAAATGCCTTTTTTCTAGCCATTTCTTGCTTTACATTTGCATTTTACCATATTTGTTGTGATCTATTTCATTTGCATGTATACCCAATGTTGAATATTTTTCTGTAACCTAAATTTAAATTCTATTTTTCCTCAATATTTTTTCTTTAAATAATTCATCCCAGTCTATGTGTTGCATTGAATCTATTAACAAGTTGAAATGAGAGTTTTTTTAAAAAAAATAAGAGTTTTCAATGAACCTATACAGTTTTGCTTTGCAAGACTGATCAGTTTCCCAAATGTTCACATACTTTAATATTCATTTGACATTTGTTGTCAATAGAGCCAAAAAATGTTGTTTCTTGTCAGCATTTCCATCTTTTGTGACATATAGCCATTCCTAAGCATGCTCACAAACCTGCTTCCCTTAGCACTCTGACAGGTCTCATGTTTATATCTGGATAGTTTAAATTTCCCATAATTATAATATACCCAAGATGCACTCTTTTCTAAATTGCAATAACAGTTGGGCCTCAATATTCTCATTAATATTTGGTGGTTTGTAGTATATACCTACCAACACTTTTAATCCTGTTTCTCCTAAACAGTTAATATTAATGTTATTTTTACTTTTATTTTAAGAGATTGCTACTACCCATAAATGTAATGGTTGAAAGGGGAAAATAACAATTCATTGAAACAAAAAAAACCAAAAAAAAAAACCAAAAAAAAAACCAAAAAAAAAACCAAACAAAAAAAAAAAAACAGGTATCTGAACTTGCTGAAGGATAATTTCATGTCCCAAACTGTAAAAGGATATACACATACTTATACATATATATGGAATGTGAACATTTATCAAAGGCTAAGGCAGTTGTAGCTCATTTTTAGAACTCCAGCAGTTTGACACTACATCATCCCCCAGCGACCTATGGCTGTAATCTGCAACAGCTAGGTTTCATGAGACTTATTACCCCTGAGTTATGGATATCACTACTGAACATAGATTGAGAACTGGTCTTTTCGGGGCTGACACAGAAAATAAATGGATATCCTTTAAACAGATAATTACCATTTATTATGACTTTATTTAGTCTGCTAGGGCTAGATAAGTCAAATTTCACCTTTCAATATTTGCCTGCTTGATTGAAGCTGCCAGGTTTTCTTCTTAGAAGGAGAAATATGTTTCCCAACCAGAAAGCAGAGTTAGTCGTTTGCTCCAGTCACCATTTACTCACAGTTTACACATTGTTCAGCACTCTGTATGCTAATATTATCTATATTTCTATATTTTTATCCCTTAGACATCATGCCTGACTCCTAAGAGAACCCTATGAAACTGAGCCTTAAGCCAGATTGCTTCATCCTGCAACAGCTGGTGTCGGCCCAAAAGTCCCCACAGTGGCTTTCACTGACATGGCTTATAGCTGTTCTTTGGTGCCAGAAGATCTTTACTAAATGCTTCATTGCTAAAAGTTAATGTATGGAAATTTTAACCCCTTGTGCAGTAGAGTAGTTTGCAACACATTGGAGCCTCCTCTAGCATGCAAGATGTTAATGCAGAGTGCCCATGTAGGCAAATAAATCCTCTGCTGTGCTGTCTACCTGTCCCTGTCATGCAGGGATCATGTACTTCCTGGAGAATATATCTCATGATTGTGTCCCATTGCTAACAGAACTGTTTCCTGTCTCTTTGCCAAAATCAGCTCAGTTAGGCTGTAACTAACACAAGAAATCTATACATCCAGTGTATGATCCTTGTTACACAGACAAGCAGACAGCACAGCAGATTATACATTTGTCAGGCACTCAGCATTAGACTATGTTTCTTGTAAAAATCGAATTTGTATTGTCAAATAATAAATGAAATGTAAGTTATAACAAGTATTCCGTAAAAATATTTTTTGTGCTCAGCAGCTACAATGACTATTAACGTGAACTTTTCCAGTCTGGTTTGCTTTTAGCTGTTTTGTTTATACTTCACCTGCAGTTCAATGAGCATATAAATGGGAGGTAGAGTGGATGAAGCAGAAAATGCGATGAAACAAGGTAACATTTTCACTGTTTCTATAACTGAGCAGATGTGGACTCCTGCCACCCACTCAGTGACAAATGCATGATAAAAATATGAATGTATGATGAGCACAAGAAGGATATGCAGTGCAATTCTTAGTCTTGTTTTGCACACTACTCTGGTTCTCCAGGGTAAAGTAGGACAATGCACAGTAAATATTTACTGCACACAGGACAGTTCTTTGATACATGTTCAGTATACTTTAGCCCTTTGAGTGCCCAACACATTGCAATGGTTTCATGGTGTCAGCTGCTACTGATGTACTAAACAGAAATTAAGCAATTCTGGAGCAAATCCACTGCATCATAGGTGACTGATAAAACAAAATCACAAACTTCCTATTGGCTTAACTCATGTTTCAACCCCTTGAAAGTTATAAAGGTCTTGCAAACTTTAGATTCCTCCAGGGGCAGATTTCCTAATAGACAGAGTAGGCAACTGCCCAGAGTGCCAGAACTTGAGGAGATCCTCAGCAGTGCTAACCACACCCATATTCTCAATTGTAGGTTTGTCTAGAGCAATTTGAATGTTTCTGCACTGGTTTCCTACCCCTTTACAGGCTGTTATTTAACCTCTTGACTGCTAGACAAATCTCCAGTGCATTAAGATGCAATATCTTGGAGATCTCTCTAGCAACCAAAGGGTTAAAGCTTTTTTTTTTTTTTTCTTTGCTTGTTTAAGGCCAAGGGTATGTTGTGCCAGGAAATAGTGGATGGTTCTGAGGGTGGAACCATATGAGGAATGGGAGTGTTGTTTTAATAGAGCTATGAGTGCCTAGAGTGCTTTGTCTTGTGAAGCCTGGGATGTAAATCTAGCCATGGATTCCTCACTATAATTCAAGGCATTTTATACCTACAACCCCTATTGTTACACCACTGTATTTCCCTGTCTCTTTCTATCTCCTTACAGATATCTCAATTCTCAATTTTGCAAGGGATCTCATGGCTTCTTAAAATGCCTTGCTGATGCCTGTTTGCATGCACATAACTGTTACATCATCTGATGATAATCATATGTCACAGTATTGTAAAGTGTCATTTTAAACTTCCCTGCATTTGGAAAGTTACAGTATCTATGGCTATATATGTAAGAAATGTGCATTGTATCAAGCAAATACAATTATTTTATAAGAACAGGCCCAGCACACATTTTGTCTCAATGAGACTAATGTACAAAGAGGAAATGGAGTACCTTTCTGGAGCAAAGCAACTGCACCCCAGTTTTTCCATATGCACATTTATTTGAATGGAACATTTAACCTACTGAATGCTAGAAAGATCTCAAAGCATTATAAAGCATTGTGCTGGAGACCTTTCTAGCCTTAAATGTCCAATTTAAATCCCTAGAAATGTTATTTTCTCCCGATGTGGTGCTGTTAGTTTACCCAAAAAATTATTCTTAGTCTAATTAAGTCTATCAATTAAGTATATTGATTTAATAGAGGGTGATGTATTAAGAAAACAATTGAGAAATGCTAGGACAAATCAGCTACACCTATTGAATGAACTGTGTCTTTTAACCCTTTGAGTGCTAGATGGTATGCAACACATTGCTTTGCATGGCTCTCTGGCACTCATAGGGTTAACCCTCTGCTTTGCAATGCACTAGATGCTTCTCTGGCATTCAGAGGATTAATCCATTGTATACTAGAATGGTATCAAAAGTTAAAAAGCCCCATTTAAATCAATGAGACTTTGTATTTATTCCCAGTGATGTGGGTGGTTTACACCATAATTTCTCCTGGAAGGTTATTCACTAAGGGTTGATAAAGAGGTGATAAAATGTAGATGACTTCTTCAGTGATATGTTTTTCTATGGAGCCTATGTACTAAGATCTCCAAAACTTAAGAAATGTTAGTTAATTGGCTCCATAGAATAACATAGGAAATGGAGAAGTAATATCAGTGGAGAAGTCATCTCCACTTTATTTATTTAGAAAATGTTTTACCAGGAAGAATACATTGAGATTTCTCTCATTTTCAAGTATGTTCTGGATAGTTTTCAGTAAAGGGTTTCATATTTACACAAATTGAGAAACATTATATTTTACATGTTATTATATATACATACATACACAAATCAATATACATACATATAGAATATTAAAATTATATACAGTTCCACTCTGTATTTAGCTATAAAGAAGCATTTACTTTTAAGGATTTTAGACTGGGAGCAGATTTTATTATTTCAGGCAGATTGTTCCAGGCCTTTTTTGTACTGAACTGCTCTTAGCAACGCCTCCTAGAGCATGCTGGGACTGACATCGCAGGTGCAGACATCACTATGGAAAGATGTTTGCTCTGTTTCCTGGCTGTCAGTCCGGGAGCAGTATAGAATTCTCAATAACGTGGTAATAACTATGGCGACTAGCACTACTGAGCAGATAGTTGCCAGATGGGTAATTATTTGGGGCAAAGTTTAAAAGGGGTGGTAGTTCAGCTTTAAATATATTTGGAATATTAGCAGTTGTTGCAATGTGAAAGTACAGCGATTTTTTTTTTTTTTGTCTCTGTATTTTATTCTATAACCCCTTTCTTGATATAAGGGAGAGAATGGTTGGTTTGACATTTGTAAATGTAGCCGTACAGCAGGCTGCAGTACCTGGGTAAACAGAACAAGTGAAGAGGAGGAGACCTTTCATGTTTTATTGCTGGCATAGAACAATGATTTTACACCTGGCTGTCATATTTAAACCAGGCAGGTCTGCCAATATTTATAAAAAGGGATTTACGAAGGATTACAGCCAACTCATGGTACAAATAAAAAAGAAGAAGAAGCAGAAAGGAATAACAACTAAATCTAGCCAGCAGTGAACATGAATTTTGAGAACAAAACATTTCTGCACCTGAAGAATAATTTCACTAAGGATTAAAAATACATAAACAAATGACTTTAATAATACAATACACATGTCCTCCTTGGAGTTATTTCCATAAACTAAAATTGAATGTATATATTTTTCATAAATTAATCTAAATTGTTTTAATGTTTGTCAGACACTAGTAAAGTGGTAAATAGGAATTTTTTTTACAAAAAAATCAACATTGTAATTATTTGTTATTGTGTCTACAAATGTGTGTGTGCTCATGTGTGCGTTTGTGTGTGGTGTATGTATTTGCTTATGTTTGTGTGTGTGTCAGGCTCTGATCCACTTAGCTCCTTTCTGCCCTGTTCTGCTCCCCCTGTCTTTTTTTCTTTCACCTTCTTTCTTGTTTAAATTACTCCCTGCTCCCCTGCTGTGCACACTCTTAGGGCCATATGTTCAAAGAAGTAGCGAAATAGCTTTTGTCATTTGTAACGACTTACAGTGTCATTGGGATCATTAATATTTTCAGAGAGTGTCAGTTGTGATTGGAAATATGTTTTTTGTCCTGACTGAAATTGTCGTATGTAACGAAAAAAATGTCTTATCTAATGATAAAAATGTCTTTAAAAATATCTTAACTAACAACAAAAATGTCTTAACTAAAGACAAAAATTCCCACATTCAGAACGCATTCCCTCCACTTTTTCTTAACGTACAAATTTTATCTTTTGTAAGACTTTTTTTGTCATTAGTTATGACAAATTTTCTTTTCCTCTCTACGACACTGGAGAATAGTTTAGCCATGCCCCTGCTTCGCCCCTTTGCCCATCAATTCAGGAGTTGTGTCGTACACAACGGACATTACTAGTTTTTTGTTGTATACTCTACAGAAAATATGTCGTTCATGAATTCAATTACTTATTTTTGTCTTTCATACGACAATTTTTTGTCGTTATCCCTTTGAACATACGGCCCTTAATGTTCTTGTAAGCTGCTTCTCATTCCTGATTTTCTGTATTTGACCCGGCTCGATTCTGATATTAGACAAAAAACAGACCCTCCCTCCTTCATACAAAGTGTGTGCCCTGTATTGGGCATGTATAATACCATTGTGTTAATAAATATGATGATTCTGTTTCATAATTTGGCCAAAAAATGTTTCAGCTTGCCAACCCCGTCAAGGTAACACAATATCTGGCAAGTCCTAATCTAATGCACCTGTTAAGGCCTAGCTAGATAAAAAAACATGCCTTGAAGAGCGGTTATAAATAAAAGCATTAGAGTGATCCTGTAATTTAGTATATATAATGTTTGAGGGTCCTAGGGTCTACATTAAAAACAAAAAAACATACAGATATTTAAGAAGGTTTAAAGAAGGACTTACCTGTTATAAGAAAAAAAGATCGGGTTGGCTCCTGATATTGTAACAAATTGTATCAAAATAAAATAAAATTGCACTCACATTTAATGAAGATCAGTCTCAGCATATGGAGGATTCTTAACCCCTGCCTCCACTCAGGGTCTTTTCACTTCATCTGGAGCTATTTGATGACCTCCGACAGGATCAATCCCTCTGATACAGTGTTTCCAAGGGACTTTAATCTCCATTTGTTAT
The DNA here is from genome assembly GCA_037306005.1 of Rhinophrynus dorsalis. NCBI lineage: Eukaryota > Metazoa > Chordata > Amphibia > Anura > Rhinophrynidae > Rhinophrynus > Rhinophrynus dorsalis. The sequence continues at coordinate 236,859,488 of CM074723.1, read as the reverse complement.
TCTCAATGAACAATATTGTAAGTAAATAATTTTAAAAGGCTGTGATTCTCAAAAATTTTTATCAAAATTATTATAAAAGACACGTGTCTGCAAAATTAAAACATATAACTATGCGTTTCGCGGCTACCCCACCGCTTTATCAAGCTAACAACAAACAAAAAGAAAACAAAGCCTCAAACAACCATTATTTAAAATGTATGTTCCTTCCTGGAATCGATAATTGAATTATTGATTATTCAATTATCCAATCTTTTTTGTCTTACATTTTGCCATTTTGGGAGAGCGAATCTTGGAGGAGGAGCAGCCTGAAGGACACTGTCCATGTTATAAGCTCTTTTGCCAATTCTTGTATAAGCAAGCAGTTGGTCAATGTCTATGTCAGTACCCATCTGGAGGTGATACGGTGGTGGTTACTGTTCCAAGTTGAACTACGCTAAGGGCATCCCCCTGTTTTTTGTTCCCTTTTGTTTTTACAGCATTACCTGTTATAAAGCTTTGTTGGCCTGTAGTGAGAGGACACTGGCCCAAGAGGACTGTGGATCCACCTCCATCCCTCCTTGTAAGCCAAAATTTCCCACCCCCACAGGCCACATGAGGAATAATAATTAATTACATACAGACAAGGTATGTGCAAGCTAAGATAGGCCAAAAACCATGTTTTTAAAGGCCTTAAATAAAACAGAGAAAAATATATGTGTGTTATTAGTGATTTTAAATAGGATGGAAAATGTTGGCTTACCAGGAGGGATGGTGGATCCACAGTGCTCTTGGGCCAGTGTCCATTCACTGAAGGCAAACAAATCTTTAAAGCAGGTAAGTCCTTCTGTTTTTTGTTTTTAATGTAAACCCAGTGACCATCAAGCATTCTAATATATTAATTTACAGGGTTTCTCCAGTGCTCTTTTTATAATAACTCTTCAACTCACATTTTAACCTAGATCGAGGTTAACAGGTGCATTCAATTAGGACTTGACAGAGACTGGGATATCTTTATAGGGCTGGCAAGCTTAAACATTTTTTGGCTAAATTATGGAACAAAATCCTCATATTTATTAACACAGTGGCTTATACATGCCCAATGCAGGGCACACATTTGCACATTTTGTATGGAGGAGTGCAGGTCTTTTGTATTGTGTTTGCACTTTAGGTTTTGGCCTAATACATGGGGGACTGAAGAACCCTCTCATTCCTTGCTGATATCTATACCTAAATCACTTGGCTATTTTCAAATGTTATTATCAGTATGTATATATTATGGTGAGTTAGCACTGTGGGCTATTTTTCCTCTTGATTTTGATATTCCCTGGTCTCTAGGCCTTTTTTCCAGAGTGTTCTCTGCTGCTATTTAGGTTCTTGTTCTCCCTTTCAGATCTACCTGTTGCCCCTCTTTTTTGTAGTGGTTTCTACAACTAGTCCATATCACCATTGCTTTCTTACTTCTTACTCTTCCGCTGCCTGTACCCATGTGCCCTTCTGCCTTCTTTACTGTCAGCTTATTATTTTTATTATTATTATTATTATTATTATTATTATTATTATTATTGTTGTTGTAATTATCCATTATTTATTTATCTATCCAATTGCAGCTCTTTACATAGGGAATATACATACAGAGACATTAAACAGTAGAAATGGAACAAAGAAAACAAAATAATCAGAGGGCCTGGATCTCAAGAGCTTACAGTCTAGAAGCAGGTAGTTAGGACACAGAAGGAGCAAGTGCTTTAGGGCTTAAGTGCCTGCTGCCATATGAATTGTTGGTCAGTGGGTGGGAGAAAGAAATGCTTTTCGGTACAGTGGTCCAGTCAAGTTGTGAGACTTGTAGTGGGAGAACAAAATGTTGTGATGGGGTTGTAAGTGGGAGAGTGATTTCAGATGGCAATGAGAGTAAGTAAATGTTGGACAGGCTGATCTTGCTCATAGACGTCATAGGAGTAGTTGATTCTACTCCCAGAAGAGGTGATTTTTCAGGGAGCATTTGAAGATATCAAAGCTGGGGAGAGTCTATTTGGACTGGGGATGGAATTCAAGTGCTCAGTTGAAGCACAGAAGTCATATATGAGGGAATGGGAGGATGTAGTAAGAGCTGCAGAGAGAGAAGAAGATCCTGTGCAAAGCTAATTGTCACGTTTTGTTACGACTCTCAGACAGAAGGTTAGGTAAAAACACAACTTCATTGAGAAAATTTAAAATAATCCCATAGGATTTCATACACGTACATACAACACATAAATAGCAAGTAGAATGGTAATATGGAATCAGACTCTACCAGCCCTTGCCAATATACCGGGCAGGGCAGCCTGAGAATGCAATGGAAAGATGGCTTTAACGGCCCTGCCAATATACCGGGCAAGGCAGCCAGACAATAAAGAGGGTGGTACAGGCTCTACCGGCCCTGCCAATATACCGGGCAAGGCAGCCTAACGGATGACCAGCTAAACAGACTCTGCCGGCCCTGCCAATATACCGGGCAAGGCAGCCTGAAGGAACACAATGGGCTAGGTTCTACCGGCCCTGCCAATACAGGGTAAGGCAACCATAAAATGGAAATGCAATAGGCTCTACCGGCCTTACCAACATACCGGGCAGGGCAACCTAAAGAAAGAGGTGTCAACCCAAGTGGCCCTAATACTGTCGGAAGGTAATGACAGTTAAGTTGTAAATAATTGTGATCCCAAAACTGCAAATCAATATGACCCTAAGATAGGGTATGGATGGAATAACAGCAGTCTAGACTGGAAGGCACTCAAAGTGCCAACAATATGTGAAGTAATGAGCCACAAGGCTTTGGAGCGAACCAGCGTCCGCACGCTGGGAACCAACAGAGTTTTTTATAATACAGCCACAAGGCTTTGGAGCGAACCAGTGTCCGCACACGGGGAACCAACAGAGTTTTATATAATACAGCCGCAAGGCTTGGGAGCGAACCAGCGCCCGCACACTGGAAACCAACAAGTTTTGTATAATACAGCCACAAGGCTTTGGAGCGAACCAGCGTCCGCACACTGGGAACCAACAGAGTATTGTATAATACAGCCACAAGGCTTTGGAGCGAACCAGCATCCGCACGCTGGGAACCAACAGAGTTTTGTAAAATACAGCCGCAAGGCTTTGGAGCGAACCAGCGTCCACACGCTGGGAACCAACAGAATTATGTATAATACAGCTGCAAGGCTTTGGAGCGAACCAGCGTCCGCACGCTGGGAACCAACAGAGTTTTGTACAACACAGCCGCAAGGCTTTGGAGCAAACCAGCGTCCGCACGCTGGGAACCTACAGACTGCCAAGGCTGGTGTCGTGAGACAGTGAAGCAAACCAGCGCCCGCGCACTGGAACCAACTTACTGGAATGTCGCCAAGCGACCGATGAATAATGTCGCCACCGCTGAGGAAACAGACTCAGGAACAACAGGAACCAGCGTCGACGTCCAACCGCATCAGGAACGGTAACGGAGATCAGAGGCAGGAAGCAGCACTACAGGAGACTCAACCGGAACAGGACTGGAACCAGCACAGCAGACCACAACACTGGAACAGCACAAACTCAGGAACTCAGGAACACAGGTACTCAGGAGCAGCAGAATGGACAATGAAGCTTTCTGTAGCATGGTGGCAACTATATACTCAGAGACACCACGAAAGGGCAACTAAAGGATGCCCAGGCTAGGTTTAAATAGGCAATATGAGGCGGGCCAAAGGCAACAGCCAATGGGAGCCCCCTATAGGTGACAGACATAGCAAAGCAGCAATCACGGGCACCGTGATAGTACCCCCCTTTCAAAGACCCCGTCTCCTAGAATAGGGTCTAGGTTTCTGAGGGTATTTAGAATGGAAAATCTGCTGTAGTTTATGTGCATGAAGGTCCTTACTCTCCACCCAAGATCGATCTTCAGGACCATAACTTTTCCAGTGCACCAAATACTGTACCCTTCCTCTAAGCCTTCGGGAATCAATGATACTTCGTACTCCTCCTGACCTTCCACCTCGATGGGCCCTGGCACCACAGGGCTAGTAGTATAACGGTTGCATACGAGAGGTTTCAAGAGAGATACATGAAACACATTATGAATGCGCATAGATGCAGGTATGTCCAAAGCATAGGAAACTGGATTAATCTTGCAAATAATTCTATAAAGACCAATGAACCTGGGAGCCAACTTATTAGAAGGAACCTGAAGCTTTAGGTTCCTAGAGGAAAGCCACACTTTGTCCCCAACCTGAAAGGAGAGCACTGGAAACCTTCTGCAATTAGCATGGCGCTGATGGCGCTGAAATGACTGACCAAGTGCCCTCTGAACTTGTGCCCATGTGGAACGGAGTTGCTCGATATGCTCGTCCAGAGCTGGAATCTGTTGCGCCTGAATGGAATCCAGGAGCAGACAGGGCTGAAACCCATAATTAATCAGAAACGGAGAGCTCCAGGAAGAAGAATTGACCGCACAGTTCCTGGCGAACTCTGCCCAAGGCAACAAGTCGGCCCAGTTGTCATGATGGTCAGTAATGAAACAGTGCAGGAACTGTTCCAAACCTTGATTAGCACATTCAGCGGCTCCGTTAGTCTGGGGATGGTAGGCAGAGGAAAAGGACAACTGTATGCCCATTTGTTCGCAAAATGCCCTCCAGAACCTGGACACGAACTGGCTCCCCCTGTCGGACACCAGCACTCTAGGAACTCCATGCAACCGAAATACCTCCTTGGCAAACACCACTACCAATTCTTTAGCCGAGGGAAGGCCACGGAGGGGCACGAAATGAGCCATTTTGGAAAACCTGTCCACCACCATCAGTATAAAGGAATACCCTCTAGACATAGGCAACTCTCCCATAAAGTCAATAGAAACATGAGACCAAGGACGTTCACCATTAGGCACTGGCTGAAGCAAGCCCACAGGGAGGTGTCTAGGAGTTTTAGCACGGGCACAGGTGGTACAGGCATTAGTGAAATCGGCACAATCTGTTCTCATAGAAGGCCACCAAAATATCTGAGAAAGGGACCATAACAACTGGTCTCTGCCAATGTGTCCCGCGGCCTTAGAGGAATGGTAAGTTTCAAGTAGCCGGATACGAAATGGCTCAGCAACATAACACTTGCCAGTCGGAGTTTCATGGGGGGCTGTGGCCTGGGTGGCCAAAATCTCTACCCCTAGTGGAGAAGTAATACTATAGTATAGTAGCCAATATTCAATCGGGTTGAATGATAGATACTGGTGCCTCCACTCTGTCAATTTCGGTCTCAAATTGTCTTGACAAAGCATTGGCCCTAACATTCTTAGATCCCGGCAAGTAGGATACAATGAAATTGAATCGAGACAGAAACAATGCCCATCTAGCCTGACGAGGGGACAATCTTTTGGCCTCAGAGAGATAAGTCAGATTTTTATGATCAGTAAGGATCAAAACAGGATTCTTTGTGCCTTCAAGTAAATGACGCCATTCCTTAAGAGCGAGGATAATGGCTAGTAATTCTCTGTCCCCTATTTCATAAAGGCTTTGAGCACTAGTCAGTTTTTTGGAAAAAAAACCCACAGGGTCTAAGAGTTCCACCCTTAATGGGACTTTGAGAAAGCACTGCCCCAACCCCAATATCCGAGGCATCAACCTCCAAGGTGAACGGAAGTAATGGGTTGGGGTGGGATAACACAGGAGCATTGGCAAAAGCCCATTTCAACTTCTCAAAGGCCTCCTCTGCAACCACTGGCCAAAGAGATGGATTAGCGCCCTTGTGTGTAAGGTCAGACAATGGTTTAACAATAGAAGAGAAATTCTTAATAAACTTCCTATAATAGTTAGCGAAGCCCAAAAATCGCTGATTAGCTTTCAGACTCTTGGGTCGAGGCCATTGTAAGACTGCACATAACTTTTCTTTGTCCATGGCAATGCCTTCTTTGCCAATAATGAAACCCAAGAATGGCACACTGGTTCTGTGAAACTCACATTTCTCCAATTTACAGTACAATTTGTTCTTACGTAACCGTAGCAATACTTCAGACACATCTTTAATGTGTTGTGACAAGTTTTTGGAATGAATAAGTATATCATCAAGGTAAACCACGACACATGATTGTAGCATATCTCTGAGAATATCATTGATCAATTCCTGAAATACTGCTAGTACATTACACAAACCAAATGGCATGACTAGGTATTCATAATGCCCAGATCTTGTGTTAAAGGCAGTTTTCCACTCATCACCGGCTCTGATACGGATCAAATTGTATGCAGCCCGTAGGTCCAATTTGGTGAAAATCGAGGAGCCCTTGAGTCTGTCAAAAAGCTCAGTGATGAGTGGTATCGGATAAGCATTCTTAGCCATAAGTTTATTCAACCCACGATAGTCAATGCATGGCCTTAGTTCGCCATTTTTCTTTTTTACAAAAAAGAACCCGGCCCAGGCCAGAGAGGTGGATTTCCTTATGATTCCTCTAGCAAGGGCATCGGAAATATATTCTTCCATAGCTTGGTTTTCCTCACAAGACAATGGATAAGTGCGACCCCTAGGAGGCAACACTCCAGCAGGTAGTTCAATACTACAATCATATGGTCTGTGCGGAGGTAAAGTGCCAGCCTCTCCCTTATTGAAAATGTCACCAAACTGTTGGTATTCGCCTGGTAGTGAAGGGAGGGTGCACAATACCTTAACTGGGTGGGTAACGCACTTTTCCATACAATATTGAGACCAAGCGGAAATTTCGGACTTTTGCCAATCAAACTGCGGATTATGCAACTGTAACCAAGGAAATCCCAATATTACGGCATGGTGAGGAGAGTTAATAAGTTGGAACTGCTGCTCTTCTTTATGGAGAGTCCCAATAGTCATAGATAAAGGCACAGTTTCGAAAGTTACCTGAGCAGGTTCCAAAGGTCTGCCATCAATTGCTTCAGTGGCAAGCGGGGTTTCTCTTTCAATGCGTGGAATCCCATGCAATTCAGCAAAGGTATTATCCATAAAATACCCAGCTGCACCAGTATCAATCAGGGCCAGAACCTCCACCGATCGTTCTGCCCAAGACAATACCACCTGTAAGGTGGGTTTTAGTGTGCCCAACATTGGGGACGATTGGACACCACCTAGGGCCTGTCCCCCAAGGTACCCTAGGTGTGTTCGTTTCCCGGAGTACTGGACAAGATCTTAGCAAATGCCCATTCTTACCGCAATATAGACACAACCCATGTTTCCTGCGGTATAATCTTTCCTCCTTGGTTAACCTAGTGAAACCTACTTGCATCGGTTCTCCTGGTTCTCTCAAAGTTTCACTAGGCTTAACTGCCATGGGAGGGATGGGTGGGCAAATTGTACTGTTAGTCGCAACATTTTTGACCGTATGCTACGATCTCTAGCAGATAGTCTTTCACGTATCCTGGAGTCAATTAGTATGACATACTCAATATAGTCATCTAAATCAGTAGGCAATTCTTTTGCTGAAATCTCATCTTTAATCTGATCACTCAGGCCCTGAGCAAAGGCTGCCAACAATGCCTCATTATTCCACCCTACCTCTGCTGCCAAGGTGTGAAATTCAATGGCATAGTCGCCCACTGTACGCCTGCCCTGTTGTATTTCCATAAGGCGTTTTGCAGCAGAGGTAGTTCTACCAGGCGGCTCAAACACTCTCCGAAATGATTGCACAAAATCTCTGAAACTCTTAGTGCAAGGTTTAGCATTCTCCCATAATGGATTCGCCCAAGCCAATGCTCTGCCAGTTAGTAAGGATATCATGAACCCAATCTTGCTACGATCATTAGGAAACACATGTGCCGTCAATTCCATAAATATTTCAAGTTGGTTAATGAACCCTCTGCAAAGATTAGGGTCACCATCATAACGAAGTGGCAAGGGTGCTGAAGCAGTTAACCCTTTAGCTGCGACCCCTGAGGGCATCGTATCATTCTCTGGTGTCTGACATGGCACGGTCACCGGGCTAGACCCGGAGTTATCAGCAAGCATAGTGCGTTCAAGAATAGTTTGGATTGCAACCACCAACTGATCCAAACGTTGCTCATGCATATCGATCCTCCAGTGGATATTCTGTGTATTACCATCACTCTTATTGTCTGAGGTCATGGCCCTTTTGTACTGTCACGGTTTGTTACGACTCTCAGACAGAAGGTTAAGTAAAAACACAACTTTATTGAGAAAATTTAAAATAATCCCATAGGATTTCATACACGTACATACAACACATAAATAGCAAGTAGAATGGTAATATGGAATCAGACTCTACCGGCCCTTGCCAATATACCGGGCAGGGCAGCCTGAGAATGCAATGGAAAGATGGCTTTAATGGCCCTGCCAATATACCGGACAAGGCAGCCAGACAATAATGAGGGTGGTACAGGCTCTACCTGCCCTGCCAATATACCGGGCAAGGCAGCCTAACGGATGACCAGCTAAACAGACTCTACCAGCCCTGCCAATATACCGGGCAAGGCAGTCTGAAGGAACACAATGGGCTAGGTTCTACCGGCCCTGCCAATACCGGGTAAGGCAACCATAAAATTGAAATGCAATAGGCTCTACCGGCCTTACCAACATACCGGGCAGGGCAACCTAAAGAAAGAGGTGTCAACCCAAGTGGCCCTAATACTGTCAGAAGGTAATGACAGTTAAGTTGTAAATAATTGTGAGCCCAATACTGCAAATCAATATGACCCTAAGATAGGGTATAGATGGAATAACAGCAGTCTAGACTGGAAGGCACTCAAAGTGCCAACAATATGCGAAGTAGTGAGCCAGAAGGCTTTGGAGTGAACCAGCGTCCGCACGCTGGGAACCAACAGAGTTTTATATAATACAGCCGCAAGACTTGGGAGCGAACCAGCGTCCGCACGCTGGGAACCAACAGAGTATTGTATAACACAGCCGCAAGGCTTTGGAGTGAACCAGCGTCCGCACGCTGGGAACCAACAGAGTTTTGTAATATACAGCCACAAGGCTTTGGAGTGAACCAGCGTCCGCACGCTGGGAACCAGCAGAATTTTGTATAATACAGCCACAAGGCTTTGGAGCGAACCAGAGTCCGCACGCTGGGAACCAACAGAGTTTTGTATAAAACAGCCGCAAGGCTTTGGAGCGAATCAGCGTCCACACGCTGGAAACCAACAGAGTTTTGTACAACACGGCCGCAAGGCTTTGGAGCAAACCAGCGTCCACACGCTGGGAACCAACAGAGTTTTGTACAACACAGCCACAAGGCTTTGGAGTGAACCAGCGTCCGCACGCTGGGAACCAGCAGAATTTTGTATAATACAGCCACAAGGCTTTGGAGCGAACCAGCGTCCGCACGCTGGGAACCAACAGAGTTTTGTATAATACAGCCACAAGGCTTTGGAGCGAACCAGCGTCCGCACGCTGGGAACCAACAGAGTTTTGTATAATACAGCCGCAAGGCTTTGGAGCGAATCAGCGTCCACACGCTGGGAACCAACAGAGCTTTGTACAACACAGCCGCAAGGCTTTGGAGCAAACCAGCGTCCGCACGCTGGGAACCTACAGACTGCCAAGGCTGGTGTCGTGAGACAGTGAAGCAAATCAGCGCCAGCGCACTGGAACCAACTGACTGGAATGTCGCAAAGCGACCAATGAATAATGTCGCCACCGCTGAGGAAACAGACTCAGGAACAACAGGAACCAGCGTCGACATCCAACCGGATCAGGAACGGTAACAGAGATCAGAGGCAGGAAGCAGCACTAGAGGAGACTCAACCGGAACAGGACTGGAACCAGCACAGCAGACCACAACACTGGAACAGCACGAACTCAGAAACTCAGGAACACAGGTACTCAGGAGCAGCAGAATGGACAATGAAGCTTTCTGTAGCATGGTGGAAACTAAATACTCAGAGACACCACGAAAGGGCAACTAAAGGGTGCCCAGGCTAGGTTTAAATAGGCAATATGAGGCAGGCCAAAGGCAACAGCCAATGGGAGCCCCCTATAGGTGACAGACATAGCAAAGCAGCAATCACGGGCACCGTGATACTAATATGGTGAGCAGAAGTGTAGGAAATGTAGAGTGGTACAGTGTTAGTAAGGACTCTGTAAGTTAATACCAGTATTTTGAATTACTTTCAACATGCTAAGAGGAGCCAGTATAGGGACTGGCAGAGAAGAGTGGTATAAGAGGAATGATGTGTGAGGTAGATTAGTTTGGTGGCAGAGTTCATTATGGGCTGTAGTGGGGTTAGTCAGGTGAGAGGAAGGCTAATTAGTAGTGAATTACAGTAGTTGAGATGGTACATGATGAGTGATTGGATTAGGACTTTGGTAGTCTCTTTGGTGAGTAAAGGTTGAATTCTAGAGATTTTACATTTATGGCAATACCATGATTTGGAGATTGACTGAATGTGGAAAATGAAGGATAAGAAAGACTGGAAGGTGCTTTGGAGGTTGGTGTGATCATGGTATTGTTAACAGTGAGGGAAATATCTGCAGTAAGGTTAGTTGGAGAGGAAAAGGAAAAACTATGGTTTTGATCAAGTTAAGTTTTCTATAATGGGAGGACATCCAGGAAGACAAAGCAGAGAGACCTTTAGATACATGGGATAGGAGGGAAAAGAAGAGGTCTGGGGAGGGACGACAGAATTGGGAGTCATCAGCAGAGATCACAATGAAAGCATGGCAATGTAATAGTTTGCCAATGGAAGAGGTGTAGACTAAAAAGAGCAAGGGACCCAGGACTGAACCTTTTTGTTCCATTTCCTCCACCCTCTCCTTCTTTGCTCCTCACTGCTCCTTCCATTTGTTTACCACTACTTGATTCTTCCCTGCCTCTGTTTTCCCCTCTCACTGGGTACTTTCAGTTCTCTATATTTATTTACTTTGCCACTTCCTCCTATGTCTTTCTACTGTCTATTGCCATCTGTCTCTCTGATCACCTGATCCCATCTTGCCCCATCTTCTTCATCTCTTTCTCTCCTCCACAGTCTCCTTGCCAGTTATAGGCTTGTCTTCTTGCATTTGGTTCTTTCTCCTAATCCCTCTAGTGACCATTCTTTGCATTTCATTCTCTTTATTCTCCTTCTTACTCTCTTTTGCTCTCTGCTGGTAAGTATTGTGTTTGCATTCAATTTTCATTTCTTTAATGTCTTCTTTTGATTAACTTGGACTTACTGACCACTAGCATTTTCAACAATGCTGTCCAGTTGTATCTCAGAATCCTTTACAGTGTGTGTTTCTTCATGTGCCTATTTATGTTTGAAAGTTGGGTGTGCCTGAGATCCTTAGTGTGCATGCACATGTATGTGGGCACACATGTTTGTGTGTGTTTGCACATGGGAGTATATGTGTGTGAGATATGTTCCTTTGTGGGTGTTTATGCATGTGTAGTATACCTGTTGGGAACCCTGTCGGGAATGTGAAAAAACAAGGAAATCAATGGGATTTTGCAATTTTGTACAAAGGGTTTTTTTTCTATTTCTCAGATATTAACCCCTTAAGGATCGACTGATCACGCACGCGCCTGGCACTTAAGGACCACGGGCCAATTTTTTTTTCACGATTGGATTCAGGGCTTCCCGAAAGGCGTGCAGCCACATGGGGAGCCCTGAATTCCATTACTTACATGTACATCCTTGGTTCTTTAAGGACATGCACCCCTTGACGTACATGTACGTCATGGGTCGTTAAGGGTTAAAAAAGGAAAAAAATGGGAAATGTTGCAGACTATAAAGAAGCATATTCAATAAGCTAGGAATTCATGCTTATGAAGAAACCCATAGATGTTTTGCAATTTTGTTGACACCACCACTGATTTTCCAGGCAGAACTGTTCCATTTTCCACTTAGGTTTTTAATAATGGTAAAATTTCCTGTCCACATATTATAAAACCCTGAACTTCTCACCACGCAGAATGTTATAATATAGGCAGAAAAGAAAGATAAAGCAGTCACAAATAGGGAGGATAAAAAATATATAAAAAACTAAAAAAATGTTTGTGTGCTGGAAAGTAGGGTTTGGTGAAAAGTGAGAAAATTTTCCCACATGACTTCGCGAAAAAGGAAGATTTTTCTCTTTTTCTACAATGCAAAATTTTCCTCCTATTCACCTATTCCAGCAAATTTTTTGCTTATTCCAGCACATTATTCTCCTATTCTAACACATTTTTTGCATATTCTAACACATTGTTGACATATTCTGCACATTTTCTCCTACTCTAGCACATTTTTCGCCTATTCAATCCATTTTTTGCAATGCTAACACTTTTTTCCTATTCTAACACATTTTTTCCTATTCCAACACATTTTGTTGCTATGTTAAATATAGTGCACCATTTCCGAGCACAATATTACTTCTTCTGAGGGCTGTAGTGGAGAAATAAGAAGCTGGAAGTCAAAGTTGTGTGTCCTACAGCAACATATACCTTGAAAAATGTGTTAGCACGTAGAGCGCATTTGTCCTTTGCCTACAACATGTACTTCTTGCTTAAGTGACACTGGCACATATTCTTGATCATGTCACTTCATTAACAATCTCAAGTACAACCTACAATGTGGCAGATGTGTAAGGTAGTGGTGGTGGAGAATTGGCATGGTGTGATTGGTGGGACCTTAACAAACTGCATCTACCCCTGGAGGAAGGGGATCATCATCATTTATTGCACATGTTGCAGTAATGATTGCTGCAGTCAGTTTTTGTACTACCACTTTACTTCCAAGTCCCTTGCACTTACTCCACCTTTCCCCCTTCCACTTGTCCATTTGCTAGACATTACTCAACTGCAGTGTGTGTTTTTACTCCCTACAGTACACAACTGATTGAGTGTGATGTCCTGTCTTGGCCCTCAACAAAATTCTCAATGTCATCTGCTGTCTATCAAGTCTGCCTCAGTCACAGAGCTCCCAATCAGCTGTCTAATATATATGTTTAAATATTTATTTATTTATGTTGTCCACCCTATCTTATCACAGTTAGTCCAAAAAATATATACAACTAAAAAACAAAATCAACAACTTCTTTCCCCAGATTTCCCCAGCACAGAGACAATAAAAGTAAAATCAGCAAACAATTTGGACCCTAGCTGCCTGTGTCTTGCTAGTCAGTCACACCAAATTTTGGGGTATTTTGGGTCAACCATCTTCCTCCCTTCTTCTCCCCAATTGTGCCCCCAGACTCCCTTACTACATAGAACAAATGTCCTGCCTAAATGACTCGCTAAACTAAGTTTCAATTCCCCTTTATTTGCCTATCTTCTCTAGCTAAAAAAATGATGCTTTCTCCTCTCAGCCTGACACCCTTTTATATGGCTGTAGGAAACTTTTTTGTGCTGGAGTAAAATTTTTCTACCATTGATTTCAATGCAATGAACTAGGCAAAAAAGTAGGAAAAAGCGGGAAAAACCTGCACTTATCGCAGGAAGTTTTTTGCCAAGTGGAAAGTGTCATTTTTTGCAGAGTTCAGTTTAAGCTGAAAATGTTTCCCCCATCCCTACTGTCTAGCACAATGAGCAGCAAGAGAAGGTGAAGGGACATTGCTGATGTTGCTGAAACAAAGAGGAATTCAGCAGCACCAATGGTAAAGGGAGCCTACATTAACCTCACCAAATGATCCCCAGTCCCCCAACATCTCCACTAGGGATCTGTGGAAACATAACAAAGAAGAGGTTACTGGACAGCAGTTTGAAGAGCACAGGTCATCTGCCTGTGACTACTGATGCTGCCTCTGTCTGTAGATACCTTCTGAGTTGATAAAAAGTATGGCATCAGGGCACTTTCTGTCACATTTTCATCATAAAACAGTCCAACAGAGCAGCAAGAGACTAGTGGTAATAGGGATGGGAGTGAGGGTTGTGGATTAGCTGGTGTAGAAAGAGTATGAGGAAATTTTTGGCAGAAAGCAATAAGGAATGGAAGAAAAAGATGCAACACAGTATGTATAGGCCCAGATTGCACAGCCAATCTTCCTCCAGGGTATTCTCCACATTTTCCCCACCGGCAGAGACATAATTATGAGTCTGGTGACAAACCTTAGCAGATGACCTGGAAGGTGTTATATAATAAAAGCTCTCCTGATTTTAAATAAGATGGTGATAGATTTGGAAAGGCTTACATGAGCTCTTCTAAGTGCATCCACATGATTAAGCTTCTGCTCATGCCTCCTGTCCTGTGCTTTGCATTGCTACTGTGTATGAACAAATTTAGTAATTTCACCTACCACTCTTGTCTTTGGTCTACTTCTTGGGTGTTTAGTATCGAGTGGATCCATTCCAAAATTCTTTTGGTCCATATTCCATCAGAATATTTTGCTATGTGGCCTGCCTATTTCCATTTCAGGAGCTTTATTCTTTCAAATTGTCAAAAAACTTTTGCTTGAGGCAGAGAGGCAAAGTTGTCCTAAAGACAGCAGTAGTGAGTTTTCCAGATGCTTGCCTTCCCAGTTTTATTTGTCGCTCAATTTTCATCATGATGTTTCCTTATGTTGACGTTTCTTATACCAGGTAAACATACCCACTGCTGGTTCTTGTCTACTTCTGGTTCTTGTGATTTTCTTTGGTATGGTAAATTTCTTAAACATGACATGCATTATTTTATATTCATCTTTAGACCAACAATATTTGTTTATGTAAAAAATCAATATTTGGATATTTTCCCTCCATTGATTATAGTATATTTCTATAGTGAAACCTTGCTCTTGTTCATTAATAATTTAGTGTGTTTTAACAGATTGATAAATAGTGTAATAGCTCAGATGCAGAAATACATGAATTTGTATATAAAAGGATTGAGTTCTGTTTGATTAAGTATGGCCTGCATTCATTACCCTTCTCTCTCTGGTTTACTTTTTTATTTTATGAGAGCTAAAAGGCTTTGCTAAATGTTTCCCATGACCCTATTGTTACAATATTGTTACAATACAGTTATGAGACATAAAACATTAGATCATGTAATTTTTATTTGCTGATAAATAGCAATATAGCTTTATTATTTCACTTAATTGGTATTTAAGCAAACAAAATCCCTTTTCTAATTTTATGAGTCTGATATCAAGGATAAATCAACTACAGTATCACGCAATGGTATCAGGGATGTTCAATAACCAGCCTTAAAGGGATAGTAATGTTTGACAAAAACAGCAGCTCCAATGAACCTTCATAGTATTTGGGCTATGTAGAGTGTTATTTCAGTACCCTCAGAGTTGTAGTTCAAGAATAATTGATGATAAGGTCTCCCCCTCCCACCCCTTTTACCTAGTGCAAGCCACCTACCCTCAGATGTGGAATCTGGTCACTTGACCGCACAGCTAGCAGCAAGGGACAATCTTCTTACTGTGAGAACAATGAAAACCCTGACCCCCTTGACAGGTTTTTCCTTATGCTCACTGAAGATTGTCCCTCTCTGTGATCCATCCAGACAGTCTTGCTGCTCTGAGGTGAGTAGTGTTACATCAATTACTCTTGAACTACAACTCTGACAGTATTGAAATAACACCCTCCATGACCCAAATACTATGAAGATTAATTGGAGCTGTTTTTATTGTGAAACATTACTATCCCTAACTGAACTAACTGAAACCAAAAAAGATCTACAACACAAAGGGACATAGGTGTATAAAAGCAAAATAAATACAATTATGGGTCAAACCAATGACACCATGAGGAACAAATAAATATCAGCATTGGTAATAATGAGGCTTTTAACACTCTGAGTGCCAGAGAGTTATCCAACACATTGTGTTGCAATGCATTAGATACTTCTCTGGCACTCAGAGGGTTAATACTTGAATGCTAGTGAGCTCTTCAAAGCATTGCTTTGGGATGTGTTGAATACATTTCTAGATTCTGAGAGTTAAGAGCCTGATTTAAACTTACAGGAAATGTTATTTGTTCTTCCTGATGAATTGGGTTTGGTCATATAATTGCTCCATTTTTGCCTTTATACATCAGCATCATTGTTTCTCAATGCGCTGTGGACCAATTGGAAAAAAGAAGATTGACATTTAGACTATAGGGTTCTTAATTTGCATAAGTGACAGAACATTTTTAACAAATACCAAGCTACAAACTGACTGAACAATCAGAGCTTTCTATTGGTTACCAATGTAATCATATCTAAATATTTTAGATTGGTTATACCTGCCAGTGAGAATAAGCCTACTTTTTCTATTTTATTTTATAACATTAGAAGGCAAAAATGTTACTCTGCAATGTGGAGACAAGTGCTTCTTTTATACTGTATGCACTTTCAGGACAAGTTCTTATTAAAAAAAAAGGTAACAAAGACAATTTAACATTCTGACATATATTAGTCATTCCAGGCGTGATGTTCTTGGTTCATCCACATGCTACTGCTGCTCCCTGCAGTTCACTAACACTGGGATGTTTGCACATCCACAATTAACAAAGGCAAGAATGAACTTGTAAAATACTGAAAAAGAAACCAAGTACTGCTGTTGTCACTATGCCTCTTGTCTCCTCTCCACTCAGGACAGATGAAAACTTGCAGTTTTAATAGTAATGTTTAACTCTCCCTGCCACCAGCTTAGTGTATTCTGTGGGGTGGAATCTACTTAGATGCCGCTTGATGCCCTGGTTATGATTATCCTCCACCATATTGCCATCCTGACATTGACAGAATGGCTATTAGCTGGTTGGGGAGGTAGAGATGAATGAGGTGGATCACCAGAAGATATAGTTACATCTTCCTGTGGCTGGACCCTAGAGCAAGAAGTTGATGGTGAGCCAGGTGTTTTTCTCACCATCTAACTTTCAGGCTCTTGCTCTCTTTATCTATTCATCCTTGATTTACGCCTCACCTCTTGTTATCTTTGGGGAAAGTCGGGAGGTACAGCAACAGCGGTGACAAATTTATTTGATGGGGGTTTGACTTTACATGCTTCACATAGATATCATGGTGTTTGTTAGTGTTGAGCGAGCGTGCTCGGCCGATGCTCGGATCGGCTCGAGCATCGCTCTGCTCGGCACATGGCGGTACTCGTACGAGTACCGCCATGTGCTCGCCCGACATGTTCGGGTGAAGGGGATCTGTGCCGGAAGAGGCACAGATCCGAAGACGCTCCGCTGGACCACCAGGGACTGGAGGTACGGGGGCATTGCGGAGATGAAGGGGGCATTGCGGAGATGAAGGGGGACATTGTGGAAGAGGGGCATAGACTCTATGCCCCTCTTCCACAATGTCCCCCTTCATCTCCGCTATGCCCCTCTTCCACAATGTCCCCCTTCATCTCCGCTATGCCCCTCTTCCACAATGTCCCCCTTCATCTCCTATGCCATAGAGGAGATGAAGGGGGACATTGTGGAAGAGGGGCATAGCGGAGATGAAGGGGGACATTGTGGAAGAGGGGCATAGAGTCTATGCCCCTCTTCCACAATGTCCCCCTTCATCTCCGCTATGCCCCTCTTCCACAATGTCCCCCTTCATCTCCTCTATGGCATAGGAGATGAAGGGGGACATTGTGGAAGAGGGGCATAGCGGAGATGAAGGGGGACATTGACCAGGCACCCTCCGCTCATCAGAGCAGGGGGTGCCTGGTTTAATGCTCGAGTGCTCCCATGCTTTTCAATGGGGCTCGGGTGCTCGGCCGAGCACTCGAGCCTCAGGGGGTGCTCGGTCAGAGCACCCGAGCACCCGAGCATCGGGGTGCTCGCTCATCCCTAGTGTTTGTGTTTCATTTGTGTTATGAGGGGGGTTGTGCCAAGGTGCATTCTGTCCATTCCCCTTTTCACTGACTTGTCACAAATTGTGCACAGTGCTATCACTGATGACTGCAGTATGTTTGTCCCAAGAGAAAAATAGTCTCACAACCAGGATCTCGGGGGGGAGGGGAAAGGTGGGGGAGAAAGGTCACTTTCTTCTTCTCCTCCACATTCTCCTTCACTGGCTGGGCAGAGGATGATGTTGCTGCTGTTGCTGCTGATGTCCCAGAATCAGCACTACAACTAAGACCATGACTATTGCCGCTGTTAAGTGGAACCTGTCCTAGTCCCACATCACTGGACCCCATTCCTGCTGTGTCCACAGTGGCTTGTGGCACACTAGCCTGGTCCTCATCATCCTGCTGCCCTTATAACTCAACAGCAGCTGGAATTACAGCAGCAACAAGCTTCTCAAATTCTGTAATTTCATTGCCGGTAGTGGTGGTGATGCCCATTTCCGTATATGTTTTCCCATTCCTTCTTGGTTTAGGCCAACAAATGTCTGGGGGCACAAGAAGGGTGGAAGGAGGTTGACCCTAAATACCCCACAATTAATTGTGATTGACTGGCAAGACATAGGCAGCTAGGGTCCAATTTGCTTGTTGAGCTTGCTTTTATTGTCTTTGTGCTGGGGAAGTCTGGGAAAGAAGTTGTTGATTTTGATTTTTAGTTATACATTATTTTTACTCACTGTGGTGAGAGAGGGTGGACAACTTAAAAAAAAAATAAAAATAAAAAATATCAATACATAAATAATTAAACAATTAAATATATTAGGTAACAGACAGTTGATTGGGAGCCTGTTGTGAGCTCTGTGACTTAGGTAGACTTGATAGACAGCAAATGACATTGAGAATTTTGGTGAGGGATAAGGAAAGACATCACACTCCATCAGGTGTTTACTGTATAGAGTAAAAACACACACAGTAGTTGAGTAATGTCCAGCAAACACAGAAGGGACAGGGGGAGAGGGAAAGGTGGAGTACTGCAGGGACCTGAGAGTAAAGTGGTAGTACAAAAACTGACTGCAGCCATGGTTGCTGCAGCATGTGCAATAAATTATGATGATCCCTTTCTTCCCAGCGTGGATGCAGTTTGTTAAGGTCCCACCAATCACACCACACCTTTCCCCCAACACCACAACCATACACATTTGCCACATTGTATGATGTACTTTATTTTTTTTAATCATTTTTATTGATCATGAATATGTGCCAGTGTAAGGAATTTAGTGTTGTGGGCAAAGGACAAATGCATTCTGTAGGCTAACAAATGTTCAAGGTATATTTTGCTGTAGGACTTTGACTTTCAGTTACTTACTTCTCCACTACAGCCCTCAGAAGAAGTAATATTGTGCTGGGAAATGTTGCACCATATTAAATACAGGAGAAAATTTGTTGGAATAGGAGAAAAATGTGTTGAATAGGAGAAAAATGTGTAGGAATAGGTGAAAAATTTGCTGGAATAGGCGAAAAGGAGGAACATTTTGCATTGGGGAAAAGGAGAAAACGTTTGTGAAAAAAGAGAAAAATCATCTTTTTTTCACAAAAAGTCATGCAGAAAATTTTTCTCACTGTCTGCCCACCCCTATTTCTCAATAGCATGTCCCATAGGGACAATTCCAGAGAAAGGGAATCACAGGGTCAATTGAATGTTGTGGGCTTCCTTGATAGCTAGTATGCCTACTCTGCATCACTTTCCTTTCCAGCTCAGCATCTTTAGGAGGATTTATTGCAGTCATGCTAGTCCAACCAGCTGCTTCATTATCACTAACATTAACCACATCATTTTCAGTCTCAGAGTCATCACTCACCCCCTCCCTCACTCCCAACACTCTGATTCTCTAGCTGCTGAATATCAATAGTAATAGAAGTAGTAGTAGTATTAGTGTGACTGCTTGGGGATGGCAAGTGTAACTAAGGGTCCCCTGCTGTCACACTTGCCATCATCTCCCCCCACTCCTGAGAATCACAGGACACACTGGCAGGTGCAACACTGGCAGCAGGCTCAGGTAGCTTAACTGTGCTGCTCACACTGCTACCCTCTTTGTTCTCTGTCAGTGACACTATGTCTTCCCTGGGGGTGATGTAGGGCACTGGCCACCATTGGGTATGGGGAATCAGGACATCCAGACCCTTCAGTGCCGGCAGTGGTTACTTCCTCCTCCACCTTAGACTCACTGGATGCATAATGATCCTTCCAGTTCCTTTTTTTGTAATCAAGCTGCTCATAGTGATAGCACATACTTTGAGCCTCTGCTACCTTAATTTCTCTCTCTCTCTCTGCTGGTATTGTATTTCACTTCTTGGAAATGTCATATTTTTATAGTGAAAATGCAAAGAACATGTAAGTAAAGGGGCAAAAAGTTTGTAGCCATTGAAAAAATAGCAAAAAAATCATATGCAATGGGTGAAAACAGCAACAATATTTAGGGCCTTATTTGAAGTGGATATTCCAGTGAAAAAGGGGACAACAGCATGGTTTGCACAGAAACACAATGGAATATTTTGCCCACCCGTGACAACTTCATGTCTCAATTATAAGAGGAACCAACTAGAAACCAACCTTGCTTGACCTACTGCTCTTGGACAATTTTGAAATTATACATAATACACACATAATTAGCATTAGAGCAACAATCATTATAATAGGTATCTTTTGAAATTTGTTATGAGAAACCCATTAATAATGGTTGAACTAAAACATTCAACTTTCAAGCAGTATTAAAGAAAATTCAATGGAATGTAATCTTCCAAGATTAAAATACAATTTATACCATCAGGAAATAAATACAAGCGGAACAGATTAACCCTTTGAATGCCAGAGGGGTACACAATGCATTGCTTTGCAATGCTTTGTGTATACATACAACACTCAAAGGGTTAAAGGGATAGTAATACTTGCAAATTACTAATCCCCATATTGTAGCTTTGTTAAAAAGAAACTTATTGCCCCCAGTGTCATTTCTCAAACCCTTATGGTTTGAGAGATGATAGCGCTCAAATTTCCCACCTCCCCCTTCCCTGACTGAATGCTGAATGCTGACTGCAGGGATATCCGTTATTACTTGCATCAGGTGGCTCTGCAGCATTGCCGAGATCATGTTTATAAAAAAGAAATCTTTCACTAAAATGGTCTTCTACGTGTGCTTGCAAACTAAGCACACGTAGAAGACCATTTTAGTGAAATATTTTTTTTTATAAATGCGATCTCGGCTCAGCTGCAGAGCCGCGTGATGCACATAGGACTGTCGTACGACAGCTTCCCCTACAGTCAGTGTTCAGTGTTCAGTCAGGGGAGGGAGGGGGGAACTTTGAGCGCTATCATCTCTCAAACCATAAAGGTTTGAGAGATGACACTGGGGGCAATAAGTTTCTTTTTAACAAAGCTACAATATGGGGATTACTAATTTGCAAGTATTACTATCCCTTTAAGTTCAGTGTATCATAAATTTAACAAAGAGATTTGCAGGTAAATGAGAAATGAGCAGCTGCCTTTTACATTATTTAAGAAAGACAGGCCGGATGCATCATTTTAAAAATAATAAATAGAATCTGAAATAAGCAATTAGGCTAGGTAAAATTAAAAATGAGAAACATATTATAAAAGAGAACAGAAAAATCCTAAACATTTCTACAAGTATATGTATTGCAAAAATAGTATGGTTGACATTTTCCCCCTTAAAACAGAGAGAGAGAGAAACTAGTTAGTGAGGATAAGGCAATGGCTAACATCATGAACACATTATTTTTTTCTGTATACACAAATGGGGCAACAATGATAGGCTTTGGCAAACATGGGGAATCACAACATTTCTTCTTTAATCTAAATGGATTACTGAGGATGTAGTCCAAAACAGGCTTGAAGAGGTCCTAGTGAATAAAACATTTGGCCGTAATTGTAACATAGTAAACTGGGTAAAAAAAAGACACAAGTCCATCAAGTTCAACATTTGCCTCATAACCCAGAGACACGAGGATTATATAGCTTTCCTGCTGCCAAATAAGTTAGTCTTTATCAGACCTTCCTGTTTTTCCTACTAATATGCAGTATATCCCTGTATGTTTGCTTTTGAAAGAAATGTATCTAATCTTCTCTTAAAAGTATCCATTGTATCTACCATGACCACATCCTTGGGCAAGGAATTACATAATTTAGCATACACCTAACGGTAATTAAGCAGCTTAGGTTAGTAATAGCAAGACCAGTATATTTAATATTTATTGATTAACTCACATCAGGTATAGTCCCCTATGAAAAGAGCACAGCAGATTTAGTACTATTATTCAAAAATGGGGCAAGATCTAAACTGGTAAATTACATACCTATGATTTTTACTCTCATAGAGGGAAAGATATTAAAGGGATAGTAATACTTCGTTTTATCTTTTTTTTTTTGTAGGCATTAAAAAAACATGAAGAATGATATAAGTCTTATCTCTCAAACCTTTATGGTTTATGAGATATTCACAAGCAAAGTTTCCCCCTCCCGCCCCTTTTACCTAGTGTAAGCTTTCTCTTCTCAGATGTGGAATGCAGTCCATAGACCAGACAGATAACAGAAGGGGACACTCTTATTTCCATGAAAACAATGAAATCCCTGCCCCCTTGACAAGTTTTTCAGGTTTTTCTCTTATCTTAATGGAAGATTGTCCCTCTCTGCAGTCTACCTGGGCACCTCCCTTCTGCTGTGGCTGAACAGTGTGACATCAGTAAAAGGGTCAGGAGGGGGACACTTTGTCATTGAATTACTCTGGAACTACAGTTCTGACAGAATTGAAATAACACTCTCCAAAGTCCAAATACTATGATGATTAATTAGAGCTGCTTTTATTATGAAACATTACTATCCCTTTAAAGGATTACTAATAGCATCTAGAGAGACTAGCCAGTATGTGATTGTTTACATTAGAGAAGAACCATCTAAGTTAAAATGATATACCAATAATTTTTTTATCTCACAATATATATTTGAATATAATCAACAGCATTTTTACTTACACTGTGTGGTGGTAATTATTTAATTCAGGGGTTTACATGTTCAATCCTCAAGGACCACCAACAGTCCAGGATTTAAGGATTTTCCTGATTAAGCACAGGTGAGTTAATCAGCAGCTCAAACAGAGAAATCCTTAAATCCTGGACTGTTGGTAGCACTTGAGGACAGAACTTGGACGCCTCTGATTTAATTAATTCATATAAGTCATTAGTCAAACAAAGATTTATAGAGTATTGTACTCCCCACGTGGCTATGTTGAGACCCGCAAAACCCATGCCATACACTAAAGAATGCCAATTGTGTCAATGTTAATAGCACCGGGTATGACATGAATTGTCTATCATGATCGGATGAATAATCAAACTTGCGTTCCACACACTAGCAGCTTGCGTAACAAACAGTTGTTGTGGACATTGATTATTTTACTCAACAAAGTAAGTGCCAGGTGATACAGTGAAAGATGTGCTATAGTATATACCAGAAACCCACCAACGAAATGTTGTTTTAACTAACATTGACAAAATTGGCATTCTTTAGTGTATGGCATGGGTTTAGTGGGTCACTCTCAACATGGTGAGTACAATACTATATAAATCTTTCTATATCTTTCTTTGACATTATACACTTTTGGCTTGATAAAGTTCCCAATGAGAGGACTGAAACATCCCTGCTGTTTATAGTTCACATGCACTGATATTACTTGAATAATACTACATTACAAATTTTGATACCAGATACGCGAGTGCATACTTTTTTGTATGTATACTCAAACCCAGATGTTAAATAGTCTCTAGATGCCAAGAGGGAGCCCAAAAATGCTGATGATGTCATATTAAAGCAGTCATTGAGTTGACTGCAGGAAAACGTCATCCCTGTGTATATACTGTAAGTGAATGTATAGAGTGCAAACTTTAATATAAGTCAGAAGACTTCTTATTACAGTGGTAAAACTGACACAACAACAAGAAAATCATGTTGTAGAATGACTCCAACTAAGACAATAAATGAAAATTCATGTAACTGCATAACTTGCAGTAATGGGCTCCATCACATTGCACAAAGTACATTTACTACTAAATTCTATAGAAAATGTGTTGACATGGAAAAAAATTCACTATACAGATGATTTCGCTTAATTCCATGTACTTAGGAATGAGAATATCAGAATAGCTTCAGCGCAGTGCACAGAATAAATAGCTGCACTGGGTATTAGGGGCAGTTAGGCCTAACTGCCCCCTGAAGAATCCGCGTCATGCGGGGAAACGCGTTGGGGTGTTTTTTTTAGACTTGACCATCTGCCTAAGTGTCCAGTTTGTGTTACCTTATGTACGTGGTAGGGGTGTTATTAGCACTGGAGGTCGGAAATTGATCAGATATTATCTATTTGGGATGATTTCGTCGTGTTAGACGAACCCTAAGGATAGAATTAGGGACCGAACCTCTGATGCTTATAGCCCCCTTGGGATATATTCAGTTCTGCCTAGTACACTATTAACGCTGGTGGTCGGAAATTGGAGAGGGATTAGCTTATCTGGGTTGATTAGGTTGCCTTAAACGGACCCCAAGGGATTAGTGTTGAGGGACCGAACCACCGGCGCTTATAGCATTTGTGTGTGATATTAAGTGGATTGAGGAATATATCCATAAAATAATACGATCTGTAATAATAATAATAAGTGGTGGGTGGATGACCCCCTATGCGTCGAAGGACATAAGAGAAATAATTGGACACTGATTTGCACTTGGTCTATGTTTTCACTGTTTTAGGATATGAGCTCTATGAGAATAGATATGAGCGTTTACTTCTATCCCAAATAGTGTTTTCCCTTTTTAATTGTTTTTATTTACAAGTCCGAAATTGGTTGAGGAGAAATATGAGTTTTAATAGGAGTCAATAAAGGTTAAGTTTTGCGAGTGTCCCTTAACAAGTAATGGTGTTGATTTGTTATTAAACTAATAGGCATTGAACGGGTCTCTACATGGAATAGTGGCTGTTAATAAGTCAGACATGAATAATAGTTACACTCCATGAATTTTTGTATATATTCTTATAGCATTTGTTAAGACCTGCAATGCATATGAGGTTCATATATATCCCGATATTTTAGTGTAGGTACAAGTTTATAAATAGGAAAGATGTGTGGCATTAATTGCTGTGATAGGAGTCATCACTGGAAGTGCCTACTAACTATGTTCATTGAGAAAAGCAGAGTGGTGAGCTCTAGATAAATATTGTAGGGTACAAATAAACAGAGAAACTGGAGAAATAATGAAGTGTCCCCAGATAGACCCACTGAGTGGCACAAAGGCACTTAACCCACCACATGATAATGCACTGGATAAATCTCCAGCACCCAGAGGGTCGACACCAACATAGTGAAGAATAGAGGATTTTGTTAAAGACTAATATTCAAATTAGAAAATGGTCATACTTATCCTCTTGGAGTAGATCTAGATATATAGTGATGGCTTGGGTAAAGTTGTTACTTATCTTTATTGTGAACCATTGTGGGAAGCAAATTGCCAGAGGGCTGCATCAATATTGTGAATTAGAAGTAATCACACTGTCCAAAATTCAAGGGGTTACGAATGAGTTCACAAACATGTCCCAAAAGTGGAGATAGACACCATAATCAGCAAGCCAGTTCTAATAACTTGAGCATATGTTGAGAATTAACCGTGAGGAGCAGGACTGAATAATGGGGAGCTTAACCAAGTCCTATTTTTAGGCAGATGTTTGGGTTGGCAGCATCCTGTTTCCAGGGATCTATGCCCAACATGCCCTGGAGAGCAAATTAAACCCTAAAGATTCAAGCTAGTAATGAGACAAATGATTCAGCTACTCCCAAGGGCTAAGGTATTAAATTTGTGGCTCCACCTTTCTTCTTTCTGCAATAATTTCCTGCTCCTATCACCTCCACAGGGCAGTATGGGCTGATGGTCAATCAGCATATATTTTTGGTTTGCCATTGTGTGGTTGGCTTCGATTAAATGTTTTGCCACTAGTTTTTATGTGAAGTCCATCTCTGTTTTGTAAACTGATGGTTGGCCATACGTTCTCTTAAGCTACTGATGGTTTGACCCAGGCCTTATAATTTTAAGTCCTTTGCTACTAGCCAGACCTGAAAAGTTACTCGCCACTGCAAGCTAAAACATACCCACCAGGGCTGAATTTCTACTCGCCAGGGCTAAATTTTCACTTGCCATTGGCTAGTGGAGAGTGGAAATTTTGAGCTCTGGTTTGACCTATATACAGAAGGCTGCAGGGACAATATATGGAATATATAACAAATGTGCTAGCGCAGGTACATTTGTATCTGATGTTAGTATTTTTACCAGTGTTTGGGTGCTGAAAACTAGAAGCAGTGATTAAATGGTTACAGGTAGTACATCCAGGACATTTGAACAACCTGTTTTGTCTGTTGGTAATCACATAGTGTAGTAGTGCTGATAGCAATGTCTGGGAGCAGTGTTGACCAATAGATCCCTTAGGTTTTTTCCTCAGCTGTAATTGAACAAAGGTGTGTTCCTAAAGTTATTGGGTATTATTCTGTCAGATGATACCTTCCCTTATAGTATATACACAGGGGTGATATTTTTTCCTGCAGTCAGCACAGGGACTGCTGGAATATGACATCATCATTGCTTTTTGAGTGCCCCCCTAGGGGCTAGAGACTATCTAACACTTGACTTTGAACATCTCTAATTATCTTGAGAAAGGTCCCTGTGAGGACTGAAACATTGAGAAAGGTCCCTGTGAGGACCAAAACCTTGACCTAATAAAGTTTACTTATTTGCCCTTTGAAAGTCCCATGGTTGCTGCCCTCTTTATCTCTATTATACACCAATCACGACTTTACATATATATATATATATATATATATATATATATATAGTGTTTAGGCATTTATATTTTTTTACACTATTGTATATACTGTATATATATATATGTATCTATTTTATGAATTTCAAAAGCTTTATTGGACTCCCCTGCATGTGATCATACATTTGAATGGCTAATTTCTATAAACTTCTGTAGTACTGAAATACTGGTCAATGTTTATTAAGTAATTGGTATATTTTTATATGATTCTATTATTGATATTATATATATCCTTTTGGACTTTGGTATTAGGATAATTATTATTTATTGACATTCATCCAATAGTTATGTTTTATTATTATTATTATTATTATTATTATTATTATTATGTCAAATGGCTTGATCATGGCTGAGCAGGTGAGGTCTGATACACTTGTTTGTTTATACACAATTTGTTTTGACAGCTTTCTATTGTGATAAGGGGCAGAGTTTTTTGTTGCCTGTTCTATCATTTGTCTGAGAGAGGATATTTAAAAGGTATATCAAACATTGCTTCTTGCTTTGTTTAGTCATTTAGGCAATTGATTTTTGTAAAAATCAGCATAGAGCTGCGAAAGGTGGAGAATTGCCATTTAATCACGTTTAATTGTTATTGTCTATTTTATTGTTTTAATAAATTGTATTACATAACTACACTGCTGTTGAGAGAAGCAATTTGTCCATGGAGTTTCTTTAAGCAGAGAAATGGTATTTTCTCTACAGGGTGATTATGTTAACAAGAGTCATAAGCCCCCTGTTAACCAACAAAGCATGATCATTGTATCTTTCTTTCATTTTCTTAAAGGGATAGTAACACTTCGTTTTAACTTTATTTTATTTTGTAGGCATTAAAAAAACATGAAGAATGATATAAGTCTTATCTCTCAAGCCTTTATGGTTTATGAGATATTCACAAGCAAAGTTCCCCTCCCCGCCCCTTTTACCTAGTGTAAGCCATCTCTTCTCAGATGTGAATCTGGTTGTATGACAGTACAGATAACAGAAGGGGACAGTTTTCTTTGTATGAAAACAATGAAAGCCCTTCCCCCCTTGACAAGTTTTTCAGCTTTTTCCCTTATCTTGAAGATTGTCCCTCTCTGCAGTCTACCTGGGCATCTCCCTTCTGATCTGGTTGAACAGGGGGGGATACTTTGTTTGTGAATATCTCTTAAACCATAAAGGTTTCAGAGATAAGACTTATATCATTCTTCATGTTTTTTTAATGCCTACAAAATAAAATAAAGTTAAAATGAAGTATTACTATCCCTTTAAGTGATAAGGCACTAGGCACCCTCTTTTTTATTTTCTTATATACATGTTCTCCTTTGATGTAATGCAAGGAGCTGCCCTTTGACTTCATTGATGTTGTAGACCAGGGGCTCTGAAGTTATTGCTGTTTTAGGGTAGTCTAAAGAACCTATTTGTGCTATATTTGGCCAGACACTGGCTTGTGTGTAATATTCCTCTTGTTGATGTTGGTGACAATGTTCCTTTGATTATATTATGCTAGGAGTGCCTCATTTTTTTTCTCTTCCACTGTATAATTTACCATATGATGCCAATACAAGGTGCTCTCTGGGGAACTATTTACTCAAACAGCTGAGAAAGGAAAAAAAAGCAAAACAAACAAGAGATCATGCACAGGACTTTTTATAGTAATGACAGTAAAGCAGCAGAATTATTTACCTCAGGAAGCTGTGCTGATGCATAAATCATGTGTAGGGAAGAGCTAAGAGGCTAATTTAACCCCTTAAGGACCTGACATTATGGGACATTTCCGTCCCATAACGTCCGCATAGGGGCACTTTGACGAGCCGGTACACGTGACCTGTCACGTGTATCGGCGCGTCACTATGGGGCTTGAAACAGATCGCTCCGATCTTGGAGCGGTCTATTTCATGCCCCATTTTTACTTACAGCGCTCCCGGTAGAGCGCTGTAAGTAAAAAGTACGTGACATACCAGGACCGTCAAGGGTCTTTCAAGCAAGTTTACCCTTGACGGTCCTGGTACGTCAAGGGTCCCTAAGGGGTTAATAAGAAAAAGTGGGGTGAGACTCACTAATGTGTGATAAAGCAGTGTTAAAGTGTATATGACTTCTCCAGTGATACCACTTCTCCAGTTCCTCATTTATTCTATGGAGCACATGCACTAAGATTTCTCATACGTAACAAAATGTATTATATGTGAAAGTTCCACTTTAAGGCAATTTTAGTTTGCTTTACATATTAAAATTGGTGTGTATTTTACACTAGACATTGTTCTGTAAAATAAGTTTGAGAAGTTGACCTTAACACTTTGATTCCCACAGAAGAATCCAATGCATTATGTTGCAATGCATTGGATACCCCTCTGTCACTCAACGGGTAAATTTTTGGTGGCACAACATGGCACATTATGCTAATTAGCTGCACAATAGTATATTTCTGTTTGAAGCCAAACATATTGGTCTATGTGCTATTAGGAAACAGTGTGCAGCACTATTATACAGCATATAAACAGATCTGCATAAATTCTAGTTTATTTCAAATGAAGAACAGTTAGTATAACATTTGGGCAGGATTTAATTGTCCTTTAAAAAACTAAACAATCACTAAGGTGACAAATCGACTTTTTGTGAAAAAGGATCATTGAATATAGCAATATGGCATGGAACATATTCTGATTTTAAATGTAACCCAGAAAGAAAAGGTGATTAAATAAATTCAATTGATTTAAAATATTGTTTTGAACCTGATATAAAAGAACAAAATGAGGTTTTAGGTTATTATGATAATGGTGGAAGGCAAAGTTTTTCTTTTCTTTATCAAAAAGTGATTGCTTTTTTAGCTGGCCTATAAAATACCACCTTTACTGACTTTCAAAATAGAGTTTCCATGAAATGGGAATTTATTTATGTATATGAGAGGCATTTGCATGCAAATGAATACTGTACCCAGTCCTGGTGACACTTTCCTATATCAACCGCTGCAAGTTATTACTGCCAGGGTTAAATAGGTCAGAAATCACATTAGAAAAATGTTCCAGGCTATTTTTAGGCACTTTACACAGTTGAGCTGTTGAGTTCCACAGAACTAAATGCCTGATGTTCTCCAGGTGTATTTGCTTAGTGTAGTGTTGAACAATTTATATTGTTTTAGTACTATAGGCTAGTGAAACATACTGATTTTAGTATGTTGAAAGTGACTTAGGTTAAGAAGATGTACAGTATTTGTTAACATGTTCAGTTAAAATAGTTTTTGTTTGATGCCTCCTGATAACATATTCCAGTTTTCAGATATACTATATATTTTTGTTAATGATTCTAAAACAAGGTAGAAACCACATTTATTCTATACATGTATTTAGGGACATATGACACTATGACAGATGGATGGATGGATGGATGGATGGGTAGATTAGATAGATAGATAGATAGATAGATAGATAGATAGATAGATAGATAGATAGATAGATAGATAGAGGACTGGAACACTCTCAGGATTTTCAAACAAGCAAATTTATTTAATCCATTAATTAAATAACTTTACTCCTTTTTAAAATCCCGAGAGTGCTCCCATCCTTTTTTTCTATATATTATTTGCCAAGGATGCACCCGGGTGTGAGTTGAACTACTCAATGTAAGAGCAGATATCCTTGATGCTTATACGCTATGCATAAAAGTGGCAGCTTCCTGCAGTCAAACATTATTGACCACTATCAACATGCAAGGGTCTTCATGCCCTAGTTCCCCAGACCCAATAATTGCCAGTCCCCCCTAGATCACCCCTAGGGAACTTTGTGTCACTGGAAGAAGTAGAAGGTAGTCATAGTGTGACCAGGACAGGTCAGCTACCTGTACCTGCTTCCAGTGCTGCACCCTCTGTCAGTGTGTTTTCCGATTTTAATGGGGGGGGGAGATTATGCCAAATGTGACAGCAGGGGACCCAAAGTCACACTTGCCATCTCCAAGAAGTCCCACCACTAGTACTACTACTAAGAAGGTCCAGCAGCTTGTACAGAGTGTTAGGAGTGAGGGAGGCTGTGATCATGCTAGTAGTGAAGAGGAATATTCAGGGACTGAAATTTATATGGTTGGTGCTAGTAGTAGTTACAGTGATGGTGAAGCAGCTGGTGGGACTAGCATTAGGGGAGCGTTAGGGGAACTAATGCAGAGCTGCCACTATTTCCCACTACCCCTCTCTGCTTGGATGATTGGGGATTTATAGGTAACCTATGCAGCTAGATATTAAGCCCTAAATTTGCAGTTTATCTGAGTTGAAGGAATGGAGTTTGGAGGAGATTAATGTGGGTAACTGTCCTGGGGTTAAAACCAGGGGTGCTGAACAAACTTGGAGGAGCTCCTTAATTGCCTCTGATACGTGTGCTTAAGATTCTAAAAGCACTGGGGGATGATGTTGGCATAAGAAGAAACATATACATACTACGCTTAGAAGGTTTTTTTCTGCTCTGCTTCTCTTTTATAGTGTGCCACAAACCACCATCGACATAGTGTGAATTGGGTCCAGTGATGCGGGACTAGGAAAGTTTCCACTTTCCAGCAGCAACTCTCCAGGTACTAGCTGTAGTGCTGATTCTGAGGCAGGAACAGCAGCAAGAGCAGCAACACCATCCCCTGCCCCAGCCTCTGAAGGGGAATGTGGTGGAGAAAAAGAAAAAAAAAATCTTCTCTACCTTTCCCCTCCCCTCTGAGGTCCTGGGTATGGGACTATTTTTCTCTTGGGGCAGGCACAATGCAGCCATTAGAGATGGCACTGTGCACAATTTGTGACATCAGTGAAAAGGGGAAAGGAGGAAACACACCTTGGCACAACTGCCCTGGTAACATACATGAAACACAGACACCATGACATTTATGTCAAATGTTAAAGCCAAACACCCACCAAAGAAATAGGGCACTGCTATTGCTGTACACCCTGACTGTCCCCAAAGGCAACAAGAAGTGAGGCATAAACCAAAGAGAAGGAAGCATAGAGACACCTAGCCAGAGACTGAAAGTTCGATGGTGAGTGAAACACCTGGCTCGCCATCACCTTCTTGCTCTAGGTTATCTAAATCTTCTGGTTATCAACCTCATTCAGCTTTACCTCCCTCACCTATTGATAACCATTCAGTAGATGTCAGGATGCAGCAGTTCATGTCCACCCATTGCATGCTGTGTGGTGCATTGACCGCACAAGGCAATGTGGTGGAGGATAATCGCAAACAGGGCATAAAGAGGCATCTGAGGATATTCCATCCCGCAGCATATTCTAAACTGGTGGCAGGGAGTGTTCATCATAATTATTAAACTGTTTGAAAGTTGTCATGTGTCCTTTAATGGGGAATAGACAAAGGGGCATAGTGACAGCAACAGTACTTGGTTTCTGGTGGGATGATTTCACACTGGGGACACAGAGTGTCATGGTGTTTGGTTACAGTTATGCCAGGTGTTTGATGTGAGTTCAGATGTGCCCATTGTTCCTATTCCTTCCTTTATTTATTACACACAATGTGCATTTCATAGCTGATGAGACACACAGTTACTACTCTCAATGGAAAAATGTATATTTTAACAACACACACATGATTTTGGAGAACGGGCAGGTGCAGAAGCATTATTGGCCAACTTCTTTTTTTCTCCTCATATACATACCTGGGAACTCTCCGGTTTTGCCCCGGAGACTCTGGATTTCAGACTGAATTACCGGGTCACCGGGGCAATGTGTGGATCACTGGGTGGGCACCACTTGTGCTCTGCCCCGCCTGGTTCCTTCATTTCCCACCCTCTTAGATACATTTTGCAGGGTTGTTTTTTTTGTCCCGCCCCCCCTCCGTGACTAAGCTCCGCCCCTTTTATGGCTCGAATTGCGTCATTTTCTTCACAGGTCGGCACTGTCTCAAAAGTTCCCAGGTATGCTCATATACCGGAAGTGGTGGGGGCTAGTTATTGTGCTGCTACTGCCTCAGGTGCATCACTGGAGATAATAGTGGCAAGTGGTACCTTTATTATTCATCACCCATGTTACTGCTGTTGTTGATCCCATTCTCTTTAAGCCGTCAAATTATTCTGCTGTTTAAACAACTCAGCAGCAGCAGCAAAAACAGCAATCACAAATTCATTCAAGACATTTGACGATGTCCACTGGCAACAACATGACCTACTGGCACTAGGCCTTTTTTTCCTCCGGGCTTGTTCTTAAAGAAAAAAATGGTGGGAGTGGTTGTTTCTAACAAACCTAAGTCCCAAATCAATGTTTCTCAGGGCTTGGGCCTAACATTCTGATGTTGCACAAGAAAATAGCATATCTTTTGTCGGCTTCACCGATTCACTCCACATTATGGCACATTATCACCTTCCATCCCCATTCTCTTCCTTCCTTGCCCAGGTCTATGTAGTTATCCTTTCCTCTAATAGTGCTTGGAATATGTTCTAAGGGCAAAAGTTTAGTATGTACTATCTCTATATTGTATATTTCTATATAATGTTTGCTTAGGAAGTATTTGTTATCCCCTGCAAGAATGGCCCTTCTATGTTCTAGAAAGAAATATTTTAACTTCCTTTTAGTCCCCTCTATATACATTTTATCACATGGACACTTAATACTATATATAACACTAGCAATGTGGGACGCCGTTGCCCGTCATGTTATGACCATTGGACTATGTATCTGAAATGTAGACACACTGATAAACACAGAAACTTACACACAGACAGACACATACACACAGTGAGATGCAGAAACATGCAAAAGACATGATTATATACACCAGCGATGCACACATGTAGACATACATGTAACAGATGTGCACACACATGAAGCAGACATGTTCAGACACACATGAGCTCAACAGACATGCACGCGCACACACATGCAACATACATGCACACAAATGCAACAGACATACACACACACACAGAGGGGGCACTGACACAGTGATAGCCACCCCCGTGTTGATATTATGGCTCTTGCTGGTTCCCTGGATCTGTAGGTTCAGTGCAATGTCCAGATCCAGTGTGGGATGAAGAAGCCATTGTTGATTCTGATGGGGGCAGGCCTGAGCCTAGGGGCTGGCAGGGGTATCAGCTGTAGAGAGGCAGTGCTGAGCGTCTGTGAGCTGAGGATAGACCAGGGATTCTGGGCATCCATTGTCCATCTAAAAAAAACTAATAAAAAGGCTCCAATAAAGCCCAACATGGTCACACTGGAAAAAGTCAAGAGTATATAATGTTTTAAAGGGATAGTATTACTTCTATTAAGTTTATCTCTGAGTCTTGTTTATTTTTTTTTTAACATTACCATATATTTAATTACTTACAGTGTTGTAATTCAAACGCTACTGAAGCAGAAAGGATCCCCCTCCTGCCCCTTCTGGCCACAGAGGGACAATCTTCATTCAGTAAATATAAGCAAAACCCTGCCCCCCTTGAGGAAGGAGGGTAGGATTTTACTTTTGCTTACTGAAGATTGTCCATTGCCACGCTCCATCCAGACCAGACTGAGAGGCTGAGTGCTGCAGGAAAAGGGGCAGGAGGGGGAACTTTTCGGCTTGAATATTGTTTGAACTACAACAATGTAAGTAATTAATATAGCACTTCATGTTGAAAAATATAAATATGATATAATATATATATATATATATATATATATATATATATATATATATATATATATATAATATAATATAATATAAATATACATTTTAGTAGAAGTATTATTATCCCTTTAACTCTATGAGTGGTAGAGGGTTTCTCAATGCATTACAAAAGCAATGTTTTGCATACCCCTCTGGCATCCAAGGGTTAACCGTCTGAGTAGCATAGGAATCCGACAGCCCAACAAACCAGATTGGTTTGCAACACATTGCAAAGAATGCATTGCATACCCCCTCTGGCACTGAAAGGGTTAACAGGAGAAGAGAAGTGAAGGCATTGTTTGTGGAGCAGGAGGACATTTGGGCATAGAAGAGGCTAAGGTGAGGGCTACACACAGCCCTCACCTTAGCCTCTTCTATGCCCAAATGTCCTCCTGCTCCACAAACAATGCCTTCACTTCTCTTCTCCTGTGTCTGTGTCTGTTCTGCATCTGCCCAGTATGTTTCTTGTATTCCAAGCATCGTTTTCACGTTCTAAGCATGCTCATTCAGTTACATGCCTCCTTTTCAAATCCTGAGCACAACCACACTGTTTTAAACAGCCTAGTAAGTCTTTCTAAGTTCCCAGGATACCACAACAGAAAATATCCAGGGACTACATGTATGTATGTATGTGTGTGTCTGTATGTGTTTCACAGTGTGTGTATGTGTTTGTCAGCCACATTTTTTTTTTTGTTGAGGGGGAAGTTCAGGGTGGGTTAACTCGTCGCAGAGCCCTGGTCACTCCTGTCAAAATCATGCCCCCCCCTGTATCTCCAGGACTGGCAGAAGGGAGGAGACATGAATATCCCCTCCTTACTGCCATCCCTGGGTGTGTTAGGCTTTGGACAAGTTTTTCGGTTACATGAGGCCTTCTCTTTTACATATATAGATAAGATGTATTGCATGTAATGTGATGCTTTATTTTATAGATATTTTCTTTATTGTCTATAAAAGTTGAAACCTTATGTATAATGAATTTAAGGTTTTTGTAGTATGAAAAGATGTATTACAGGTGTATACGCTTTGTAGTTCAACTGTAATTGAATGATAAAGTGTCCCCCCTCCCACCCCTTTTACCTTTTGTAAGATGCCTCCCCTCAGATTTAATACAGATCATTGGACTGGACAGCTTGCAGCATGGGACAATATTCTCTCTGTGAGCATAAGGAAACCCTGACCCCTTTACGAAGGCAGGATTTTACTTATGCCCAGCGAAGATTGTTCCTCACTGCTCTCCATCTGCGCTCCATCTTGGAGAGTAGAGTGACATACTCAATAACAGTGCAGACTGATATTCAGCTATTCATACTACAAAAATGTTAAAGAATGATCTGAGCTTTTGTTATTAAGAAACATTACTATTGCTTTAATTTTATGATATGATATATTGTATTTTGTAAGAAATTTGGGATTTGTTCTGTCCCATTGATATCTCTTATGAATATGATTGATTTTGTTACATGCAGTATAATTGCTGTTTTGTATAGCTACATATTTCTCCTAGTCCTCTCATCGGAATACAGTGTACATTTTCTATCAATGGCCCCCACCTTCTGGTAATTATTTCTTTCAGCTCCTTTGGATATCCATTATTGACAAATTTCTTTTTTTAAGTCATTTGAATGTTTGTTATATATTCTGATTCTCTGGAACACTTTGGGGGAGATTCACTAAGCGATGATAAAGAGGTGATAAAGTGGAGGTGACTTCTACAGTTTATCACTTCTCCAGTTCATATGTTATTCAATAGAGCCTATGCACTAAGATTTCTTAAACATTGTAGAGCTTATTGAATAGACTCCATAGAATACCATAGGAATTGGAGAAGTGATAAACTGGAGTAGTTATCTCCTCATTATCACATCTTTATCACCGTTTAGTGAATATCCCCCCATATTTTTAGTCAATAGATTTGACCTCTGAAAATATTATTTTTCCAACTGGCCAGGTGACAGCTGTCATAGTATAAGTATAACTATTCACAATGGTAGAATGTATATGTGTTTCTGTAACTATCCTTGAATCTTTTTTAATGCCATACTATTATTACTGTTATTATTAAACCTATTGATAAATGTTTATAATTATATTTTATTTCCCTGCCAAATAATTATCAGGTCATCTATGTATCTCCCATAGTAGACAAGGTTCGCCCCCAGCCCAGCCCCCAAACATGGTTGGACTCCCAAAACCCATGTAGAGATTTGTGTAGCTGTGGGCATACCTCATGGCTACTCTACATATCTGTAAAAGAGCTCAAAAAAATAGTTAGCATCTAAAATATATCTAATACTATCTAAAATTAATATGTTCTTTTTACACAGAATAGTATTATCCTGTGATAGAAAACGTGATGCTACCTTAATTCCTCCTTCATAGTCTATACTGGTATACAATGGCACCACATCAACTGTAGCCCAAAGGTAATTCTCTTTTCTAATATTTGTAATGCATGTTTTGTGTCTTTAATATAAGATCTTACCATGATGACATGTCTTTGTAGAAAATAATCTAAATAATAGGATAGATTAGATGTAATGCTTTCCATGCCTGCTGTTATAGGTATGTCCTGGGGTGTTCTAGGGATTTGTATATTTTAGGCACCTGGTAAATATTAGGAAACTTTGGATACTTAATTTCTAAAAACTGTTTTTCTTTTATGCTAATTATCCATGAAGGCTTTCTGTAAAAGATGCAATATTTTGCTCTGATATTGCATAGTTGGATCACAGGGTAATTTGAAATATGTATTAACTACTAACAGTTTGTTGTCTCTTGAATATAATCTGTTTTATTTAGGATGACTAAAGCCCCTCCTTTGTCCACCTCCCTAATGTGTATGTCATCATTAATTTTCAAATTGTTTTAGGATATATGTTGCTGTTTATTAATATTCTGTTTGTATTTAAAGACATAATAATGTTTCATTTTTATAGTAAAACTAGCAGTTTTGGACGGTGTTGCCCGTCACGGTATCTGAATGTGTATATGTGTAAGTGTATGTGTGTGTATGTGTGACAGTATGTGTGTATGTTATTGGATGTATATGTGTTGATATGTGTGTATATATGAGTGTGTGTTTGTAAATGTATATATGTTATATCCAGGCTGGGGGCAGGAACATTGTACTGGTGGAACATGGGGTAAGGGAAGGGACAGGCCATTTAAATCCTGGGCAGGAAGATGGTGCTTGAACAACACACAGTATGGGGGTGGGGATGATCATGGTGTAATGTTTCTTTATCAATTCTGATGTAACAATCAAAGTTCCCACATTATCATACAATGAGATAGGCGATAAATATATGAATATGATGTATATATCCCTAAATAATTAAGTTTTATGCACATTACATTATAGTAAGGCTCTCTTCACTCTTCCTTTCATAGTGAATGTCAACACAGCTTCAATGGAACATCAGCTGAATCCTAGGTGTGAGTCCAGAGTGTGATCACACCTCAAACTCAACTGGTGTTCCATTGAAGCTGTATTGATATTCACTGTGAAAGGAAGAGTGGAGAGAACCTTACTATAACGTAATGTGCATAAACCTTACTTATTTGGGGATATATAGCTCATATTGACAAAATATTGGGTTGCTTTCCAGAGTACCTGAGGCATCCTACATCCTCCGGCTCATTCTCATGTCATGCAGTGTAATAAAAAGTGCGGTAGACAATTGAAACATAGCACGACTCCCAGCATCCTTAGCGTTCCAGGGTTGATTATGAATTGGATGTGGGACAGCAGGGCATCGTAATTCACATCCCCGCAATAACACTATGTGTATTCACACAGGGCTCTGTGCACCCATGCTGACCCTCTCATCCATTCTGCTTTCTCTAGTTCCAGTCCAGAGGCAGACAAAAAAGTGGCAAGGCCGCTAACAAAAGCAGCTGCAGGGCAGCTAGGGAGAGCACAGCGACTGACTGCTACCTGGACAGGGTCCCACAGGCAAGGAAGTTGTGTGTGTAGAGTGTGTATGTGTGTGTTTTGATGCTGTGAGAGTGAGTCATGTGTGTATTAGGGTGGTGTAGGAGTGAGTGGCAGACATTTTTTTTACTACTTGAGGATAGCGGTGGGCGGACTGGATAGTGGGTGCCAACCAACTTGTGTGTATGTGGGTCTTGTGTGCGTTTGTGTGTGTGTGGGTCATGTGAGTGTGTGTGTGTGTGTTTGTGTGGGGCTTGTGTGGGGGCTTGTGTGTGTTGACAGTGCTTGTGTGTGTGTGTCTGTGGTGTAGGAGTGAATGGCAGCCATTTTGTTTTTTTTCTTAGTTGAATAGTGGTGGACGGGCTGAATAGTGGAGGCGGGCCAACTCCCTGCAGTGATTTTCACAGGAGTAGCCCCCATTGAATCACCCAATGGGAGCAGTAACTAATCCTTACTACCACCCCTTGGTGTGTTGGCCAGGCACACAGAAGTCTTCTTTTATATATATAGAGTCTCCTATATATATTTCTATACCGATCAGTAGTTTTTTAAGAGTATTTGTTGTTTTAGTATTATTGTATAATAAAGTCTCCCCCTCCCTCCAACTTCAATTACACAATGCCTCCTCCCCTCATATCTGGAATCCGATCATACTGAGGAACAATCTTCTTTCCTTCAGGAAGGAAAAAATATAACCCTCCCTATTTGATGAAGGAGGGCAGGTTTCTCCTTATGGTGAAAGAAGATTGTCCCTCATCACTATCTGTCAGGATGGCTTGCTGAGGTTGCTTCATATAAGTAAAAGGGGTGGGAGGAGAAAACTTTATTATGCAATAAAAAATAAAACAGCAAACTTATGCATTCTTAAAAAGCTACAGATCTGTATAGAAATATATATATAGAAGACTCGATCATACTGTAAAAAAAGGTATCATTACTATCCCTTTAACTGTTTTTTGTGTTTTTTGTCTAAACACTTTTTGAAATCTGCTAGAACTAAATTATAAAATAACTCCACATAGGGGCCTCTGTCCTGATAGGGATAAAATATAGATCTGGGAATAAAGGGAGAAGGGATCATACCTACAGAAGTATAGACATCAATGCTATCTTCATCATAATCATCCACAGACAAGGGGGTATTCACTAAGCGGTGATAAAGAGCTTCTCCAGTTTATCACTTCTCCAGTTCCTATGTCATTCTATGGAGTCTATGCACTAAGAGTTCTTCAGCTTTGGAGATTTAAGTGTGTTAGCTCTGTAGAATAACATTGGAACTGGAAAAGTGATATCTCTGGAGAAGTCATCCCCTTTTATCACCTCTTTATCACCGCTTAGTGAATCTCCCACAAGGAGTTATAAAAACTTACATGGAGAGAATCTGCTTCATTTAAAAGAGAGACTAAATTATACAAATTAACCTGTTCTTGTGCCTCCCTTTTTTGCTTTGTTAACAAAAAGTCTTTTTAAATTAAGCGCTTGAGTAAATCTAAGTTTAAAATTAATTTGAACCTGTTGAAGGGATACAGTTAAGCCTTTGATAATTACTTTAAATCCATGTTGTATTTATTTGTACTTAAGAATTCATCATCCATGATATGTCTACCCTTATAATTTGTAGCCCTTTTACCCCTTACACAAAGTTTATGTTTTAGTCTGAGGATTGGCTTCTTATTCTTTTCATTGGGTTCAACTCTCATCTGGGAGCCTGCTCAAAAATTCAGTGTTACTACTGGTAATTTTATTGGATTCAACTGCGTGAGCATAACTGGTTGAGGGTAGCACACCCAATTCCTGATCCAATAGGATCAGGGCTTGGGTATTGTCAGCTAGACCAACTGAAGTGGGTGGCAAAGTGGATTCCAAAACACTAAAGTTATTATGTATAAACATTTTGTTATTGGATTATGTGTCTTACAATCTTCAGATGTTTTGTGTGGTAATAACGGTAGTATTTTTTTAACTGTGTGCGGGAATGCTGAAGTTTGGTGTGTGATTTGTGAGAAGTGGAAGAAAAGTGAGATTTATATTGACTTTGTGGTATACTGTGTATGTATTCTTGTTTTGATAATTTCTCTTTATTATTCACATAGTCTTTCTGATCGCTAGCATATTTCTTTTGCTTTCTTTCAAATATCTGTTGTTCATATAGAGCTATCCTCTTATTAGTGGTATAATCAAAACATTATTTGAATACAGTGGTGTTTGCAAATGGTTGTAATAAGTATATAGTAGATTCTATTTTCTGAGTAATATCTTCTAATTTCTTCTCCCTGTACTGGACAATTTTACGAATTAGGGAAATTAAACATTGGTCCAAGACGTCATACTACATTTCTTGAAATTGGAATCAATAATGCTACATGTTTTATGAATACATAAACCCTAGGGATAATATTATTTTCAATGTAGTATGACTTATAACCAATTATTCATCTTCTCCTTGAGCAAATTCTCCATTGTAAGGAATGTTTTACGTATTGTAAAAGACTCATCTTTGGTATTTTGTACTTCATTGCTTTTGGATGGCATTTGTTGTTTAAATAGATCCCTTCAATGGATCCTGTCTGTATAGAATTTGAAGGCCGTTATTGTTACTGCCAGGTATAGAGGGTCACAATAATAAAATTATTGAAATAAAAAAATAAATATATATAAATATAGTTATATGAATGGATGTATTAGTAAGTGGTTGCCTCTACACCAACACATTAAAAAATAAAATAAACACAATAAGTGTAGAACTTGGCGCTTAGCTTATAAAAATACATGTGATTATAATAAATACTTGATAGTCCTGAATACCAGTATAGAACTGACCCCAATAATGAGCTGGCTTCTATCCTGAATGATGGTGCCAAACATCAAATATAGTAAACAGCTCTAAATGACCAATAGGAGAGCACTAAAAGGTACAGACTAATAAGTGTCCAGGTAAAGCAATATCTATTGGACACATTAGTTTGTAGCATGTAGCGCTCTCCTATTGCTCATTTAGAAGTATTGGATTACCTCACCCATCTTATCTTAGGTGAAACTTGGATCTGTGCTAGGTGTAAGCACTTCTCCAATTTATTATTCCCAGGCCATGTCTCAGTTAACTTGTTGTAAGAAACACCTCTGTTGAATAGCGGATGTGAGGATGTCCTACTTAAAGGGATAGTAATACTTTAAAATTACTAATCCCAATATTTTAGTAGTAAAATAAAGAAATGATTTGTCCCCAGTGACATTGAGAGATATTCACTCGCAAAGTTCCCCCCTCCCTCCCCTTTCCCTGAAGTCAGCGTTGTAGTTGACTGCAGGGGAAGCCTGTCCTACGATGATCCGGCGGCAATGCAGCAGAGCCACGATCGCGTTAATAAAAAATAAATCATTCACTTAAAAGGTCTTCTATGTGTGCTTGCAAACCAAGCACACGTAGAAGACCTTTTAAGTGAATGATTTTTTTCTTTTAACTCTATCGTGGCTCTGCTGCGTACAACAGGCTTCCACTGCAGTCATTTACAACGCTGACTTCAAGGAAAGGGGAGGGAGGGGGAACTTTGCGAGTGAATATCTCTCAAAAAGGTTTGAGAGATGTCACTGAGGGCAAATAATTTCTTTTTTTTTACTACTACAATATTGGAATTAGTAATTTTAAAGTATTACTACCCCTTTACTGTAAACTGCAGTCTAGTCCCCATGATGTTATTAATGATCTTCGTCTGTAAGACCCACTTCTCCATATGCACTATTAATTATCTATGCAAGGGGAGGGGAAGACACTTTAATCATTAGCATATAAGGTTGGTGTAATGCTGACAATGTGGTAGTGATAGCAACAGCTGCTCTGCTGTTTCTGTTTGTATTTGATATAATCTGCAAATCAGAGAAGGGGATTGTTTATGTTAAAACCCTCTGAGTGCCTCAGAGGTATGTGACACATTGCAGAGTAAAGTGTATATGTCTACTCATACTGTCAAGAGAGAGCAGCTGCTGTCTCTGCCCTCCAGTAGAGACAACACACTATCCTCTGTTGCTCCACAGAAAGCTATGGGAAGATCCCAACTTTGCCATTTCAGTTTGGTAATGTTGGGACTGTGAACGCTGACAGCATAGGCAGCTATTGGAGCTTAGTGCATGTGGCAAACAGCCACATTAACATATAAACAAACCCACCTGAATACCACAAAGGCTCACTAAAGGGATAGTAATACTTAAATATTACTAATCCCCATATTGTAGGCAAGTTAAAAAGAATTTAATTGTCCCCAGTGTCATCTCTCAAACCTTTATGGTTTGAGAGATATCAGCCCATGTGGGAGATAAATGTATTCCCACACATCAAAATCCAACACAGAGTGCCCCCCTTCATCAGTGGCATAACTATAGGGCTCACAGGGGTCACACCTGCAACCGGGCCCGTCACTCCAGGGGCCCGGCCTCCCCATACAACCCTTTTACCTGGCACCCACAATCTCCCTCTAGTAATGCAGATGACATCATCTCCCAGCACTCTGCATTACTAAGAGGACCGCGGGAGCTCCAGGAAGGTAGGGGATGGGGGCATTGTGAAGATTGAGGGACATTGTAGCTGGGAACCAACAATGCATATAGTAGGCCGTGAGGTAGTGGAGTGAGCCAGCGTCCGTACGCTGGGAACCTACAGATAGTTGTGTATTGAGCCAAGAGGCAAAGGACCGAACCAGCGCCCTCGCGCTGGTAACCAACAGACTAGTAGTGTAGTAGTCGCAAGGCAGTGGAGCAAACCAGCGTCCGCACGCTGGGAACCAACAGATAATAGTGTATAGAGCCGTAAGGCAAAGGAGCGAACCAGCGCCCGCGCACTGGTAACCAACAAACTAGTAGTGTAGTAGCCGCAAGGCAGTAGAGCAAACCAGCGTCCACGCGCTGGGAACCAACAGGTGAAAATGTCGCTGGAGCGACCAAGGAACAAGGTCGCCACAGATGCAGGAACCGGACGCAGGAGATGAGCAGGAACCAGCACAATGACGGTCAACCAGATCAGGAACGGCAACGGAGACTGGCAGCAGGAAACAGCAACCTCGGATGACTTCAACCGGAACAGGCACTGGAACAAGTACAGCAGACTGGAGTCCCAGGAACAGGACGAACTCAGGAAACCAGGAACACAGCAAAAGGCCCATGAAGCTTCTGTAGCATAGTGAAAGTGGATGCAGTCTGAGACACCACGAAAGGGCAACCAAAGGGTGCCCAAACTCAGTTTAAATAGGCAATGTGAGGTGGGCTAAAGGCAGACAGCCAATGGGAGCCCCCTACAGGTGATAGACACAGAAATGCAGCAATCACGGGCACCGTGATACATATGTGCTTTCTTTTAATCTGTATTCCTTTCAGACCACGAGGGGGGGAATCAGGACCCCTCCTGATAGCCCCCTAACATGGATCACCTATCCAGAAGGATAGGTAATCCATGGGGCAACAAGGAAGGTATTTTCTGCCTTCCTTTATTATACTGGAGCGGCTGTATAAGCCGGCTCCAGTAGAAGTGTTTGTAGTGAACCCTGTCACTGGGTTCATTCATAAAAGCGCAGCACTGCCCTCTCATGAATGAATCAATCACCCTGTTTTTGAATGGCCAGGTGATTGATTTATTCATAAAAGCAAAGCGCTGAGCTTTTATGAATGAACGCCTATATACCCATAATTTGCTTCACTGTAGTGTGATATATTTTAGGAGAAAAGCAGATTGGAAGGAGACAGATTGAGAGAGAGAAAAAAGAAAAAAATCAATTATTAAAAAATAAAATGATTACTTAGTGGTTCATAGTGCTGGCTGATATTATGACCACCACCACTGTTGAAAAAACAAACAAACATAAACTGGATGGATACTGAAGCTAGTGACTCTCTGAGGAGGAGTCATTAACAGGGATGGGATAAAAGCCTTGTTATGATCCCATAGGAACTTTCATGGATTACTCATCGTTTTACGCTTTTACCTCAGGAAATTTGGCCCATAGAGAAACGCATATATTTTCCGACATTTTGCTAAGATCACAGAAAATATCACAAGAATGCTTCAAATTCCTGTCTATCTTATTCAATAGAGCAAAACCTCCCACCCATGTTCTTAATAAACCAATAATTTCCTGAGCTCCAATTTGATGTATTTTAGGAGAAAAGCAGAGTGGAAGGACACAGAGTTAGAGAGAGAAAAACATTAATACATTTAAATCAAATAAAAAATAAAACATAAAATGATTACTAAGGCTGGCATTATGACCTCCAACACTGTTGAAAAAAAAAAATTGAAGCTGGATGGACCCTGAGACTAGTGACTCTGATGATGATGAGGAAGTCACTAACATTTGCAGTGGCACCACCATTGTTAAATGGACTGGGCACCCACATTCCCCAGACCCAATGAGGCCAAGCCCACCAACATAGTCCCTTGTGATCTGGGGGCAAAT
Source organism: Rhinophrynus dorsalis (assembly GCA_037306005.1). NCBI lineage: Eukaryota > Metazoa > Chordata > Amphibia > Anura > Rhinophrynidae > Rhinophrynus > Rhinophrynus dorsalis. Next base: position 236,814,994 of record CM074723.1, on the reverse strand, counting down.
TTTGAAGAAGGAAGAACTGAGAAGCTTTGTGAGCAGCACAGGTCAGCTGCCTATGACTGATACTACTATTGCCGGCGTGCCTTCTTCTGGAAAGAAAGCAAGTGTGACAGCAATGGACTCTCAGCCATACTTCATTACTCCCAAGCAGACCCACCTCCATAGAGCAGCTAGAGACTGGTGGGGGTCTTGAATCTTGATGAGAGCGAGGGTGAGGGTGGAGAAGCTGGTGCCAAAAACATGATTTTAGCGAGATGTGCAATGGAGAAAAATCAGCTAGAGAGAGATGACAAAAGGTGATTTCCTTGTAATTTACTTAGCAAAATAAGGCTAGCAGAGGCTCATAGTGTTTTTTAACACTGTGAGCACCCATATTTAAAAAGAGAGAAGCTGTTAGGACAGTAATGCATCCAGTGGCTCAGAGGAGGAAGAGGAAGTCACCCCACAGACCCAATGATACCCAGTCCCTCAACTTTTTCACTTGACATCTGAGGGAAAATTGTGACAAAGGCACAGGAAGAACTGAGTAGCTGCCAGTGTACCTTTCTCACCTGAAGATTTGGCAAGTGTGAGAGTAGAGGTCCTTCTGTCACATTTGTTATCATCACCAACTGGCCCCATTCCCATAGAGTAGCAGCAAGAAACCGCTGATGAGAGTGAGGATGATGGTGGAGCAGCTGGGGTGGAGGAGAGAATGATGGCTTTTTTAGCAGAAAGTAAAAAGGAATGGGAGACAGATATGCAAATAGGAATGGGCATCACCGCCACCACCACCAGTAGTGACACTGCAGAGTTAGCTGCTGCTATAATCCCTGCTGCAGAGTACAAGATCAAGACATTCATCTGTCTTAGCAGAAGGATGATGATGAGCAGACTAGTGTGCCACAGACCAATGTGCCCACAATGGGACTGTTCCAGCAATAGTGATTTGGGACTGGACAGGTTCCACTTGTCACCCCATCCTCCCCATGTTGCCCTCACATTGCCCCCATCATTTCCACATTAAGCCTCACATTGCCCCCCCCATCTGTTTCCTACCTCCCTGGTGGTTTAGCGGCAGGAGAGATCTGTGCTTCTGCACAGACCTGTAGCTGCTGAGCTCCCGCGCAGTCTTCTTTTTAGTAATGCAGAGCGCAGGGAGATTATGTACTAAAGAGCCAGGGGAGCTCAGCAGCTACAGGTCTGTGAGGCACAGACCTTACCATGCGGCAGGTGGCACAGCGCGCCACTTAAAAAAAAAAAATTAGAAATAATAAATAAAAAAATAAAATATTGATTCCAATGGCAGCTCCATATTGCCCTCACATTACCCCAGCACCTCCATATTGTCCCATCAGCTCCATATTGCCCTCACATTGCCCCATCATCCCCATATTGTCCCCATCAGCTCCATATTGCCCCATCATCTCCATTTTGCCCTCACATTGCCCCATCATCTCTATATTGCCCCCCGTCAGCTCCATATTGCCCCCATCAGCTCCATATTGCCCTCATATTGCCGCATCATCTCTATATTGCCCCAATCAGCTCCATGTTGCCCCATAATTTCCATATTGCCCTCACATTGCCCCATCATCTCCATATTGCCCCCATCAGCTCCAAATTGCCCTCACATAGGCCCATCATCTCCATATTGCCCTGTCAGTTCCATCTTGCCCTCACATTGCCCCATCAGCTCCATATTGCCCCCCACCAGTTCCATATTGCCCCCATCAATATGGGGTTAGTGAGCATGGTGAGGTTAATTTTAACCCTTTGCGTACCAGAGGGGAACAAACTCATCTCCATATTGCCCCCCATCAGCTCCATATTGCCCTCACATTGCCCCATCATCTCCATATTGTCCCCATCAGCTCCATATTGCCCCATGATCTCCATATTGCCCTCACATTGCCCCGTCATCTCTATATTGCCCAATCAACTCCATATTGCCCCATCATCTCCATATTGCCCTCACATTGCCCCATCATCTCCATATTGCCCTCAATCATCTCCATATTGCCCCCATCAGCTCCATATTGCCCCCCCACGTGTCCGTTTCCTATCTCCTATGGACGACCCTGCTCCCTGGTGGTCGAGCGGCATGGCAGCTGGTGGGTCTGTGCCTCCTTCTGCACAGACCTGTAGCTGCTGTTGCTCGCGAGCGGTCTTCTGTTCAGTAATGCAGAGCGCAGGAAGATGATGTCATCTCCCAGCGCTCTGCATTACTAAAGAGCCAATGAGGGAGATCAGCAGCTACAGATCTGTGGCATAGAACTATCTGTGTGGGGATGGGGTTAGTGAGCGCGGCAAGGCTAATTTTAACCCTTTGAGTACCGAAGGGGAACACACTCAAAGGGTTAAAACAAAAAACAGTTCCCAGTAACAGGCGCCCCTCTGTGGGGTGCACCTGTAGGCAGATGCCTACTCTGCCTTATGATAAGTCCAGCCCAGCTCAGTAATAGCCTTATTCTGCCCTAGCATGTGCAATTTGTGTAATTCCGCCATTTTCATCTGGTGTTGGGGAAGGTTGTTACTCACTTGCATGGAATATAATCAATTACATGCACTGCAGGAGCAGCAAAAATGGGCACAAATTTTGTGGGTGATATTCAGCATCTCTCTGAGGGATTCGGATGCTGCCAAGAATCCGATCAAAATTAAATTAAGCACATGGGCAAAGCAGTGCACCTGCACCATTTCACCTATTCTCAGTGCAGCTATTATGTTGTATCCATGATCAGCAAACACAAGCCAATCATGTATCACCTGCCCTAGTTTATTTAATACATCTATGGCTTTGTGGGACTGTCTGTCAAAACTCTGTATGCACAAGGTTGCATGCTGATGGTATCAGCTATCCATCTGCTGCCTTTTAATCATACTGCCAGAAACAGAGGAAAGATTACTATCACTTGATGCTGTAAGTTAGTGTTGCCCAGTGGTTGTAGTAGGGGAACCCAGAGAGCAATCACAGTCATGTAGTGTGTGCTCTGCCTGCTTGTCCACATAACTGTTGTCAGGTGAAGCTTCTTGTCATATGAGCTTAACAGCCCTTTTCCCACCACCACACCAACCAACAATACAATACCGGCACAGACATCTTTGAAAAGTTACTGCGGCTAGGGATATGCCACTGAGGATCTACACATGACATCAGTTCTCTAAATCTTTAAACAAAAGAATACAGAAGCATGTTTGCTGCCAACCTTTTTGGCAACCTTGCCATTCCACAAGCATACTTTTGGATTGTTTTTATGAAGCTTTTGACTCCTTTCCTAGAACTCAATAAGTGTGGGTTTTAACTTCATGGCAGAAGTTCCCTTTGACATGATAGTTTTAGCAACCTGACTACAGGAGGTGGTAAAAGTGGAAGCAGCATGTGTGGCAATATATGACTCTAATCATGTCCTACAACAAACTCAGAGTCATACTCCTCTGCAGCAGAAGCCATAGGGGATATATGAAATGAACAAACTCCTGGTACTCTTTTTGGCACATCTACCTCATACTTCTCTTACGTGCCCTAGCACCCTGGGAACTTTTATCAGTGCTTCTGCTGCTGCTAATTGTGGCACCTCTGACATGTTGATGGTGTGTCTCCCAGTCAGACCTGTGGTTGTATTTCAGGTGGGGTCTTAGTGAGGAGGTGCCTAGGTAAGAGCCTGATTTCCCCCTGCTCGCATGCTTTTTACACAGACAACAGATAGCAACATGCTTAGCTTTTGGATTGTGATTAAAGTATTGACTGAAGGGTTCCTGAGGGGCTGCTACTACTAGTGGTGCTAAATGTTGCTGCAATTGAACTACTACTAGGTGTAACAGGTACTGCACTTCTAACAGCAGCAGAGGTAAGGCTGTAGATGTTGATAACCTATGTTGTTGCTGGTTACTGAACAGAAGTAGTGCGTGTGTGGCTGAGTTTGATTTGGACTTGGAAGCAGTGATGATGCTGATGATCACTGGAAGGATTTTTCTCCTGTTTCTCTTTTGAGGCAAAAACCTTTGCTCATCCCTGCTTTGGTTATAAATGCCCTGGTTATTGCTGAATCAGTTCAGTTAGTTCTCTTTGTCTGATCCTGTGTGGTGGGAATATGCTTCTGCGTTGCTCCGACACCTCAGTGTTTCTGTCTTGCTATGTACCCTACTCCTGTATGTTGTTTTTGACTGAATAAAGAAGAGTTGCATCATTCTCCTGCCTGAGCCTCGTTATTCATCCCTGGTAAAGAACTCATGGAGGAGTGCCCCTAGTTAAGTACAGGGGTCATTTCATCACACCCCTTTTACACTAGCTTATGTGTGTGTGTGAGGTCGACAGAGTATAATAATTGATTTTGATGCAATTAAAAAGGGAGCAAAAAGGAAGAAAAACAGCATTTTTCTTTTTTTTTTTTTTTTTGCATATTTCAATTCTGATATGAAATGTGTCTCACATCCATACTCATTTGTTACCCAAGTATGCTCTCATAATTTTTGTCTTCTCTTGAACTCAAGTTCACTAGTGCTCACTCACATTTATTTATATATCCAATCACCCACCTTTATAATTTCACATTGATATTCAAACTCTCACCCTCATTCAAGATCAGGTATACTCATTAAAGAGCATATTCCCTTACTCTAAGATTCTCCTGCTCAGATTTACTCAAACTCACTCACTCATGCGCATTCATTCCAGACACACTTCTACCTATGATAAAACTCAAACTTGTTCACTCATGATCAGATATGCTCACATTCATACTTCATTATTCATTCTCAGATTCACTCTTACTCTCTCATTCTCAGATACAAACTCATTTTAATACAGGATCACACATTTCCTGACTCACTCATGGTTAGACATGCCCTTGCTTGCTTATGCTTTGACTGTCTCTCATTCACTCAGGTCTTCTATCTTATGATCAACCTCTCTTTGCCACTCACTCACACCTTTACTCATGTTCTAAACGTAATGCCTTTTGAGTGATAATTTTTCAGTAATTTTAATTACTTGGATAACATTTTTCATTCATGATATAAGTATTCGGTATGCATGTCCCATTTCTCTTTCAGTATACTGACTTTTGCCCCCTGACAATGTATTTCACTCACCACTGTTAATGTATACTGATTTTTTTAGCTTAAGTATGCAGATTGACTTGAATTATTAAAATTGCTTACATGCAGAAATGTTTCATTATTTTTTCCCTTGCTGTACCATAATAAGGATTTTTAAACTGCTGCCACCCTGTTTTAACTGCATATTTTAAATTTGAGTGTTCACAGAAGCAGTGAAAAGCCTTAGAGAGAGCAACTGAAGATGTAAAAAAACATTCTAAATACATAGCTCTAGAGTCTAAATCCCTAGTAGTCTGATTTATCCCATTTGGCATAGTAGCCTTTCACAGCCACTCTATTAGGTATGATGTCAATACCTTAGATGGATCATTAGGCAAAGTTTAGCAAGTGCAGAGAAAATTGAATACAGCATTGTAAGTTTCTCTTCTGAAAGTAGATGCCCCACTGCTTCTATACTTTTTCTTTGAAAAGCAAGCTCAGCAGAAGTGAGCAATAATAAATGCATTTGCATTATTTTATCATAGAAAATCAGTCAAACCATAGAAAGCAGTAACACACTGATGCTCTCAAAATGTTCTTTTTTTCACCTTCAACTCCAGGAGAAAATAGATTAAAAGGGAAATAATTATATTATTATGCAGTAATGGATGTAGGCAGGGAGTTGTGCTGAAGATACTTGAATATGTGATTGGCTAGCTGAGGTGGCTTAAATTGCTAGCTTGAATGGTTTTAAAACATACAATTAAATGCACTTCAGTTAGCCAAAACAATAATATTTGCTGAAAAATATTTTTTTCTTTTAAGAGGCATTTATTCGGTTGTAGTCTAACATTTCATATTTTAACTTTTTGAATGCCAGAAGGGTATGCAAGTCATTGCTTCTTATTGTATTCATAAACTGATTGAGAAATACATTTAAAAGTGTGATTTTGGACAAGTAAAAATACACTATCATCCTCTCAGTCATGATCATCATCATCATCATCACCACTTCCAAGTCCAACCCCCAAACAGCCACCCACACTATTGTTGATTAAGCAGCAATGCAGGTCAACAACCCTATCTATGATGAGTGCTTCTGCTAATGTTGGAAGTGTAGTACCATGATACCTTCTAGTAGTGTAATTGAAACATCTAACCCCAGTGGTAGTAGTAACAACTCAGGGACCCCTCACTTTATGAAGTCTATTGTACAAAGATACATACCTCATGACCCAAAAGCTAAGAATGTTGCTATATGTTGTCTGTGTAAGAAGCATGTGAGCACAACTAGACAAATCTTTATTGAGATCCCACCTGAAGCCCAACCATTAGCCTGATTGGGAGACACAAAATCAACCTTTTAGAGGTGCCATGAGTATAAGCAGCAGAAGAACTGCTGAAAGTTCCTGGGGTGCTGGTCACATAACAGTAGTACTGGAGAGTGTGCCAATATTTCCTTAATTTGCAGTAAGACCTGTTGATGTCCTTCAAATGCAAACCAGAGGAGTATGGCTCTGAGTTTGTTGGAGAAGATGACAAGTGGCATAGAGCTCCAACACATGCTGCCTCCACCACACTACAACCACAAGTGTTATTAATGCAATTAAGTTATATTCTTCTGCTATGTACTGCCTACTCGGACTTACTGAGTTTTTGGAAGGGAATCGCAATCTTCACAAAATAATTCCAAAGTATGCCTGTGGAATGGCAAAGTTGCTAAAATGTGGAGAACTGACATAATGACTTATTCTTTTGTAAAAAGAAAAACAGGGGTTTTAAAGAACTGATGTCATATGTTATACCCTGCTGGTATATCCCAAGCTGCAGTTACTTTTCAAGGACAGCTGTGCCACAAGTGTGCAAGCAGACAGTTAGTATAAGGAGCAAGGGGCTGGAAAGGTCATAAGACAATAACATTCACATAACAAAAGGTATGTGGACAAATGACCGGAGTGTAGACTGTCACTGCTCTCTGGGTGATCGATTCAATTAGAACCAGTAAAACATGTGTTATGACCAGAATGAATTCCGTCCTATAAACACACACACACATATAGTTGTACCTTCTGAATTCAATTAGCATTTGGTTGCCAGAACTTGACTTGAGGCCCAATGTTCACCTCAGATTTTTTTCCCCACAAAGCACGCTAAATAGAGTGAATAATGGGAACATCAATGGAAATTAGCTAAAGCTCGATGTTTGACATAGTGTCAAGCATCAAGAGTGAGCTAATAATACAGTCACCCACTCTCCTAAACAATAACCCTAAAAGTACCCCCCCGGACCTACACTAGACCTAACATCAACAATAAAACTGACATCACCCTACCACTATCCCATGACCCATTCCCCACAGCTGTAACAGTTACCTGGAAATCTTCTGCACTCTGGTCTTCCTCTGTCTTCCCCTTACGGTCTTCTTTAAGTCTTCTTTCCTCTTCTTCTTCTTCTTTAAGTTTTCTTCTGTAAATTTTCTACTTCTCTATATTCCTCTTAAGTCTATGACAAAGAAAACAATAGATAAAATGAAATCCCCCCTTTAATTCTTGCCTCCATTGCAGCCACTACCAGAGTGAAAAAAATCACCCCATTTCAGCACCTGCGGCTGTTTGCACCATTGGCCTTACCAAAGTTAGGAAAATCTGAACAGAGACTGGCTTTTATATTCAATGATTGGCTAGCTAGAGGGATGAGGAAACATACATTCATGACCTCTCCAGCTATAACCTAACCTGTTTGGCTGGGAGGTTTAGTTACTTCAGGATGCATTCCATGTTCTATGTAACTCCACATCCTAGCCAATGGGACTGTGGGAACAAATTTGAACAGAAAATGGACAGATAAAAGCCAGTCTCTGTTCAGATTTCCCTCACTTTGGCTTGAGCAGGTAGTGCAATGTTTTTTTTTTTTTTTTCTGGCAGCAGCAATGCTGGCAAGAGTTAATGGGGGGCATTTCATTTCATTTATTGTTTTCTTTTTCATAGACTAAAGAGAAATATACAGAAGTAGACAGAAGATTTACAGAAGAAGAAGAAAGAAGACTTAAGAAGAACTAAAGCAGATGACCTGGGTGTAGAATACCCTGCTGGACCTCCAAATTCAAAGTAAGTGTTTACTGTTAATTCTGTGGGGAATGGGCCATGGGTATCACTGTGCCCGTGATTGCTGCTGTGCCGCCCAGCCTGTGTATACTTAAGATATATTAATTCTATAAGAAATTTAGTCACGGAGTTAAATGAACGGGGAATGGGTACTCATTGATTTATACTATTAGAGTTAGCTTAGACGGCAGGTTTACAATGTGGCGTACTCCACGAGGAAGCTAGTGTGTCCTTTTGACATGGTATCGTTAGTAAGCAATATTGTAGCGAATCTAGTTACCATAGAAGTGTAAGTGAGGAACTGGATGCAGCTTACTCTACGAGGAAGTTAATATGTCATTTTGATATATTAGTAACAGATAGTTACACTGTAGCGATATCAAGTGATCATGTGGTATTAGAAGTAGCGGTTAGGCAAGAATGTGGCTTAACCCACGAGGACGTTAGTATGTCATTTGGACATGTTACCAGTATAAGATTATTGAAATAGAAAGGCATCTTTATACGAATAGGGTATACTGTGATACATATCGCTACAGTTTAAAAGATTAGAATAAATTAATAAATAAAAAGGGACATTAGCTACTCATCTGATGTGAAGCAACTGACCCCGTTTAACAACATTAACTCTGCGCATATTTCCAAGGCGTGCTGTGTTTTTAAAGGGAACACAATACTTTAAAGTGATCCCTTAGTCTAATGTGTATGTTTTGTAGTGTATTTTAATTATTACTAATAAAAGTAGAATTTTAATGTGTATATAAGTCTCCCACAATAATACCAAACTGGTCTCTAAGGGAATAAGTTATGTGTGACTCTATGGTCGGACGGATCATTTTTCTATCTGACATAGTGTAAATAAACTAATCTTTAAGCACACACACACACACACTTATTTTTTCCAGTATCTTTTTTGTTCTGCTTGTATATATGAAAGACTTGCGGTATACATAAAATTAGTGATCACTAAATACCCCAAAATAAAATATTTACTATTAACTCAGTCTGTTGGTTCCCAGCGCACAGGCGCTAGTTTGCTCCACTGCCTTGCTGCTCATTTGTATTAGAGTGTTGGTTCCCAATGCACGGGCGTTGATTCGCTCTATGACCTGTAGGTCTACTTACATCCAGCCTGTTGGTTTCCAGCGTGAGGGCGCTGGTTTACTCCTCTGCCTCACGGCTTACAACTCATATATACTGATGGTTCCCAGTGCGCTGTCCAGTCCTAGACAGCTAGTTATTCCCTCGGTACACGGGTACTGGGGTGCGCAGACTAACTGGTAATACCACTGGGCCTTGTAGCCTCTACCTACCATCTTCATACTGTCATTGTCATCTGACAGTTATTGAGGCCACCCTGGTTGACACTTCTTCCTTGGGCTGCCTTGCCCGGTATATTGGTAAGGCCGGTAGAACCTTCTATTATTCCACCTTGAGGTTGCCTAACCCGGTATTGGCAAGGCCGTTAGAGCCTACTATTTTGGTGTCCCGTTAGGCTGCCTTGCCCGGTATATTGGCAGGGCCGGTAGAGCCTGTATCAGCTGGTGATCCTGACTGTCTATTAGGCTGCCTTGCCAGGTATATTGGCAGGGTCGGTAGAGCCACCATTTTATTGCTTGCCCAGGCTGCCTTGCCCGGTATATTGGCAGGGCCGGTAGAGCCTGATTCGCTATTGTCACTATCTATTTGCCATTCTATGTATTGTATGTATGTGTATAAAATCCTATGGGATTACCTTAAACATTTTCAATAAAGTTGTGTTTTTACCTAACCTTGCATCTGAGAGTCTTAACAAACCGTGACAATGGGATAATGTTAGCTTTAGGAGGGATTAATTCTTTGAGTGTCAGAAGGGTATGCAGCGCTCTGCAAGGCATTTAATTATCCTCTGGAACACAAATTGTTAGTATCATTTGGGTTAACTTATGTTATTGGTTACTTGGAAGTATTGCTATAGTGCTGTGGTTTTTAACAGCCGTTAGGGACTCAACATCTAGATTTGTTAGACGCTAAAATAATGCAAATAAAGAGAGTTCCTTTATATATGGGTTCATTGTTTTCAATGGGTGCTAATTTTGACCTATTATACTTTTCTAAAAGTTGGTAATTTGTCACAGCATAGGTAATAGAATACCAAACTGTGACTTAAAACTACTGACATTAGTTTGGTTGTACTATCGGAGGTAATTGAATCGAGTCCTGGGTTTCCCTTCCACTAGTGGGCAGCAAAGGCTTCACAATGCGCTAGGTTCACTTCTGTCACTCAAAAGGTTAAAGGGACTAGCAATACATCCTGCAATCCAAACAGTTTGCAGATTTTGCTGTGGTAATCAGAAGTTACAGGAAACAAACAGAACAGAAATAACAAAACAGTAGAAATATCAGTATGTCTTACCTAAGTCAAACATCTGGTCAACGTGGTAATATAATTACATTAAAATATCTTTCCTTTAAGCATTGCATGATCTATTAATGGACTCCCAGCTCCAGCCCTAAGGACATGGTGTGTAGTGCAATTAATTGAATAAATATACCCATCTGGCACCCAAAGGTTGAGTCTTTGACAGGGACTCACTACTTGGGGAGGGTCTCCTGACCAGTACAATTCTTTGTACCATTACCTGGACTTTTAAGGGGCAGTAGGATATGTATATTGGTAACAGGAAATAACCAGATAATAATTTTGAAAGTTTTATCTACCAAAATACCAATAGCTGACAGTTGTTACCTAAATTTCTAATATCATAGTCTCTTGAGGAAGACAAATGACCACCATTGTTGACAGTTTATTTTTCCAGTTCATTCTATTGCTTAATTAATATTGGATCTTATAGAAATGTTTATTATTATTATTAGTAGTAGTAATAGTATTAATAATAATAATAATAATAATAATAATAATAAACAAAACCCAACAAATACATATATATGTAAAGCAAAATCTTACTTGTTACAGTTTTAAAAAAATATTTTAGAACTAAGGATGGGTGAAAATTTCTACACCAAAATGAAAATGATCAGGAAACAGCTGTAATAGTCTCCATTTCAGCAGTAATATTGGCCAATGAATAATTTTGGTAACAAATTCCTACAGTAAATAAAAAGAAAAGAACAGGACTTTTTACCTTTCCCTATTAATAACAAACTATATATTTTAGATCTTCCAAATCTAAAATTATCACACAAAGAATTATAGCAACACTAAATATTTAATTTACATGGCACAAAGGGTAAATATAATTCCACATGATATCTTACTATGCCATTGTATCAAGAATATATTCTATTATTTTTTACATCTAGAAAACTCAAAGTAAAAAATATCACAATAACCAAAGCAGAACAGTTATTATCGACCAGTACTGCCCAAGCACTTACAACACAGGAATGGTAACAATCAATAGAAGCTGCTATTCTATTGACTGTTTTCCTTACATACACAAAACAAAATACTGGTAAAAAAATACCTTGACATTTTTACCGATTGTGTATTTATCATACTGGAGTGAATTTTGTACATTGCATTAACAATTCCATTACCTGTTCAATATATTGACTTATCTTCTAATCTGAAGTGTAAAATTTTTCTTCCTCAAAATAATGGTAGTTAATTCTTTGAGTGTCAGAGGAGTGTTCATTATATCCATAAGCAATGTGTTGGTTAACTCTCTGGCATGCAGCGTGTTAGACTTCCCAAACCAAACAATTTTCTCAACACACACACACCCAGAGAATACCCTCCACTCTACCCACAGAATAGCCTCCACTCTACCCACCTGTGGCACTTCTCTTTGCTGTAACTGCACTAGTATAGTTTCACCCCTGCAAATTAGTATCTCCCCATATAGATCCTTTTGTACTGTATCAATATTACTTAAGTGGCCTCCTGTTTATTTAAATTAAGTTTTAATTTGTCGACATCTTCTCTTATGATTTTAAATTATTTAAATAATTGCAAACAGGAGCTTTTCTGTATTAATATAATAATATATCAACAGTCTAGTTTAATTAAATGGCTAAACATTATTAGCAAGACAATGATTTATGAGTGTATGCCAATTAAATGTTGAACTTGCCAATTTGGAAGAATACCGAATGAATGTGTAATACAAGAAACACATTAAAAATCTCCAGGGTATGAAATCAAGGCAAATAAAATAAAATAAAAACAGTGTCATAAAATCTAAAATTATATATGTGCAGAGGCTGCTTTAGTGAGATGAGCTGGAATAATTCTGGAACAAACTAACTGCACAGTAGGGGATACATACAAATTCCCTACATCCCTTTGATCTAAATGAGGTGTTTAATCCCTGGAGTGCCAGAGACATCTGAAATGCATTGCTTCAAAATGGAATGGAGACTACTCAGACATTCAAAGAGTTAAAGATCATTTCACACCAGTGGTGGAACAGTTAGTTTTCACCAGGGTTTCTCAAGTTCTTCTTATTAAGGGCTATATTTCATGAATAGTTTTATCTCAAAATGTGTCCTTAGATTTCAAGAGGAATTTTTGAGATAAAATCAGGGATAACATGTATCATCAGTAGTGAAATGCAGCTATAAATCAGTCACATAGGGGTGCATGTAGTACAGTGATTCCATGCTAAATCAGGTGCTGGAATAAAAGTCTAGATCATGTGCCTATATGATGACAGTTTACTAAGTTACATATGCCAACAATTTTCCCCTTCACCATTTGAGTGCCAGAGAGGTATCCAATGCAATGGGGAGATGCAATAAGTTGTGATAACGAGAAGATAAAGTGGAGAGTCCTACATTATTATTTAGAGCTAATGCAGTACAATTTCTCGATCTTTGGAGAGTGCAAAGGATCTATAGAATGACATAGGATCTGGATTGATATCACTGAAGAATTCATCTCCACTTGACCACCTCTTTATTACACTTTAGTACATAATCCTCATTGTTTTGTACCTTGGCACTCAAAAGATTAATGCCACTTGCACCAAGGGGTGGGTAAAATTCAACCTGTGGGCATTTCAGGGTATTCCTTTCTTCTAAAAATTATTTAATGCTATGTACTAAACAAGTGATAGAGAAAATGGCACAATTTAACACAATTTCCCTGCTCATGCTATGGGGCAGGGGAATGGTGCTGGTGTTAAAGTCCTAACACTGGAGGATATTGTCCACTAGTATATGCTACAGTAATCATACACTGTAGAACATACCCACCCCCAATCAGCCACTGGCATTCAAGGATAGCCAGTGGATATTGCAATTTCAAACGGCTCTTTTGGTTACACCATGAAATGTAAACCTACAGGTTTAAATATCCATAAAGGAAAAAAGCAGTGAATTATCAGGGGATTCGGAATTCAGTCAATGTTTTGCTTTTGAAAATCATGTAAAAAGACAATAGTGGAATATTTTTTCAGCAAACCAACTTCACCATAGAGAACAAACAGAATAGTTTATTGATTTGAATGGGACTTTTAAAACCAGTTCATTGCTTTGTAAGTCATCATCAGAGACTACTCTAGGAAGGGTTAAACGTTTCCATTGAAACCAAATGTTGGCCTGTACTCCACTGCAGGTGTTAAACATTAACTGGAAACTCTGATTTCTATTGATGTCTCAGGAAAAAATTGTAGATAAACCCAATGACAAAGTTATCACTAGGATGTGATTCAGTCCTTGGGGAGATTCACTGAGCAGTGATAAAGAGGTGATAAAGTGGAGATGACTTCTCCAGTTTGTCACTTCTCTACTCCCTATGTTATTGTATGGAGCCTAGACACTAAGATCTCCAAAACTGAAGAAACCTGCATAGGCTCCATAGAATAACATAGGAACTGGAGAAGGGATAAACTGGAGAAGTCATCTCTACTTCATCACCTCTTCATCACCTCTTTATCACCGCTTAGTGAATCTCCCACCTTTAGTTGTTCTATATGGCTTATTGCTTCTCTCACAGAATTGTTCTATTTTTTTAATTTTGTGCGTAAGATATGGCAAACTCTAGTGGACATCTATTATTTAACCCTTTGAGTGCCAGAGGGGTGCGCAACGCATTGCTCTGCAATGCGTTGTGTACCCCTCTGGCATTCTAAGGGTTAACCTTTAAATTGGATTATATCTCTTCTACAGCCTGAGTAGGAGGGATCTCTGGAGAAGAATGCCATATAAATATATATATATATATATATATATATATATATATATATATATATATATAAATACATTTAATACTTTGAAAGCATTATTATTATTATTGTTATTATACACAGTGGGCCTTAAGTATAAAAGCAAAGTGGAGGCAAACCAATTACACCGTCAAGGGAAAAGCAAACCTTCCATTTATTTAAACAGGGCTTTTAACACATTGATTGCTAGAGAGGTCTCCAGTGCATTGTAAAATAAGGCATCAGAGACCTCTGTAGCATTTAAGGGGTTAAACATTTCCTTTTAAATCGATGAGCTCTTGGGTGATTTTTGCTTTATTCCCTATGGTTTGGTTTTCTCCAAATTTGCTCCTCTTTTTCTGTTGTGCTTGAGGCACAATGGCATAATTGTTAACCCCACCACAACCACAGAGGGTTACTTTAAGAAAATGTGTGTGATAGGTCATTTTCCTTAATATATATATATAAATATATATATATATATATATATATATATATATATATATATATATATATATATATATATATATATATACACACTAGTATAAAAGCCTGTGTACACCCAGTGGCCTCGGCTGCTGCCCTGCAGCCGGGAGCGGAGACAGGCGGTGGGCCGTTTGGACGCCCCACTCCGGATCAGCCTTGCCACCATCTTGTTTCTTGTCTCACACTCGGACTGGAGGCCGGCATGTTCGGCCAGTCTCTACTGCGCGTGTGCGTATTACGCACACAGGGAGTGACGCATTCTAGCAAATTATATTATAGGATATATATATATTTATATATATATAGGGTATACTGTATAATATAGCTAATTATTCTTAGCAATAACAGCTAATGGGTTAAACTGTAAAAAAAAAGAAAATATATATTTAAAAAAAATCTTTACACTAATTCTACACCTGAACCACAGGGCACTTGTATTATACATTTACTGACTTATCAAGGAGTTAAAAGCATAATTTAGTACTTGGAAATGTTCACTGTGCAGTTGGTTTGCTCCATACCTGCACCTCTCTATGCACAAATGAAATGGCATGAACCATCTGCACAATGCATTGAAAACCTCTTTAGCATTTAAGAAATTACACAATTACTGGACATATTATGTGTCACTTGGATAAAGTTGGTATGTTTCAGAATTGACCCATTTCTCCTTAGTACATCGACCTCACCATATATTTGATAGATCACGTTCTTATTATTGCTACATGATGATTTTATCTTTAGCAGCATGAATTTTAAGTTACCTTGTGAGCAGGTGCCTATATTGTGCCGTCGCCATGATAATTTGCTTCCAGCCCCTGTGCATGTATACAGTAAACTCTAAAGTAGGCTGAGATTCCATAGCAACTGGATATATTTGTCGAATGGATCCTTTTAGCTTTGGCAGATGTTTCAATCTGATCAATACAAATAGAGTGGTTAATGATTGTGAAAAAAATTAAAAATGTGAAAATTAACCCTTTAAAGAAATGGAAGGAATAACACTGTCTCCAACCTCTCAATCCTGATGACAGTAGAGAATGGAAAAAATAATATAATGTTCAGTTCCTCCATATTATTTTTTAAAAATAAGAATGTGACGGCCTTAAAAACCATATGGGGTCTGCAGCACCGTATAGATAAAAACTTAGTAGGAGGTCCTCATATACTCACCTCTTAAAAATAAAAAAATTGACCCCCAACACCCAGTCATGTATTGACACCTTCCTCTAACACAGTGTTTCTCAACCTTTTTATCCTTAAGGCACACCTAACACACAATCTGGAACTTTCGGGGCACCCCTAACATGTTTAATGTAATTTTTCTAGGGAATAATAAAGGGTAGAATTAATAAATGTACAGCTATTTTAGGTCTTACAATTATAGTAATAAAATTAAACATATTGTGCATAACAATTTCCATATTTCTACATTTAAAAGACAATATTCACATCTTTTGTCAGTCTTCGTAGAAAACATGGGGCACCCTTATTTGATGTCCGCGGCACACCAAACTGCCACGGCACCCTGGTTGAGAATCACTGCTCTAACAAATCAAATACATTCAGAAATCAGCTACTGACTCTTGTGGCTGTGCCTGTGTGTAGTAGCAGCTGCCTGTGTCTGTGACATTTGTGATCACCATATAGAAAGCAGCAATAGACTGGTGAGGGTGGTGTAGAAGAGACCATAGGCATTATTGACTGAAAGTGATTTAGAATGAGAGTGAGAGCTGCAGATGGAAGAGGCATCACCAACACTACCAGGAGGGTGATTATGGCATGTGCTGCTAATATACTTGCTATTGCTGAGTCGTTTGAGACAGATGTTCACCTATCACACATGCAGACTGGTGAGCAGGCTACAGATTCACTTTCCTCCATGACCATGGGATTGTGTACTAGTGGTGATATGGCACAGGTATTTGTAGATGTGATTCCATTTAGCACTTTGCTGCTGCTGGGGGAGAAGTATCAGCAGCCCCTGCCATTGCAGGTAGGGATGGGTAACAAGTCCCGTTTTGGTCCTGTTGGAATTTTCACAAAAAAGCATGAATTTTTACTTTTCCTGTGGGAATTCCCGCCAACAGAGAAACATAGATTTTCCACTCTTTTGCTGATGGCACACATTTTCCAATGAGAACAGTTCCATTTCCCACCAATGTTTTTCAGTGGTGGGGAAACTTCCTGCCCCATATTAACACAAATCCAGAATTTCCCACTATGCAGTGTGGTGTAGACAGAATAGCAGAGAGAGTGTAAGCAGGAAGAGAGAATGTGAGAAAAAAAGTAAACATAAAATACATTTATTTGGAGTGATGGAGTGTCTAGCACCATGACCAGCAGCAACAAGAACAGCTATGTGGACTCTGCTGCTAATGCTACTGCTGATACAGAGGAAGTCAGCAGTACCAATGGTAAAGAAACTAGGGAGCCCATATTCTCCTGACACAATGTACCCTAGTCCCCCGACATCATTAGAATTGTACGGAAAAGGCAGAACTAGTTAGCAGGTATTAAAGGGATAGTAATGGTTAATTTTAAGTTGATTTAATATTGTAGACATTAAAAAAAAATTAACATCAATGTAAGTCTTATCTCTATAACCTTTATGGTTTGACAGATATAACTTGCTAAAGTTACCTTTTCCTGGCTGTTTTACTCAAATCTGCCATCTAGCTGACAGCTGCAGATTCCAGTTATTTGACCAGACCGAGGCTCTTCAGCAGAGCTGAAATCATGCTATTTAGAAATAAATACTTCATTGGAACGGTCTACAAAGTGTGCTTGGAAACCAGGCACACTTTGTAGACCGTTCCAAATTAACCCCTTAAGGACCAGAGCGCGCATGCACAGCCGGCACTTGTAGACCACGGGGCATTTTTTTTTATTATTATTGCTTCTGGTTCAGGGCTTCCGGAGCGGGGTGCAGCTGCTCCGGGAGCCCTGAACTCCATGCCGTGCCAGGACTGTCATTGGTCCTTAAGTGCCGGACTGCCGTGACGGTCCTGGCACGACAATGGTCCTTAAGGGGTTAAGTATTTATCTTTAGATATCGTTATATCGGCACTGCTGAAGAGACACATCTGGTTAAGCGACCAGAATCTGCTTCTGACAGCTTTACAGCTCGTCTAGCAGAAAGGGGAGGGACCAGAGAACTTTATTTTCCTATATCTCTCAAACCATAACAGTTTGAGAGATACGAATAAGTGCAAGTACCCTATTTTAATTGTATCTACCATATAGTTAATACTTTTTTTCTGACATTACTATCCTTTTAAAACCAGTTCCTTCCATGGATCTATTCCAATTTTTTCATAGTTCACAAGATAGATGGCAGAGGTGGTCCTATTCTGAACGTAATATGCCTCAACCATTTTGTGTCCACTCTACAGTTCAAGATGGAGTCCTTGAACTCTGTAATTGCTGCCATGAGCAGGGGAAATTCTGGCTTTCCTAGAAACCTGCCTAGCACTATGAGCAGCACAGGTCAACTGCTGGTGCCTGCTGCCACTGCTTACAGTGTGACCTCTTCTGAAGAGATGGAAAATGTGACAGCAGGGGGCCTTCTGTAACATTTGTCATCCCCAACCAGTCCCATAGAACAGCAAAAGACTAGTAGTGGTGGTGACGAGTTAGGGTGATGGTAAAGCAGCGGGTGTGGAGGAAAGTATGAGAGCGTTTTTGGCAGAAAATTATAAGGAATGGGAGAAAGAGATGAAAATGGGGATGGACATCATACCACCACCACAGTGACATTCTGGAGTTTGCTGCTGCTGTGATTACTTGCTGAGTTTTCAGAGACAGACTTCCCATCTGTCACAGCAGCAGGATGATGATGAGCAGGCTGGTGTTCCACAGGTCACCATGGGACTGGGTTCAGAAAGCAGAGAAATGGAATTAGAATATGGTCTACTTGCCACCACTACGCCTGGTCCTAGGTCTATCAGTGCTGCTGAAATTGATTCTCAAGAAGAAGGATAAGATCATTCTTCTCACCTCATTAACATCAAGGGTTTTCATGGTATCACACATCAGTGCTGGCCATGTACACTGTTTTGTTTGCCAGTAGTCAAGGGGGTAATCGTTTCTGCCTAGTACATAGCTATTCTGCAAGTATGATGTATCTATGTGACATGCAGTGGAATCATTCCTAGGAGCCACACAGTGTTCATGTGTATCAGTTACCAACCCATACTCTGGGACCAAGTCCACGGAGATGGGCCATCACCACTACCACCACCACCACAAATGTTAGATTACCACCCCTGAGATACCTGAATTGCTTTCTGTGATGACAGTGAAATGTGTTTAGAAATATGTTGGGATGGACTTGTTAATGTTATTGTTTCTGCTAGTATAAATCCTTTGTTGACTTCTTTTTCACTATGCTTTCTACTAGCTTTTATTTAACCTTACTTTTCCATTTCTCATCCTCCACAATGCAACCCTCCACTCTATCATGTAAGCATGTCCATATATTCTTTGACAGAATCTGATTCCTAAGAGAGATGTTGCTGACCAACAAATTAGACTTTCTTCTGAGGTGGAAATTTATTATGAAAAGTACAGATTACTGCTTTTTTTCATATGTATTGCATTGTGTGTGTCTGTGTGTGTGTGTGCAGTAACAGCATCAGATAGGTACAATCAAAAATAAATAATAATAACAGAAACAATTAAAATGCTTTGCCTTATAGACAAAGACAAGCAGGTGTGTGACACCTTTATGTCGCACACTTCTCTTCTGTGTTTGTACTTCTGGTGCACTCTTTAGAAATTACTTTTGCACATCTTTCTTGCACATGTGTATGCAACGATCTGTGTCAGTATCGCACCATTTGCAAAGTTGATGAAAACAACTGGATGCTTCGGACTTGAGTCACTTGATGTGTGAGTCAGTGTCCCTTGCATCACTTACATGATGCATCCTTACCAGATGATGCAGGTTCCTGCCTTTTGCTCCCTATTTAAACCTTGGGTTGTTCCTTGTTCAATGCTCATTACAGTTGAAATGCTGTACACAGACAAAGGAACAGGAGTACAGAGATAGATAGATAGATAGATAGATAGATAGATAGATAGATAGATAGATAGATAGATAGACAGTGAGGCTCCTCCAACAAAGGAGAGCAAAGCTAGACTCTAGGGAGCGTGGCTAGGGTATGGGGCTTGGGAGTGTGGGTAACCAAAGAAAGGGCTGTGCAGCGGCTTGGCTGAATAAAGGCGCTAGCCACAGAGATAGATGATGTGGCCCCCTCCAGAGGAACTAAAGGGTGATTATGGATAACCCCCTCAGAGACAAACTATACTACTACTATCCCCAGGGAGAAAAAACTATAACTCCAAGGAAACAATGGTACTCACTTGGTCTACAGAGCTGGAAGACCAGAGGGGATCAGAACAGCAGGCAATAGAATTGTCAGGATTAAGCTGGGTCATACACAAAAATACCAGGTACTGGTATCAGCAGGCAAGAGAGGTGACAGGATTATCCTGTTCTCCTGTTGCTGATTTCTGGCTGGTATATTCAGCTCTCCTGACTTCAGGATCCCTGACCCTTGGCTTGATTCCTGGCTTCCTGACCTCTGGATTGCTCCATCACTTACCTGACCTATAGCTCTGTGACCCTTGGCTTGATTCCTGGCTTCCTGACCTCTGGCTTGTTCTACTGTGTACCTGACCTCTGGCTCCCTGGCCCTTGGCTTAGTAACACAGTAAATTAGGTTGAAATGAGTCCATTTCATAACCCAGAGACATGAGAAATACATAGCTTTCCTGATGCCAAATAAATTAGTCTTTATCAGACATTTCTGTTTTGCCTACTATTACACAGTATAACCCTGTATGTTCTCATTTGAAAAAGTGTTTCTAATCTTCTCTTAAATGTTTCCTTTGTATTTGCCACAAGCACATCCTTGGGCAAGGAATTCCATAGTTTAACAGACCGCACTGTAAAAAAAAAACTTTCCTATCTGAAGACGAAATCTTCTTTACTCTCAAGGGGTGGCCCCTGGTTTTTTAATTAGGCCTCTGAATGAATAGCTCACAGAGAGATCATTGTATTGACCTCTCATATACTTGTACATTGTGATAATATCTCCTCTAAGACATCTTAGTAAGTAAACTAAGTTTCTCTAGTGTTTCCTCATATGCCAAGTCCTCCATTCCTTTAATTAATTTTGTTCACTGTCCAGTTCTAGAATATACTTTTTCAGAACTGGTGCCCAAAACTGCAAAGCATATTCAAGTTGAGGTCTTACCAATGATTTGTACAATGGCAAAATTATGTTATCCACTCTTGCTGCAATACACCTTTTTATGTAAGACAGGACTTTGGTTTTGTTACTGCTATTTGACACTGGTCACTCTTTCCAAGTTTGTAGTTTACAAGGATTCCAAAGTCTTTCTCTATCAACAAGTCTCTTAAAATTATTCCATTAAGTTCATAAGTAGCATAGGCATTTTTTTCTTCCGAAATGCATGACTTTACACTTTCCCACATTAAACTTCATATTCCATTTGTTTGCTCAATCTGTCATTTTATGTAAATCCCTCTGAAGAGAGCAAATATCATGTTCTGAACTTAATACCCTGAATAATTTAATGTTATCTGCAAATATTGATATTTTGCTTTCTATATCTATTTCCAGGTCATTTATAAAGCAGTGGGCCAAGTACTGAACCCTGAGATACTCCACTCTCAACTGTTCCATTTCCTTCAACCAGTTTTCTATCCAATTGAAAATGTTATCCCCTAGCCCCAGTTTCCTTATTTTATACCCTAGACTACTGTGTGGCACTGTATCAAATGCCTTTGCAAAATCTAGATGTACTACATCAACTGCCCCATTATCTAGGTTACTACTTACTTCTTCATAGAAGCTGAAAAGATTAGTTTGGCATGATGTATTCCTCATAAAACCATGTTGATTGTGTTACTGAGCCTGTAGTGAGAGAATCTTGAATTAGTAAAAAGAGGGGTCTTGCTAACACTGCAATGTGTTCCTGAAGAACCCTTGGATGTATACCATCAGGACCTGGTGCTTTGTCAGTCTTAATTTTGTTCAGTCTTCCCATGATCTCTTCTTGTGTTAACTCAGTATCTGATAATTGTATAGTTTTATTAGTTACTTGTTGAGACTCTTCTACCATTCCTTGCTCCCTTGTATATACTGATGCAAAGAAAGTGTTTAGAACATTGGCCTTTTCCTTATCCTCACTAATCAACTCACCCATCTCATTTTTGAAAGGGCCAATGCACTCCCTCCTAAGTTTTTTGCTATTTTATTTTATTTTATTAGTCTTGCTCTCCCTTGCAATTCGAGGGTATGCAACACAACAGCCATTAATCCCTTGAGTGCTGGGGGTATGGGACGCATTGCAGATGTTATTATTGAGTTGTGTATCTCTCTGGCACTCAAAGTTTTAAAAATGTTATGCTGAAAACAGAGATATCAAAATCCTCCTGCATGAAAATAGCAACAATCTGATATCGCATACCAGAATATGGTACCCACGCAGGAAGCTTGATGCAAAGAACCTGTGGTAAACAAACTTTCTAAGTGAGGATGCGGCAATCTGACACTGGCAGTACCCAGGGTTCTCACACTGCTCAGCAGTTTAATGCTGCATTAACTCCTTGAGTGATCCCTTCAGTGCCCTCCTCCGTACCACTAATAAATACCTCCTCTCTTGCTACGCCGATTTGATTCCATGCAGACGGAAGCTCTATTTAAAGCGGAAGTTATTTTTGCAATGTGAGGTTCTTGTCCCTGATGAAAGTCACGCGTAGTGACTGAAACTCTGGATAATATGTTCTAATATGTTGCAATAAACGCTAAATTTTAAAGAAGAGAGTGCCCAACATCTTTTTAGTTGTTACTAGAATACAAATGTTTCCCTTGAGAGCAGGAAGTGTGCCTTTTAATAAGCAACTGCAATGTGCATAATGTGTGTGGTAAATAACATCTGGAGGCACAACTGTATCTAAACACCATGACACCAGAAACCAAATACAGCCACTGTCACTATACCCCTTGTCCAGAACCCGCAAAAGACACATGACAACTTGCTGACAGTTTACTAGTAATGATGAACCCCCCCTGCCACCAGCTTAGCATATTTTGTTGGATGGAATCTCCTCAGATGCTTCTTTATGGCCTGTTTGTGATTCTCCTCCACTGCACTGCCATGTGTGCTCAGTGCACCACACAGTGTGCAATAGGTGGACACGAACTGCCACATCCTATCACGGTGCCCGTGATTCGTGCTGCTCTCTGTCTGTCACTTGCTGAGTATACGTGATTGGCTGTCTGTCTTTAGCCCTCCTCATACAGCCTTTTTAAACCCAGGGTGAGAACTTCCAGGTTGCCCTTTCGTGGTGTTTCTGACTCCACTCTGCCTGACCTGCTTGTCAGATCTCTGGGCTTGTTTCCAGTGTTCCTGTATGCTACGTTCCAGTGTTCCAGCGTTCCTGTGTGCCTGTATTCCGGGGTTCCTGTGCTCCAGCACCGTGCGGGTTAACTTGTACGAGTTTCTGTGTCTCGTGCTCCAGCTGTCGCTTCGGCGACATTGTTCTCCTCGCTATTTGCATACACATTGTTGTTTCCAGTGTGCGGACGCTGGTTTACTCCACTAACCTGGTTGCAATACACATTGAAGGTTCCGGCGTATGGACGCTGGTTTACTCCACTAAATCTGGTTGCTATATACGTTGTTGGTCCCAGCGTGCGGACGCTGGTTTACTCCACTAGACTGGTTGCGAGATACATTGTTGGTTCCAGCGTGCGGACGCTGGTTTGCTCCACTACCTGGTTGCAATACACATTTATGGTTCCAGCGTGTGGACGCTGGTTTACTCCACTAAACCTGGTTGCGATATACATTGTTGGTCCCAGCGTGCGGACGCTGGTTTACTCCACTAAACCTGGTTGCTATATACATTGTTGGTCCCAGCGTGCGGACCCTGGTTTACTCCACTAAACCTGGTTGCGATATACATCATTGGTCCCAGTGTGCGGACGCTGGTTTACTCCATTAAACCTGGTTGTGATATACATTGTTGGTCCCAGCGTGCGGACGCTGGTTTACTCCACTAGACTGGTTGCGATTTACACTGTTGGTTCCAGCGTACGGTCGCTGGTTTGCTCCATTAAACCTGGTGGCGCTATTTACCATTAGTCCCAACGTGCGGACGTTGGTTTGCTCCTGAACATTCAGTACTGTGGTCAGTCGCTGTCCACTTCCTTGCAGTTGTCTGATTATCCTTGACAATAGACTTCTGCTGATTAGACCTCTATACTTATGCTCTCTACTGTCTTAGTCACCTGACAGCTGGTCTACTTGCTCAGGTTGCCCTGCCCGGTATTGGTGAGGCTGGTAGAACCTTGACGACACCATCCTGTAGGTTGCCTCACCCGGTATTGGCAGGGCCGGTAGAGCCTACTACAGTACTCCTTTGGGCTGCCCTTCCCAGTACTGGTAAGGCCGGTAGAACCTTGTATATCACCATCTTTAAGGTTGCCTTACCCGGTATTGGCAGGGCCGGTAGAGCCTACATTTTGCATGCCATTGGGCTGCCTTGCCCGGTATTGGTAAGGCCGGTAGAACCGGTATACGTCATCTCACGGTTGCCTTACCCGGTAAAGGCAAGGCTGGTAGAGCCTGTCATTAAACTGTCACTTGGGTTGCCTTGCCCGGTATTTAGGCAAGGCCGGTAGAACCTATTGTATGTTCTATTACTGTTGTATTGTTATGTATGTTTACCCTACAGGGACTGCCTTTAACTTTTAATAAAGTTAAGTCATTTTACCAAACCTTAAGTCTGAGAGTCTTCAAAAACCGTGACACATCCTTACATCTACAGAGTGGCTATCATGTGGCGGGGGAGGTAATGATGAACAAGCTGGATTGGATGTAGTTACCCTAGAGGAAGAAGATGATGGTGAGCTAGTTGTTTCACTTGTCATGGAACTTCCAGTGTCTGCCTGGATTTCTCTAGTCTTTCTCCTCTTTGATCTTTGGCTCACTTCTTGTTACCTTTCTGGAGATTCAGAGGGTACAGCAACAGTGGTGCTTGATTTCTGGGGTGGGTGTTTGGCTTTAACAAGTTTGACATAAATGTCATAGTGTCTGTGTTTAATGTGTGATATCAGGGTGCTTGTGCAGAGGTGTGTTCCTTCCTTTCCTCTTCTCACTGACTTGTCACAAATTGTGCACAGTTCAATTGGTGATGACTGCACTGTGCCTTCCCCAAGAGAAAAATAGTCCCACACCCATGACTTCAGGGAGGAGGGACAGGGAACAGGTGGAGAAGAATGGCCTCTTTCTTCTTGTCCTCCACATTCCCCTTCACTGTCTGTGTTGCTGCTGTTGCTGCTGCTTCCTCAGAATCAGCACTCTAACTAGGACCAGGATTATTGCTGCCGCTGACAAGTGGAACCTGTCTTAGACAATCCCACATCACTTGTTGACCCCATTCCCACTGTGTCCATGGTGGCCCGTGGCACACTAACTTGCTTCTTAACATCCTGCTGCCCTTGCATCTCAGCAGCAGCAGGAATTAGAGCAGTTTCAAATTCCACAAATTCCAAAAGCTCACTGCTAGTGGTGGTGATGCTGATGCCTATTTTCATCCCTGTCTCCCATTCCTTCTCAATATCTGCTAAAAAGGCCATCAATGTCTCTTCCACCCCAGCATCTCCAGCATCATCACCACCACCACTAGTCCCTAAGTGCTGCTGCTGTTGCTCCTCTATTACAGACAGCTCACTGCTGCTTGGAGGAGGTGACGAGCAATGTGACAGAGGGTCCCCTAATGTCACACTTTGCATTTCTTTTGACCATGAAGAAGGCAGACTGGCAACAGTGGCAGCAGGCACAGGCAGCTGATCTGTGCTCATGTTGGTTGTGGTGGTGGTGGTACCTGCTCTCCTCCAACACCAGTTCTGGCATCTTCAGGATCATGTTCCACTTAGAGACTGTAGTGAAGGGAAGGGGACTCTCAGATCCAGAGGAATGTTGTGGGCTTCCTTGACTGCTAGTCTGAACGCTCTCAAATGCATCTTCTACCCTTTCCTAAAATTAGTCCCACCGGCTGCTTCACTATTACTGCTACTACTACTGCTACTAACACCAACCACATCAAGTACAGCCCCACAGTCTTCCTCCTCACAGTCACTAGAAAAATGAGGATATTGATTACCCCCTCCATCACTCCTAATACTAAAAAGCTGCTGGACCATCTTTGTAGTAGTAGTAGTACTAGCACTGGCAGTACTGCTTGGGGATGACAAGTGTGACTTAGGTTCCCCTGCTGTCACACTTGGCATCATCTTCTCCTTCCCCCCCTCCTGAGTAGTAGAAGGCACACTAGCAGCAGGTTCAGCACTGGTGGCAGAAGGTTCAGCACTGGCAGCAGGCACAGCACTGGTTGCAGCAGGGGTAGCACGTCTGACAGCAGGCACAGTATTGGTGGCAGCAGGTTCAGCACTGGCAGCAGGTACAGCCCTGGTGGCAACAGGGGCAGCACATTTGACAGCAGGCACAGTATTGGTGGCAGCAGGTTCAGCACTGACAGCAGGGGCAGCACTTGTGGCAACAAGGGCAACACGTCTGACAGCAGGCACAGTACTGGTGGTAGCAGGTTCAGCACTGACAGCAGGGGCAACACTGACAGCAGACACAACACTGGTGGCAGCAGGGGCAGCACATCTGACAGCAGACACAGCATTAGTGGCAGCAGGGGCAGGACGTCTGACAGCAGGCACAGCAATGGTGGTAGCAGTAGCATGGGCAGAACGTCTGAGAACAGGCACAGCACTAGTAGCAGCAGGGGCAGCATGTCTTGCAGCAGGCACAGGCAGCTGACCTGTCCTCCTATCACTAGTACTACCCTTTCTCTTCCTCCCTTCCCATTAAATTCCCCAAGATCCCTAGGGATGATTTAGGGGGACTGGGCAGCATTGGTTCAGTACTGCTCACTTTCTCCTCCTCCTCAGACTCAGTGGGCACATAATAAGGGTCCTTCCAGTTCCTCCTTTTACTGCCATAGTGATAGCAGTCACTATGAGACTCTCCAGCCTCAATTTAACAAATAATTCACAGCAGAACAACACAGCATGTCTACCTCGCTCTGTAGCTGCTTCTGCAAATACTTCACATTTTTATAGCGACAAGGCGAAAACCACGTAAATCAATGGACGGAAAATTTCTAGCCATTGAAAAATTGGCAAAGAATTTTGGCCAATGGGTGAAAACCGTGAAGATTTTAATCTCTGTGTTAAAAGCAGATTTTACCTCAAAAAAGCTGACAATAACATGGTCTACACGGAATTTCTCGGGGGAACACAAAGAGAACTTTCACCCACCCCTAGTGATAAACCTCTCCCTCTTGATGAATCCATTAAAACAATATATGTGAAAATTCAAACAACCAGTAGCAGTACTAGCAGTATTACAAAGCCTACAGATGATGATGAGCAGTTCCATTCTAGTGTTACTGCCACATAGAAGAGGAAGAATCAAGCAATGAGACCATCCTTACATCATTCCTTCCCTCCACCTTCTTCCTTCCTTTGTTTCCTTCCCTCCATTTAGGTAGATTCCCTCCATCCCTCCATGGAATCCTCCTACCTAGGTAAGACCTTCTGTTACACATAGTAATTATATAGCTATACCTGAATGATGAGCTCCTATCTAGGTAAGTGCTTCTGTTACATACAGTAATTTGATTGATACACCTGATGGCATGATGGACTGCTACCTAGGTAAGTCCTTTGGTAACACACTGTAATTATATAGATACACCTGACTGCTTTATGAAGGACTCCTACCTAGGTAGGTGTCCCCGTTACATACAGTAATTATATAGATATACCTGTCTGCTACATGATGGACTCCTACATAGATAAGCCATTCTGCTGAACACATCAGTTATACATACCTGACTGCTGTATGACACAAAAATATTATACAATTCAATGCACACCAGAATCTTCTAGGGCCCCTATGCTCCTGACTAAAAGTGGAATAGGACTGGGTGCAGTTCTGCAAGTACCAGTGAACAGTGGAAAAGGCTGAGGTGTCAGTCTGAGTATGTGTAAATGTAACTACCAGTGTCAGACAGTGTGTCAGTGTGTGGGGCTTCAGACAGTGTATGTATAGTTCTTTTGAATTTTGCCATGGGCTGTAGCCCCAGACCTTTTTGGAACATAGCAAAGACTCTAGTCTAGCCCTCTAGTTGTAATCTGTAGTCTATGAAATCTAAAGCATGGAGATAGCATCGTTCTTGGATTTTGGATCATAAATTAAGTGTTTTCTGTCTATGTAAATACATGTGAGCAGTGGGAAAGCAGGATGCCATCTAGGCACTAGGGATGGGCGAAAATTTCCACCTCAAACTGAAATTAGCGAAAAATGGCACTTTCCGCTTGGTGAAAAATTTCCCACGAAAAGTGCCAATTTTCCACTTTTTCCCACTTATTCCACCTAGCTCATTCCATTGAAATCAATGGGAACATTGAAGTTACACACAACATATAATAAATATTATTTAATTTCCCAAAGGCATAGTATAAAAGGGGCATGAGGGTGCCTGTGTTGGTGGGGAAAGAATCAGTTGCACAGGGAATGATTTTTGGGGGGTTGTTTACTGGGATTGGGGGACATTAAAAAAATAAATCCTAAATAAAATAAAATAAAAACCATAAGACATGGTATAAAGGAATCCGAGGAAGGTGCCTGTGTTAGTGAATGAATGAATCATTTGAACAGGAAATTTGTTTTGGAGGGTTTCTTGATTGCTCTTTGGGGGACAGTTAATAAAAAAATAAATCAATAACATAAAATAAGACATTTGTATGTAAAGTGATAGAGACAGGAACCCCCTGACATAAGCTGCCAGTGAGGTGGATTGATACTTAACTTGATAGAGTATTTTGTAGAGGATGATTTGTTTGATTTGTTGTTAGAGGCCTTTTGAAGAAACATTGATTTGTAGGATTTAAGCTTTTTGGCACAAGCCCTAAGGGAACATTGATTTGTAGGACATAAGCTGGTTTGGCACAAGGCCTAAGGAAACATTGATTTGTAGGACTTAGGCTTGTTAGAAACAAACCCCCACAAAATGTGTTTATTTTCTTGTAGGACTAGTTTTTTTTTATATATTTTATATATATATATATATATTTGTTTTTCAAAACACAAGCCCTGAGAAAAAAATAAAAATGTCATGCTGGCCTAATGCCAGCAGGCCATGTTGGCCAGTGGCCACTGTCAAATGTCCTCCTGAGTCCTGAGTTTCAACTGCTGTTTGTACTGCTGCTGCTGAGTTGTTTAAGCAGCAGGATAATTAGGCAGTTGAAAGGGAATGGGATCAACAATAGCAGTAACATGGAAGATGGATGATGAAGGTTCCACTTGCCACGACTGGCTCCAGTGACGCGCCTGAGGCAGTAGCAGCAAAATAAGTAACCCCAGTCTATGTTGAGAAAAGAGGAAGTTGACCATTAAATCTTCTCCACCTACCCCTCCTCCAAAATCATCATGGGTGTGTTGTTATTAGAATATATTTTTTCCCTTGAGAGCAGGAACTGTGCCTCTCATCAGTAAATGCAATGTGCACAGTATGTGTGTGGTAAATAACATCTGGGGGCACAGCTGTATCCAAACACTATGACACCCGAAACCAAGTACTGCGGCTGTCACTGTACACCTTGTCCAGACCCCACTAAGGACACAAGATAACTTGCTGACAGTTTAATAGTAATGATGAATCCTCTCTGCCAGAATCCTAGCATATTCTGCAGGATGGAATCTCCTCCGATGCCACCTGATGACCTGGTATCTATTCTCCTCCATCACTCTGGCAGATTTAGCACTGCAACTAGGACAAGGAGTATTGCTGGCGCTGGCAAGTGGAACCTGTCCTAGTCCCGCATCACTTGCTGACCCCATTCCCACTGTGTCCACTGTGGTCTGTGGCACACTAGCTTGCTCCTCAGCATCCTGCTGCCCTTGCATCTCAGCGGCAGCAGAAATGAAAGCAGTTGCAATTTCCACAAATTTGAAAAGTTGATTGATAGTGGTGGCAGTGATGCCCATCCTAATCCCTGTCTCCCATTCTTCTCAAGTTCTGATAAAAAGGCCATCAATGTCTCTTCCATCCCAGCTTCTCCAACACCACCACCACTACCACTAGTCCCTACGTGCTGCTCCTCTATTACAGGCATCTCACTGATGCTTGGAGGAGGTGAGGAGCAATGTGACAGAGGGTCCCCTGCTGTCACACTTGGCATCATCGCCCCCCCCCAAGTACGGGCAGAAGGTACAACACTAGTGGCAGCACATCTGGCAGCAGGTACAACACTACTGGCTGCATGTACAGCAATGGTGGCATTGGCAGCAGGGGCAGCACGTCTTGTAGCAGGCACAGGCAGCTGACCTTTCCTGCTCTCACTAGTAC
Source organism: Rhinophrynus dorsalis (assembly GCA_037306005.1). Lineage (NCBI taxonomy): Eukaryota > Metazoa > Chordata > Amphibia > Anura > Rhinophrynidae > Rhinophrynus > Rhinophrynus dorsalis. The sequence goes on along the minus strand of CM074723.1, from coordinate 236,784,772 downwards.
TACCCTTTTTGTCCTCCCTTCCCATTCCCTATTCTCCCTTCCTTCCCATTCCCTTTCTTCCTTCCTTCCCATCCCCTTTTCTCCCTCCCTTCCCATTTAATTCCCCAAGATCTCTTGGGGTGATTTAGGGGGACTGGACATCAGTGGTTCAGTACTGCTAGTCACTTCCTCCTCCTCCACCTCAGACTCAGTGGAAACATAAGGATCCTTCCAGCTCCTCCACTGATTATTTTTCACCTTGCTCATAGTGATAGTCACTATGAACCTGTCATGTCTCAATTTTTCCAAAATATCACAGCAGAACAGCACAGCACTTCTGTAGCTGCTTCTATTGTGTCTGCCTTCAGAGAAAAGTAACCTTTTTATAGCGGAAGTGTAAAAACAATGTAAATCAATAGGCAGAAACTTTATAGCCATTGAAAAAATGGAGAAAAATTTTGGCCAATGGGGGAAAGAAAATTTTAAGTGCTAGTTTTAAAGCAGATTTTCCTGTGAAAATGCGGATAACAACGTGGTTTTCTCAAAATTTCCCATGGGAACACTGCAACAAGTTTCAACCATCCCTACTAGGCACCTCCTAATTGAGATGACACCTAAAGTACAGACACAGGTCTGATATGAAGGAACACCACAACCACCACCAGTACATACACCACTGCTAGTCATTATATAGTAAAAACAGGTTAAAGAGGTATTTTATGTGAAGCCAACCCACAGTTGCTGAGTTCATAGACAAAATAATTCCGTAGTGCACATGTAGAATGGCAAACTTGCTAAAAGGATACTGGTTGATCTTCTTCTTTCAAACAGAAACATAGAATTTGACAGCAGATAAGAACCATTTGGCCCATCTAGTCTGCCCATTTTTCTAACTCTAAAAACTTCAAACCTTATTTGATCCTTGGTCTTGTCTTATGTTCAGGATAACCTTATGCCTATGCCATGTCTGCTTACATTCCATCACTGTATCAACCTCTATCTCTAGTCCACCTATGTATCACCCTCTCTATAAAGTAAATCATTTTTACATTACATCTAAACCTATGTCCCTCTAGTTTTAGACTATGGCCTCTTGTACTAACATTTTTACTCCTTTGAAATGTACTTCCCTCTTCATGTAATTGAATGTCTCTAACATATACCCTCTCTCTCCTCAAAGCTATACATATTCAGATCATTTAGTCTATCCTGATATTTATTTTCCTACAAACCATTCACCATGTTAATAGCCCTTCTCTGAATTCTCTCTAGATTATCTATATCATTCTGGAGATTGGGTCTAACTAGAGATCTGTAGTGTAGCATGACCATTTCCCTTTTCTGCTACTCATGTCCCTAGCTATACAAACTAGAACCCTGCTCGCATTCACTGCTGCTTTGTCACATTGCCTACCTACCTACCTGTAAAAGTCATCAGAAATACTTACTCCCTAATCCCTTTCCTATGTTGGCTCCGATAGCATAGTTCCCTTAATATTATATAATATTATGCCTTTGGATTTTTATATCCCAAGTGCATTATTTTACATTTATCAACATTAAACTGCAGCTGCCACACTCTTGCCCATTCTTCTCATTTACCTAAGTTGTTTATCATTTGGCTTATTCCTCCAGGAATGTCTACCCTGTTGGAGACCTTTGTATAATCTGTGAAAAGGCATCCCTTACCTTGAATACTTTTACAATATAATTAATAAAAATATTAAAAAGAATGGGCCCCCAGTACACATCCCTGAGGTACCCCACTAGTAACACAACCTCCTTCTGAATATCCTCCATTGACTACAACCCACTGTCTCCTTATCCATTTAACTATTTTTACATGCAGACCCAAACACTGCAATTTATTAATGCTACAATTTATTAATGAGTCTTCTATGAGGTACATTGCATTGGAAACTCTGTGTTAATGTGTTCAATGTAAACAGGGCCTCACTTTGTTATGTTTGCAATAAGCACTCCATAATTATGCAAATTATGCCAGTGAATCATACATGAACAACAATAATTAAAAAACACTAAAAATAAACATTTAAGAAGTTACTTGGCAGCAAACTATGCAGTCTTGGTTTTAGCCATCCATGCCGTTAATAAACATGCAATAAATTCTATGAAAGAAATGTGTTCACATTCTATTACAATCAGCTGAAATTAAAAAAAAAATGATTTTTTAAGGGATATTTTAAATCTAATTAAAATGGATTTAACAAATCTTTAGCATGTGTTAGGTTAGGACAATGGACATACATGTACGTCCTGCAGAAACTGTCACTTAGTGACAGAGGACATACATGTACGTTCCAGAAGTCATTGCAGGTAATGGGGAAAAAAGTTCGGCGGACGTTAAGTGCCGGCCACGTGTGCGTGTGGCCAGTCACTAAGGAGTTAAAGAACTGATGTCATGTGTTGTACTTCTCTGGCATGTTCCAACCCATACATACTTTTGTAGGACAGATGTGCCAGAGTTGTACAAATTAATTGTTAGTTTGATGGGAAAGGGCTGCAAACATCTTGCTCCTGGAAAGTCCATCTGACCACAGATAGGTGGACACATGAATAGAGTACAAACTACATGACTGTGAATGTTCACTTTTCATCAGCAGGTAACAGCATACAGCAGTATGTGACCACCACCACCACTGCCTATGTCAGTAGTAACAAAGTTCAGCTGCAAATAACCCATACCATTGACATGCCATTTATGTATGGAGAACTTTGAGAGACAGCCCCATATAGCTGTAGATGTCTTAAAGAAACTGTAATAAGTGATAGATACATAGCTTATATCCTGCTGCTTGAAAGCTTGTGTCTGCTGACAATGGCTCCAACATCATGCTGCCCGGAGAATGGCATAAATGGTGCATTTACCCATTTATACACATGTCCTTAATCTAGTGATTACTTTCTGTCAGAGAAATGCTGAATATTGCCAACAAAATCTGTGCACATTTTAGTAGGTGCTTCATTGTTTGCCAATGTATTATCTTCCACATAAGAGCCTAACCACCTGCACCAGCACCCACTAAAAATGGAGGTCCCTAGTAGGTGGAATTCTATATTGTATATGCTAAAATGTCTGTTGATCAGAAAAAGGCCATCAGCAATGCAATGCTTAAATGGAAAGTTTTGGTGAAGGTTTCTTTGTAACCTGTCAATGGTATGTCTGATCTCTGTCAGCTCCTGAAGTCTTTTGGGGAGGCTACTAGAGGGATAAGTTAAATCCTTCTACTTTTTTATTTATTGCATAAAAAATGAAGAGAATGGTGGATTATTCCATTTATAATGAGAACACAGATAATAACCAGCTGGTGACAAGGTAGCATGTTTTGAGCAGGCTCTTAGAATAGTGTCTATTAACAGCAATGAGGAATATGTTCTTGCTGCATTGCTAGATGCCTGGTTTAAGCATAAAATGACTGAATTTGAGCCAGAGCATAATCAGCATTTCTCTGATGAATTCGATTCTGTCAAAGCTTATGACGAAATCCCTAAAGATTGAACTGAACATTATATTGTAGAGAAGGAGAGAAAATTATGAGCTGAAAAGAAATAGAAAGTATAGTGAAAGAGTATACCCTCAAAAGCAACACCAGCATCACAAGAATTACACCTGCAGTATGTTAGTGGGGCAAGCATGAAAATGTTCTTGGATGTGACAAATGAAGACCGGAGGAGAGATGAGGAGGGACTGGGTATCATCATCACCAACACCACCCTTCTAGTGCTACTAAAATTCAAATTGACCACATGGAACTAGAAAAAGAGATGACAGAGGCAACCAACTGATTGAATTTGCAGAAGAACAACATCTGTACATCATGAATTAATTCTACAGGAAGAAGGTCCAAAGAATATGAAAATGGAAAAGCCCTAATGGTAACACAATGAAATCGACCTGATACTTGCAAACAACTAAACAATGTTCTCTGACTGCTTAATCTTTAATAATTTTTACATTGGGAGTGATTATTGAGAGAAGAACTCAGAACTCACTGCAAGAAAGAAAGACAGAAGGAAAGAAAGAAAGAAAGAAAGAAAGAAAGAAAGAAAGAAAGAAAGAAAGAAAGAAAATGATCAATAAACATGACGATCGAGTCTTGACACTAGTCAGCTATTAAAAAATCATATGAATTTTGAGTTAGCACAGTGTAATCTCTTCAGTCTGTTGGAAGACCTTCCAGGCACAGATACTTCAACCCACAATGAACAAAGTTATTGAGACTCTCGTAGATACTGCCAATGCCCTTGCACCTGCTTGAAACAAGGAAAAACAACATGAATATTAAAAGAAACAGTTGCCATAGTGAAAAAGTGATAAGAAATGATGCAAAATGGTAGTATATGAAACAGGGTAGAATGTGTAGAAATGTGCAAGACCATAATGAAGCACAAAAAGAATAAAAGCACAAGTTCAGTCCTGAGCTCATCAAAAGGACAATGGAAGAAAATCAAGTGCTAAAGAAAGCAAAATGAAAGCTAGCCACACATAGGAGCCAAATGTTTGCATGAAAGAGATAGTAATATCCAAAAATAAATGTACATCCAATTGTTCAGTTTAATATTTTATACGGAATAGTATGTTCTTAAAATCCTTTACCATCATGTTCGCTTAAAAATCCAGTTAAAAGGGAGACCTTGGATGTTCAGTGATAATGCTCCAAGCTTACACAGGCAGACTAACCAGATATATGCAGGGCAAGTGACCATTTCTTACCAAGAACCTTTATTACCTAGTTGTGATGGATGAGAGGTAAAAAAAGACCTCAAAAGCCTTGGACAACTCTATATTCAACTATGTATTACCAAGACCTTCACCTTCACTCATGGTTCAGCTGCTGAAAGTGTGTGATGCACCTACTGAGTAGGAAAAAGTCAACATGACCTTGTCACTCACTTCGCACAGCTACAATCCTATCTCCTGTTCTGACTTCCTGTTTTGCATCTCTACTGGAGCTCAGCAAGCTGATGTGATAAAGCTTGAAAGAGTTCACTGCGCCTTGAGACCCAGAGAAGCCACCAAACCCTGAGGTGTATTGGTATGCTTTCACAGATATGAGGTGAAGGACAGATGAATGAGGAGAAGCAGAGAGGTAGGCCCTCTCTAATGTGCTGGACCTGAAGTACAACTGTACAATTACAGATCATCTCATACATTCCAGCTTCATAGATCAGATAAAGCTCTCACAGACCAACTCAGAAGATTTGGAAATAAAATACCAATAAGGTTTCCATTTCTTCTTAGCTGCCACATATAATGGAAGATCTGAGATTTTACACTTCTCAGATGATATTCCAGCCTATTGTGCCTCCCTCAGAGTCTCACAGCCTTCTATGGAATCTTCCTCTTCAATGCCACATTCATACAATCCCAGAAGCATTTAGAGTTATCTCCAGGCTCCCCAGCCAAGAAGACTAAACATTCACATCTGGACTTACATGCTGACAACCCTTTGTCTTCTGCTGTAGTTTAGACCTGAAGAAAGTGGACTATATACAACCATCCTTATTGCTGGATGGTCTAATTGCCATTATTATGGACACTTGATCTAGCTCTTACAAAGTTCCCTCTCACTGTTCCTCTTGTTCAGAGTCCCTCCTAATTGCATCAGTACCCCTTCCATCCAAGCTATGGCTGGGTGTAGCCCCATCTATACTACTCTTCTAAACCTCTGGGGCTAGCCTAGTCTCCCCAGCATGCATAATTCACTTAGTATAGATATTGGTGAAATGTAAAAGTAGCATCACCTTGTCTGTGTCTAACCCCCGCCTATACAAAGATATTGATTATACTTCTGAGCCGATCTATCCAGTACTCAAGATTTAGCATACTGTTTTATATGTATTAATATAGGACGTTTATTCCATCCCCAAGTACTGGCAGTTTGGGTTTGGGTGTTGTGGGACTGTACAGCTTGGTTGGAATTTGCGATGGGCGATATAATTCTTAGAAACATGATATCTCTCATCTCCCCCCTCCCCTCTTGCGTCTACATGTATTCAGTGCTTGAACACCAGATTCCCCATTCTTCCCATCCTTCCTCATCCCTAAGCCCCTCAATACAGCCATCACAACTATCTCCTTTCATACATTCAAGGTTTTCCTGACTGAACACCATGCATTATATACCCGTTACTCTGAAACCACTGGTATAAACCACATTTTGCAATGATGTTCTGACTTGATATGTTCCTTGGTCAAGTTACAATGCTCTACATTATATGTAATTATCACGGTGCCTGTGATTGATGCATTTCCTTGCCTGTCACCATTAGGAGGCTCCTATTGGCTGGCTGCCTTTAACCCGCCTCATACTGCCTTTATAAACCTGGTTTGGGCACCCCTTGGCTGCCCTTTCGTGGTGTCTCTGACCACGTTTGCTTTCACCTTGTTCCAGTAGTCGTTTGGGCCTGTTGCTGTGTTCCTGAGTTCCAGATTGCATCTTGTTCCTGAGTCCCCTGTCTGCAGTGCTGTTACCGTGTTGGTTCCGGCCTAGTTCCTTGAGGTTGCTGTTTCCTGCCGCTTCCTGACCGGTTGATCGCCTGCCCTGCGGTTTGCTCCAAGCCTTGCGGCTATATCTTGTTGGTCCCAGCATGCGGACGCTGGTTTGCTCGAAGCCTTGTGGCTATATAAATCACTTGTTGGTCCCAGCGTGTGGACGCTGGTTTGCTCCAAGCCTTGCGGCTATATAAATCACTTGTTGGTCCCAGCGTGCGGATGCTGGTTTGCTCCAGAAGCCTTGCGGCTATGCCAAGCTGTTGTTAGTCCCAGCGTGCGGACGTTGGGTTATCCTTCAAGCCTAGCGGCTATATAAACTACTTGTTGGTCCCAGCGTGCGGACGCTGGTTTGCTCCAGAAGCCTTGCAGCTATACAATCTGTTGTTAGTCCCTGCGTGCGGACGCTGGTTTGCTCCAGAAGCCTTGCGGCTATACAACCCGTTGTTAGTCCCAGCGTGCGGTCGCTGGTTTGCTCCAATAATACCTTAGGTCATACTCTTGGTTGGTGTGCCTATATGTATAGTTCCTTGGGCAGGCCTTGCCCAGTATATTGGTAAGGCCGGTAGAACCTGGCACATTATTCCATCAGAAGGTTGCCTTACCCGGTATTGGCAAGGCCAGTAGAGCCTATGTATAGTTCCTTGGGCTGCCTTGCCCGGTATATTGGTAAGGCCGGTAGAACCCGGTACATTATTCCATCAGAAGGTTGCCTTACCCGGTATTGGCAAGGTCGGCAGAGCCTACTGTCCCTATATTCTCAGGCTGTCTTGCCCGGTATATTGGCAAGACCGGTAAAGCCTATATTATCTGTGCTATTTCTACTATTAAATGTTGTATGTACGTGTTGGAATCCTAAGGGATCATTTTAATTAATTTTTCAATAAAGTTGTGTTTTTACCTAACTTTGTGTCTGAGAGTCGTAACTAACCGTGACAGTAATTGTATGCAGATAGTGCTTATTTCCTTGCTTCATAGTTTGTATGTATGTATGTATCTTTATTTATATGGCGCCACACAGTGTACGCAGCGCCTTACAATAGACATATGTTACAATAAATAAGAGGGGATGAAATAAGTGCGACATTCATAGAAACAATGGGAGAGAATTCCCTGCCCCAAGGAGCTTACAGTCTAAATGGATAAAGGGAGACATACAATGGGGTAAGAGGGTGTTAACTGCTGAGATTACAAGTGCTGAGTTTGGCCAAAGGCAGTGCATGGTCCTAGTGCTCCAGAAGATAAGACTTCAGGGTAGACTTAAAGACAGAGGGGGATTTTTCTAGGCGTAAGGAGAGGGGTATGGAGTTCCATAGGTATGGAGCAGAAAGCGAGAAAGGTTTGAGACGGGAGAGGGCAGAGTTTCACATTTGTTATCTAAGGTTAATTTGCCTCTGACACTGAGAACTACCACCTTATCTCCACCCCACTCCATAATGCAATTGTCTCTACATAACTGACTCTGATACTTATTGACTAACCCCTCTCTCCATAGACCAATAAATAGTATATTCTCCCCATACAGTGATGATACACCTCTATTCCACTCACCTGTTTCAGGGTTCCTATCTAGGTTATCTCACCCCACTACTTCTTATTACTCCGACTTTGCAGTCCCACATTGAACTTTCATCAGGGACTACAATCTTACTGTTGCCGACTGTGCTACTTTTTTTAAAACATCCCTCACTAGATCAGTTTGTGTCGGGTTGTCATAGCAACTTCAGATGCCAGTCTGTAGGCAACTCAATCGTGTTACTTGATCAAGTTAAGATAAAACAACACATGTTACGGCTAACTCTTAAGGTTGTTGTTTCAAATGTACTGGATTGAACTAAATATAGTGAATTAAGCTAAATTGTTAATTGAGCCCATTCAGTGATAGAGTCCGTAATGTGTAAATCCAGAATGTTTCACTCTTGGAGAGCCTGGACTCTCTATCACCACCCCATGGAGCTTGGTTGACTACCTCAAATGTAAAGCATCTTAAATCCCATTTTTCCCTTATCTTAATTGAAGATTGTCCCTCTCTGCAGTCTACCTGGGCACCTCCCTTCTGATCTGGCTGAACAGTGTTACATCAGTAAAAGTGGCGGGAGGGGGATACTTTGTCATTGAATTACTCTTGAACTACAACTCTGACAGAATTGAAATAACACTCTCCAAAGTCCAAATACTATGATGATTAATTAGAGCTGCTTTTATTATGAAACATTACTATCCCTTTAATTCACTATATATAGATTAATCCACCACATTTGGTGAAACAACAACCTTAAGAGTTAGCAGTAACATGTGTTGTTTTATTATCTTAATTTGATCAAGTAACATGATTGAGCTGGCTACGGACCGGCGTCTGAGGTTGCTATGATAACCAGACATGAATGGATCCGGGGACAAACTCAATTAGGGATGTTTTAAAAAGTAGCACAGCTGGTAATCTGTAACATTGTAGTCACTGATGAAAGCCCCAAGTTTGGACCCGTAGCACCTGGAATATACTGAGTAGTGAGTGCAGCAGTTCCAGTGATTAAATCGACATTTATTGACCCAGCCACCCATGTTGATCTCCAAAAATATCTAGAAGAACATTTCTGCATCAATTTTTCCACTGACACTCTGGACCAAAGCAGATTCATTCCTGGAAGGGAGGATAGGCAAAATATCCCAACAGTTATTTCCCTCACTGACTTAGTCATCAAACAATGTATACCAAAAAGGCATGTGCTAGGGTTGACTGGAACTACATTGGGGTAATTCTTCAGAAAATGTAACTGGGCCCACACATGTTAATAAGAATCATGAGCCTATACTCTCACAGCTAAATTTCTAGTGAACAACACCCTCTCCAACACATTCCCCATTATGAACAGCACTTGACAGGGTTGCCCCCTCTCCCTGATGATCTTCGCGCTACCCCTTGAACTGTTACTGATTCATGGGATACATTCTGATTGAAGAATTATGCAAAGTAGCAGCATTTGCAGATGATGTTTTTTTCTTCATTTCTCAGCCCACTTCTTCCCCTCCACAGTTTTAGATTCTCTGCAAGATCATTCCAGAATTTCTCAAGCTCTGATTAATTACTCAGAATCTGAAGTACTCAATGTCAATTTAGATCCTCTTTCATCGGTATAATTACAACACCAATATCCTCTAAGATGGTCTTTGTCCTCTATTCTATACCTGGAAATTTGCATAACCCTAGAACTAGTTTCCCTTCTGGACCTTAATCTCTTTCCTTTCATCCAAACTATTTCAGCAGACTTATCCTCTTGGAATCCTATGTTTGTCTTGTGAATTGGACAAGTAAACTTGATCAAAACAATGATATTTCCCAAAGTGCTCTAAATACTGAATGCTCTCCTGATCTTTATACCAAACATTTCCTTGATTCTATCACCTAAGTTATCGCCACCTTAATCTGGGTATATAAGAAACCTAGGCTGAGCCTTTCAACCCTCATCAATAGTATAGATAGAGGAAGTTTGGGCCTCCCTGATTTCTACTGCTACTATAAAGCAGTTGCTATTTCAGAAAATGTTTACGTCTTATCCATGACACCTAAGAGGTGAATGGGATCCATCTCCCCTGGGTTTCCTCTTTGACCTCTTCTACATGAATCCTGCAATACATGGACATATCCTGAAAATATGATATGATGCAAACCATTAATATAAACTAGCTCCTCTTCCTTCCCCTCGTCAATCCTTTTTTGGGAAATCCAACTCTAAGCTCATTGTCTGTTCGATCAGATTTTTTGCCCTTTGATCAGCTGGGACTCAGACTAAGAGACCCCCATACCCCATGTTGGACCATGCTCCAAATCCAACATTTGTACCAAAAAGAGTGTAGTAAAGGCTATCATGATAGAGATCTCACTCCATTTGAAGAAAAGCTTTCCAATCTCCCACCTGTGTTTTGCCCCTTATCCTACTTCTATTGGGCACTGCATTCCGAAGGCTTAAATGCCAAACCACACTTTATAGCTTGATGGGAGAAGGAACTCTGACTTTGTATAGGTAAATCCCAATGGTCTTATATCCTCAGATCCAACATTAAATGGTCTAGAGATTCTAACTCTAGAGAGGTAAACTATAAAGTTCTTACTGGGTGTTTAGGACCCCACTCCAACTAGCTCAATACAATCCCTCATCCTCCCCCCTATGCTGGAGATGTCTCCAACAAGCTGGATCTTTATCCCATATCTGGTGGAGCTGTAAATTGATCCAACCTATTGGAAACATGTTCTTCTTCAGATTAACTCCATTTTAGACTTTTTACTCTGCCTTTTCTCTTAAAAATCTTTCCTTTCTCTACAGATCCCCCTCATCAAATGGTGGTCAGTTCCAATCTTATTGAATGTGGCAAAATCATTAATCCCAAAACTTGGAAACAGTGATAACTCTCCCCCCATATTCTTCTGGATTGCTAAAGTAGACAACTTGGTCCAGTGGGACAGCACAGACTCAGGACAAAACAAAATAAAACATAACTTATTATAATAGCTAAGAAAAGTTAGGGCATATACTGGCTTGCCAAGATTTAATAAAAAAAGAAGCTCAAAATGGATAAAACTTATCCTGATGTGCTCAAAACCTAAAGTAAGTCAACAAAGGAGAATCACTGAGGTTGAACTGTGAACATTTCATTGAGAGAAACCAACTAAGAACCCTTTCAATGAGTAAAATCAGACAGAGAGTAGTCATAATAACAACTATTAATAGGGGATTCCACCATGACCTTCCATGATTCTTTATTCAGCTTTGGATATTTTTCTTTGCTGATACATTTTGTGTTTTTTCTAATTACTACCGTCTCTTAAGATTTTAATTGAGGCTTTTTTTGCTGTGATTGTGACTACCCTCTTTCTTATTGTACACACTGCAAAGGTTCTTAGTCAGTGTTTCTCAGTGAAATGTTAACAGTTCAACCTATATAATTCTCCTTTGTTGAGTCACTTTAGGTTTTGTAATGAGTTTTCTGACATATAAATCAATGGCAAGCCTGTTTTAGCCCCTGTATTCTTAGCTATTACAATAAAAATTATGTTTTCTTTTGTTTTGTCTACCTGTGCTGTCTCACTGGGTTTTGAGAAATTTAGGTGTGCTGCCTTGCAGGGTTAGCTTTTTCTTTTTGTTATTAAAAACAATTCCATGCATACCTCAAGGCAAGTTTTTAAAAAGGTGTTTTGTTCTCATTTCGTTTGCCATTTTAACATTTTGAGATGCCCAGAGAAAGTAAGAGAGCCATTTGTGTGACCTCAATGTCATTTCAAACGAGTTATTGCCCATGTCACTTACTCATCTGAAAAAAGTGTTTGACCTTATCGCCACTACTCAGTTTAATGTATAGATGTAACCTTTAAACTGTGTATCCTTGATGTTGGTAATTCTGCCATAAATAAATGATTCCTATGCTCTTAGTGATTGTGACTATGTTTATTTACATTCTCTACCAAGCATCCAGTAAAATGGATACACCTTAATACAGATATTAAAAAACTCATGCACCAACTTATATCACAAAGTAATGAATACATTTCTTGCTCACTCTCATACATACCAGGGCCTAGATTCAGTAAAGTTTGAAGAGGGCTGAAAATGTCAATGTCCTTTTGGAACAAAGAGGAGCTGCCACACTCACAGTTTGCAACAATCGTTGTAGGTGCCTCCAACTTATAATAAAGTCATATCCACAACAAAAATAGTTTGACACACTTTTTAAAAAAGTAATTCAAAGTATACATAATGTGTATGTCCTATGTCATAGTTGAATAAAGCTGAATAAAAGTTAAGTGTTATTATTTTTTAAATAGTGTGCCTAACTATTTTTGTTGCGGATTTCCTGTTGGAGCTGTGTCGAAGGTACATCAATAGTGTTCACTAAAGTGTCTGCGACATCTCATCACCAGCACTCTGGCAAAAAAAATTGTCACATCAACATTTATCCAACAGGGTTACCAATTTTCATTCATCACATACACAATGGCCTATTTCCACATGGAAATGAAGCATAATGACTAATTTCCATATGGAAATGCTTTGCAAGTGGGTGTGTTGAGATGTTAATGTGACACTTAGACACATTCACTAAACTCCGATAGCAGCCTCTGCTGTTGGTGTTCACAGTCTCAACTTCACCTACCTGAGGTTGGCAAAGTTGGGATCTACCTGTATTTTTTCCTATGCAGTAACAGTCCTCAAGCAATCACAGTTAGGGAGGGCTGTGAACAGTTGTCGGTATGGAAGGGATTTCCTCCCTTCACACATCACCAAGATTATGACAATTCTGAATTTGCCAGTAGGGGAGTTTAGAGGATTCTTTCAGCACCATGTACAGCACTGAATACCATAGGGATGTGTATTGCTCACCCCTGTGGCACTCAAAGGTTTAAAATAAAAAATAGTACACCAAGCACTACACAATTATCCACTTAGCTATGTATCATATATTATCCATGTTGTGCACTCACAGGGGAACATGACAAGGGGTCACACAGCATCTATGGGGATCTGTGGCTACCACTTGCCCCCAGCCTTGTGAGTTTATCTTAAAGGGATCTTAATGTTTCATAATAAAAGCAGCTCCAATTAATCTTAAAAGTATTTTGGCCATGGAGAGTGTTATTTCAGTATCTTCAGAGTGGTAGTTCAAGAGTAACTGAATGATAAAGTATCCCCCTCCCGCCCCTTTTGCTGATATAACACTGCTCAGCTCAGAGCAGCAGGGTGACATCCAAGTGGATTGCGGAGAGGGACAATCTTCCATTAACATAAGGGAAAAACCTAAACCCTGTCAATGGGGGCAGGGCTTTCACTGTTCTCACAGTAAGAAGATTGACCTTTGCTGTGACCTGTCTGATCTGTGGACCAGATTCCACATCTGAGAGAAGGTGGCTTACACTAAGTAAAAGGGGCAGGATGGGGATATTTTATCATTCAATTACTCATGAACTACAACTCTGACAGTATTGAACTAACACTCTCCATGGCCCAAATACTATAAAGATTAATTGGAGCTGCTGTTTTTGTGAAACATATGGTAGTATTGTATTTTAAGGTCATACAGATCCACTCTTAGATGGCTCTGCGCCCTGTCCTTTTTCTCTTGTTTTTGCTTATAAAATCAGCATGGAATCTTAGAATCAATTCTGCAGTGTGTCTCTAAAATTATTCTCCAATTTGAGTACATGGAGTCAGACATAATTTTTTTATGTAGGAATATACTATTTCATACTCTTTTTGTTTAACTGGTCTTCTTCAGTGGGATGAGTGAAAATACTTCAACTGCAACAAAGCTTCATGTCTGCCTCCTGGGCATGATATCCAGTACTAAATAAATAGTCATTTTGGAAAAACAATCCATGCAGAATTGACTCACAGTGGGCATGTGAGCTGTCTGCACAGATTAAAAGGATTGAGAATGTATTATTATGTGGTGTTAGTGTTCCTTTAGGAGAAATGTTTAGGGAGATCACTGTGTACCAGTTTAGTCTTTTAGGTGCTGTTTCCAAACCATTTAACAAGTGGAAAAATAAAACAACTTAATGTTGAGCAGTAGCAGGTGATACATTCAAGCTAGCTTTTTTTTGTCTCTTGCAGACTTGAATTCCTAACAATATAGCCATTTTATGTGATCATTATGCTTACACTTATAGCAGACTGCATTCTGGAAACAACTTGTGTTACATCTGTCATTAGCATCACAGCTAAAGTAAGTTTCTTTGAATGGAAAATAAATGTTATTTTGTGTGCAAGGTGACTTTATATTCCCTTTCTTATTTTACACTAAGTGAACTCTGGGTTATTTGAATTGGATGGATGTTTGCATATCTCTAAATGAATGGGTGTAGCATCAAAGTCTTTGAGGCTGAAGTACTAAGAACAAACAATTCTAAAATTCCCATTTATCTTAAAGGGAATTTTAACCCAGCCAATGCTAGAGAGGTCTCCAATTCATTGCTCTCCATCAATTTATTAATCCACTGGGTGCTGGGCGGGTAAATAATGCAAACAAAGGGTTAGATTAATGGGGATTCTTGTTTGTCCCTTACGTTGCAGTTAATTTGTCTTACAATTTTCCCACTACTTAATACAGCTCCCTTATTGAGTAGGTGAACACAAAGTAGAGTAGTTAAGTCTGCAAGGCTTTGTCTTGGATACTCTTTTCTTTTGCAGTTACATCACTTAACCCTTTGAGTTCCAGAGGGGTATGCAACACATTGCGTTGCAATGTTTTGCATACCCCTCTGGGACTCAAAGGGATACTTTGACAAATGATGTGTCTGTCAGTAGCCCCTATACTGATTACACAATTTTCAGTCCCTTCTTCTCACTAGAGATGGGTACAAAGCCCCAATATTTAGTTGACATTTCTCTGAGAAAATCCCAATTTGTTGCTTTTTTCCAAGGGGCTCCCACCACAGAGAAACATATAGATTTTACATTTTACATTTCCAGATTTTCCATTTTATGCCTATTTGTATGGCCACAAGAACTCCTGCCATCATTATATCAAAAAACCCAGAACTTCTGTCTACAATCTGTGTGTTGTAGATTAGGTAGTGGAGACTCTGACAGGCAGATGCCTTGATTCAATGAAGTATGGTAAAACCACCCTTATGGCAAAAAAGCCCAACAATCTTTAGCCATGTCTGATTTATGTAGCATTCAATATGTAGTTGATGAGAATGGCTAAAGAGAGTAGGCGCAAAAAAATCTCTTAGCTCCAAAACCTGCATTACACCCTTTTGTTCACCTCACTGTGCTCCCCAATCAATCTATAATTAACGACCGATTCGTGTAACACAAAGGAAAAAGATAAAGACTAACGTTAGCTAGTGATGCTGAACGTATCAAGTAAATTCAAATACACCTATATAAATATACCCCAAAATAACTGACACATCCTGTTTGTGTTTCATGTTTTTGTGAGCTAGAGCACAGGACCCACGAACGGAGGATAGCCAGAGAGAGAGAGAGAGAGAGGGGCATACATTTTTTGAGTGAGAGACTTGGGAGCAGAGAGACTTGTGCGCATCATTGAGTGCAAGTGAGTGACAAAGAGCGAGTGCAATCGAGGGTGTCTGTGAGGACCTGTGTGAGTGCCTGAGTTTGAGTTGGTGCATGATGGTAGGGAGAGGAGGGAAGCACAAGATGGATGAAGTAGCCAGTCATACCCGAGGGACCAGAGGTGGTCCACCTGTCCACATCATCTTCAATCCCTGGGAGGACATGTTGAGGCAGAACCTATCTTCAACAGCTTTTTATGGGACCCCTGGAAGAAGTGACACTGGCACAAAGGACCTTCCAGACTACTGGTAAGTGCATCATTCTATGACTACACCACACAAACCCTCATACCTAGTACAGCCTAACAAATCCTGTCCAAGTCCAGGTTTAACCCCCTCATTGCTGTGTTGATCATTATACCCATGCTATACAAACAATGCTTTGCATCAAGTTGTCATATGAAGATATGTTATGTTCCTTCACAATGTTAAACATGTAGCCATTGGGAGGTCCACACCTAACCACTTGAGTGCTAGAGGGATAAGTAACGCATATATCTAAAATGTGTTGATTACCCATCTGGCACTTGAAGGGTTAACAGAGGACAAACAGAATACAACAGGGTTACATTGCACACATCCACATGGGTCAGTTCACACATCACAGTTCTACTGAGACAAACCGATTACATGTACAACACATAGGCCTCGAATGCATAAACACCACAAGTTACACACCTAACTCGTTTCGGAAGAAAACATCACTAGTAAGATACCAGGTAAACAGGTGAGCCTATACATCCTAGACTCCTCCCCTTATGTACACGCATAGAAATTATATAAACATATAATAAAATTCACATTGATAAAAAACCAAAAACAAGATGTGCTGTCACACATCACCATCCTCTAATGGGCTTGGACATATTTTCAAACAGGTCTAAATTAGAATTATCTGTCATAAAGTGTCTTGCCACAGGGGACTTATTGTCTCTCTTCACAATCATATTAAGATGCTCCTTTATTCTTTCTTTGAGAGGTTGTGTTGTCCTGATGACATATTGTTGTTTACACTCTTGGCAAGTTATTAGATAAATTACGTAAGTCGTAGAGCAATTGATAAAAATCCTGATGTGATATTGTTTTGATGTAATACTACTTACAAATGTTTTTGGATACTAGAGTATAATTACAGCTACGGAATCTGCCTCCACACATATAAAACCCATAAACACTCAGCTAATTACATCCACCAACCTCATTCTGCCAGGAAAAAAAACTAGGAGGCAATTCTGGAGAAGTAGACAACCCATTGCTTTTCAATGGGTTGTCTACCTTTCTGGAACCCATAAGTTTAGGAACAGGGGATACTAACCATCCATTTGTACAGTATGGGAACGGGACATTGCATTAATACATCATCTAGTATATGAATCAAGCCCCATGACACAGAAGATGATGCTGTGTCAATGTCATTGTGCTGCACAAACAGATCAGCAGGGTGGCCCTTGCAACCTGACTCCCAAATAGTTACTCCAATGCTGTAGACAACATCAACACAGTATATTCATCCCTATTGTGCTCCATTAGGCATTGCACATGCCTAATGTTGTCATGCTAACTCCAACACCCCTTTAACACCTGGAAGGACAGAGTGGTATACAATTCATTGCATGTCATTGGACGTCAGTCGATTGCTCCAAGGGTTCTATGGTTGATATTGCTATGCTCAACCCACTATATGATGTTTGCTGTTAGTTCAACTCAGGTATGTGATAAACATGGGCAGTGTGGTGTACCTTTGTTTTCTTCTTTTCTTCAATGCAACATTTTTCTGCTTTTCTCCTATCCCAGCAAACGTTTGCCTATTTCAACAAATTTTTCTCCTATTCCAACACATTTTTTCTCCTATGTTTCCTATGGTGCAACATTTCCCAGGACAATGTTACTTCTTCTGAGGGCTGTAGTGTAGAAATAAGGTTCTGGAAGTCAAAGTCAAAGTTGTGTGTCCTACAGCAACATATACATATAAAAATGTGTTGGCATGCAGAGTGCATTTGTCCCTTGCCCACAATACTAATTTCCTGTTTAAGTGACACTGGCATGGTTTACTATGAAAATATCACCCTCTATTGGGCGACCAGCACAACAGAGCATTAAAGATCGGGTTAGAATCACATGTAGCTCTTTTCATGATGGTGACATGTTTAATGAGCTGTTGTGTAAGTCGCCCAATACTGGGTGACATTTCAAAAGGATACCCTTTTCATCCATTATTTTTCCTGAGACAAACTAGCATTCGGTGCATTAACCTTAGATAAAATGCATTGGTAAATGAATAGAGTTTATAGACATGCTTCATTTTATGCAAGATAGCTAGAATAACAGAAAAAACATTTTACTGGTACAGAAAAACACATACAGTCTCAGCTAGCATTGCAGTTACAGAAAGGAACAGGTTAATTCTATTTATGCTGCTTTATCGTTGATCCATTGAAAGGCATTTACATGATACATTGGCAACATTTTCTTACTATACAGAACATTTAATCAGATTTACAAAGTAGCAGAGAAATAAGGTTGCATGCTTTATCTTTGAAGTTTAATAGTGTGGCTTTCTGTAAACCCTGAAGTGTTTTGCAACATTCATCTTTGATCTGTTGCACAGTTTTGGTTTAGGTGTTCTAAGGGTGGCTGAGCATTCCATTGTATTGGAGAGTATCTTCATACCTTACCCACTGTAGGCAAAGTCTTCTGTTTTTACTGATAACAAAGATGAGGACCTAAATCCTTCAAATATTTAAAACATTGAATTCCAGAGATATGCATTGGATACATCTCTGGCACTCAAAGGGTTTATGGTATTCTATGGATCATCTTTTTATGTTGGAGATCTTTTACATACGGAACTGTGAAAGAGAAGATACATAGAATTGCAAGTTGGAGGTATTGCTTTCATTTTACAGAGTTTGCATATCTTAATGCATTCCATAATCTTGATAAAATAAGAATAATAATGTCCTTGCTAAAAATACAAAAAATATCATTAAAATACAGAATTACAATTGCAAGCATTAAATAATATTATTATATCAATACACCTATTTTTACACAATTAATTCAGTATTGATTTAATATATCTTACAAGGTTTAAATCATTTTTTTTAGTAACATTAAATTTGTAGCATTTATGTGTAATATATGCTGTACCGTTGAACAATTTAATATAATGCTTTACAATCTAAAATCAGTCCATGCCCTGCAATCACAATACTATATGGTATCAACTTCTCTTAATGAACTAATGATAAGCACAAGGATTCATGTTATAAAACCTCATGTCTAACTCTAGGAATGCTGTTCCTTGGGCTGGATAATGACAAGAGAATCACAGGGGCAGAAAACCACAATCTGCAGGAAGTTAATCATGATAATTAATCACCATGCCACATGTTTCCTTTCCTTTGTTCTCTAAAACTGTAGCTACTTGACAACTAGTAAGAAACTGTCTTTGTTTCATTAAATTAATGTGAGTACATGGCAATAAGAGAAACCATATTTCCTAATGACTAAATCCATTTTATTGCATGATAAAATCACAGATTACTTCAATCCTGTGTTTCAGATTTAGAATTAAGCTTTACAATATAACAATTTCTGATTATAATTTCGCTGTATATTTGGTACTTTTTGGGAAACAAATATTTGCCTTTATAAAATTTTTATTTATTTTGAAAATTATCTGCTATATTACCTGTCCAACATAAAAAATGCATTGCTTTACCCCACTTTTGCCTTTCTTATAGATGGATTATTTTTACTGTGTACAAAAATATGAACTGCAAAACATCCATGTAAATGTTTTATTATAATTTATAACAATCTACCCATGCCTAAACATGAAATGTACTTAAAGGGATAGTAATGTTTCATAATAAAAGCCGCTCTAATTAATCATCATAGTATTTGGACTTTGGAGAGTGTTATTTCAATTCTGTCAGAGTTGTAGTTCAAGAGTAATTCAATGGCAAGTGTCCCCCCCGCCCCTTTTACTGATGTAACACTGCTCATCCAGATCAGAAGGGAGGTGCCCAGGTAGACTGCAGAGAAGGACAATCTTCAATTAAGATAAGGGAAAAACCTGAAAAGCTTGTTAAGGGAGGCAGGGCTTTCATTGTTTTCATTGTAAGAAGATTGTCCCCTGCTGTTATCTGTCTGGTCTTACAACCAATTCCCCATCTGAGAAGAGATTGCTTACACTAGGTAAAAGGGGTGGGAGAGGAAACCTTGCTTGTGAATATCTCCTAAACCATAAAGGTTTGAGAGATAAGACTTATATCATCATATTTTTTTAATGCCTACAAAATAAAATAAAGTTAAAACGAAGTATTACTATCCCTTTAACAAAATTTCTTAAGTTATTCTTCCCTACTCAATCCCAGCCCTGCAGCAATGATGCCGAGTGTCCATTTGAGTTCTATCTGAAAGGCTTTCCTTTCATATTCACTCTAGTAGTCTTATCTGCTGTCTCAATTCTTCTTATTCAGTATCTTAGGAATATTATCCAGAGTCTCAGTATATTTTCCCTTTCATAGACTTGTTCCACATATCCCTTTTGGGTAATACCAGGAAGAGAATGGAGCATATATAGTGAAGGTATTATGACTTGTGGGCCAGCTGTGCATTGTAGACCAATCTGTCCACTCCATCAGTGGATCTAAACATTAAAAAAAAAAAACTATTAGAACTACTTATATATGTATATGTAAAGTAACAAATTATTATATAGTTGAAAATTGTCTTGGAAGATAGGGGCAACAGATAGAGTAACCAAGAAGGAACATGTTTCACATATCACAATGGATCACAAGATCACAAAGATACAAAGCCTTATTTGGCTTTCAGTGGTTTATATGATGTGTGTTATTTCTGCCCCAAGAACATTTTCCTGCTATCCACTTAGATTATCTGCAGACACTAATCTGTATCTAGGTAGAGTTTTAGCACTGATCTGATTGCAGCAAAACAACATTTTTCCATAACAGTTAATCCTGATGCCAGTTGATAAATTAGTACTTCTCCAAACTTCTAACTTCAACTCTGTAGTAGGTCACTGTCATATATGAAGTGCTAGTTGACAACCTTTGTCAGCATTCAACACCTGCATCCCATATTAACTGTTTTAGTTTAGCAAATATACATATAATAACTGTGTTCCACCAGTACAAAATCTGAGGCACAATTAAGTTAAACAACATATTTTTTAACATAACATACTCTTAAGGAGTATGGCAGTATTTATCTATATTTTTTATTTTTTGTAAATTGTTTTTACTGGAGGTACACGAGCACATGTATTAATAATAAATAAAGTACAAGGTAATATGCAGTACAACAAATGAATAAATGTATTACAATATTGGCACGGTGTATGAGCACAGTACAGAATCCAGAGTAACACAATATTACAAGATATGTGCAAGCCGACTCCCCTTCACCTACTTTTTCCAAACATTTAGTAGGACCCCTCAGTCCCCAACCCCAAACCCATGCGGACAAGCAGACCTCCCCTCCCCCAGCCAGGAACAAGCCCCCCATAAAGATGCTGCTGGTATGTATCTATTTGTGGATAAAGATAAGAAGACAAGTCACTACAAATGGAATAGACCCAAAGGGTATACTCATCAGTTACTTCTATATTTATTGTAAAGTAATGGCTACAACCGTACAACAAGGATCTACTATCTACATTTTTTATTTGATCCAATTGACTCAAATATTAAAATGCTCATACTCAGGCAAAATGATGAAGATGAGGAAGTAAAGATCTGTTGTGTGTAATCAATATAAATGGAATGGGAATTGTTTTTGTTTAAAAATGCATAAAAAGTCATGTTCATTGGCTGCTGCAAGTTTAAATGCTTGCTCCATCTTTCAGCCAGTGCTCATGATTGTTTGCTATCTCTAGTTCCTGATCAGGCTTCTCCTTTGACCTTACGGTTTGTTTTTCAATGTCCAGTTCCAATCACTATGGCACTGAAAGCGTTAAGGGATTGGTGCTGCTTGTGGTGCTGAAAGGATTCTCTCCACTCCCCTACTGAGGAAGTGTGGAAACAGCGATAATGCTCTCAGATGTTAGGATTGTCATAGTGTTGGTGATGTTTGAGGGAGAGCATCCCTTCCACATTGCCAGCAGTTTGACAACCCTCCATTCTTATGATTGATTGAGGGCTGATACTGCATAGGAAACTGCAGGGATATCCCAGAGGCTGCTATCGGAGTTAAGTGCATGTGGTAAAGTGCCACATTAACATACAAATACCCCCCATGAATATGATAATGGCTCATTATCCTGCATTTTCAAATGGAAATGAGTGATTATGCTGCATTTCCATATGGAAATAGTCCATTGTCGATGTAATGTGTGAAAATTCGAAAACCTGTCGAAAGTATGTCAGATTGATGGTGATGTGATGTTGAAGACACTTTAGTGCATACTGTTGATGTGTCTTTGACATTGCTCAGACAGGACATCAATATTTTGATCTCTCTTGACCTTCAGTGTATCAAGGCCCAGATTTTCAGGACTGTCTTAGGGAGAATTCATATACTGTTAAACAGCTCTATTCTCAATTCTATAACATCAGGCATAATTTATTTGATGAAATGCAACTGTGGCATTCAGTATCTTGGAAAAACTATTTGCAAGTTTAAAGAAATATATTTGGAATATACTGGATATGTGTGTAAAATGAGAGACACTCCAGTAGCAAGACAAATTGCGGAGTATCATCAAAATTATTGTAATGTTATGTGATTTGCTGGCATTGAAAAAGTATCATCATCATCCAGAAGGGGAGATTACAAAAACAAAAAACAAAAAAAGCATTTTAGACCTACAAACTTGGTACATTGAATCCTTTGGGTTTGAATGAAGGATTCATATTCAAGCCATTCATTGATTAAAATGTGCCAGTAGTTTGCTGTTATTACATTTGTGCCATGGTGTGTGCTAGTGTTTTCCCATAGGGTCTTCTATTGGATAAGTGGTCATTATTCACTGATGTTTTCCATCATCTGGACATAGATTTATTTGAAAAATCTATATAAAATTAGGGACTATTGAATATTAACATTATTCTAGTTGTATTTTCTAGTGTTGACTTCATACACTAAATAGAAGAAAAAACAGCACAACAAAACACCTCTAAGTGTAGTAGTGAAGGATAATGGTATATATCCCCATGCCCTCCTGTAGTCTACTCACAATTACTGGAGGATTCACCTGCCTCTCAGTGTAACCAGCCTGCACTGGATATTGGATGTCACTCCAGGCTAATGACACTCTCTACATCTCTTTCCACTTATGGTAGTGTGTAGGAACATGTGGAATTGTATTTCCTTGAAGTGTTAGTAATGTCTGAAAAAAGCTTTTTTGCATTTAGAAGAGCTTAACAAGCTGATCTAAATGCAAAAAAACGTATATCTCAAACCGCTATGGTTTAAGAGATACAGGCGTTTAAAGTTTGATTTCTCCTACTGACAGCTGTAAAGCTGTCAGCAGGAGATCCGTGTCGGTCGACATGTTGGCGCTTGAGAAGTGCCGGGATCTCGTTACTTACACGGAATCCCTTCATTGGAATGGTCTAAAACGTGTGCCTAGTGTTCAGGCACACGTTTTAGACCATTCCAATGAAGGGATTACATGTAAGTAACGAGATCTCGGCACTTCTCAAGCGCCAGCGTGTCGACCGACACGGATCTCCTGCTGACAGCTTTACAGCTGTCAGTAGGAGAAATCAAACTTTAAACGCCCGTATCTATTAAACCATAGCAGTTTGAGAGATAAGTTTTTTTGCATTCAAATCAGCTTTTTAAGCTCTTCTAAATGCAAAAAAGTTTTTTTCAGTCATTACTAACACTTTAATATCCTAGACCACATGTATAGAAACCAATATGTAGACTATACATCCCAAAACAGGGGTGTACTTGGACCATTAACAGTAGAGTGTCAAGATGTGGAAAAATTAGTAAAACAAACAGGAAAAAAAAAAGGAGGTGGAAGCTTTTATCCTGAAGAAGTGACAAAAAGATAAAGTCATGAAATGTGTTGAGATTACCTATCTATTTTTATCTTTCTTTTATATCATTATATATATATATATATATATATATATATATATATATATCATTATTATTATATCATTATATCCGCAAGTCACCACTGTAGGGATCCCTAGTTGCTAATGCGTGTGTTTGTTAGAAACCACTGTTCAAGTGGTTTTTAGCACGTTATGGACTCAACAAATAGGTTTGCTAGGTGATATTTTAAAGCAAAAATAAAGAGTACCTTAACATGTGTGACAAACCACCACATGTCATTAAATACCAAATTCATCTACTTTTACACTGTGTACAATGGGTGCAAATTTAGCGCTCTTTGTGTATTTTTAGCTGTTGGTATTTTGTTACCGAACAGGTTACCTTTTTTACCGGTGGTCATAGCATCAAGCCCTTAGCCTTTTATCCATTTATTCATTTTGTCAGACTCAGGCTCCTAACAAGTGTTGCAGGGCTTAAGTATTTAGCAGTAGGCTTCAGAATGCTAACTTTTTTCAGAATATATGTCGCCATGGATCTTAGCTTGCTAACATCTTTTACTTCCATCTATAGATTTCTCAAAATGTGTAATCAGCAGCAGCAGTGTTGCAGCTGGAATTGTAGCAACCATAAACAGCGTAAGTAGAAATTGGGTGGAAATGGAAAAGTTTGTACAGGAACTGCATTTGTAGTAGAAAAAAGGTGAACATTTTAATTACTTTTTTATCTGAAGGATAACATTGTATCTACTACCCACCAAATTCAGGTGGAAGTGGTTTTCATTCACTTTTTTCCCCACCATAACCTTTTCAGTTTGTGCTCCACATGTGCACCAAGCCTCAATAGCAAGCCAATAAAACCAACCTCATGCTGATGAGTTGCATTAACAATGACACAGCCGTCCATGAGTGGTTCACTGGCTTTGCATCTCTTCCTGAGTTGTGTCTTAAAGCTATTGCTCAGCATACACATACTCTAAGGAATCCATGTATAAAGTGGAATCTGAGTCAAAAAGGTCACTCCTTGTTAAACTTATTTGCATATGCCTACCCAGAATCTCTTGCAGTAGTAACAACATTCAGGTAGAAGTGGTTTTCATTCACTTTTTTCCCCACCATAACCTTTTCAGTTTGTGCTCCTTATCTTAAGGAAATATAGGTTTTCGGTGAAATGAAAAATGTGGCTTTTTGACAGTCCATTAGTAGGCCTTTTTGATACTATACTTTCTTTTATTGTATTAGGTTTAGAACATATAACTACTTGAAAGTGGATTTTCTTTTAATTATGACATTTTTTTTTGTAGGCTTAATATTATTATGATCAATATTAAACTTAATAAAGAAAAGTACCTGTTCTACAAAAGGATTTAATTGAATATTCTTCTCTGTATTTTAAAATGTCCAGTATATACATATTATTAACAGTTTTGTGGGCATCATTATGTAACTTAATATGTAAGTATTTTAAGGGCACTCCCATTACTGGATTTTTTTTTTTCAAAAATTCTTACAGCTCAAATATATGTAATTGAGCCTTTAGCAACAGCACTATGTAGCTGTCAAAAGGCATTATTTGATGGGGGAGAACTTAAGTCATAGATCATTCTTCTCCATGGTAAATATTAGGAACACCACATCTAGTGGTCATAGCAGAAAATTTAAGTTTAATAAAAAAAAATAACTGTAATAACTTTGGAATGGAGCTATCTCAGCAAGAATAACCTAGTTTTACTTAGCAGAAAAAAAATGGTATAGATTTTTCTTTTATTTGAATGATTGAATCACACACTGGGCATGTAAAGCTGACTTTATATTTCCATTGCATTTTAATGTCTATATTATTAATATCATTACTTTTATTCTACATAGATAAGAACTGTGTGACTATTTCAGACATTCTCTTTTATCTCAATAGGTCTCTGTATATACTACAGTGTGTACCATTAAAAGGGTAGGAAAACCTATTCTGACTATTAAATAAGGGTGTGGTTCAAACATGAGTAAATTCGATGAGCAAAGTGAATCACATTTTTCATCAAATTCTCTGGAGAGAAGAAGCACTGTTCAGAAAACTGCAATTAAGTTAAAGCTTTTCAATTCATATGCCACATACCAAAGTTCGCAAAGATTGGTAGACATTGATTAATCCTTATACCTTAAATACTATATTTGTCCATTTATCTGATAAATGTTGTATATGAATATTTAATACACTGGTCTGAGAAAAATGAATTCCGTGCTATCTCTTTATCAACTAAAAAAAACACCAAACATGCATGCATAATATGATTACCAACAAATGGATGTGTCACATGCTGTACCTTAACCCTTTGAGTGCCAGTGGGGTACGGAATGCATTGCTTTCCATACTCAAAGGGTTAAAGATAGTTGGTAGCTATTTCATTCCAATATCAGAGATACAAGTGGCTTACTTAGTCCACACCTGATGGATCCTGACCAATGAAAGAAATGTGCCAGGTGTAATTATAGTGACTACAATGTCACCTTCTTGACTAGAATGTTGAAATCTTGAATTTAAGTGAATTAGAACTTCATTCTGGTAACTGTTCTTTTTACTAATGAGGTCAATAATTTCAATGTACTTGAGCAGATATTGTAAGTTTGAGTAAAACTAAAAGGGAATGATGGATATCCACATAAAATAAGAGGCAGCAGAATCATATAAAGTGATTAGCAAACTGCAGTAACTACATACAGAAGCTCTGTAGTATAAATAATACTACCCAGAGAGTGAAGTACGATCTACAATTATACTTATAATTATAATGTTATCCAAATAATCCAATATAGGATCATAATATATCTCCTGTAATATCCTGGTTACATACTATATTTTTATGCTTTAATGTCAATCACATTATCAGCTTTGTAGAAGCTGCATTAAATGCCATGTATTTTCACATACACCATATGTGTAATATGTAATTGTATATGTTTTTGCATGCCACTTAATTTAATGAGTGCTTAATGTGTTTTAATAAAGGTAATGTTTTATACATTTTTTGAGATCCAGGTATTTTGCAGCTTAGGGTCCTCACCAAAGTTGTGAGTGCCAAAATGTGTTTCTGTATCTTCTATTTTAAATAAAGGTCCTCAAGTATATATAACAGTGTAGGACTTAAAGGGATAGTAATGTTTCATAATAAAAGCAGCTCTAATTAATCATCATAGTATTTGAACTTTGGAGAGGTTTATTTCAATTCTGTCAGAGTTGTAGTTCAAGAGTAATTCAATTAAAAAGTATCCTCCTCCCACCACTTTTACTGATGTAACACTGCTCAGCCAGAGCAGGAGGGAGGTAGGTAGGAGGGTGCCCAGGTAGACTGCAGAGAAGGACAATCTTCAATTAAGATAAGGGAAAAACCTGAAGTACTTGTCAAGGGGGGCAGGGCCTTCATTGTTCTCATAGGAAGAAGATTGTCCCCTTCTGTTATCTGTCTGGTCTTACAACCAGATTCCACATCTGAGAAGAGATGGCTTATACTAGGTAAAAGGGGCGGGAGGGGAAACTTTGCTTGTGAATATCTCTCGAACCATAAATATTTGAGAGATAAGACTTATATCATTCTTCATGTTTTTTAAATGCCTACAAAATACAATAAAGATAAAATGAAGTATTACTATCACTTTAAGGTTTTCCCGGAAGGGGTGCATGTGTGCAATTAATGGATCTTTCTGTCTGATTAGTTCAGCTCAGCTCAGGCAGTGAAATCCTTTTTAACCCCTTAAGGACCGGGAAAATCTGAGGTGGACTTCCCTTAAGGACCGGAGCAATTCTGACCTTTTTGACTATGTCTTTGTTCAACAGCGTTTTCCCTCTTAGGCTTTTATCCCACCCCCATAAATTATATACTGTTTTTCTTAAGCACAAATAGGGCTTTCATTTGATAACCTACTTATATGGATAACCCACCACTCACTTTATTAAAATTTAAAAAAAAAATGTAAAAAAAATGTAAAAAAAACCTACCATTTTTGTTTTTTCTCTTGGGAACAATTGGGCACAAAGGGTTACATTTTTATGGAGATTGCATGAAAGGTATGACCGGTCAGTCATACATACAAAATGTGCAGTTTAAAGTGGCCACTGTCCCCACCTTGGGTGAAAATCCCCATGTCCCTTTTTCCCACCCTATTTTGACACTTTTTTATCCATGACATTTGGCGGTGTGTATAAGTGTATTACACGGCTCCACAACAATCACACTTCCAAAATTGTTTAATTAGATTATTTTTTTTTAAATAAAATATTTTTGTAAAAAAAAAGTGTGTTGTGTTTAAAAAAAAAAAAAAAAAAAAGTATCATTGCAGGTCAGAAATTGACCTGCATTTAGCAAGCCTCTGGCACCAGCAGTAAAGGGGTTAATACCCCCAGCTACTGTATTTTCTTTCACCACTAGGTGTCTCCTGTCTACTTCTGTCTCCCTTACTTTGAAGTCAAGGGAGACAGAGGCAGAGGAGACACTCACAGACAGCATGCTTTCTCTGCTGCCTCTGTCTGTCACTATGCCGGGACATGTGATCGCTGCTACGGCGATCACATGAACTAGCACAAGCAAGAAGGGCTGATACTGAATGCCCCAGTCTCGGAGAACTCAGTCTCAGCCTGGCATTAATGATAGCAGCGTGCATGGAGGCACGCTGCTATTATTTAAGCCATGACGGTCCTGGTACGTATTTGGTCCTTAACTCAAATCCAGCCATGACATAGCAGGACCGTCAAGGGTCCTTAAGGGGTTAAGAAATGTTCTTGTGTGCTTGTTAAACCAAAAAATATCAATAAAAGATTGTTGCACTCAAAGACAACATTATCAATATTATCAACCAACATTAAAATTTCTATATTATTGGCTTTAACATGTTTTTTGCCTTATAATTCCATAGCTTTTTGTCATACATTTTGCCATTCAAGCTTCTTTTAGTGAGCACAATTAAACAATTTGTTTTTTGGAAACAGAGCATTTGATGTTTGATCAAACACATTTATCTTCACATATTCAACAATGATTTACTGATATTGTTATTCAAACATATATTCATCTCTTTTATTTGATCAAACATGCTTTAAACACACAAATGACAATTTTTTTTCTTTACTATTTTGTTTGGATCAGCTTGCTTTGCACACTATCAGCATTTTCTATACATATATGTTCTAATAAGACATATACGTAATGAACAGGTAAAGGGTTTAAAATATCCCCCGGCAAGCTGTATTAATGCTGGTGTGGATCCAGACACCGGTGGGATTAACTCTGTGAGTTCTGGTTGTATATATTATCTTTGGAATAGAGTTCTAGAACTACTTCTTTTTAGAATTGCTACTTGCACCTTGTCTTTTTTCAAGATGTGAACCCTGTCACTTAAATGTTCTATGATCTAACAGTTTCACATTCATAGGAAGAGTTAATAGTGTTGGAAGTTATATACTGGTAAATAAGAGCACCTAACATATATTAAACCTATTTTGGCTAGGCTCTCTTTATAATTTAGATCCTATGATCCGTTTATTAGTTTTGTTGCACATCTCTGTACTTCTTCCAGTTTAATAATGTTTTTTAAGAGCTGGTGCCCAAACCTATATGCCATATTGCATATTAGGCCCTACCAAGAATTTATATAGAGGTAGAATTGTATTCCCATTCTGTTCGTCTGTAGCCCTTTTTATGAAGGATAGTACTGTATTCGCTCTTGCAGCAGTTGAATGACACTACACACTACTGTGAAGTCTATTGTCTATCAGTACTCCTAAATCTTTCTCTAACAAGGATTCCCCAAGTAGTTTCCCATTTAGTGTACATGTAGCATACTTGTTTCTACAGCCCAAATGCATGATCTTACATTCATCTATATTAAACCTCATCTGCCACTTTCCTGCTCATTCCTTCAGTTCATCCAGATCTTTCTGCAGAGAAAAAACACCCTTCTCTGTATGCATTTCCTTACATAGCTTAGTGTCTTTAACTTAAAAAAAAAAACAAAGTGCAAGTAGCAATTCTAAAAAGAAGTAGCTCTAAAACGCCATTACAAAAATAATATATGCAACTGGTATTCACATAGTTAATCCCACCGGTGTTTGGATCCACACCAGCATTAATATAGCTTGCAGGGGGATATTTTACACCTTTTACCTTTATACCAAATATTGAGACATTACTTTCAATACCAACTCCTAGGTCATTAATAAACAAATTAAGGCAGGCATTGATCCTGGAACTGAACCCTGTGGCACTGAACTGAAAGGTTTCCATTTAGAACAGCTCTCTATCATTTAACCAGTTCTCAATCCATTCACAGATATCACCTCCTAAACCAAAGGCTTTTAATGCATACAGTAACCTGCTGTAAGGCACAGTATCAAAGGCTTTTGCAAAATCCAAGTATATTACATCAACAGCATTTCCCTTGTTCAAATTACAACTTATCCTTTCATAAAATGCAAGTAACTTAGTTTGACATGATTTATTCTTGATAAAACCTTTCTGGCTCTGTCTAATAATATTGTTGGTGATCATTTGTGGGTTACGCTTATAATCTTCCAATCGACATCTGACACATAATATATTGCATTGCAATGCATTGAGACCAGTTATAGCAACTGAGGAATAACTGAAAGTTAGACTAGACAAGGGAGATAGGGGCTGTAGTTTGGGATTAGTAGAGTCTGGTGGTGGTAGGGATTTGTCTTTTATGTTTTTTTTTTTTTTTTAAGTTAATTCTTTCTAGAGATTTCCTTATTGATAAATAGATGTTGGTCCTGACTGGAGTATGGTAGAAAGGTATATGGGACAAAATATACATATAACAGGGTGGACAAATTACAACCATTCAGCTTTTACTGGACTTCAACTTCCATTATCCTAAGCCAGACACCGCCCACCACTGACATATGCAGACTTAGTATGATCATGTTTGTTTTCAAAGACATAAGTAGCACTTTTTTCATAAATGAGGGAGTTACACCAGCAAATACATTTGACCATTACAGATGTGAGATGGCCCTTTGACACTCACAAATAAAACCATGACTATTGTCTTGGATATTTATTAACCATTTGCGTGCCAGTGTGTGTCCAGTACATTGCAATGTAATGTGTTGGACACACTTTGACATTCAGTGGGTTCAAATATAAAATCAGGAATTAAATCAATTATTTCTTATCATTCAACAAAATCCAATTGGTTTGAATGAGAAAGGATTTTGGGCTGCATACATAAAAAAATGGAACAATTTGGAGGGCAAATCAACCATACCACAGAGAACAAATAAAACACACCCAAATTCCTGTTGAGGGCATTAAACCCCTTGGGTGACACACAGGTCTCCAATGCATTGCATTGAATGAGTTGAAGGCCACATTTACATAAATGGAAATGCTTATTTGTCTTCTACATGGCTCCCTAGACTTGCTCCACTTTAGTATTTGTACATATGACCCACTGCTAGATGCAAATGGTGGTCCCTATTTTAAAAGAAAGGAAGAGTTATGCCTATCTTTATTTCTTTAGCTGCATGAAAGGACTGTAATGTAATAAGAAAAAAAATAGCATATCATGGCTATAAAGATGATATACAGATATTTCAACTTTCCTCAGGTCACAAAGTTAGGTTACATAGCTTTATTTAAACTAACAATACAGCAGCAGCTATGAGGGACAAGCAACACTGCTTCTATAGTAAACAGTGCATTGAAAATAAACAGACTGGATACTTTTGTACTTTAGTGTTTGGTGTGTGTGCAACGACAATGTCTCATGGATTACTGATCCAAAACCTCAACTTAAGCAGCCAAAATAGTTTTACTATTTAACATTAATAGATAAAATATATTTATATTACAATATTTGATGTTAGAACACAAGTGACCTGCATGTTGTCCCATGAAGTGCCAAATTCTCATTTGAGTTTAATGAGACGTGAATATAACATTTATATTTCAGAGGTTACATGGAGGTGGACCATATTACAGCAATAAATGTCAGTATTAACCTCTTTTATTTTATGTCACCTTATTTATTTAT
This sequence comes from Rhinophrynus dorsalis, assembly GCA_037306005.1. Lineage (NCBI taxonomy): Eukaryota > Metazoa > Chordata > Amphibia > Anura > Rhinophrynidae > Rhinophrynus > Rhinophrynus dorsalis. The sequence goes on along the minus strand of CM074723.1, from coordinate 236,753,124 downwards.
TCATGTTCTCTGTAAAGCATGGATACAGTGAGGCAAATGTACTCAGATGAAATGGAGTAATTGTGGGTCAAATGAACCGCTTCATAGAGGACAAATAATTCTACAAGTTCCATTGATTTAAATAAGGCTTTTACCCCCTTGATTGCTAGATAGGTCTGTGGATGCATCTCTTTTAACATTTTAAAAGCCCTGTTTAAATAAATGGAAATTTGTATTTGTCCCATATGGTGCAGTATTTCTAAAATCTTTAATTTTGCTTGCAATGTGGACCTTAATTTTACTGAAGGTGATACAGTTATCAAAGGTGTGATCAACAAATTTCCCTATAGACCCCCAACAGATGTCTGTGTGATAAAACCAGTGCTAACATTTATCCTTTGCAATGTAAACTCATTTTGTAGCCTGCTGGCCGACTACTGTGGCTACGGCCCTCAACGTTACCCCTTTCTCTGTGCTTCTTCAAAAAAGCATGGATAACACATCTAGAAACCCCTGTCTGCCTTGAAATTTCTGCATGAGAGAGACCTTACAAATGCAGTATAACTACCTTGTGTCTTTTTGCTGTGCTCAGCCTTGCCATGGTGTATGACTTTTGACATTGAACTGTCTTCAGCAACCTCACCTTGTTAGCTGAGTTTGACTGCTCCTCACCTAGTTTTATTCCTCCTACACAGCTATTTCTGTTTCATTTAATGATTGCTTCTAAACCTGCATATTACATTGATGAACATTATACCTGTTTGGTATAATTGTTTAATCATACACCTGCTTACAGCTCATTTTTTGCACTCAGGTATCTTTGCTTTTTTACCAATGTGATCCTTCTCTTCTTTAGTTACCCCCCAATCTCCTAACTAAACTCATGCCTGCACAGAGCAATGATATTATCAGAAGAGGGATAACTAATATCAATACTTTGTTGGCGGGTTATTGTATTAGGCCGTTTGTTAACAATCCAGATTCCCCCCTCAATTAGAGATTATTTTTTGTGTTATCATTTTTCCCATAGGGACCTTACAAATATGGTATATAGTTTCTCTCCACTACCTCCATGAGTCTTACTGGTGTACCAAATTTCGGGGGATTACTATATACTTTTCCTCTTCTGGTTCTATCATATTTCTGGTTTATATTAATATGCTTTTATATAAAGGATGTTTGCAGCACAATTGAACACTTGTCAGTATAAATGGTGATCTTAATAACATGTCTCGTATGACTCCAGGGACATAATTCTCTCATAATGGATACATAATAAAATGAGAGAGTGTTACCAGTCGCTCCATGTATATAGATAACATTACTTATACTTTTCTCTTATGTTTCAATATGGGTTATAGGATTATCTCTACTATTAAAGGATGAGAGTCTCTCTTTCTCTCTCTCTCTCTCTCTCCACACACATTTCACCTCAGATTTCCTAAGATAGATTTCCCCCCACACATTAGTTGACATGACCGGGTAATGTTGTATACAACTGGCACTATGGGCATTAACGAGTTTTCTAATCATCCAGACTTAAGTCATGGGAATTTGATTATCATATATCACCTGGTACGAGACGGATGTTTGTCGTGTGACTGTGGGAGGAAGGGAGAGCTTTTTCACACGCTTGAGAGACCCTTTACATGATAGACATGTCACTCATTACATAAGGCTTGTTGCCATTTTACCCTTAGTAATGGAATAAGAGTTATTTTTCTACTTTGAGAGCAACATTTCTCACCCCTTTTGTGGGATGGGGAACGTATTGTGGGGCATGTTTAGGTGCCCCAAGTTATATTAATGGTTGATTAGACCGAGGCTGTCACTTCAAGGGGAAATCCTCCCTGCCTGTTATTATTAGAGCTCTCCTTGAACAGACGACATGTGTTTTCATCTTGGTCTTATTGTCTCTTATTAACATCTCACGTTTTTTAATGAGTATATGTCTCTGTTGTAATTTACTGTACCTGCATTCTGATGCGTGTTATACAAATAGGTTTAAGTTTCTTTTTTCAGGAGTTCATCACTGTATACTTCTAGCCCAGTAATGTAAGACTAAATTTGGATGTGGAGAGTGAATGAGGGCTAACATTACCTCACTTACTTACCGATATTTACCTGTTTTCCAGAGACTCAATGAATCTCTATTTTGGTAATTACGCTTTCAGATTTGGTATCTTTTCATTAATTTTTTAGATAGGTACATCTCCTTTCTTCCTCCATTTCACGTTACACCTATTGGAGTATTTTTAAGCAAACTCTGACATGGTTTATGGTGATGCTCTTTGCTTGCCGTACCTTTAACCTTGGCCCATCCCCCCTTGTCAGAGTCCTACGTTTTCTCTCTCTGTAAGTGAATCTTTAACTTCACTTGAGGGGCTCTGGCAGGGAGGGGTCAGCCGTGGTGAACCTCAACACTTTATTTTACTGTTTGTCCATACTATATGGTTGTATAGGTTGTACATTGCAATCCATATGTTCCTCTACTGCTAATGTATTAATAAATGTATACCGTTTCATAAGACACTGTATCTTCTTGCACCTCTCATTTCACATGACATACCAGCATTCCTTAGGGGAATTTGATGTCTTTACTTTAAACAACCCACCCTTCTGCATTATACCTAACTGCCTCACTCCTCTTTATTCAGGCACATATTATATACCCATCCCCTCTTATACCTTTTTTTTTTTCTCTCCAGTGGGTTGCAAAAATGGCACTTTTTCTGCCTCTTTGTGCTGTTTGGGGTGGCCCTGGGAGAGTCTGTCTGTGATTGTGTGAATGACTCCAGTTAAAGTTGTGACAATGAACGTCAGGGGCCTCAGTTCTCCAGAAAAGAGATCAATAGTCCTTAAACACTTCAATAGGTCATACGGAGATATAGTGTTCATACAAGAAACACATTTTAAAGTGTTAGTAATGCCTGAAAAAAACCTTTTTGCATTTAGAAGAGCTTAAAAAGCTGATCTAAATGCAAAAAAACCTTATCTCTCAAACCGCTATGGTTTAAGAGATACGGTCGTTTAAAGTTTGATTTCTCCTACTGACAGCTGTAAAGCTGTCAGCAGGAGATCCGTGTTGGTCGACACGCTGGCGCTTGAGAAGTGCCGGGATCTCGTTACTTACACGGAATCCCTTCATTGGAATGGTCTAAAACGTGTGCCTGACACTAGGCACACGTTTTAGACCATTCCAATGAAGGGATTCCGTGTAAGTAACGAGATCCCGGCACTTCTCAAGCGCCAACATGTCGACGGACACGGATCTCCTGCTGACAGCTTTACAGCTGTCAGTAGGAGAAATCAAACTTTAAACGCCCGTATCTCTTAAACCATAGCGATTTGAGAGATACTTTTTTTGCATTTAGATTAGCTTTTTAAGCTCTTCCAAATGCAAAAAAATTTTTTTTCTGACATTACTAACACTTTAAAGATCAGGCCTCACCCAAATTTTCCAATTGATACTACCCCACAGCTTACTTTTCTTCTGCCCAGGTTAAAAAAAGAGGAATGGGAATCCTGTTCAAGGCTGGTGTACTCTGGGTGTTGCAGGGAAAGGAATCTGATATGGAAGGACAATATCTGCTTCTCAAGGGACTGTTATACAACAAACCATTTAAGCTTCTAAATATTTATGCTCCTACCTCTAACCAAATATATTTCCTTGTCAAAAGTCTTCCCCCTGGAAGAAAAAGATGACAGTCAAATTATTTTGGGGGGAGATTTTAATGTGGCACTTGACCCCTTGGTTGATATGTCCACGGGCTCGTCTCACCTTTGCACTGTTCAGCTTCATAAAATACGAACTAAGTTATCTAAGCTATCACTAATAGATTCCTGCAGGGCCTTGAACCCAACATCCAGAGATTTTTCCTTTTATTCTTTTCCTCATACTCTGTATAGTTGCATTGATTACATTTTTATATCTCAGGCTTCCTTACACCTCCTCTCTGCTGCTTCTATCAATCAGCTGGCCTGATCTGATCACTCTCAGGTCACACATACCTTTGCGCTACCTGTAAAAGACACCTCTTTTAGCTCTTGGAGAATGAACAAACTTCTTGGAGCATATAAGAAGTGGGTTAAACTGAAACACAGTAACGAATTGCAACATTGTATCTGTTTAGCAGAACACCAACACAAAACCATTCTTGCCACTATGGATCTGACTGCTTTGTTAAGTCTAAAACAAGAACTTAAAGAACTTCTGATGCAGAATGCTATCAATCATTCCAATTCACCTTCCTTCAGAACAAACAACTGACACCTTTCCAGGTATAGTCGAAGCCTTTCATTCCTTTTATAGTAAGCTCTACAATGTAGAGTCATTGCCTACTTCCTAGAACAAGCATTTACTCTGTCTCTCTCCTTCTCCTCTTCAGTGGATCTTGAAAGGCCCATATCTGAGGAAGAGATAAAACACATGCCAGTTGGTAAGAGCCCTGGTCCTGATGGTTTCCCCTTATCTTATAAAACATTACTCCCCACCCTAATCCCTCATTTAGTTCATACCTACAATGCCATTTTTGATATCACCCCCTTTGCTCCCCAAACTTTGATGGCCCATTTTGCAGTACTTCCCAAGCCGTATAAAGACCCAACACTATGTAGCAGTTATAGGCCCATATCTCTCTTGAATGTGGATCTGAAAATATTTGTGAAGGTGCTGGCAAATAGACTTCGGCCACACCTACAACACCTTATTCACCCCAATCAAGCGGGATTCGTTCCTGGTAGGGAAGCAAGGCATAATACCTCTATGGCTCTTTCGTTAATGCATATATTGAAAAATAAATCTATACGGTTGGTCTTCCTGTCCACTGATGTGTAGAAGTCCTTTGTCAGGGTCAGAAGGAAATGCCTATCAGAGGTGCTTAAAAAGGCAGGGTTGGGGCCTAAACTCCTCACTGGTATCATGAATCTTTATTCCAAACCGTCCGCTAGAGTGCAAGTAAATGGTTTACTGTCAGATCCTTTTCTATCTTTAATGGGACCCGACAGGGATGCCCTCTATCTCCTTTACTTTTTATTTTATCTTTGGTCAGCCTTCATCCACAGATATTAGGAGAATGTTCGGGCAGTCATATGTTTAAAGTTGCTGCTTAGGCGGATGGCCGACATAGTATTTTTTCTCACCGATCCGCTCCGCTCCCTCCCTCCTCTTTTAAACCTTCTAGAGGTTTATTGCTCTGTCTCACAGGCTAAAATAAATTACGATATGTCTGTAGCACTTGTCGTCCATGGTGACTATACATCCTCTGACTCCTTAGCATGTTTCAATACACTTCAATAGACCTCCAAGGTTGTGAAATATTTGGGGGTTACATTGTCTCCGCAGTTTTCATCCATCCCAGATCTAAATCTAGGTCCCCTCTTGGATACATTGACGTTGGATTTGGCATGCTGGAAGTCACCAGTCATCTGTTGGCTAGGCAGTATTAATCTAGTGAAGATGATGGTTCTTCCTAGGGTGCTATATCTTTTTAATATTCTTCCAAAACCTTTCCCAGCTTCCTTTTTTACTCGTTTGCAATCCATGATATCTTCCTTTATCTGGGAGAAACACACTCTGTGTATACGGCAAGACATATTGTGCTGTCACCCTTTGTCAGGAGGCTTAGGTCTCCCGGACTTCATCAAGTATTTTAAAGCATCTATTATAGCTAAAATTCTAGACTTCTGCCCCACAGGTAGGAATCATTGGACCGAATCCTTAGAAAGTGCCACGGATCCTTATGATTTTCTGCAATTGATGTGGATACCCCCTCATCTTATTCCTGCGAAATGCTCCTCTCACGTGATAGTGGGACATATTCTTAAAACGTGGAGAGCCGTGAACACTGACTACAGCCTCTCTCCTACCCCTTCTGCACTGACCTCATTTGTAGACAATCGATCCTTCCAGGTTAGGTTCATCATATTTCTCAAATTGGAAGTCAAGGAAGATAGATGCTTTGGGCAACCTTCTTATTGGTTCTTATTTTCCCCTCATGCATACCTTACAGCAAACTTTGTCCCCTTATAACCTCACTTGGAAGCAATACCTCCAAGTCCGACATTGGGCGTTGAACATGCAAAATAAGGGATATTCTAGCAGAAGTTTGACCCCTTTCGAAAACTGCCTTAACTAGACCCTTCCCACTCTTTGCCCTCTGTCTTTTTGCTATTCCCTTCATAAACCCCCAAATCAGGTCTCCAAATTCTACTTTGTTTGACAATGGGAAGCAGAACTCCATATCTCTCTGATTTCTTAAGTTTGGTCTTCTATTTTTAAAAATAACTTTTTGAGACTGGTTGATGTGAACACAAATTACTGTCCAGATGGTATAGAACCCGGGTAGTACTAGCGTGTATATTTCCTGAATGCTCGAAAACATGCTGGAGATGCAAATCGGATGATGGGACTATGGCACATCTTTGGTGGTCTTGCTCACTTTATAGTACCTTACTGGGTAAATATTGCTTCAAGTAAATCTGAGGTCCTACAGGCTAAAGTCTCTAGAGATCCTCTTGTTTTCTATTTTTTTTTATTTCCCCCAAGCAACCACACCTTTTCAAATTAGAGAGATCTCTACTTCATTCCCTCCTGGTATCAGCCAGGACACAGATACCCAAATTATGGCTCTCTACAGATCCTCCTTCTCCTAAAATTTGATGTGATTTAGTTGACTCGCTAATGTCCCTAGAAAGATTTTTCAATAAAGATCTTTGAAAATTAAAAAAAATAATAATAATCATACACCTGACTATTTGCCTACAAAATCCCTGACTTTGTGAAAGTTTACCTATAAGAATTTATGCTGTTTTGAAGCCAAAGTGTGATCACTAGGGATGAGAGAAAGCTTTTGCCTCAAAACAAAATTGGCGAAAAATGGCACTTTCTGCTTCGTGAAAATTTTACAGTGAAAACTGCTATTTTTCTGCTTTTTTACCTAACTCATTGCATTGAAATGAATAGCAAGAAAACATTTTCCCCACCACATGAAAGTTATCTCTACTTTTCTACAGCTATATACAAGGGTCAGGCTCTCACGGCATGCAATTCTGTGTTTGTGAGAGGAGAAAGCAGCATGTTTTTGAGCTAGAGAAGGTAGACAAATAAAGGGTAATTGAAGCTTAATTTAGGGAGTTTTTTAGGTAGTAGATTTGTTCTCTGTATTAAGGGAGTCTGGGGGCACTCTGGGGGAGAAGAAGGGAGGAAGGAGGTTGACCCCCAAATACCCCAAAATTTGGTGTGACTGACTGGCAAGACACAGGAAGCTGGGATCCAATTTTCTTGCTGATTTTGCTTTTATTGACTCTGAGTTGGGGAAGTCTGGGGAAAGAAGATGTTGATTTTATTTTTAGTTATATATGTTTTTGGACTGACAGTGATAAGATAGGGTGGACAACTTAAAAAAACCAAAAAAAAAACCATAAATAATTAAACAAATATATTAGGGAACAAACAGCTGACTTGGAGACTGATGTGAGCTTTTTGACTGATTTGATAGGCAGCAGACAACATTGCAAATTTTGTTGAAGGCTAAGGCAAGACATCACACTCCATCAGTTGTGCTCTGCAGAGAGTAAAAACGTTCACAATAGTAAAGTGGTAGTTCAAAACTGGCAACAGCAATGGTTGCTGCAGCATGTGCATTAAATGATGATGATCCCTCTCCTACAGGGGTGGATGCAGTTTGTCAAGGTCCCACCAATCACACCACATCAGTCCCCCACCATCACTACCATACAAATCTGTCACATTGTAGGTTGTACTTTATTTTATTTTTTTATCACTTAACATCATCATGGATATGTGCCAGCGTTATTTAAGCAGGAAGTTAGTGTTGTGGGCAAAGGACAAATGTACTATGCATGCTAACACATTTCTCAAGGTATATGTTGCTGTAGGACTCACAGCTTTGAGTTTCAACTACTCATTTCTCCACTACAGCCCTCAGAAGAAGTAATAGTGTGATGGGAAATGTTGCACCATAGGAAACACAGGCAAAAAAAATTGTTGGACTAGAGAAAAATGTGTTGAATAGGAAAAAATGGGTTGGACGAGGAGAAAAATGTGTTGAATAGGAGAAAAATATGTTAGAATAGGAGAAAATGTGTTGGAATAGGTGAAAACTTTCCTAGACTAGGCGAAACGGAGGAAAATTTTGCATTGGAGAAAAGGAGAAAATGTTAGCAAAAAAAGAGAAAAATTGTTAGTTGTTTGCAACTGTTCTCACTTTTTACCCACTCCCAGTGGCCATTCCAAACATTGATTTGATTTAGATTTTTCTTCTGTTTACTCACTTTGCATTTTGATAATTGATAAAAATAAACTATTAATGAGCATTTTTGAAAGCATTCTTAATTTACAGCATTTTTATCACACATGCCTAAAACGTTTGCACAGTACTGTATGTCAATAAAAAATTAAGAAAGATATATGGACAATGCAGTTTTTAGGATACATTCATAGTGTTGCCTCGATTTTTCATGTTTTGTTTCAAACAAATACCCAACAAACCCATCCAATACCATGCTACCTTCCTGCCACAGAGAAAAAAAGACCCTTCAAAAGCCTCTCCCCCTCTCTCCAGGGCCAGCCCCCCACACTTGGCTCAGTGGCCCACAGTTCAGCCCAAATCACAGCACATACATGTCATTTGTCTGCTACTACCACCAACCTCCCACCTGCTCACCTCAGGAGAGCTAGGTCTCAATTTCAAAATGCCTCATCCAAGAGCCCCAGACTGTCTCACATTTTTTGGGTAAATCATATGTGTATAGATGAGACTATAATGTGGGATATTTTGTGTAATAAGATTTAACCAGTGATAATGTGAATGAGAGCCTCCAAACTATTGTGATTATGATTAGCTTGCATGCCATGTCCATGACCATACATATATCAAAGCATATGATGGGTTATATAAAACCTCTGTAGAATGCCCTCACCTTATATTAAAAAATCCTCCAACACATCCCTGTCAGCTGTAGATGTGTCAAGGAGAGGAACACGCCAGTACCTGTACCAATAGGTACAGGGCATGATGTTTGCAAGCACACATTTTAGACCATTCCAATGAAGGGATTAGTTGTCAATAACGTGATTGCGGCTCTGCTGTAGAGCCTCCTTGTTGACCGCTTTACAGCTGTCAGCAGGAGACATCGAACTTTAAATGCCTGTATCTCTCAAACTTTTTTTTGTCATTACTAACCCTTTAAGGACTACCGCTAAAGTTCACAATAATGGGTTGCATTTTTTGAAGTAGTCAAAATCATAAGTATTTCTATCTGAGAATTTTCTGAGAATATTAAGAGAAAATTCACAGAAAATGTGTAAATTAGAATTCTTTTTTGGCATACATTACTATTACTCTACTTCCAGTAAGGAAAGGTTATACCTGGCATTAAGATTTAATCAGTAAAACTGCCTTTATTTTTTGAGCAATTAGCAAATTTCTTTATACTCACATTGCAGCACAATTCTTATTTGGACAAAAAAAAGTTTATGTTTATACATATCCTTACTGTATGTCACTTTGAGACAGTTTTATAGATTATTTTTTATTATACCAGTTTTAAACATCTCCCCCTATGTATATAGAGCCTATTAAATTGACATACACAGATATAAACCATGTGACATAAATTATGTGGCACTGATTATCTTAGATGCAAGGATCTATAACACCACCCATTCTAACTGACTGTACAATATGTGTGTATCATTCTTATTACTAATGAGAGGACACCATATAAAATATTCATGATTCCCTAACAAGAATCAGACTATATAGACACACTGATATTATCAATACATTTTAACATTTATTTTGTTTGAAAGACTAAAGGTCATATTCATGAAACAAGAGTGGACCAATTCTTCACAAACCAACTCCATCATGAATAACACATCACAATTTTCAAAACAATCTGATTTAAATATGACATTTAGCCTCTTTTAAGCTATATATATATAAACTGCTCAATTAAAATAAAGGGAACACTTAAACAACACAATGTAACTCGAAGTCAATCACACTTCTGTGAAATCACACTGTCCACTCAGGAAGCAACAGTGATTGACAATCAATTTCACATGCTGTTGTGCAAATGGAACAGACGACAGGTGGAAATTATATGCAATTAGCAAGACACTCCCAATAAAGGAGTGGTTCTGCAGGTGGTGACCACAGACCACTTCTCAGTTCCTATGCTTCCTGGCTGATGTTTTGGTCACTTTTGAATGCTGGTGGTGGTTTCACTCTAGTGGTAGCATGAGACGGAGTCTAAAACCCACACAAGTGGCTCAGGTAGTGCAGCTCATCCAGGATGGCACATCAATGCGAGCTGTGGCAAGAAGGTTTGCTGTGTCTGTCAGCGTAGTGTCCAGAGCATGGAGGCGCTACCAGGAGACAGGCCAGTACATCAGGAGACGTGGAGGAGGCCGTAGGAGGGCAACAACCCAGCAGCAGGACCGCTATCTCCGCCTTTGTGCAAGGAGGAGCACTGCCAGAGCCCTGCAAAATGACCTCCAGCAGGCCACAAATGTGCATGTGTCCACTCAAACGGTCAGAAACAGACTTCATGAGGGTGGTATGAGGGCCCAACGTCCACAGGTGGGGGTTGTGCTTACAGCCCAACACCATGCAGGACGTTTGGCATTTGCCAGAGAACACCAAGATTGGCAAATACACCACTGGCACCCTGTGCTCTTCACAGATGAAAGCAGGTTCACACTGAGCACATGTGACAGACGTGACAGAGTCTGGAGACGCCGTGGAGAACGTTCTGCTGCCTGCAACATCCTCCAGCATGACCGGTTTGGCGGTGGGTCAGTAATGGTGTGGGGTGGCATTTCTTTGGGGGGCCGGACAGCCCTCCATGTGCTTGCCAGAGGTAGCCTGACTGCCATTAGGTACCGAGATGAGATCCTCAGACCCCTTGTGAGACCATATGCTGGTGCGGTTGGCCCTGGGTTCCTCCTAATGCAAGACAATGATAGACCTCATGTTGCTGGAGTGTATCAGCAGTTCCTGCGAGAGGAAGGCATTGATGCTATGCACTGGCCCGCCCGTTCCCCAGACCTGAATCCAATTGAGCACATCTGGGACATCATGTCTCGCTCCATCCACAAACGCCACGTTGCACCACAGACTGTCCAGGAGTTGGCGGATGCTTTAGTCCAGGTCTGGGAGGACATCCCTCAGGAGACCATCCGCAACCTCATCAGGAGCATGCCCAGGCATTGTAGGGAGGTCATACGGGCATGTGGAGGCCACACACACTACTGAGCCTCATTTTGACTTGTTTTAAGGACATTACATCAAAGTTGGATCAGCCTGTAGTGTGGTTTTCCATTTTGATTTTGAGTGTGACTCCATATCCAGACCTCCATGGGTTGATAAATTTGATTTATTGTCAGTTCATTCATTCAGATCTAGGATGTGTAATCTTAGTGTTCCCTTTATTTTTTGGAGCAGTGGGATGTGTAATCTTAGTGTTCCCTTTATTTTTTTGAGCAGTGTATATATATATATATATATATATATATATATATATATATATATATATATATATATATATATACAGGGCTCAATATTTCCACTCGCCACTAGCCAATGGCGAGTGAAAATTTGGCCCTGGCGAGTAGAAATTCAGCCCTGGTGGGTATGTTTTGGCTTGCAGTGGCGAGTAACTTTTCAGGTCTGGCTAGTAGCAAAGGACTTCAAATTATATATATATATATATATGTATATATGGTTTTATTGAATAAAGACAAATTATATTAAGAAACAAATCAGTAGGATTGTACAGTGCATGATATAATTACAAAATAAAAGAATAACAAAAAGCATATGAAAAAAGCAAAGTTGGAGTCTATCTCAAACAGGTAAATTTCCTGCCATTTATCCCAAGGCAATATAAATGGCAAGAGAGCAATACATGAGAAATAATCAAGCAGGACTGAAGCAAAACTCCTTATTACTACTAGGAGGAAATAGAAGAATGAAACAGAAAAGGAGATGTAGACAAGGAAGTGAGAGAAGGGGAACAAAGGGAATGAGGGTTGGCCCTTCCCAGTTTGCCATACCCATGAGGAACCGGAAAATATCAACAACAGACTAATTAAAAACGGCAAGTACAGAGAAACAAATCAACTACATCTGGATCCCCGCCTTTCCACACAATATGTATCCGTAATAAAGAAATATGGGCCCTCACACCACATGACTATTCCTGCGAGGTGGGAGGATTCCCATCCTTCCAGTGATGGGTTATAAGCGATTTAGCTGTAAGGAGCATCATAAGTAGCAAACACCTCTTCGAAGAGGAAAGACATGGGATCTCCAAGAAACACAAAGTCTGCCACATATCCCCTGAAAGAGAAATGTTCAAACTTTGTTCAATAGAGCCCAAACAGGCAGTCCAGAAAGGGGGCAGGTGTATTTTATCCCCTGTGGTTCAGTTGTTTTGCCCTATGTTATCCTCTTTACTTTGTGATATTTCTCTATTTCCAACTGCAATAGCCTGTAGGGTACAATCATGTGTAAAAAAGGGTATAGATGCACAGGGTGGGTATATAAGCCTACATCTTATAAATAAATCCATGGTAGGGTCTCATTTAAAATACAAAACACAGTTTTGAATAGCTGTTCTTAGAAAAGACATTGTTGAACTGGATAAAGTACAGGTGTGCAATAAACGATTAGAGTGATTGGGACATTTTAGTTTTATAGAGAGAATAGCCAAACTGAGCTTGATTAGTAGAGAAGAGGCATCAGCTGCATATGTGTAGGATTTCATGGATATTTATTCATTATAGAATTATTTTTTATTAGAATATAAACTTCATGAGTAGGATTAGAATTATTGGGTGGAAGTATGTTTTAGAACTACATAACTCACTTCGATTATATAAAGAGGTCTCTATGAATGATAATAAAAATCTGTACTAATAGTTTAAAATGTGCTACTTTCTCTAGATACAGTAGATGAAATGTGTTGGGTAGGAATTCCATTCTCTTAACATCTACTATAAAGTTTAAACACAAAACATTTGCTTCCGTAATTATCTCAGGTGCAGCCAAATAAGGTCTATCGGAAATTTCTGCCAGGAAGTTCACATGAGGATTAGCAATTTTTAAATCATTTCAGTTACACAATTCAAATGATTTGTTCTGATGCCAGAATTCATTTCATTTCAATGCAAGAAATCTCTGTTTCTTTCAGATTACATCCTCTTTTGTATTAGTGTTTAGATACCTTTGTATTACAAAGAATGAGGGAAATCATTATGAGCAGTACACTCCACACAATTGCCCATTAATCAATGGTATTTTTAGCATATTAAGGATATGAATAACAAAATTATAAAATATATGCAAATTTAGCCCTGAAAATGTCTTTTTGTCAAATGCTTACTAATTAGGTACACAGACAAACACACGTGCACATACTCACACACTTTAAAAGTAGATAAAAATGGAAAATAAGTATGTAAAACAGTTTAATTTTTTAAATCTGATTCACGTTTGAGTGTACTATACATTTTATTAAATGTAAAATGCTGTGTAATGTACCTCTATCTATGATGGTTTTATCAAATGCTTCTTTTTGGTTTAACCCTTTGAGTGCCAGACAGATAGTAATGCATCTGTCCCAGGATCCAATAGATTCTAGTTATGCCTCTGTAAAAATCGCTTTATAATACGGGGCCCAAGAAATGTTGGAACCGTGGTCATCCAATGACTACTTACATCACTGAACATAAGTGACTGTATGAATACTGTATTAATGCATATATATGTTAATGGACCATTGTCTGTCTTGACCACTAACTAAACTGCTAAATATATCATTGTAATTCAGTATAAAGACTCTGTGAGTACTAAGAACTGAAGCAATTCTGGGGCAAGCCAGATAGACCATAGGGAACAATTGCTTTGATGGTAAATTTGAACATTTTAAACTAGAGGGGTTTCCAGGGCATTGCAAAGGGGTTCATCCTTTCAGTAAAAGAGAAGCATCCTGCACAATGCAACGCAATGAGCCAGATACCTCTCTGAAAGACAGAGTATCAAAAGTCCCTTGAAATCAATGAAGAATTTTATATTTCCATATGATGAAGCTGGTTTGCTCCAGAATTGCTCTAATTCTTCTTACTTCATCAGCCTGAACATGTCTGTGGGCCTGTATCTTTAATGTTATACTGGGCTAGTTATGATAGTCTTGCTGTAAACAGACACTTAGCTCCAGTAGGAGGATTAGAAAGTGGATCTTGGAAGATAACATGCTAATTCTGCACTGCACATCCTATTTGTTAATCAACCAATGCAAAAAAATAAAAACTAGAAATGACACATCTAGCATTATTCTACACCTTACTACAATTAATAAAGATTTTATAATTCACCTTTAAAGAATAAACAACAGGCATTTCAGGTATGTATTTATAATTTAAATGTCTTAATCTGACACAAGGTAACATTTCTACATAATGATTTCTTGCTGAAAACAGATTAAAATGTAAATTATTGTAGATAAATATCATAGTGTCTTTGTAAAATCCATATGCAGTCAGATCTACTTTAAATACTTATTAAATGTAATTTAAGATTACATTTTTAACCAAACCAACTTGGTTTACAGTTCCTACTGTTGTTTAAAAAAATAAAAATGTAGAGCTTAGGCAAAGGTGACGAATCATCAGATTTTTCTCCAGGTGGCCTAATTTTTATGGAGGACATTGAGGATATGGAATGAATTGTAGTGGGAAAGCCTGTTATCTGTGAGATAGGATGATTCAGCTCAGCTTTTGCAAAACATAAAACAGTTACATCCATGTTGCTTTGAAACAAATTACACAGTTAAGCTTACCAAGCTGTGCTTCTTATCACACATTCAAGAATTATTAATATTAAGGCTAGCAGAATTGTGCAGTTATTTCAAATATTCAATATTTATAATATTTTTACACAAAATAAGGGCGATAATCATACATATTGCTCTCATAAATGCTATAGGGCACATAATATAATATTTTGTTCTTTGTTTATATATTGAAAACAAGAAATATTGCAGACATATTAAGAGATTGTATTTTTAAAAATAATTGATGAGGGCCGATTTGGTAAAAAAAGTATGTTATAGTCTCTCTATGTCCCTCATATATACTGTACATAAAATCAAATTATAAGTCATATAGTTAAGGTACCATATCTCCATTTTAATTCAGGATGCTTATGAAAATGTCTTTCTTTAGAACTGCACTGGAACCAGTGCAACATTGGAATGTGTATTTTTCATAAACGTTCTATATTAGAATAGCAATCTGGTCACATTAAATGTGGTTTTGTCACAATTTCACCAATAATAATGGAAATATAGAACAAACATACTGGAAAAAATATTAAAATACTTAAAATGATAACTATTAATACCTTAGTTTATATTTAACCAAATGAGCAGATAAAAATCATTGAAGCAATCCAGTCTGACCATTTTTCCTACTAAATAACCTCAAATATTATTTTGTCCTTGGTCTTGTCTTATGTTCATGATAGTCTAATGCCTATCCCATGCATACTTAATTTCCTAACCTCTACAATTTTTGCTGGTAGAACTTTGCACTTATCTATTATCAGTTATCAGTGAAGTAAAATGTTCTTACATTACATCTAAGCCTCTGACCCTCTAGTTTAAGACTATGGCCTCTTGTCAAACAAGTCTACTCCTTTGAAATGAGCTTCACATCTGTACTTTGTTGAATCCCCTTATTCATTTGAATCTTTCTATCATATACTATCTCTCTCTCTCTTCTCTCCTATTCATTCTCAGCTATTCATGTACAGATCCTTTAACTGATCCTGTTGTTTTTATACTGAATGCCACTCTCCACTTTAGTAGCTCTTCTCTGAACTTCCCCAGAATATCCGTATTCTTCTCGAGAAGGGATTTCCAGTACAGTACACAATAGTCTAGGTGAGGTCTAATCAGAGATCTATAGAGTGTCATGACCAACTCCTTCTTTCTGCTACTAATGCCTCTAGCACTCTGCACTCTGCACCCTGAATCCAAAAAGAAAAGGCAAAACACATTAAACATCAAGTTCCTATCAAGAAGAAAATCCCTAATATTGCAATTAACTCTCATGATTTCAACAAAGAAACACTTTTACCACTGGAAGAATATTTATTGGAAGGAAGCTTAGAAGATGAAGCAGAGGAACATAACGATAACAAACAATATACCAGCAATCTCAGTAATTTTAAGCTCACCTTTTCTAAAATAGTGCTTCAAATTATAAGAAACATGTTCTGAAACCATGACTGAACTGAAAAAAATTAACTAAAAGAGAACATGAGATCTTTAAGAGTTCAATGGTAAATAAAAATATTACTTTTAGAGTACTGTAGAAGAGAAAGTCTTTTTCATACAGATAAGAGAATAATATCTCAAAGGAAATATGAATTCTGGAATACACAAAATTCTGCCTATGATTAAAACATGATGCCCAACAACTTAAAGGAATACAAAGCCATGACCATAAAAGCATATGAAAACAGGAACTTCTTTTTCTCACCCTAAAACATCTGAATATACCCATATATATCAACACATACATAAAATTGTCAAAGTTTTTGATGAACAATCAGACCAGATTGGTAAGGTTAAAATTACTTTATTAGGATAAAGTGCATACAAGGAGTTAGACCCACAGGCCCACAATAACAGAACATATATATATAGCAATAGTAAGCCAGTCCCTTGAGACATAGCAGGAGATGGAGGCGGCAACTGGCTAGAGAGAGTTCTGGGCTTGAACCCTGATGACTGGAGTCACGTAAGACCATAGGCAACCCGACCCTAGTGGACAAGGGGTGAACACAGGCTATGCAGCCCAGGAGCTGACAGCAGGACTCTAGATGACTAGTAGTCCAGTAGTAGGTAACTGTCACAATACCCAGACGCTTGGGAGGCACTGAACCCAGTAATAGCGAGGCAACAGTGACCCTGGGACTAGGGTCACAGAAAGACCAAGGCAACCGCTTATGGTAGGCAAACCCTAGAACGCTAGGGGTGGATAAAGACACACTACAGGAAGGCAACTTGTGTCCCCTCACACTAACAAGTGTGATGTAACGCAAATGCTAGCTCTTGAACCCAAAAAGCTACTGCAGAAGGGAATGGTGCACTAGCCCTGCATAGAAGATCTAGGCACTGAACGGGTCAATAGGTAACACCCAGAGTGAATACTGCAACTCCCACAGGGAGTAAGCCCAGCTATGATATGGTGGAGAACACAGGTAGAGATCAGAGTAACTCAGTCAGCACTAGACAGCACTGTACCGGTACTTCGTGTGTGCACACCGTCTGAGGCGGTTATAGTAAGCGGCTATAGCATGAATGCCAAGCCTAAGGTTGGCAAGATAATGATAGCACCACAAGGCGCACAACAGACAAGCGCAACTGAAAGACTGCAGCGTGTAATGATGTCCAGACAGAGGCAACCGAGCAGTTCTCAGCCAGATATGGTCAGCAGCGTAATGGGTACACAACCAGATCAGTCAGCAATGAAGAGGGTTCTCAGCCAGAGGCAGTCAGCAGCATAGTGGGTTCTCAGTCAGATCAGTCAGCAACGGAGCGGGTTCTCAGCCAGATCAGTCAGCAACGGAGCAGCAACACAGGAAGCGCAGGAACGTTGTCAGGCAGGCCAGGTCATACACAAACACAGTAACTCAGGAACAAACGCCAGGAACAGGTACACCACGAAAGCGCACCTCAGTATAGATATGATAGAGTATATAAAGGCTAGCCCTGGGCAGAGTCAGGAATACCTGGCCAATAAGAGAGAGGCAGTGAAATACAGACTCATAATCTTGCCGCCTGCGGCCATGAGCACGGGCACTGTTATAAAAATCCATAAAAGTCTCGAAGACCCATCTGGTAGACTAATACGTTCAGGAATAAATCTAATACATATCCTCCATTAAATCATTTTCATCTTCAACAATATGTCAAAAGCTTAGCATCATGTGTGAATAACTCCACACACTCTATACACAAGCTGTCTTCTTAGGAACTAGGATTCCTTTAGACAGCAAGTGGTGTGAGATTCCAATATACCAAAATATCATATGAAATGGGATTATGGCAGTACAACATCTTGTTTACCAAGATAAAAAATGACAATGGATCAAGCAGAGTTCATACTTCACTTTTTTCAAAATAATATTATGTTGAAGATCAACATTACCTCTAAACATGTGGTATTAGAATTTTAACCAGTATAACCCCTACATCTATGGGAAAGTTTTTGGGTGAACCTGGTTCTATACATCCATTCCTATGACGATATTTTAATGGTCTGGAATACATCAACATGAACAATATGGGTCTAACATTCACTTCCAACAACAGTAGAGACTCACATATTCCTGGACTTATAAATTTAACACCAGCCACCAACAACAAGTGACTGCACAAGGCATCACAGAAAAAGTGGACATAAGTAGATATCATCAATCTTTTTAAAATAAGCAGAAAAACTAAAAAACAAATTTATAGCCAAAGAGAACAGGATTTGTTCACTATTCAAGGAATAATCAAGGAAAAAACACTGGGATGTAAGACCACCTAACACCAATAATAACAGCACTAAACATTAACAAGAGGAAGAAAGCACATCTATTATATAAATTCAGCAGGGTAGCTGGGCAGAATATACTGAAATGACACTGTAAAATATGCACAAGTGACAAATATCTGGGAAATCATTTGTCCAAGAATCCAGTAGATATTTACAAATATTCATGCAATATAAAGTTAGCTTGAGTTTGGCGTGATTAGAAAGAAAACCAAAACAGACAAGTGCTTACCAGCATTGTTAAATACAGTATTACAGTCAGTCCTCTGGACTTGCCTCTACCTGAGCTTAAACCAGCAACTTTCTGTAGAATCAATCCTGTTGCCTATGCCCTGGAACTACCTGCTAATATGTGCATTCTTAACATCTTCCATGTTTACCTACTGGAATCCTTGGTCTGCAACTGGTATACCTCAGCTCCTGTCCGTCCTGCTCCTGTGAGAGTTGCAGATCACGAGGAGTACGAAGCTCAAAATATCTTGGACTCCCATAGGGTCCGAGGGCTCTTGCAATATTTGGTTCACTGGAAGGGATATGATCCGAGGAGCGTTCCTGGGTCTCGTCTACAGACATGCATGCTCCTGCTCTCATTCAGAGATTTCACTCCCATTTTTCCTCTAAACCTTAACCACTCCCGTGGGGAAGAGGTCGTTGAGGGGGAGGTAATGTAAGCTCCACGCTTATCTCCTGTAGGAGGGGAACCGGCCTCTCCGATGCTCAGGGGAGGCCGACCTGCTCTACTTGCTGTCTCACAGAGTTTAACGTGTTTGGTCTCGCTGGGAGCAGGTCCGCCCTGGTGTTCCTCTGGGTGACCGGCTTCCTTGCTGCTGCCCCTTGTGGCTCCTGATGCATCTGAAGTTGGTCCCTTGCTAAAGAGAGTCGGGCACAAGTCACTGTGGAATCCTACAGTGATGTCATGTCCCAACTCTTAAAGGGACAGAACCATTTAGTGCTCCACCTCCTGGGGGTGGGGGAATCCACATATAAACTGCCTGGCCACCACATCAATAGCCCTTTCATGGTGTTCCAGTCCATTTGCAGTTTGTTGAGCTCCATGTATGATCCTTGGCTTGTCTTCCAAGGTTTCCCAGTGTCCAGTATTGTGGCTTGTCTGACTACCCGCTTGGTATTGGACCTTCGGCTCTAGCTGACTACCCACTCTGGTACTGACCCCTGGCTTGTCTGACTACCCGCTTGGTTTTGACCTTTGGCTCTGGCTGACTACCCACTCTGATTCTGACCTCTGGCTTGTCTGACTACAAGCTTGGTTTTGACCATCGGCTCTGGCTACTTCCTCTGGTTCTCCACCTTGGTTGCCTATATCTATAACTGACGACCTAAGTCAGTCCATTTATTCATTAGTTGCTTTTATCAATTGATTCCACATCAGTATACTATCTATTTCTAGCCCCAGCATCATGACATCAGCATACTATCTATTTCTGGGTCCTAGCCCCAGCCTTACGAGATCAGTATACTATCTATTTCTGGGTCCTAGCCCTAGCATTGGTGCAATTGTACTTATCCTATCCTTAGACTTGCAGGTGCAGTCTACTATTTCTGGTAGTAGTTATTGCTCCCTGCTTAGCTCTCTATCTCTGCGGGAGTGTGTATTGATTTTTCATACTATATTTTTGTGCAATAAAGGTGTTGTTTCTAGTTACTGTACCGTCTCCTGCTTCCTCCTTGGGTTCTGTGACAGACAGTCTCTGAAGACAATAGTTTTGTTCCTGCCCATTTCCTTCTCACATGCATGGATATCTATGCCTGGTTTAAATCCTGCCCTGTGGCTAAATCAGAATTGACTATGCAAATCCTTCACTCCAAGCACAGTCTTTTGCCCTTCCCCTATTGTGTGCTTGTTCCTGCTGATCTAAGGATATAGGTTTTGAAGCTCCTCAATGACTCACCCCTGGCAGGTCACCCTGGCATTCATCATTGTCAATCCAAAGACATTGTGTTTTGTAATTTTTGGCAGCCTTCTATAAGGTATTACATAGACGTCCAGTCCTGTACAGTTTGTACCATGTACAAAAGTACAAACAGCAAACCAGCAAGTTAACTAATTGCACTGTCTATTCTGACACGCCCTTGCTCTTTGGTCTCCATCAACTTAATTGTGGAACTTCCTCCAACTTGCTCCTACACAGCTATACCATTTGTTGACAGATTAACCAAAATGGCTCATTTTGTTCCCGCCAAGAAATTGCCAACTACTGCAAAGACTGCTTCCTTGTTTATTTGGTATGTGATCCATCTTCTTGGTGTTCCAGATGAGGGGGATGACAGGGGATCACAATTCACCTCAAAGTTCTGTAAAGCATTCTGTTCATATCTGCATATCCAAATCTCCCTTTCATTGGCCTTTCACCCTCAGTCTAGCAACCAGATATATTGAGTGAACTTATCCATGGAACTGTTCTTGAGATGTTTTATATCATACCAACAGGATGATTGCATTGAATGTATTCCCCTTGTTGAATTCATTCAACAACCACGTCAATTCTTATATGCATATGTCTCCATTTTATGCCAATTATGGCATGTGTCCTGCTTCCTTTCCTGGATAAATTTTTATGTCATAGGTCCCTGAAACAACTGTTAGGCTTTGTGCCCTGATGTCCCTCCTCCAATCATTAAAGACCAACTTTCTCTCAGAAGAAGCAATGAAAAAGTCAGTGGCTGACAGTAAGCACCAATCTCTTGTATCATTTCATCTTGGTGAGAAAGTATGTCTTTCCTCCAAGCATCTGAATTTGTCTGTGCCCTTATGGAATCCTGTCATGGTAAAACTTAAGCTTTCTCCTCGCATCCATGTTAACACATCACATCTGCCTACTAAAGTCTGTTATTTAAAATCTTGTTCCTAGATATATTACTACTTCCCTGGTTGATGGCCAAGAGGGTGCTATCGAGGGAAGTAATGTAATTGATGGTCCTTTGGACTTGCCTCTCCCTGAGCTTGAACCGGTGACACTGTAGGTCATAGATCCTCAGTCTTCCATCATTGCCGCCAAAAGACTTATTTGTAGGCTGTTATATAGCAGAATTGTCCTTTTTCGTCTTCTGGCTCATATGTGCTAATGGCCTCCAGCTGTACCTTGTTCAGGGTCAATTTAAACCATCTTGCCTGATCTCCCAGTGCTCAGTTGTTAACCCTGGTGAAGACTCTGTTTCCTGCTTACGGTTTGTCTAATTCTCAGTTTACTTCAGCTTGTACTTTGACTTTGTTTGAACGCCATCTGTCTCAACCTTGGCATATACCTTGATTTTGCTTGGACTCCATCCACCTCAACTTTCTGACTTGCCTCAAATACTCCTAAGCCTAACACTCCAGTATCTCATGCTTTCCTTGACTACAGTTGTACCTATGATGGCCTGGCCCCTGACTTAAATAGGGGTGGGATATCTGGCTTTGCTCAGCATCTTTCATATGATTTTGAGCACAGCAAAGGTACACTGGCCTCTGGTTCTGCTCTCCAGTATCTCACTCATGCTTCACTCCTTAGCTTACTCTGCAGAGACTGTAAACCTTATGGGTCTTATCAGCCTTCTGTCCAGCCAACTTTATCCAGTCTCCTGTACCCCTGACAGATACACGTTTGTTAGAATTATAAAAGGGATATTCAATATATATGACCTAGTAACATATTTACTAAAAAAAAAGCTTCCAATGGAATTGCACAATATGTGAGCCCCCATATGAAAGGAAAGGTATGTGCACTTTCTACTGACTCAGGTGCAAGTCATACAGAAAGAGGAATGGAAATTTATGGACAATATGTACAGGTGGAAGCATCAGTATATGATTTACCACACTGTTGCAAAATGAGCAAATCCAAGATTCCTGCATTTTTAGCAAAAGATTGTTAGGGATGGGTGAAAGTTTTCTCCTCAACACATAATTAAGCATTTTGCCAATTGTTTTGCCTCAATCTTTGTATTGAAATCAATAGAAAGACAGAATTTCTCTCCAACACATAACAAGTTTCTCTTCTTTTCTCAGAGGCATATAAAAGGGTGTCAAGTTCTCGCAACATGTAATTCTGTGTTTGTGAGAGGAGAAAACAGCACATTTTTGAGCTAGAGAAGACAGGATGATCTAGTGGAGCTGAAGCTTAGTTTAGGAAGTCTTGTAAGCAGGAAATCTGTTCTCTGTATTAGGGGATTCTGAGAGACTCTAGGGTACATGAAGAGAGAAAGGAGTTTGACCCCAAATATCCCAAAATTCTGTGTGACTGACTGGGAAGACACAGAAAGTTGTGTTGCAAGTTTCTTCCTGTTCTGGCTGTTATCTCTGTCTTACAGGAGTCTGGTGGTGTAAGAATGAAGCAAAGTTGTTTTAATCCAAATACAAGTAGACATAGGCAGCTGTGATCCAAGTTCCTTTTTTGATCTGGTTGAAACCTTTGCACTAGGGGAGTCTGGGGGTGTGAGAAGGGAACAAATGAGAATTACCCCAAAATGTTGTGCGACTGACTGGGAACACACAGGCAGAAGTGGTCCAAGTTTCTTTCTGATCGAACTGTTCTATCTATATCTGTCCTAGGAGAGTCTATAGGTGTGAGAATTGCCACACATAATCTAAAATACTGAGTGACTGACTGGGAAGTTTCTTCCTGATCTTTCTATTATCTCTGTCTTAGGAGAGCCTGGGGAAAGAAGCAGTTGAACAGGGAGTACAGTTTTTTTGTTTTTGTTACCAAAGATAAGCATAGGGGGGTAATTAAAATAAATAAATAAAAAATTGGTAGATGACAGAGACAGGAACCCTGGTGTGATCTGTGGCTGAGTCATACCTATACTAGAAGAGATAGATTATTTTGTAGAGATCCAAGGCAAGACATTACACGTAATCAGTTCTAAAGTGTACTTTACAGTAAAAACACACACAGTAGTTGAGTAATATCCAGCAAACACACAAGGGGTAGAGGTAGGGTGGAAGGATTAGGAGCAGTGCAGAGAATTGTGAGTTAAATGAGAGTCCAAATACTGACTACAGCCATGGTTGCCACAGTGTGTGCAGTACATAATGGTGATACCTCCT
The DNA here is from genome assembly GCA_037306005.1 of Rhinophrynus dorsalis. Classification (NCBI taxonomy): domain Eukaryota; kingdom Metazoa; phylum Chordata; class Amphibia; order Anura; family Rhinophrynidae; genus Rhinophrynus; species Rhinophrynus dorsalis. Next base: position 236,729,458 of record CM074723.1, on the reverse strand, counting down.
GAGGAACATGTAGTTCCAAAAGTTCCATCACCACCAGCATCAGTACTTTTATTAAACCATCTAAAAGCACTGAAGATGACAAGGAGTCACATTCCAGTGTTGATAGCATCGAGCAAGAAGGTGTAGCAGCTCAACAAACTGCTGCATCTGACAGTGAGACAAGCAAGTACAAAAACACCTGTCCTGAAAATAGTATCGAACATTGTGAAAATCCCTCCTAGAGGAAAGTAAAAAAAAATATTTCAGACCTTTAAAAGCCTAGAGGAATATAAAGATAGTGGGGAATAAGAGGCTGGTGATGCCGAGGATGACCTAATGACTGAGGATGATGATGTAGATCTGGCATCGTCTTCTCTAATTCAGATACAGATGAAGTTAAGAGTGAGAGAGATTATGACATGGCTAGAAACTTAGCTGACAGGCAAAGGCTCAATTGTCCACTGAAAAGGAACACTGTGCCTGTCTATAATCTGTTTGAAAAAACAAACTATGACCCTGGATAAGGCAAAAATAGACAATCATCCTATTAGTCATCATCAGCATCATCGCAGCTTCCAATTTCCTGTTCCACTCAGCCACACACAGTAATAGTGTTGTGTAACCATCAACAACACAGGTTATCAGCATCTCCAGCTTTAGGTATGATGAGTGCCTTTGATGCTCTTGGTATTGCAGCACCTGTAACACCTAGCAGTAGTACAATGTCAGCAACATCCAGACCCAGTATTAGTAGTAGCAGCCTCACAGGAACACCACAGGCTATGAAGTCCACAGTATGGAGATACTTCACTCAGGATCCAAAATCTAAACATGTTGCTAACTGTTGTCTGTGCAAGAAGCATGTGAGCAGCGGGAAAGCAGACTCACACCAGGCAATTTCACAATGAGATCCCTCCTGAAACACAACCATAGGTCAGACTGGGAGACACACCATGACATGTCAGTGTAACTACACTAGCAGCAGCAGAAGTACTCCTAAAGGTCCCTGTGAGTCTGGGGTACATAATAGAAAGGCTGTTGAAGTGTAAGAGAGTGTGTCAAGATGTTTTGTCCTGCTGAAGAGGAGTATGATTCTGGGTTTAATTTTGGAGATGACAAGAGTCATGGACTTCCCACCCATACTCTCCACCACCTCCACAAGTCATATCAAGTTCTTAGAAAGAAGTCAAAATCTGCACAAAAATAATGCAAAAGTACTCCTATTTAATAGAAAAGTTGTCAAAATGTGGCAGTTGAAGTGCTGCCCTTTTCTTTGGTAAAAACAGAGACTATAAAGATCTGAGGTCATGTGTTGCACCCTGCTGGAATATCCCAAGCATCAGTTACTTTTCAAGGATGGTTGTGCCAATGTTACTGAAGCAGGAAGTTAGTGCTGTGGGCCAAGGACAAAGATATTCAGCATCCTAACAATTTTTTTCAAGGCATATTTGCAGTAGGACTCACAACTTTCACTTTCTATTTATTTCTCCACTCCAGCCCTCAGAAAAAGTAATATTGTGGTGGGAAATCTTACAGTCATAGAAAACATAGGTGAGAAATGTCAAAGTACTCATAGGAAATGTATTGGCAGTAGCAAAAAGGAGAACATTTTATGTATTGTCTATGGGCAGGAAGTTATGTGAAAAAAGCAAGAAATTTTTGGGTTTTTTTTCACGAAAATTCATGCTGGAAATTTCTTTGACTTTTTGTCCATCCGTAATCAGCTGTATGCTCTCTACAGTTGTTCATATAAATATATAACAGAGTTGAAGATATTTGTAGCATTCCTAAATTCAGAAATCTTTATTATTGGAACAAGGTAGATAACATCTAGTTTTTGTGCTGTTAAGGCTATGTGTGTAAACTAGGTATTCACATTTCTCAATGGAAGCTAGTGATATTAAGAGAGACTCAAAACAAAGAGTTTCATACAGTGACCTCAAGATACATATCATAGGGCATTTTGTGTCAAACAATGGGCAAATGTATGATATGGTCCATGAACTAGCAGAACTGTATGAAGAAACTCAAACAAGAACTATATGTGATTTCCTTCAATACACTGCAAGACAAATTAAAGTGTGATGCTTAAGATTATAATATATGTATTTATTTATTTATTTATTTATTTATTTATTTATTTATTTATTTTATTTAGAAAATGTTTTACCAGGAATAATACATTGAGATTTCTCTCATTTTCAAGTATGTACTGGATAGTTTTCAGTAAAGGGTTACATATTTACACAAATTGGGAAACATTATATATTACATGTTATTATATATACTTACATACACATATGAATATACATACATATGGAATATTAGCTTTATATACAGTTACACTCTGTTTTTTGATATAAAGAAGCCTCTACTTTTAAGGCTTTTAGACTGGGAGCAGATTTGATTATTTCAGGCAAATTGTTTCAGGCCTTTGGACCTCTGAAGGAGAAAGCTGATATTCCTGCTTCTTTCTTGTATTGTTGTATACACAGTGAGTTGTTAGCAGTGGAGCAGAGGTTATAGTTAGTATGGAGAGCAGGAGTGAGCATACTGCTCAGGTAGTCTGGTAGTTTTCCAGATAAGCAGTTGTGTACTAAGCAAGAAAAGTGAAGGGCAAATCTAGATTTGAGTGTTAACCAATTTAGTTCTTTTAGCATATCACAGCGATGAGTAGTGTAATTACATTGGAGGCTAAAGCGGCATATTGAATTATACAGGGTGTCAAGTTTACTAAGATGGATTTTTGGTGCTGGAGCATATACTACGTCAACATAATCTATGACTGGCAGCAACATATGTTGCACAATCATTTTCTAACCAGGGTACTTAAAAATGATTTGTGTCTAAAAGAGTACTGATCTTGGGATAAATCTTTGAGGTTAATTTTTCAATATGATGACCAAAAGTGAGGTTGGGGTCAAGCCACATACCAAGATATTTGTATGAGTCCACTGGGGCCAATTTACGTTTAGACTCTGTTACAATGGGTAGGTGGGTATTGCCGAGATTACGCAGTTTGTGCTTTGTGCCAAATATCATTGTGACAGTTTTGTCTGTGTTTAAGAACAGCTTATTCTTTGCTATCCATCTTTCAACCTCACAGAAATCATGTTGTAATATGGCTTCAAGGTGTGTTATATTTGAGTTTTTAGCATAGATCATGGTGTCATCTGCATACATGTGTACTGGAGATGATTTGTAAACCTTGGGCAAATCATTTATAAAAAGAGAAAATAGAAGAGGGCCAAGAATGGAGCCTTGAGGAACTCCACTTGTTACTTTGAGCAGAAGGGAGTCATTTCCAGCAACTGACACATAATATAGAAACTTTAGAGAAGAAAGTAATAAAATCTGTGAAAGCATTACAATGCAATGATTTACAGTTGTGCAATAGAAGAAAGAGTGATGTGCTTATCAACTGAAACAATTCTATAAAAGTCTTGGCAACAACACGAGGAAACATCTTGCAACTGAATGTGATCTGAAAGTATTGGAAAGCTAAATTCTGCTTCCAAAATATGACCTAAAGAAATAAATACTACATACAGAGAAAAAAAGAACTGTCATCACTATGTAGTAGACAACTGGATGAAAGTTTGGTTGTCAGAAGCATTTGTGAATACAAAGTGCATAAAGGAAAAAAAATAATTTTTGATATCTGTCCTACAAACTGTAGATTTACTTTTCACAGCTTCAAGCAAATGGAGAAGAGGATTATTAATATATTCCATATTGCTTTGGATTTTGTTATTTTATTTTCACAAACCTTTAGTAATAGGTATGCTGCCATTTTCCTTTTAATTATATATCCTATAAGATAAAAAGCCAGAATGTTTGTCTGATGCAGTCATGCGCAGTAGAGACTGCCTGAATGCACAGAATGCTGGGAGCATTCTGTGCATTCAGGCAGTCTCTATTGTGCATGTCTGCATCATGTGCACCACCAGTGAGGCAGCGGCAGTATGCAGAGCAGGACCGACCTCTTTACCTCACTGGACCTTGGCACGTGTACATGGGCTTTTACACTAGTCACAATATAAAATAGGATGTATTGCCAATAAGGAATCAGTCAGATATCCTTATGGGATACATGTTGTTAGAGTCCATGTCCCACAAATCTAAAAATCAAATGCCTTGTTTATGTCTAATGATAGCAGCATGCAATCTGGTACTTTTATCTTAGTGCATCATTCAGTTATACACTGTGTGTACAATTATAGGCAAGTGAGTATTTTGACCATATCATCATTTTTATGCATATTTTCCAACTCCAAGCTGTATAAACTTGAATGCTTATTGGATTTAAGCATATCAGGTGATGTGTATTTGTTTAATGAGAGAGGGGGTGGCCTAAGGAGATGAACACCCTATGTCAAGGTGTGCATAATTATTAGGCAGCTTCATTTCCTCAGGAAAAATGGGCAGAAAAAGAGATATAACGGACTCTGAAAAGTCAAGAATTGTAAAATGTCTTTTGGAGGGATGCAGCACTTTTGAAATTGCTTGGATATTGAGGCATGATCACAGACCCATCAAACGTTTTGTTGCAAATAGTCAACAGGGTCGCAAGAAACTTGTTGAGAAAAAAAAGACGCAAATTAACTGCCAGAGATTTGAGAAGAATCATACATGAAGCTACCAGGAACCCATTATCCTCCAGTGCTGTCATATTCCTGAACTGCAAACTACCTGGAGTGTCCAGAAGTACTAGGTATTTAGTACTCAGAGACATGACCACTGTAAGGAATGCTGAAATCCGACCACCACTGGTCAAAACTGGGCCAAGAAAAATCTGAAGACAAATTTTTCAAAGGTTTTATGGACTGATGAGATGAGAGTGACTCTTGACGGTCCAGATGGATGGGTCCGTGGCTGGATCAGTAACGGGCACAGAGCTCCACTTCAACTCAGACAGCAGCAAGGTGGAGGAGGGGTACTGGTACGGGCTGTTATTATCAAAGATGAGCTATTTGGACCTTTTTGGGTTGAAGATGGACTCAACTCCCAAACCTACTGCCAGTTTTTAGAAGACACTTTCTTTAAGCAGTGGTACAGGAAAAAGTTTGCATCTTTCAAGAAGACCATGATTTTTATGTAGGACAATGCTTCATCGCATGCATAAAAGTACTCCACTACGTGGCTAGCCAGTAAAAGCCTTAAAGATGATAAAATAATGACATGGCCCCATTCCTCACCTGACCTAAACATTATTGAGAATTTGTGGGCCCTTTTTAAATGGCAGATTTACCCTGAAGGAAAACAGTACACCTCTCTGAACAGTGTCTGGGAGGCTTTGGTTGCTGCTGCACAAAAAGTTGATTGTCAACAGATCAAGAAACTGAAAGACTCCATGAATGGAAGGCTTATGACTGATATTGAAAAGAAGGGTGTCTATATTGGTCACTGATTTGTTATTTTGTAAATGTCACAAATGATTATTTGTAAATTTTGAGTTGTTTTTTTAGTATTCTCACTTTAATAGATGAAAATAAACACATAAGATTGGAAAATTATCGTTTTTCATTTAGTTGCATAATAATTCTGCACACTAATAGTTGCCCAATAATTGTGCACACATAGATATTTTCCTAAGAAAGCCAAAACCTCACTTTTACTTTCTTAAATATTCAGGTTTAAGGTTTCTTAACATTTTGAATTGATGGAGAACACTGTAGTCGTTCAATAATAAAATTAATCCTCAAAAATACAAATTGCCTAATAATTGTGCACCCAGTGTATTTATTGTGACTTATTTTAGAAGTGGTCTGTTGACCTGATGCAAAACCACATTGTTCTCTTCCAACCAGAAATGGCATTTTATTTTCTAAACACAAAGCTAATATATTTGCAAGAATTTTTAATAGAAGCCTCTAACATTCACAGTATTAACCCTCTGAATGCCAGAGAGATATACACCACATTGCAACTCAACGTATTGGATACCTCTCTGGCACTCATATGGTTAAAAAGGCCCATTTAAATCAATAGGATATTTTATTTGTCCCCTATCTTGAGTTTATTTTGCGCCAGAATTGATCCAGTTTAGCTCTCTAAATACGGACCTTAGTTCTACAGTCTGTATGCTGACAGGTAATATATCTATTTAAGTATGACAGGCGAATCAATTATCATGCAGGGTTTACAAATCACTTAGTATAAACCAAGAGTATTGATTTCAATGATTGGTCTTTTCCCTCTAATTATTATCAGGAGAAACATATAGATTTAATATATATAGGTCATTCTTTTCCAAATGATGTCACTGCTGCTGCTGTGCCATAATATTACACATTTGTAGACAGCTGGTGAAATATATAATCTCCCAATGTATTTCATTTTGGTCTATAAAAATCTAGGGTGGCATTCAGGATATAAAATGGAGCAAATCTACAGTAAATCAGGTGTACCACAATAGTGGTGAGACTTCTTTTGCCCCATATGCTGATTTTTATTTGCTTCAGAATTTCTTCACTATAGCTACCTGAATAGAGAATGTTCTGTATTCTGTAAACTGAGAGGAAATACACTTGTCTTAATAATGTACATGATTCAAATATTGCAAAGGCTTCTCAAATAATTTACTATGTATCAAGAATGTTGAATTCACTGTCATTTTATTGGCTCTTTTTAATAATACTTTTAATTACTAACTTGCACACCTGGTACATTTCCATAAACTGTACACTCACAATTAAAAAAAGTCATATTTGCCTTTCCTATATATATATATATATATATATATATATATATATATATATATATATATATATATATAGAGCTACAGAGTAAATTAGATTGAAAAACGACACAGGTCCATTTAGTCTGTTAAGTTTGGGTTATACCACAGTATAACCCAAAAAAAGAGAATTCTATAATAAGTTCTTCCTTACTGAAAGATGGGTGTTAGTGTATTTACCAAAAGGTTCTGTTTAACCTACTAATACATAGAATAACCCATTATGTTCCCTTTTGCTTCAAATGTGTCAAGTTTTTTCTTAACATAGCCATTGTATCTGCCATTACTACATATCTAGCAGGACAAGTTCTTATTATTTGCCTATTTGAGTACAGGTGAGTTAGACAGAGACTCAGTCACTTTAAGTGTTAGTAATGTCTAAAAAAACTTTTTTTGCATTTAGAAGAGCTTAAAAAGCTGATCTAAATGCAAAAAAAACGTATCTCTCAAACCGCTATGGTTTAAGAGATACGGGGGTTTAAAGTTTGATTTCTTCTACTGACAGCTGTAAAGCTGTCAGCAGGAGATCCTTGTTGGTCGACATGGTGGCGCTTGAGATGTGCCAGGATCTCGTTACTTACACGGAATCCCTTCATTGTAATGGTCTAAAACGTGTGCCTGAACACTAGGCACACGTTTTAGACCATTCCAATGAAGGGATTCCATGTAAGTAACGAGATCCCGGCACTTCTCAATCTCCAGCGTGTCAACAGACACGGATCTCGTGCTGACAGCTTTACAGCTGTCAGTAGGAGAAATCAAACTTTAAACGCCCATATCTCTTAAACCATAGCGGTTTGAGAGATACATTTTTTTGCATTTAGATCAGCTTTTTAAGCTCTTCTAAATGCAAAAAAAAATTTTTAGACATTACTAACACTTTAATAACTTACCTGTGCTCAGGCAGGGACATCGTAAAAGCATGGCATGTTGGTGCTCCTGATGATATGAAAGATGATATCAGGCCATTATACATTTTGCTGCTAGCTAGATTTCCAGGATGTATTCATTAAAAAGGCATGAAAAGGTAAATTATGAATGGCTACATCTGAAACACTAATATATACACATATATATATATATATATATATATATGACGATGCAGTCATGCGCGGTAGAGACTGCCTGTGTTCAGGCAGTCTTGCGCAGTGGACACTGCACTTGGTTGGACAGTCTCTACTGCACACGATTGCATCACATGAGGCAACGCAAAACTGCTTCACGTGAAGCAGTGAGGTAGCAGCCTCTTAACCCTTTGAGTGCCATAGGGGTATGCAATGCATTGAAAAGCAATGTGGTGCATACCCCTCTGGCACACAAAGGGTTAACATCACCCGGACCTTGGCCTGTGTACACAGGCTTTTAAACTAGTATATATATAAAAGCAACAGTATTATGTGATTGTTAGGCAACCTTTATCTCTCTAGCTGTTGGAAAATAAAATTCTGATCATTCCCAACCAGCCAGCAGTTACTTGGGGATGATAGGAACAGTAGTTCCTTTCCCAACAGCTTGAGAGACAAAGGTTGTCTATTCCTGTACTAGCTGACAGCAAGACTTAACACTTTTTCCTTATAAGATTACATGTATTATAGATTGTCTGCAATAATTATACATTAACACATTTTTCGATTTAGTTCATCTTGAATTTTCACAGCATGTTTTAGAGTGTTAACTTTTAGTCTTATTAGATCTTCGTTTCTACTGTTTACCCTTTATTCTGTGAACTCGATAAATTTAATTAGTATGTTTTTATAATTTTAACTGTGTGACTCTGTAAGCCCTGCAAACATTTCAGTAAACATTGTTTAAATCATTTGCTATGGCATACTATATTGTACATTCTGTAAATCACTTGATGTTGTATAATTTATTAATTTAATGTCTGTCTTGTTTCGGAACTACCAAAATTTTAGATATACACTCAAAGTGCCATGTGTATGCATGAAAAATGATAGTATAGAAATTATGTCTGCATGTAATTCAAAGCAATGTTTTTCATATCAGTGCCCAATGATCCATTAGTGATCAGAATTTATGGATATTGCTGGTAGAACACATTTAGTTAAATCAAAAAGACTGAACCACTTATTGACCTCTGATTGACTCATTTTGAATCAACAAATCAATCGTGTTTTTACTTTTTACTGATCAGTAAACCAGTGTACAATAGCTAATCACCGAGATTGTGAGCAATTTGCTATAATTTTACACCAACAATCAATTTAAAGTGATCATCTTTCTTTAAGTCACAGATTGTGAGGGCCCATCACTTAAAATTTAAAACTGCCTGTATGTTGTGATAGCTATTTGTTTGTAATATAAATACTTTTTTGAGAAATTAGCATGTATTTGTAAGTTGCACAGCCTGTCATTTTATGCTAATTCGATTCCACACTGGGATAAAAGTACCTCAGAATGGGTTGAATGTATGAATTCACCACTGCAGCCCCACTTTCATTAGTCTCTAATGCCAGTGTCTTCATTCAAGGACCATATTCTGTCAGCATTGGATTTTAATGCCAGCATGCTTTTCATTTTAGCCCCGTAGCATGAGGAGGGAAATCAGGTATATCAGCATTTCCTTACTTAATACATTGATCTAATCAAAGTGTAAATGAAAGGATTACCACAAAATGCTCACTATAAAAGCCTAGAGGAATATAAAAAGGTGGGTGATGATGAGGATGACCTAATGACTGATGATGATGTAATTCTAGAATATATCCCTCCAGCATCTTCCTATTTCTTCAACTACAGATTAACTTAAAGGGATAGTAATGTTTCATAATAAAAGCAGCTCTAATTAATCATCATAGTATTTGGACCTTGGAGAGTGTTATTTCAGTTCTGTCAGAGTTGTAGTTCAAGAGTAATTCAATGACAAAGTATCCCCCTCCCGCCCCTTTTACTGATGTAACACTGCTCAGCCAGAGCAGAAGGGAGGTGCCCAGGTAGACTGCAGAGAGGGACAATCTTTAATTAAGATAAGGGAAAAAGCTGAAAAGCTTGTCAAGGGGGGCAGGGCTTTCATTGTTCTGATAGGAAGAATATTGTCCCTTGCTGTTATCTGTCTGGTCTATGGACTTCATTCCACATCTGAGAAGAGATGGCTTACACTAGGTAAAAGGGGCAGGAGGGGGAAACTTTGCTTGTGAATATCTCTCAAACCATAAATGTTTGAGAGATAAGACTTATATCATTCTTCATGTTTTTTTAATGCCTACAAAATAAAATAAAGATAAAATGAAGTATTACTATCCCTTTAAGAGTGAGAGAGACTATGACATGGCTAGAAATGTAGCTAAAAGGCAAAGGCTTAATCTTCCACCACTGAAAAGGAACACTGTGCCTGTCTATTAACTGTTTGATAAAACAATAGGAAAATCTGAGCCTGGATCAGCATAGAAGGCAAAAAGTACACAGTTATCCTGTTAATCATCATCAGCATCATCACAGCTTCCAAGTCCAAGTTCCATTCAGCCAAACACACACTAATAGTGTTGTATAACCAGCAAAAACACAGGTTATCAGCTTTAGCTATGATGAGTGACTTTGATGCTCTTGGTAGTGCAGTGCCTTTAACACTTATCAGTAGTACAATTTCAAGAACATCTAGACCCAGTAGTAGTAGTAGCAGTTTCTCAGGAACCCTGCAGAGTATGAAGTCCTCAGTATGGAGGTACTTCACTTAGTATCCAAACCTAAACATGTTGCTACGTGTTGTCTATGTAAGAAGCATGTGATCAGAGGAAAAGTATGTTCAGACCTAGGCACATTCACAATGAGATTCCACCTGAAGCACAACTGGGAGGCACACCATGAACAGGTCAGAATTGCTACGCTAGAAACAGCAGAAGTACTCCTAAATGTCTGTGGGGCTCTGATGATGTGTAAGAGAGTGTGCCAAGATTTACTACCCCTCCTGCAGAGGAGTATGACTCTGAGCTTGATTTTGGAGATGATTGCCCACACATACTAACCTCTCCTTGTCCTCTCCTTTTTACAAGTGTTAAGAGGAATGTTTAGTGCTTGCATAGTTTAGTAAATGATGATAGTCAGTCATAGGATAGATTGCCAATTCCAGCCCCTGTTGTTGCACAGAATCTTTGTGATGTTTTGTTCCACTGTGGCATGAAATAATCTAGACAGAGAACACATTTGAGGCGTTTCTAATAGCAGAGTGAGCAATACATCTGATCATGAATAGGATTAATTAGCATACTGTGCAAGGATTTGCAACAAAATGCTACAATGTGTCACCAATAGAGGTTAATTTCTCAAAAACTATTTCTTTTACAGGAAACTGGCTAGAACAACAAATAGGCAGTTTTGAATTTACTGTAAAATGACCAAAACTTGCCTTAGGGTACACTTTAATGATTGACTTGAAAAGAACAGTGAAAAGGATCATAATCATAAGTATTTGTAATAATTTGTGCTCTAAATATGATAATTAACATTAGCACTTCAGTCTATAGTGTGACTTCTCTTCATCTTTTATAGGGACTATGCACAGATACATTGCTCCACAAGACCTTTTATCTCCATTAATTACTGAATCACCTTTTATCTTTCTGGTATGAAATGTATTTTGCCTTAAGTTATAAAAAGTCTTCTAGGCAGTTTTCAAAATATCTTATATATTCTAATAACTTATTTCAAAAACCTTGTTCTTAGAAGAGCACTATTCATCCAAGTTATTTTTAGTTTAACCCTTTGAGTGCCAAAGGGGTATGCAATACCTGGATTATATTTACCTTTAATCACTCCAGGTCATTTGAGTAAATGAAAATGAAAAACTCAATACACATTGCAAAGGTGTATTATACAAGCTCCACGCAGTGTATAGTAGTGGATTGGACAGACTTCTATATAAACTGAATTGCGGGAATGTCCCAGTTCTTGAGGTCTCTACCTACTCACTGCAAGGGATCCTTATTTAGCCATGAAGGCATAAGAAAGATTCAGCTATTAATATAAAGCATTGGTAAGTGGTAATGATGGCAATACATATTTATACTCTGTGACGTAAGTGAGCTTAAACATATTTTGGCCAAGCTATGCAAAAAAAAAAAAACCTTGTTATTTGACACAAGTGAATTGATACCTTTGCAAAATATATGATGTACACAGAGTTTACATTTAAGTTGTATGAGGCTGCACAGGTTTGTCTTCTGTTTTGGTACATTTTTAATATGGGGTCTATGGAGGGTCCTCTCATTCTTTACTGGGCTTCATATTTTATTCACTGGGGTTCTTTTGTTTATTTATTATGGTGTTTAATGCTGTGAGTTTCTCCTCCTTTTTCTTCATAATATGTGGTCACTGGGTGGCATTATGAGTAGTAGCAAAGGTCAGCAGCCTGTGACTCCTTCTGATGCTATAAAAGTGCACATTTGTCATCATCAAACAGTCCTACAGAGCAGAAAGAGACTAGTGGTGGTAATAAATGTGGGGGTGGTGGAACAGCTGAATAAAGTATGAGAGCATTTTTGTCAGAAAGTGATCAGAAATGGAAGAAAGAGACGCACCTGGGAATGGGCATCACCACCACCAGTGAAATTCTGGTAATTGCTGCTACTTTAAATACTGTCACTGAGCCATCAGAAACAGATTTTCATCTGTCAAAGCAGCAGGCTGATCATAACCAAAGTAGTGTTCCACAGACCACTGTGGTTACCATGAGATTGGGTTCAAGCTACAGTATTGTAGGACTAGAACCGGTAGATGTGGCTCCACTCAGAATGGAATTATTTAATTGTACTAGCAGTGGAGGCATGTCTTCTCCTGTGGGGTTATTTTTCTTAATTCTCAGAAATCAGACCTCCTGATGCCCCCACCCCAGCTACTTATCTCCCAGCTGATATATTTTCTATACTGGTGGGAACAAAATGTATTTTTTTTTTCAGAAGAAAAAGAAACAAACACTCATCAAGCATATTAGGTCTGTGGATGTGCTACATTGATGATATAGTGATGATCTGGACTGGCTCTAAACATTTATTCAAGGACTTTGTTTAAGTAATTAATGATAATGACATCAATTTAAAAGTAAATAGAGAAATAGGCAACAAAAGGATTGCATTTTAGGTGCTAGAATATATATAAATTCTGGGGGACAAATAGCTACATAATTAGTCAGAAAAGAAACTGCTATCAATATCCTTTTATGGACATTTAGTCAACATCCCAGGTCTCTTCTAAGATGCATGCCAATCGGACAATATCTTAAAATAGGAAGGGTGTGTAGTACTATTTCTGAAGATAAAAAATGTTTGGATCAGGATACAGCAGAAAACTTCTTCATAAAAGCATACACAAGAGATCTTCAAGCAAATAGAGAAGAATTGCTGAATCCAAGAACACACTAAAGAAATAAGATTTATCGGGATGTACAATTCACAACTATTTATCTTTTCCTAAAGAAACATTGCCAAACTGAGACTGATGAAGATCTTGCTGAAATGTTTGCCCTACAACCATCTGTCACTTTTAGACATGGGCGCAACTTGAATGACATTTTAGTACATAAATACTTAAATCAAACCATAAGGGCACTTCGTTAAAACCAACATTGAAGGTACCAAGAGTTTTCCAAAGTATATGAACTGCTGCAGTTTTCTAATTGTGAAACTTCTAGGGTTATTTACTAGGGATGGGAGAGTATTTTTGCCTCAAACTGAAATCGGTGAATAATGGCAGTTACCTCTTGTTGAATAATTTCCCATGAAAAGTGCAGTTTTTCTGCTTTTTTTTTGCCTAGTTCATTCCATTGAAATCAATGGGGACTTTGAATCTACACACAACGCATAGCAAATATTATTTTATTTCTCAAAGGCATAGTATAAAAGGGACATGAGGGTGCCTGAGTTGGTGGGTGTGGAGAAAGAATCAGTTGAAAATGCAACGTTTTTTGTTGGGGGTTGTTTACTGGGATTGGGAGAGTGCATTTAATAAAAAATAAATCCTAAATACAATAAAGAAAAAATCCATAAGACACAGTATAAAAGGGGTCTGAGGAGGGTGCCAGTGTTGGTTGTTGGGGTCTTGGGAAAGAACCAGTTGAATAAGAGGAAGGTGGAGAGTCCTAAAAGGTAATTTTAGGGATTTAGGGAGTAAGATTAGGAATTGGACCTCCAAGGTAGTATTCTCAGAGATAATACCCGTGCCATGCGCTACGCCAGAGAGACAGCAGGAGATTATGGAGCTCAATGCATGGCTGAAGTCTTGGTGTAAGAAGGAGGGCTTTGGGTTTTTAGAGCACTGGGCTGATTTTGCTTTGGGGTACAATCTCTATAGTAGGGATGGGTTGCATCTGAATGCAAAAGGGTCTCAAGTGCTTGGGGAGAGGATTACTAGACGGTTGGAGGAGATTTTAAACTAGGAAGGGGGGAGGGGCCAATAAATACTGGGCTAGATAGTATAGAAAGGGAAGGCGATGTAGTTAATAACCAGATGGGTGGATCTGGGGGTGGGGTTAGTACACATGATAGGGAGAAGCCTACAAACCACATCAAAATTAAATCACAAATGAAACATAGCAGTGGCATAAATTGTCTGCTTGCAAATGTCAGAAGTTTAACTGTTAAATAGGGGAACTGGAGCTGGTAGCTGAAACTGAAAACTATGACTTGATAGGCATAGCAGAAACATGGTGGGATGACACACATGATTGGTCAATCAATTTGGAGGGCTACATGTTATTTAGAAAAAATAGGTCAAACAAAAGAGGTGGTGGGATCTGTCTGTATGTCAAACCAGTATTATTGCCTCATTTGAGGGACGAATTATGTGATGACAGTAGTGAACATGTGGAATCCCTGTGGGTTGAATTAGTCACTGGGGGTAAAACTGCCCAGAAATTATTAGTTGGTTTTTGTTTTAAACCACCAAACATTGGTGACCTTGAAAAGTCACAGCTATTAATGCAAATAGAAAAGACTCCTCAAATAGGGAGAACTATAATTATGGGGGATTTTAATTTTCCAGAAATAGACTGGAAAAATGGAACAGCGAATTCTGCTAAAAATAGTAAGTTTCTGAACTTGTTGAATTACAATTTTTTGTCTCAACCAGTGCAGACCTCAACCAGAGGGGATGCGTGTCTGGATCTGGTAATAACTGACAATGAAGAATTTATCTCTAACATCCAAGTTAGGGAGCACTTGGGGAATAGTGACCATAACATGGTATCGTTTGAGATTAATTCAAAAAAGCAATTTAGTATGGGTTCCACCAAAACACTGAATTTTAAAAAGGCCAACTTTAGCAGGTTTAATTCATCCCTTGGTCTTGTTGACTGGGATAAAATATTTTCAGGAAAAAACACAGAAGGTAAGTATAATGCCTTCAAAATAACATTGCAAAAATACACATATAAATGTATCCCTGTTAGAAACAAATATAAAAGAAGCAAAATAAAACCAATGTGGCTAACCAGTAAAGTAATTCATGAAATAAATAACAAGAAAGCGGCATTTAAACATTATAAAGCTGAGGGATCAGTAGAGGCATTTTCAGAATACAAAAATGCCAACAAAACCTGTAAAAAGGCTATCAAATTAGCTAGACAAGAGAATGAAAAAAATATTGCTAAGGAGAACAAGAGCAACCCCCAAAAATTCTTTAAATACATTAACCCCTTAAGGACCGGGAAAATCTGAGTTAGATTTGACTTAAGGACCGGAGCAATTTTGACTTTTTTGACTATGTCTTTGTTCAACCATATTTTCTCTTTAATTCCTTTTGTGCACCCACATAAATTATATACTGTTTTTTTAAGCACAAGTAGGGCTTTCTTTTGATACCACAATTATATGAATACCTCATTGTTTAATTTGATTAAAATAGAAAAAAAGAGGAAAAAAATTGAAAAAAAACAACATTTTGCTTATATTTTCGTGTCAGGATTTGCATACAATTAGTTTATGACAAAAAAATGCCTCTAAATATATTCATTTGCTTCTCCTGAATATAAGAATACCCCATATGCCTAGTATTTCAATCACTTCCTCACATTTACAAGGTAAATATTACAAGATGGATGCCATTATTTCCAACTTGTAATTTCTCAACAATTGGCATGTGAGCATCATAGCTTAGCTGATAGTGCCAGAACCAAAAATGTCCCACAAAGGTATATGTTTCTGAAAACTACACAACATAAAGTAAATAATCAGGAGAATTTTGGAGTTTTTCATGCAGCTATTTTTCCAGAAAAAAATTTCAAAATTGTGGTAATATTTTGTTTTTTTGCAGTTTTCACACTTACATTTCAATACTACTGTTGATATCAAGCACATGATAGGTGAAGATTTTTAAAAATGCATTGTTTAGTGTTCAGCTCCTTCTTCTGAGTACGGCAATACCCCATATGCATTGGTTATTCAAGGTTTGCGGGAGCTATGGGGCCCAAATTGGAACATGCGCTTTTCCAGTTTCATACTTTGAATTTTCACAGCTTGCATCACTGGTGCCATGTCTCATTTGGGGCTGTGTAACAGTGCTCCACTCTAAGATTTCCCCCCAAAAGTATATATTTTTGGAAAGTAGACACTCCAGGCTTTCATTTTATGTTTGTTTTCAATTTTTTTATGCAGCCATTTTACCACCAATCGCTCGTAAATCTTGACGTAAGTTAAAAATACAGCGTTTTTCACACTTGCATTTCAATGTTGATGTGAATTTCAAGCACAGGATAGGTGAAGATTTTTAAAAATGCATTGTTTAGTGTTCAGCTCCTTCTTCTGAGTACGGCAATACCCCATATGTATAGGTTATTCAAGGTTTGCGGGAGCTATGGGGCCCAAATTGGAACATGCGCGTTTCCAGTTTCACACTTTGAATTTTCACAGCTTGCATCACTGGTGCCATGTCTCATTTGGGGCTGTGTAACAGTGCTCCACTCTAAGATTTCCCCCCAAAAGTATATATTTTTGGAAAGTAGACACTCCAGGCTTTCATTTTATGTATGTTTTCAATTTTTTTACGCAGCCATTTTACCACCAATCGCTCGTAAATCTTGACGTAAGTTAAAAAAACAGCGTTTTTCACACTTGCATTTCAATGTTGATGTGAGTTTAAAGCACAGGATAGGTGAAGATTTTTAAAAATGCATTGTTTAGTGTTCAGCTCCTTCTTCTGAGTATGGCAATACCCCATATGCATAGGTTTCTCAAGGTTTGGGGGAGCTACGGGGCCCAATTTTGAACAAATATTGAATTTTCACATATTGGTTAACTGGTGCCATTACTCATTTTGGGCTATGTTCCAGTGCTGCACTTTAGAATTTCCCCCCAAAAGTGTATATTTTTGGAATGTAGACACCCCCAGCTTTCATTTTAGGTGTGTTTTCAAATTTTTTACACAGCCATTTTACCACCACTTTCTCGTAAACTTGACGTAAGTAAAAAAACAGCGTTTTTCACACTTTGCCTTCAATGTTGATGTGAATTTCAAGCACAGAATAGGTGAAGATTTTATAAACTGAATTGATTAGTGTTCAGCTCCTCCTTCTGAGTACGGCAATACCCCATATGCATAGCTTTCTCATGGTTTGGGGGAGCTACGGGGGCCAAATTGGAACATGCGCGTTTCCAGGTTCACACTTTGAATCTTCACAGCTTGCGTTACTGGTGCCATGTCACATTTGGGGCTGTGTAACAGTGCTCTTTTTTAAGATTTCCCCCCAAAAGTGTATATTTTTGGAAAGTAGACACCCCAGGCTCTCGTTTTAGGTGTGTTTTCCAATTTTATACACAGCCATTTTACCACCAATCCCTCGTAAACCATGACGTAAGTAAAAAAAAAAACAGCGTTTTTCACACTGAGGGTTGGCGGCAGTATACTGGGCTGCATACAAATTGGTTTGGGACACAATTTCACCTAAAATGTCTTCCCCCAAGAACAAATCAAAAAAATGATCATGGGTAAATCCTTCCACATCAATTTGAATCCCTGGGTTGCCTGTGAATTCTGAGATTTGTGGCCATAAATTGATACCCATTCATTAGGATCCGGAGTGGCAGGTGTTGGGGCATTTCTTTGGGCAGGTCTTTTGGCAGGTCTTTGGGCAGATCTTTTGGCAGGTGCTGGGGCAGTTGCCAGGGCAGCACTTGGGGCATTTCTTTGGTAGGTCTTTGGGCAGATCTTTTGGCAGGTGCTGGGGCAGTTGCCAGGGCAGCTCTTGGGGCAGCACTTGGGGCATTTCTTTGGGCAGGTATTTTTGTAGGTCTTTGGGCAGTTCTTTTGGCAGGTGCTGGGGCAGTTGCCAGAGCAGCTCTTGGGGCAGTGCGTCTTTTCTTGACAGAAGGCCCAGCGTCATCACTAGAGCTGCTCTCACTTTCTGAAAACTGCGCTATGTCAAAATCTGACGCAGTGTCTGTTGCCTCAGAGTCAGACGCCAAAAAGGCATATGCCTCTTCAACGCTGTACCTGCGCTGCATTTTGCCCACTAAAAAAACTTTTTTTTTTCTTACGCTATCCCTAAACCTAAATCTAACCCTAAAACTTACCCTAGCCTACGTATATCCTGAACCTACCTAACCCAAGTGAACTACCTATCTAAACTGCACTTATTATATATATTTTTTTGGGGGGGAGGGTTTGGGGGGGGTTTTGGGTTTTTTTTTTTCTTACGCTATCCCAAAACCTAAATCTAACCCTAAAACTTACCCTAACCTACTTAAGTCCTGAACCTACCTAACCCAAGTGAACTACCTATCTAAACTGCACTTATTATATATATTTTTTTTGGGGGGGGGGTTTGGGATTTTTTTTTTTTTTTTTTTTTTCTTACGCTATCCCTAAACCTAAATCTAACCCTAAAACTTACCCTAACCTACGTATATCCTGAACCTACCTAACCCAATTGAACTACCTATCTAAACTGCGCTTATTATATATATATTTTTTTTGGGGGGGGTTGTTTTTTTTTTTTTTTCCCCTAAACCTAAATCTATCCCTAAAACTTTCCCTAACACACGTCTACACTAAACCTACCCAACTACCTACCAAAATACCTAAACTATATTTACTATTTAAAAAAAAAAAAAAAAAAATTAAAAATTTAAAAATTTTTTTTAAAATTTTAAAAAAATCTAAAAAAATTCAAGGGGGATGGGGGGTATCCCACAGATCAGAAAACACTGATCTGCAGCAAATTGATCACTCCAAGAGTGATCAGATGGGGGGGGACTTTTTGATCACTGCAGAACAGTGATCAAAGGGCTAATTTTCTTTATTTAAACTTTTTTTTTACTTTTTTTTTTACAGGTACACTGGAACACCATGTCTCTCTGTCTCTCTCCACCTCAGCAGTATGCAAGGTGGAGGGAGGCAGAGAGATCTGACAGGGACAGTATTTACAAATACTGTCCCTGTCATTCAGGTTTTGCAACATGTGATTCGCTTTTGAAGCGAATCGCATGTTGCAACAATGTTTCTACCGCTTGTTACTAAGTGTCCCGATACCGGGACACTTAGTAACAAGCGGCTTGAACTCTTCCATCGCTCTGTGCGGCCGCGATGGAAGAGTTTAACCCTTGACGTACCGGGACAGTCAAGGGTCGTTGGAGCACATTTACCCTTGATGGTCCTGGTACGTCAAGGGTCCTTAAGGGGTTAATGGCAAAAAATTAAAGTCTGATAATGTTGAGTCCTTGTTATCTGAAACGGGTGAGATGGTCAAGTGGGACAGAGAGAAGGCAGATATTTTAAATCATTTCTTTTCTTCTGTTTTTACCAAGGAAGACCCAATGGACAAGAATCTGCAAACTACTTTTACAGAACAGTTACAGCAAACATGGGACTGGCTAACACAAGAAAAAGTGTTAAAACAATTGAATGGTGTTAAGGTAGACAAAGCTCCGGGGCCAGATGGTATACACCCACGGGTACTTAAAGAGCTAAGCCAGGCCCTGGCCAGACCGTTATATTTGATTTTCAGGGATTCTTTTATTTCAGGTATGGTGCCCATGGATTGGCGTAAAGCAGATGTGGTGCCCATATTTAAAAAGGGATCAAAGTCACAGCCAGGAAATTACAGACCTGTAAGCTTGACATCTGTGTAGGAAGCTGTTTGAAGGGTTGCTAAGGGAATATATTCAAGAATTCTGCTGGAACAGGAATATTATTAGCAGGAGTCAACATGGCTTTGTGAAAGACAGGTCTTGTCAAACTAACTTGATCACATTTTATGAAAAAGTGAGTAATAATATAGATGCAGGAGCGGCGGTTGATGTGATCTATTTAGACTTTGCCAAGACATTTGATACGGTTCCACACAAGAGGTTGCTGTACAAATTAAATTAAATAGGCTTAGGGGAAAAAGTTTGTGCGTGGATTGGAAATTGGCTGAAAGATAGAATGCAAAGAGTGGTAGTAAATGGCAAGTTCTCCAGTTGGATAAACGTGATAAGTGGAGTACCTCAGGGATCTGTCCTGGGTCCTCTTCTTTTTAATTTGTTTATTAATGACCTCCCAGAGGGCATAGGGAGCCATGTATCAGTGTTTGCCGATGACACAAAATTAAGTAAGGTATTAAAGTCTGAACTGGATGTGTCTTCATTACAAGAGGATTTGAACAAATTGAGTAACTAGGCAGGCAAATGGCAAATGAGATTCAATATAGACAAGTGTAAAGTTATGCATTTTGGGTATAATAATAAAAATGCAACATATAGTTTAAATGGTGTTTCTCTGGGGAAATCTTCAGATGAAAAGGATTTGGGAGTAATGGTAGACAATAGACTTAGCAGTAGCATGCAGTGCCAGCTGGCAGTTGCAAAGGCCAATAAGATATTGGCATGTATTTAAAGGGGTATTGACTCAAGGGAAGAAGATATTATTATGCCTCTTTACAGGTCCATGGTAAGACCCCACCTAGAATATGCTGTTCAATTCTAGGCGCCCTTTCTGAAAAAGGACATTATGGAACTAGAGAAAGTGCAGAGGAGGGCTACAAAACTAGTAAGGGGAATGGAAAGTTTTAATTATGAAGAAAGGCTAGAAAAGTTAAACTTGTATACACTAGAGAAACAGCATCTTAGAGGGGATATGATAACACAATATAAATATGTTCAGAGCTCATACAAAGGGCTCTCCAAAGACCTGTTCATTAACAGAACAGTACATAGGACAAGGGGCCACCCGCTTAGACTGTAAGGACAATAAAGATATGGAATTCACTGCCTGAGGAGGTGATGCTATCGAATACATTAGACGCCCTTAAAAAGGGCCTGGATACTTATTTAAAAGAGCATAACATAGAGGGCTATGTACGTTAGTATTGGGATTAATATTTACTTAGGGCTTGTTGATCCAAGGAGAAATCTGATTGTCATTTGGAATCAAGAGGGAATTCCACCCCCCACCCCCCATTCAAGGCAGAATTTGAAATTGCTATATTGAGGGTGTTTTTTTGCCTTCTTTTGGATCAACAATGGTAAACAGGAATAGGAAAAGAGTTGAACTAGATGGACGCAAGTCTTTTTTTCAACCTAAATTACTATATTACTATGTTACTATGAATAGGGAATTTTATTTGGGGGTTTTCTTGACTGGTATTGTGGTTGGCAGTTAATAAAAAAAATAAATTAAGAAATTCTTTATGTAAATTGATAGAGATAGGAGCCCCCTGACATAAGCTGCCACTTGGATAGACTGATATTTGACATGACAGAGTATTAAGTATAGGATTATTTGTTAGATTTGTTGTTACAGGCCCACACCCTGAGGAAACATTGATTTGTAGGACTTAGACTTATTAGAGACACAAGCCCTGAGGAAACATTGATTTTTAAGACTTGTTAGAAAAGTCTTATATTATAATTATTTTTTATCTTATTTTTTTAAAGCAGAAGCCCCGAGGGAAAAAAAAATCCTTAATGGCCTAGTGCCAGGAGTCATGTCATGTTGGCCAGTGGCCACTGGCCATTGTCAAATTCCCTGATATAGATGCAGAATTTGTGACTGCTGTTCTTGCTGCTGCTGTGTTGTTTAAGCAGCAGGATGATTAGGCGACTGAAAGGGAATGGGATTAAAACAGCAGTCACATGGGTGATGGAAGATGCTAGCTCCAGTGATATGTCCGAGGCACTAGCAGCACAATAAGTAGCCCTCTGTCTATGTGGAGAAAAGAAGAAGTTGGCCAATAATTCTTTAGCACCTGATCCTCCTCCAAAATCATGGGTGTGTTATTAGAATAAAAATGTTTCCCTTGAGAGCAGGAACTGTGTCTCTCATCAGCAACTGCAGTGTACTTGTCTACACCCCGCTAAGTACACATGACAACTCGCTGACAGTTTAATAGTAATGATGAACCCTGCCTGCCAGCATCTTATCATATTCTGTGGGATGGAATCCCCTCAGATGCCGCTTGATGTGCTGGTTGCAATTCTCCTCCACCACATTGCCATGTGTGGTCAGTGCACTACACAGTGTGCAATGGGTGGATATGAACTGCCATATCCTAACATCAACAGTGTCGCTATCATTTGGAGGTAACGATGAATGAGGTGGATTGGCAGAAGATGTAGTTTCAATAGAGGAAGAAGGTGATGGTGAGCTAGATGTTTTGCTCGTCATGGAACTTCCAGTCTCTGGGTTTCTCCATTCTTCCTCCTCTTTGATCTCCTCCTTGCCTCTTGTTTCCTTTCTGTAGAGTCAGGGGGTACCATATTTTTGAATTGGAAAAATATTTCAATTTCAAAAAGGAAACATTTGTATTTTTATCTCAATATTGGTCAATTATGAAAAACTATGAAGGTGGTACTATAGCAAAAAAATGTATTTTTCTAACATTTTCACTAGATTAAATATACTGAGATCTTTTAAAATCATAGAATTTCATGTCAGGATAGATAGCTTGATTCATCCTGAGTAACCAATTAGTATTGACTGACATACCATCGGGGAGGCAGGAGCTCAAAACTGCAACAAATTTTTTGATCTCTTAAATTCTTTGAAATAAGACATGTATGGACTAAAATGATTGTAAAAACAAAGAACTGAGGAAAAGAGGGACAATTCATACTATTTTGGAAAGAAGACAACGGGACACATCTCATGAGTGGTAACTTGTCTTTCTAACCCTAGTCTGTGGCACACAAATGTTTTCAGAAGTTGATGCTATAGAGAATTTATATATATATATATATATATATATATATATATATATGTATATATATATATATATATATATATATAAAATATTTGATTGTGGACAAAAAAGCAAAAATGTTACATACAACAAATATCAAAATAGTGATCGTATTGATCAGTATCAGAGATGCCATACATAGCAATGGGGCATTTTGCAGGTGTTAAATTATGAAATAACATAACTGATTTTTATTTTTAAAGGCATAGTAATACTTTGTTTTATCTTTATTTTATTTTGTAGGAATTAAAAAAAACATGAAGAACGATATAAGTCTTAGCTCTCAAACCTTTATGGTTTAAGAGATATTCACAAGCAAAGTATCCACCCCCCGTTCAGCCAGATCAGAAGGGAGGTGCCCAGGTAGACTGCAGAGAGGGACAATCTTCAATTAAGATAATGGAAAAAGCTGAAAAACTTGTCAAGGGGGGAAGGGCTTTCATTCTTTTCATACAAAGAAGATTGTCCCCTGCTGTTATCTGTCTGGTCTTACAACCAGATTCACATCTGAGAAGAGATGGCTTACACTAGGAAAAAGGGGCGGGAGGGGGAAACTTTGCTTGCGAATATATCTTAAACTATAATGGTTTGAGAGATAAGACTTATATCGTTCTTCATGTTTTTTAATGCCTACAAAATAAAATAAAGATAAAACAAAGTATTACTAGCCCTATAATCTCTAACCTATCTTAAAAGACTAAACCTAGTGGTAATAAAAGCCTCCTAACTAACATCACCCACCCCACCCCCACCCCAGCGGTCTGGAACCCCCCCTGCCCCCAATGCAGGTACCAATTCATGTGGGCAACTTAAAGGTAGTGGATGCTGGTATCAAACCTGCTAAGAAGGAGGAGAAGTCCTAATAAAAGGGTGAATAAAATGTGCTATTCTCAGCACTTACTCCATTTATGAAATCCAACCATTACCCCCAGATGTCAGTACATTTCTGTATGGTGGGAATGCACCAACTTATAATGTGGCAGATTAATGGAGTCAATTGAATCCAGGCAGCAGGTTCTGAATTCTTGTCTAACATGATTGACATACATCAGTATTATAAAGTATATAAAGGATATATTTTTACATTTCCACTTCAAATGCCACCTTCTGAAAACATTGGTGTACACTGGCATAGACATAAAAATCCACTTCCATACAGTTGCTTGTCACCTACTTTATTATTAAAATTTCAATACAACTTTTTTTAACTCTTTTCATTTTACCTGTCATGGTAGGTGGCACTAACAAACCATTGTTATCTTCTAAAAGTGCAGAGTCTGTTAATCTAATTGATAATATGTGTGACTTTTCTGCAAAAACGTCATTGAAATTTACCATTGATTGTAAATAGCAATAACAATGTGCAAACATATTGTCACAGACTCAATAACGAGAGCTGGACCAGTACAGAAGGTAACACAATCTTTATTAATGTACGCAATGCACAGAACAACAATACTGCAAGTACACCATACAATATGGAAGAAGTCAGGAGAGATTGTACTGTTGTAGTGGTACAATGGAATTCCAGAACGCAAGTAGAGAAACTGCCACAGGTCCACACCTGTGATGTACTAAAGGTCTGCACCTGTATATGAACGCACCGGAGAAGGGTACTGCGCTACAGGTCCGCACCTGTATATGAACGCACAGGAGAAAGGTACTGTGCTACAGGTCCGCACCTGTATAGACAATGTAATGGAGAAGGTAACTAGTGCTACAGGTCCGCCCCTGTAAGGGCCAGATACACTGCAACCAGGAGAGGTCTGCCAGAGCCACCGGTACCAAATAATTATTCACTGGATGCGCAGTGGACAACACCAGATAACCGCAAGTGGGTAGTCAGACAAGCCAACAGAAGAAAAGCAACCATAAACCAGAGCCGCAGGTCTGCACCAGATTGGTTATCAGACTAGCCAGGGTCATACATAGAGCGGGTAGTTGGACAGAGCCACAGGTCAGCACCAGGATGGATAGTCAGCCAGGCCAAGGGTCATGCACAGAGGAGTTAGTCTACCAGAGCCGCAGGTCCACACCAGAAGGATTGTCAGCCAGGCCAGGATCATACACAGAGTGGGTAGTCAGACAAACCAAGGGTTGGCACCAGGACGGATAGTCAGACAAGCTAGAACAGAACCAGAACACACACCAACTGCACTGGACACCATGCAAGGGCAACTGAGCCTGGTGTCCAGACAGTTTATGAGGAAAAAGACCAGGAAGATATCACAGTTCCCGTGATCTTCCTCTGTCACTCTCTCTTGTGTGCTCCCTCTTTGGTTGAGCTTGTTTGGCCCGCCTCTGGTGATTCTTTTTATACCTGACTATGGCACCTGTCAGGTGCCCTTTCGTGGTGTTCCAGAGCCAGTGTTGCTGTTGCTGTGTTCCTGTGTTCCTGATTTACGGTGTACCGATTTGGCCTGTACTGATGACTCTCCTGTGTTCCTGCTCGTTGTTGATCTGGCTTGTCTGCGAACCCCCTCTGTGATCCGACCCAGCCTGGCTGACGTTCCTGTTCTTTGCTGATCTGGCTTGTCTGAGAATCTCCACTGTGATCTGACCTGGCCCGGCTACGTTCCTGCTGCTGTTGTCGCTTGGGCGACATTCTGATTCCTGCGGAGTCGCGTCTGTTTGTTCGAGACTGTTCCTGTTAACCCTTGTGCTGCTGAGTTGCTGGTTACGCTTGCAGAGCCATACTACCCAGCTGAGTCTCCGGTTACGCTTGCAGAGCTGTACTACGAAGCTGAGTCTCCATTTACACTTGCAGAGCTGTACTACCATAAGGCTGAGTCTGCCGTGGCACTTGCAGGGTGATACCGATACGCTGAGCCTCCGATTACTTGCTGTTCCAACAGGGTGCTGTGGTTAACTCTTGCAGAGCCGTATCGTTCATGCTACTCCTGCTGAGCTGGCCGCGTTTGGGCCTTGATAGACGGCGGCTCATATTGTCATTCCCATTAGCAGAGTAGTCGGTATCCGGTTACGTACCGGTTTGGTCTCTTGGCTCTTGCACCTTCGCACCGGTGGTTTCATTATGCCTGGATGGGCTATTGGCTCTATCATTCGCTGTACAGTTGGTTTCCTATACGTCCATTGGGGCTAGCGAGTCACGCTCTTGCAGTGCAAAGTGTCTGGTCATACGCCCGTGGGGGCTACTCGGCTCCAGCTATTCCTGTATGGTTGGCCTCCGTTACACGCCCGCGGGGGCTAGCGATTCACGCTCTTGCAGCATCCATAGTCTCCATTATATGACCGTGGGGGCTAACGACTCACGTTTCAACATTACAAGTAGTCTCCGTTATACGCCCGTGGGGGCTATTCGCTACTGCTCTAAAAGCTCTCTGTGTCAGTCTCTGCATTATCCTAGCAGCTTACTACATCAGTGGACTGATAGTGCTGTGCTATCTTGCACCTATTGCTGCCTTTTCTGCACCTTGGGCGTGCCAAACACCACAACAGAGACTGACGAGTTCTATGTGTTAACTATTGATTGCCTATTACCATTTTGAGCCTGTCCTGTGACAGTATATGTATCATCTGTATTCTGTATACTGGTCCTGTGAAGGTCTCAGTGTCTATCTCGCTATAGACTGTGTGGCCTATTGAGGGCGACCTTGTTCATTTATTTTTTGCTTTAATAAAATTGTGTTTTATTCAAACCTGCTGTCTGAGTGTCTGAAAACCGTTACAGAAGAGGAGGAGTCACAAAAGAGTGCTCTTGCCTTTAAATGGAACGCACGTCCAAACCTTGCACGTGCGCCCAATATACTACAGACCCGCCTCGGAAGCAGCCCAGTGCGAGCTGCCAGCACATGCGGCTTCCACCTCCAATACAGTGCAGCTGAAGCTACCGGGCAACACTGCAGCTGGGACTGCCAGACAAGCTGTGGCTGAAGCCTCCTGATCATGCTGCGGATGGAGCCGTCAAGGGACGCCGCGGTCGGCTCGAGTAGCCCCCGCTAGGTACTGTGACACATATGCAGCAATGGGAGGTTTCATAATATAATAACAATGAGGTATCTATCTAAACAGGCTGTACCATACACTTTTTTCAAGTCAGTTAAACAGTATTAGAAAATGTTGTTTTAGAAGTTGAATATTTTATCCTCAGAAGAAGTCAGCATAATGAATTACTCATGGTTCCAGAGAATTACCTATATGTTAGGCTGCCGCACGCTATAAGTTTCTACAAGACAACTGAAACTAATTTCTGGGAAGAAATAATCATGCAGATCTTTTTAAAATGGATGTTCGGAATGAGAAGATTTGGAAAGGAGATAGGACACCCTTTAAAATTCTACTAATCAGGGGTGTCCAATGTGATGTCCTCTAGCTGCTGCTAGACTACAACTCAAATTATCCACCACCAGCTACTGACTGTATGACTGTAGCAGCTTGAAGGTCTCACATTGTCAATTCCTGCTTTAAATCAACAAATAAAATGACAAATGTGATGTTAAGTAAACACAGTGAACAGTAAGAGTGATTAATTGAGTGCAGTGAATGATTATCTTAACAGGCTTCTAGGTAGCCAATAAATAACAGATTTACATTACAAGAACATCAAGAAAAAAACATACACTGTAAAGGTCATTACATTTCCTACTACGGTCCTATTTGCAATGTAAGAACAGGAGAGACATGAGTATGATAATAAATAAGCTGTTTGTTGTCTCTAACAATGATTGTGCTTTATTTTGTGTCTTTATAATTTGGTAACCCATTATACATTGTATATGTACTGCTGACATAATATAAATAAGAACATAATAATAATAGGCTGTTAAAGTTCATCTTGAATGCTCAGGAGGTGCACAATACATTGATTCACAATGTTTTGGAGACCTCTACCATACAAGGGGTGGGGGAAGATTCACTAAGCAGTGATAAAGAGGTGATAAAGAAGTGATAACATGGAGATTACTTCTCCAGTTTATCACTTCTCCAATTCCTGTGTTCTATGGAGCCTATAAACTAAGATGTCTTCAACTTTGGAGATCTTAGTGCAAAGGATCTATGGAATACCATAGGAATTAGAGAAGTGATAAACTGGAGAAATCATCTCCACTTATTCACCTCTTTATCACTGCTTTATTACCCCACAGTTTATCTACCCCAAGGGGTTAATACCAATAACCGACATCTGTTTTAATACACATAACATAATATGCAATTTTGTCATATTTTATAACTGTCTAGTCGAAAATGTATAAACACTGGGCATGCTTTTCAAATGTTTTAATTTATATAAGACTAATGTGAAAGCCTGTGTACACCAGCCAAGCATTTGGGCAGTGTCTACTGCCCATGACTGCATTGGAGCCTCTACTGAGCATTACTGCATCGGACAAACATACATCTGGCCTTTTATATAAATACAAGGGTAAAAGTCCATGTACATGGGCTAAGGTCTGGTGAGTAAAAGGAGGCCAGTCCTGCTCTGCGTACTGCCGCCGCCTCACTGGCTGCACATGTGATGCAGTCATGTGCATTAGAGACTGCCCGAACACACAGAATGCTCCCAGCATCAGACAAACATTCTGGCCTTTTATATTATAGCATAGAATATTTGGAAGAATTTTACCTGTGTGCGTGGAGCAGAGCACAACTCATAAACCACTCGAAACCCATAAGCAGTATGCAGTTTTTACATTTTCTACCTTAACCCCTTGAGGATTAAAGTAGTTTGCAAAATATTGCTTTGCATTACGTTGCACAACCATCTGGTCCTCAATGAGTTAATAAGTATGCAAAGGCATAAGTCATATTAATACTTCACTAAAAATTTGTTTACATGCCCTTTTATTTTATATCTAAAGTTACATTTTGAAGTTAATATATCTGTGTTAAACAATGATAGTAGTTTTGATTCATTAATGCCTGGTGAGCCATTTGAGAAATCCACGGTGCTAAACATTGTTTTCTTGTAATACTGAAGCAGTTAGTGAGAAATTTATAGAATGCAGGAAAGGCCTTCTCAGGTTTACCTAAGTTATATATAAAATACTGTTTATACTTCATGCTCAGGGGAACTTTCTGCCTTCATTTTGCCTTCAAGACTGATCTGTTTTATGTTCTGTCAGTCGTTTATGTTTACTTGCTAAAAAAAGCATTGTGTTAAATAAAACCCAGAGCTCACTAGTAAGTTTTGTTTTGTGATGATATCTCTCAGATCAATAATGTCACTAAAACTTTAATTTATACCACAAAGACCCTACAATCAATGACCAAAAGGACTCTTAGCATTTGGTGGAATTTTGAATATAATGTTGCCTTCGTATTATGATTAAAATAAAACTAACACATCCACATAATAAACTCCCACTTAACTTAATCTGAGTCGAACAAAAAATAGCTGCTATGAATTAATTATATGCTAATTAGTTTCCATTCAGGTACTTATTTCAAAGATATTACTTCTCATACCAGATCAATAGAAGCAGCACCACCTAGTGGTGGCTTTTCATAAATTACATTTGTATTTCAAATAAAATGCTAGGATTCAGTGTAGCAAAAAACCTCACAAGAGTGGTATAAAGGTGATACCTTTTAATGGCTAACTGAGGACATAAAAAGTGCAAGCTTTCAGGACACTAAGGTCCCTTCTTCAGGCACGGGTTAACAAACAAAGCTAGAATAGCACTGCATTTATATTTATAGACTATGAAATACATTTGAAACAAAATATATGAGTACACAGTGGGGGTCAATTAACTTAGTAAACATACAGTCTGCAAAGATATGAATTGATATGCACAAGGTTAGATCAAAGTCTTGGGAACAAGGAAATGTTCATTAACACAGAGGTGTGAAGAGCCTGTTAGTTTGTGACTTGAACAGATCTATCTCTATACAATCAAATACCAAAATGTTCTATCTATTATAATGAGACATGAAGCCCATCCCAAGGTTTAGTCCTGTTTTTAATGTGTCAAATAGATCCATTAATTTAAATTCCAATATTTTTCTTTCCCTTTGGGTTCTAAAGTTTCCTTTGAGTATGGTGACTTTCATATTTTGTAGACTATGATTTGGACAACAAAAATGCTGACCAACTGGTGTGTCAACCTTTTTTCTGTTTATTGTGTGGTGATGAAGGATCATTCTTTTCCTCAGTGTCTGTCCTGTTTCCCCAGTGTAGTAACCTCCTGTGGGGCATTGTGAACAAGTTATGAGATATATTACATTTGAAGCAGTGCAAGTGGAACTGGAAGCCCTGAGAAGGATTGAAAAAGTCTTACAACCAACCCTCCATAAATATGATAGATTAAAAGTCATTTTTCCAGATCTTCCACTTATATCATACAGACAACCCCCAAATTTAAAGAAAATTATTGTCAAGAGCCATTTGCCACAAATCACAAAGAATCACATGGAGTAAAAAGATGTGAGACCTGTCCACACATCCAATGCACAAAAAAGATAAAAATACCAAATACACAGCAACACTATGAAATTAATGGTTCATTCATATAAGAATGATCTACAATATTACTGATCTTTGTCATGGAAGAAAATATTATTTGAGATGTTTTTGATGATTGTGTTTAATGGTGAGAAGATAGTGTATGCTAAGGACAAAGAATAGGCTAGTGACGCTTTCACTGGACATCTGTGTACATGAAGATTTGTGATATACAATCACATAATGCTGTATTTAACCCTTTATGTGGCAGGAAGGTATCCAATTATTGAGTTGCAATGCATGGCATACCTCTCCGGCACTCAAAGGGTTAAGGCTACTATATTTAACCATACAGGGTTGAGCTGATTAGGACCTCCATGAACTTTAAAAAAATACAGTTTGGAGATGGATATTATGGGATATATGTTTCTCCTAATGTGTGTGTGTGTGTGTGTGTGTTACAATGTGAAGTCTTTGTAAGTGGCAATTTTTTATGAGAGTCCCAGAGACATTAGCTCTTAGTTATTTAAGGAATCTGTTCATATCGGGTCATATATTGAGGTTGTATAGGAATAATATGTTCATAGATGTGGTTATACCTAGACACATAGACTTAGGATACATCAATCAATTGAATGAATATAGGTTTTCTTACTATATGATGCCTCTGTGATGCTTCATATGTGACTCTTACTAGGTATCAAAAAACATATTGTATGTTGAGGGTGGATTAGGTTTGGGTGATTGTGTCAATCAAGATGCTAAGGTTTTGGTAAAATTATTGTAGTCAGAATTAAGGGAGAATTCATCAAGAGGTGAAAGGATCGTTACAAAAGGCAATCACAGGATTTTCTTGCACATTATTTATTCACTGATTCTTCCATGACTGGATTTCATTTGTCTCTTGCTCATTTATCACTAAGCAAATGTCAGATTGATCTGAAAATCCTATCAATCAACTACAACCTGTCAGATGCCATATACAAGATGTGGGGAGGATACACACATAACCTGCATGTGTTTATCTCTAGAATAACGATACTTACACAAATTGTATTAATATAATTAATTTTATAATATCAAAAGGAATCAATTAATGACTATGGGAAAGAGCTGCATTTATGATACTCCGTTCTTATCACTGCTTCATGAATCCTGTCTAAGGAGAGATATCATAATTTCTACCCACAACAAGACAGTTTTCTCTTTTCCTTTAGGCATATAAAAGGGCTGTCAGACTCTCACAGCATACCATTTTATGTTTGTGAGAGGAGAAAGCAGCATATTTTTGAGCTAGAGAAGACAAGCAAATAAAGTGGATTTGAACCTCAGTTTGGTGAGTCTTTTAGGTAGGACATTTGTTCTCTGTATCAGGGGAGTCTGGGAGAACTCTGGGGTGCAGGAAGGGAGAAAGGAGGTTGACCCCAAGTACTCCAAAATTCAGTGTGACTCACTGCCAAGACACAATCAGCTGTGATACAAGTTCCTTCCTGAACTGACTGTTATTATCTCTGTGCTGGGGGATTCTGGGGTTGTGAGAAGGGAGCAAAGGAGGTTTACCCCCAAATACCCCAAACTTCTGTCTGACTTATTTGATTTGAAAGACAAATTCAGTGCAGTCCAAGTTCCTTGCTGATCTTGCTGCTGCTATTATCTTTGTGTTATATATGTCGGGGGAAGGGGTGAGAAGATAGCAAAGGAGGTTGACCCCAAATACCCTAATATTCTGAGTGATTTGATTTAAAAGACACAGACAGCTGCAGTCCAAGCAATTTCCATGCTGATCCTGCTGTTATTTTCTCTGTGCTGCAGGATTCCGGAGGTAGTAGAAGGGAGAAAAGGAGTTTGACCCCAAATATCCCAACATTCTGTCTGACTGATTTTATTTGAAAGGCATAGGCAGCTGCATTCCAGGTTCCCCAGTGATCTTGCTGCTATTATCTCTGTGTTATACATGTTGGGGGGGGAGAAGGGTTCAAAAGATGTTGACCCCAAATACCATAACATTCGGGCTGACTGATTTGATTTGAAAGACAGGCAGCTGTGAGACAAACAAGCACCAAAACACCTGTCCTAAAAGTAGTAGTGAACTCTGTGAAAGCAAAAGTAAAAAGAAAGTATTTGCGACCTCTAAAAGCTTAGAGATTTATAAGGGTAGTGGGCAGGAAGCCATGGGCGATGCTGAGGATGGCCTAATGATGACTGATGATGATGTAGATCTAGAATATATCCCTCCAGCATGCTCCTCTTCTTCAGATACAGATGAAGTTGTGTTGAGTAAAAGCAGCAACAATAACAACACAGGTTATTAACATACACAATCTTGGCTATAATGAGTGCTTTTGCTGTTGCTGGAAGTAATGCACCTGTGACACCTAGTAGTAGCAGTAGAATTGCACCAACATCTAGCCCCAGTAGTAGTAGCAGCCCATTAGGAACCCAGCAGTCCATGAGGTCCACAGTATAGATATACTTCACTCTCAATCCTAAGCATGTTGTTATCTGTTGTCTTTGCAAGAAACACATGAGCAGGGGGAAAACAGGCTCATACCTAGGCACCTCCTCAATGACATCCTCCCTGAAGCACAACCACAGGTCTAACTGAAAGACACAACATGAACATGTCACAGATGCCACAACTAGCAGCAGCAGAATCCCTCCAAAAGGCTTCCAGGGCTCTGGGGCAGATAAGAGAAGTAATGATGTTATTGATGTGTCACAGAGTGTGCCAATGCCAACAGTTAGTTAATTCCAAATAATACCTATGGCTCCTACTGCAAAGGAGTATGCTGACTCTGGGTTTGCTGTAGGAGATGTCAAGAGTCAAAGAGTGCCTACACATACCACCACCAGCAAAACAAGTGGTGGTGTTAAAAGCAATAAAGTTATAAAGTCCTTCTACTATGTACTGTCATCTCATACTTACTAAGTTCCTACAAAGAGGTCAGAATCTGCACAAGCATAACGCAAACGTACACCTTTGGGTTAGTAAACTTGCTATAATGTTGGTGGTCTGCCCATTTTCTGTTGTTGAAAACAGAGGCTTTAAACAACTGATGTCATGTGTAGCACCCTGCTGGAATATCCAAAGTCACAATTATTTTTTACGGATGGTTGTGCCAATGTTACATAAGCAGGAAGTTAGTGTTGTGGGCAAAGGACAAAGACACTCAGTCTATTAACAACCTTTTCAAGGAATATGTTGATGTAGGACACACAACTTTGACTTTCAGCTATTTATTTCTCCACTTCCACCCTCAGAAGAAGTAAAATTAAGGTGGGAAATGTTGCAGTCATAGGCAAAAAATATTGGCAGAAGTGAAAAAGGAGAAAATGTTTGCTGTGGCAAAAAAGCAGAAAACTTTCGCAAAATAAGCAAAAAGTCATTGGTTTTTCGCAAAAAGTCATGTGGGAAATTTTTCTAACTTTTCAACCACCCTTAATTGCGGGTAAGTGTAGAGGAAGAGTTTCAGAAAACACATCATCCCATGATGGATAGGGGGATATCACAGACGTAAGTAGATACAATAAAAATAAGTCCTATGATAATCAAAACTAAAAGTGTAGGAAGGACATCATACCACACAGCATCAGCACACAAAAAGTATCACAATACCAGAAGTGGAGATGAATAGCCTAGTGTTGCATCACGCTCAATAAAGGGTCCGAGTAGTATCCAGCAGCCTGGGTTGTTGGAGAAATATGTAATCAAAGAAGTGTGGAAAAATAAATATTGATAGAATGAGATTTAAGCCATTTGGTCTACTTATTTTACAGTGGTAGACAGTTAGTAGAATGCTCCCCAAACTTTTTTATTTGCAAGTATGTACTTACAATGGTAAGCCAATGGGAATTGGGAGGTTTCTCTTGTGTCTTCCAGTGAAGTATGATAAGGGATTTTTCTGTATTTAGGAGGATAGGTAAGCCATGCCAAGTTTTAGGTTTGCGGTTGGGGGGGATATGTTGAGAGTAAAGAAACAAACATAAAAGTGCATCTTGGCAAATGGACAGATCAAGGGACAAGTTAATATGCTTAATGATGTCTTCCCAAAAAGTCAGGATAATAGGACAGGACCACCACATGTGTGATATGGTCCCAGGGTGAGCCATGTATCACCAACATAAGTTGGAAGTATTGGTATAGTATCGAGCTACCTTCACTAGTGTCACATACCATTGGGAAATCAATTTGTAGTTGAGTTCACAAGTTTTCATATCTTTTGTGGTTTTGTATTACAAATCTAAGGATGGATTCCCACTGATATATATTTAAGGACACATTCTGTATGTTAGAGAGTGCAGAGTGTCTAATGATTTTGTCTGCCACAATGTGAAGTGAGTGGATCCCAGGCCAGGAAGGAAGTCTGGAGGACCCATCAGGGATTTGAGAAGGTATGGGAAAGGACCTAGGTCTAAGGATTAATTTGTTTTTTTCCATATGGTAATGATAAAACCGAGGAACTGATGTGACAAGTATATTGGGGATGTGTGAGAATCCTTTGTCCAGCATAGGTGAAGCTGGCCAATTGGTCTAAGAATGTGTGCTAAAGTACCTGTCCATCTCTTTGGTGAGGAGGGAAGAAGGTCAAAAAGTTTCTCCAAGGCAGAAGATCGATAATATTTGTGGAAGTCTGGAAGGCCCAGAACCCCTTTGTGCATCTTGGGGGATAATATTGAAAGCCGTATTCTAGATTTCTTGTTTGCCATTATAAAGTCCCTAACAAGAGATTTCAAAGAGTCAAGAAAGTGCTTGGGAATATGGATAGGAAGAGCATTCATTTTACCTATCCATTATAAAAAAAGGGATTGCCATTTGGATAGGTCAGTGGAGATGGTTTGTATAAGAGGTTTAAGGCTGAGTTCTGTTAAGAGATTAATGTCCAGTTTTAAGTAGTTAATCTGGGCCTGAGATAGGTAACAATATTCATCAAGGAATTTATTTAGGGAAGGTATGGAGAGTTGTGCGTCCGTTAGAAAAAAAGAGTACATTGTCTGCAAAGGAAGCAACTTTATATTTATGTGATACTGAGCACAACATGAGGGTGGAGGGGTCATTTCAAACTGAACTGAGCAATGGTTCCAAGGTGAGGATCCCATTAGAAATAGACAAATAGGGTACCGTTAGTGAGAACTCTAGTGGAGGGTTTTGAATACAGGCTCATAATACCTGACAGCATTAGAGGACCAAAGCCAATGTGTTTAAGAATTTTGGAGATGTAAGTCCAATTGCCCCTATTCAATGCCTTTTTGGCATCTGTTGATAAGAAGATTGTAGGAATCTATTTAGTAAAATCTAAGTGGGTCAGAGACAGTAGTGGTGTAGGTATGAAAGGTGTAAATGGATTGCTAACATTTTTGCAAAAATGTTCAGTTTGACATTGAGATAGGATGGTAGTTGCAGCACAGGGTATTATCTTTATTGGGTTTAGGTAGAACAAGGATGTGTGCTTCCAGGGCTTGTGAAGGAAAATTGTGACCTTTTAAGGACACCATTTAAAGGCATTTCTCATATAGGGAAGGAGGTTGTCTAAGAAAGTGCAGTAATAAAGTGGAGAGAAACCATCCAGACCTAGGTATCTCCATAGATTTCATAGCTTTAATGATTTACATATCTGATAAAGGAGAATCTAGGGTCAGCTTATCTGATGGGGGTATTGTGGGTACTTTGGCATTTGAATGAAAATTAGGAAGTCTTGTTTTCCAGTCATCTGTTGCCACTAATCCTTATTTATTGAGATTATGAAGATGAGCATGGGATTCTTTACATTTTTCTACTATCTTTGGGTAGGCTTTAAGTGTAGATCCAGAGCTGGAGTATATCAAAGAGATGACCTTGGTACAGCATTTAAGTTATATGAGGCAAGCTAGAGGGTTGCCACACATATTGTTAGATATGTATTGATGGTATTTCATCCATATATGAGACTTAGTAATAAGAAGGGCTACAAGATCAGTCCCAAGCTGTTGAAGTTCAGATAAATTTGCCTCAGAACAGGACTGTATATGTGTGGATTAATGTATACAGATTTTAGATAGTAGAGACTCAATATGTTTCTATTTCTCCTTTTTGTTGATTGAGCCAACTTTAATAAGGAGAGACTTCTAAAAACACTGCTATGCGCCTCCCAAAGCATTTGGATGAATTGATGGAGAAATATTTTATGCAGATAGGCAAGATCATCTGGGTTGTGTAAGAGGGCCTTGTTTAGTCTCCATAAGAAGGGTGAATGTGAGGATTCAGGATGAATGAATGAGAAAGATACTGGGTAGTGGCCAGACCATTAAATCAGATCAATGTGTGACGAGTTTAGATAATGGAGTAGATATTGGGATAGGAACAGATAATCAGTTCTGCTGTATGACTAGTGTAGGGAGAAGCAGATAGTATATTCTATTGTGGAAGGGTTAGAAACTCTCCAAGAGTCTATTAGAAGATGGTTAGAGAGTCTGTTTCGAATACACTTCAGATGTGAAAATTTGAGGTGAGATTTTCCTGAAGAGGTATCCTTCACAGGATCTAGGGGCAAATCAAAGTTACCACCTACTATGAGTCTTCCCTTGGGAAAGCCATCAAGTATGGATTCTTTAGAAGAAAATGTATTTGGTTAGATTTAGGGCAATATATATTAAGTATTAAGAATGGTTTGTTGTAGAGTACCCCACAAAGTAATATGTAGAGGCCTTCACCGTCTGTTTTCATTTTTAGTACGGTCCAAGGCAATGTAGCTTTGATGAGAATAGCAACTAAACACTTTTTTCAGAAGCAGAATAAAAGTAAGAGAAAGGGATTTTTTGTTTGTGAACCTAGGATAGTTGTAATTTTTTGTAATAGAAGTATATCAGAGGACATATGGTCAAACTCTCTTAAGGCCATAGATCGCTTTTCCAGAGAATTAAGACTCTTTCCATTTATCATAGTTACTTTAATCTGTGGCATAAAGGATGTAGGGTTGTGCTGGCACTAGGCAGGACCACGGCTCATGGCAGGAAGGCAACTTCAGGAGGAGGAGACAGGAAAAAAGAGAAAAAAGGGGGGGTATTCATTTTTAATAAGAATTTTACTTATCTATGCAGGGGTAGAGGAAGCAATTGGAGGAACCCTTCCTTGGGCATTATTTTTGGTCTTTAATTTTAAATTCAGGATTTCTTCCCCTGTTGGGAAAGTATAGGCATTAGTCAGAGGACTTCAACCCTGATTTATTTAATTATTATAATGTCTATGAATCCCATCTTAATGTATTATGTGTTGTGGGTATTAATAATAATAAATTAATATGGACAATATATTAGTGTAAATTGTTTGTTGGAAGAAAATAATAAATGCATATGGTGTCTATAGAATGCAAATAAAATATATTGGAGTCAATGGACCCCATATTATTTATTTATTTATATTTTTTATTTATTAATTAAACATTTTCAGTCCCTCCCTTCATTCAAAATAAAAATAATGGGGTCTCAGGGTCTCATCTCTCTGATCTCATCAAGACAGAAAAATTAGGTATAATGATAACACAATTTATTTAAGGCCAACTTGAAATGTTTTGTTTCTAGGAATTTAACCCCTCTGTTGCTGACAGATAATCCAAGCCAATCTGCAAATGGAGGGCTTCATTTGACATCAGTTTACCGTGGCTTGTTTGGTTTATGTTATGTAAACTCCTCCATTGCCTGTGCATTTGGAATGCATTACTGCAATGCTTTCCAAACCAATCTGGCAATAGAGAGGTTAACTTTGATAAAGTGTAACTGTTGTACAGGACATTACTTTATGGTCAAATAGGCTTGTAGGACAGGAATCATTCTAGAGACCATTTGAGGACATTTTTCTTTTGCCATAATTGTCATCCTTACAGTTTAATAGGTTAAACAGAATGCAGAATGGTTAAGTAAAAGTGATACATTTAATGGCTGAGCTGCAAGCTTTCAAGAAAACTTAGGTCTCTTCTTCAGGAGTAATTATAATTAATGCGGAATACAAAAAACATGACAGGTTATGCAATCATGAAAATTGTTTTTACATTTAAATTACACTGGAAGTGAATTTCTTATCCCAATTGTCTGTGTAAATTATTATGTAGGCTCCAGTAGAGGAATCCCTTTTTAACTGGCTAAGTGGTACAAGATTAAGCACAGTTTAATAGCTCTATATTTTTCTTGGATAAATCTCCTCAATTGAAACATGTCCTATAAGAGTAAATTTCTTCAGTATTGTATCTTGAATATTGCAGGATGGCACTAAATACACTATTTGTTTATTTATTTTAGTAAAGGAGTATGCAACTTATTACTCGGCATGGTCAGAGAAGGGCAAACAGTGCAGCAAGCAGGCTACACCTGAGGTTTGAAATCTCTGGTGCTTAGAACGATCACACACCACACTACCAGAGGAAGGAACCATGGGATAGAGGAAGAGCTAAATGATACCTCAAGAATCAAACAGAGAATATTTTGATAAGGAGTGCCTTATTCCGTTTTCTGCCAAAGGAACTCTCTCATTCTCCATCATCCCCTCTCTGTTTCCCCATGCACTCTCTCTCTCTCTCGCTCTCCCTATTTCTTGTTATATCATGAATCCACACTGAAATGATGTACTGTAAATGTTTGATATGTTTGTTATAACATTTATGGTGCTTTCTATAACAACAATATATTTGTGTATTCATAATAAAAGTATTGAACATAATAGTGTATGAAGTGCTGCATGATACAGAAATTATTTTAAAAAGTCTGACTTGTCCCACGCATATTTTAGAAATGATTTCAACTAATATACTAATCATATGCTTTCCAAGACAATAGGCTTAGTTTTTATATTCTGTTGTCAACAATTTTAAATATTAAATGTTTACAGAAGGGCTTACCTAGGTAAGTGACATTTGTATTGGGGGTAGAGCATTGATGACCCTCTTCCTAAGTGCCCCTCTTCTAAAGTGCCAGCAAGAGTTTAACAACTGAGTTATTGGGTGACACATATCTCTTCTCTTCTCATCCACAGGTATGAAAAATCTGGTGCGTTTGGAGCAATTAATCTGGATATGAAAAATCTGAACAGTCTATCTGTCTTGTTTTAACATTTGTGTGCCTGGTGCATTTGGATCAATTAATCTGGGTATGCACAGATATTAACATCTTGTGTATCTAATTTATCAACATTGCTAACTCATAGACTGTGTGACTGCACTCCCCTGCAGAGGAGTTATTTGCCTCTCACACCTTCCATTTCCCCTCAGCCTTATGCTCAATCCTTTGATATGCTGATAGTTTGATTGCTAACCACTATTTTGGGGCCTGTATATCCTGACACACTCTGGGGGACAGCATTTGCTGGGGGGTAGAGCATTGATCCCCCTCTTCCTAAGTGCCCCTCTTCTAAAGTGCCAGCAAGAGTTTAACAACTGAGTTCAACAACGAGGACAACACACAAGGCACCAGAAATCCTGCATTACCTGTAAAGAGCAGCTGTAGGAAGATAATCAGCAAAGACATTTTTCCTCTGGCACCAGGAACTGATTTACCATGTTCACATTTGTTATTTACCTTGTTGTTATATATTCAGTGCTCCCCAGGATTCTTATCAGCTTCAACTCTCCCTCTCACTTTCCAAAGTACATCCACATCTCCCTCTCTTTCCTCCCCATCACACCTGTCTGCTCTTACACACTTATCCAGATTTTAACCCCTTCTCCCTCTGCTCTCCCTATTCCAAAACAACAATACAAGTCCCACTCCCATATTTCTGCCCTTTGTCTTATCCTTCTGCTTGCTGCAGAGGATATTGATCCCAATCCAGGCCCAAACTCCATACCTATCTGTTATCAACCACAGTTTACAATGTCCTCCCACCGCTACCTGAAGGGTTCTTACCCCTCAAATCTCATAAACATTCCTTGTCTTGCACCATCCTTTCTCCCCTTCTCCTATGCTCTGCTGAACACCCGCTCCATAGTTAACAAGACCTCCCCCATTCATGACTGTTTCAGTGAGCAATCACTGCACTTGTTTACTTTCACAGAAACTTGGTCGTCTGCACAGTACACAGAGGTGTAGGCTGCACTCTCTTATGGAGGGGTCTGCATCTCACACACCCCTCGCTCTAGTGGTCGGGGTGGGGGGGTAGGTCTCCTTCATTCCTCCCACTGCCGCTTCCAAACCCTCTCAATCCCACCATATGTGCACTTTTCCTCATTTGAAATACATGCAAACCAGCTCTATTACCCTCTGTCAATGTGCATGGCTGTAATATACAGGCCACCTGCTAACTCCTCTTCGCCTTCAAACTTTCGCTCAGATTTAGAATCCTGGCTCTCCTTTTTTCTCTCCACTGACAATCCTGTCCTTATTCTGGGTGATTTTAACTGTCATATTGATGACCCCTCTGTCCTCTGGGCTTCCCGTCTTCTAAAACTAACCTCCTCACTTGATCTCCGGCAGTGGTCTGACTGTGCCACTCACAAAGCTGGTCACTGCCTCGATCTTGTCTTTACTAAGAGCCTGGATTTTTCCTCTTTCACAGTTTCCCCATTCCCTCTTTCAGACCACCATCTTATCTCCTTCTCTCTCTCCCAATCTGCCCCTTCCCCCAACAGATATATAAGGGATACCCGCTCACTTGATCTCTCTGGGATGAGCAAGTCACTTAACTCCAATCTTTCCTGTATCTTGCCATCTCTGACACAGACATTCTTGTTAACTCCTACAACTCAGTCCTCTGCTATTGATTCATTTGCCCCACTGAAACTACATCAGAGTCGCCGAGTCAATCCACGACCCCGCCCTGGCTGAACTCCCATACCCAATTCCTACGTTCTTGCACTCGCTCTGCTTAACGCCTTTGGAGGAATCACAACAACAAACCTAATCCTTGCTGTCTCTTTGCAGTCTTTGATTCCTTGCTCCATCCTCACACAGCTTCCTCTCACCTCATCCATTCACCTGAAGCTTTTGCAGAACACTTCAAACACGAGGTGGAATCTATTCAAAAACAGATTCCTACTATTTCATCTGTCTCTGAGCTCTCTCTCCCCATATCCCCTTCATCATAC
The DNA here is from genome assembly GCA_037306005.1 of Rhinophrynus dorsalis. Classification (NCBI taxonomy): domain Eukaryota; kingdom Metazoa; phylum Chordata; class Amphibia; order Anura; family Rhinophrynidae; genus Rhinophrynus; species Rhinophrynus dorsalis. The sequence continues at coordinate 236,688,128 of CM074723.1, read as the reverse complement.
TTTGATAGTTTTACACCTGTAACAGAAGAAGTTTCTCAGCTTCTCCTATCTACCCACCTCACTGCCTGCTCCTTGGACCCTTTGCTCTCCCACTTACTCAAACCACTTGCACCAGTCCTTACACCTATATGAACACACATTTTCAACACCTCTTTCTCCACAGGTACCTTCCCTTCTTCATTCAAACAGGCACAAATTAAACCCCTACTAAAGAAGACTAACCTGGACCGCTCCTGTCGCTCTAACTATTGACCTGTCTCCCTCATACCATTTACCTAAAAACTCTTAGAACACCTTGTATTCTCCCAAATAACTAAATTCCTCAGCTCTAACAATATTTTGGACCCTTTGCAGTCTGGCTTCCAGTGTGATCACTCAATTGAGACAGCTCTCTGTAGAGTGGTTAATGATCTACAGACTGCAAAAGCCAAAGGACAGTTTTCGATAATTATACTACTTGACTTATCATTTGCCTTTGACAAAGTTAACCATTCTCTTTTTGCTCTGATTCTCCACAATCTTGGTTTCTGAAATCAAGCTGCTGCATGGCTTTCCTCCTATCTCTCACAATGTTCCTTTTTTGTATCCTCTGGCAATAACACCTCCTCCACAGTCCCTCTGTCTGTGGGGGTGCCTCAAGGCTCTGTTCTGGGTCCATTGCTTTTTTCACTGTTCACCCTTTCATTGGGTGAACTTATTAATTAATTTGGCTTCAAGTATCATCTATATACTGATGATACCCAAATTTACATCTCCACTCTTGGTTTTTTACCTCAAATCCAGCTAAAAATTTCAGACTGCCTCTTGGCCATTTCCTCCTGGATGGCACACCGTCAGCTGAAGATAAACATGTACAAAACTGAACTGCTCATTTTCCCTCCAAAACCTTTCCAACACCTAGCTTCACCATTACAGTTGATGGATTTGACATTGATCCGGTCAGCTCAGCACGCTGCCTTGGGGTCATATTTGATTCCTCTCTTTCCTTCTCCCCCCACATTAACTCTGTTGCTAGAACATCTCATTTCTTTCTCCGCAACATTGCTAAAATCTGCCCATTCCTCTCCCAACAAACTACTAAAACTCTTGTACATGCCCTTATTCTGTCATGCTTAGACTATTGCAATATTCTAACTGTCCTCCCTGCTACTCTTCTTTCACCTTTGCAATCTGTTTTAAACTCTGCTGCACGAATAACTACACTCTCCCGAAAAACTGAACCTACTCACATAATTCATAGACATCTGTCATAGCTCCCTATTCAGCAACACATCAATTACAAAGTCCTTCTTCTCACCTTTAATGCTCTCCACATTGCTACCCCTCCTTACATCTCTTCCCTCATCTCCTCTTATGTTCCTGGCTGCCTTCTTCACTCAGCACACAATGTCTTTCTTGTTACACCATCCACACCCTCTGCCCTCTCCCTTCTCAAACCTTTCTCGCTTTCTGCTCCTACCTCTGGATCCCCATACCCATTTCCCTACTTCTAGAACAATCTCCGTCTGTCTTTAAGTCTACCCTGAAATCTTATATTCTGGAGCACTAGGACAATTCACTACCTTTTCGCCAAAGCCAGCACTTGTAACCTTAGCACTTGACACCCTCTTAACCTGTTGTCTGTCTCCTATTATCCATTTAGACTGTAAGCTCCTTGGGGCAGGAACCTCTTTCCTAATGTTTCTATGAATGTGGCACTTATTTTATCCCCTCTTATTTAATATAACTTACTTCTATTATAAGGCGCTGCGTACACTGTGTGGCGCCATATAAATAAAGATATACATACATACATACATACTGGTGTCAGTTATAGCTAGGTTCTTTTTGCATTTAATGATCTGTATTGACTTCTTCCATTAATTCAGACATCTACTCTAAGCTACAAATGGTATGTTATTACACTGGTGACTAGTAATTGTTGAGAATGCAGAATGGAGCCTTTAAAATGTTGCTGTTTAGCATGTCACCTTATTAAAATATTGCCTTATTAAAATATCTTCTTGGTGGAGATTTATTAACCCCTTAAGGACCGGGAAAATCTGAGGTCGTTTTCCCTTAAGGACCGGAGCAATTCTGACCTTTTTGACTATGTCTTTGTTCAACAGTGTTTTCCCTCTTAGGCTTTTATTCCACCCCCATAAATTATATACTGTTTTTAAGCATAAACAGGGCTTTCATTTGATACCCTATTTATATGGATAACCCACCATTCACTTTATAAACATTTTAAAAAAAGGTAAAAAAATAAAAAAAAACACCATTTTTGATTTTTCTTTTAGGATCAATTGGCCACAAAGGGTTAAATTTTTATGGAGACTGCATGAAAGGTATGACCGGTCAGTTATACCTACAAAATGCACAGTTTAAAGTGGCCACTGTCCCCCCTGGGTGAAAATCCCCATGTCCCTTTTTCCCACCCTATTTTGACACTTTTGTGTCCCTGGCATTTGTTGGTGTATATAAGTGTATTACATGGCTCCACAACAATCACACTTGTAATATTGTTTAATTATATATATTTTTTTTGAAATAAAAACGTTTTTGTAAAAAAAAAAAAGTGTGTTTTTTTTTTTTTTTTTTTTTTAAAGTGTAAAATTGCAGGTCAAAAATTGACCTGCATTTAGCCAGCCTCCTGCACCAGCAGTGAAGGGGTTAATACCCCCAACTGCTGTATTTTTTTTAACCACTAGGTGTCTCCCATCTACTTCTGTCTTCCTTACTTTGAGAGCAAGGGAGACAGAGGCAGACGAGACAGGCACAGACAGCATGCTTTGCATGCTGCCTCTGTCTGTCACTATGCCGGTACATGTGATCGCTGATACGGCGATCGCATGAACCGGAGGAAGGAAGAAGGGCTGAGACTGAATGCCCCAGTCTCGGAGCGCTCAGTCTCAGCCTGGATTTAATGATAGCAGCGTGCACGGAGGCACGCTGCTATCATTTAAGCCATGACGGTCCTGGACCGTCATGGGTCGTTAAGGGTATAACAACCCATGACGGTGCAGGACCGTCATGGGTCCTTAAGGGGTTAAGTAGTTATAAAGAGGTGATAAAGAGTAGATAACTTCTCCAGTGATATCACTTCTCCAGTTCCTATTTTATCTATGTTATCTCACTGGCTGCTCCTCGACTCTGGAATGCCCTCCTCATCACCATTCGCCAATCATCCACAATCATCACTTTCAAGCGACTCCTCAAAACCCACCTGCTCAGGGAGGCATCTCAATAGCAATGTCCTCCTTCTGCACACTGACAGTCACATCAGAATACTTCTGCACTTCTTTCACCACACCTTGTACCTGCACTTATAATACTCCTCCTACTGTCTCTGTTTGTCATTATGAATTCAGCTTAGATTGCAAGCTCCTTGGGGCAGGGCCCCTTTCCTAGTGTATGATTCCCTTGCTGCACTTTCCTTCACAAATAATGTAATGATTGTACTTAACCTTAATGCACTTAACCCAGTTCTGTCGTTTTTGTATTGTATTATTTCAACTTCTGTTAAGCGTTCTGTACATGTATTGCGCTATATAAATAAAGATACATACATACAAAGATACATACATCTATATAGCCTATGCACAGGACGTTATCTCCTCCATTGAATGGTTAGGTTAGGATCAATGTTAGGTTAGGTTAGGGTGTAGGGAATAAGTCTTTGGGGGTAAATTGTTAGTGTTTTTAGGGTGGTTTGGTTTGTGTTAATTTTTGCAGCATTTTGGGGGAGATTTTTTTGATGGGTTCAAAGCACTTCAACATTTTGATATAGACACACATTGCCATATGCATCCATCAAGTCCAGCCCATACTAAAAACACCCCTGTTGATCCAGAGGAAAGCAAAAAAGCCCAATAGATCCATTTCCAATCTAGCCCCAATGCAGCCCCCATCCTGTGGCACACACAGGGCTTTTATCATTCCTTTGTTACTAGAGATTGTTGGGGGGCCATCAGGATTGGTCCTGATTGCCCCCCAACAAGCTCTGATTACAAAGTAATAATAAAAAAAAATTAACCCTCTGAGTGCCAGAAGGGTCCAATGCATTGCTTTGCGATGCGCTGGAGACCCCTGTGGCACTCACAGGGACATTTATTTTGATTCCTTTTTTTTTTGTGTGTAAGACCTCATTGGGGGGAATCAGAGGGGTCCTGATACCCACCAATGAGGTCCATAATAAAAAAAATGTAAAGAAAAAAAAATTAACCCTGTGTGTGCCATAGGGGGGCCAATGCAGCCCCCCTTCTGCGGCACACACAGTGCTTTTATCATTACTTCGTTATCAGAGATTGTTGGGGGGCCATCAGGATTGGTCCTGATGGCCCCCCAAGAAGCTCTGATTACCAAGTAATGATAAAAAAATTAACCCTCTGAGTGCCACAAGGATCCAATGCATTGATTTGCAATACGCTGGAGACCCCTGTGGAACTCACAGGGTCACTCCGTTTGTGGACATATATATATTTTTTTTACTAAGACCTCATTGGGGAGGGATCAGGGGGTCCTGATGCCCCTCAATGAGGTATATAATAAAAAAAAAAATTAAAACAAAAATTAACCCTGTGTGTGCCACTGGGAGGGGGGTTCAATGAAGACCCCCTTCCTGTGGCACACACAGGACTTTTTATCATTACTTTGTGATCAGAGCTTGTTTGGTGGCCATCTGAATACAAAGTAACGATTAAAAAAAAAATTAACCCTTTGTGTGCACACAAATAATTTTTTTCCCCCTTTATTTTTTATTTAGACCTCATTGTATGGGTTCTGATTCCCCCAAAGAGGTCTACACAAAAATATTGTGGGAAAAAGCCCAAAAAAATGCACGTGCGATAGGAGGGGGGGTCCAACGCAGTGCTTTGTATGAGGGGACATACATTGCACACTGGTAGTCACAGATCTCCCATACACACTATCAGACACTGCCCCACCATCACCACCATCCTTGCTCATACCCACACACACTGCCTAATCCCTCACCCTCCCACACACTTTGTTACACTTGTAGTCACAGGTCCGCACGTACACTGGCTGACGCCCTAGCTTCTTTCATCTGTTAGCCATAAAATCACACATACACTGTTTGCTTTCCCATTCCTGTTTCACTGGTAGCTATGCTCCTGTAGCGTAAATTGGTATATCAACCCACAGCAGTGGGGTACCATTTTTCTTAGGCTTGCAAGAAGTCCTCCTAGGAAATCCCACGCCATTGAACCATTTTAGTATCTTTGAAGTGACTGATGTGTAAAACAAATGTTTGGTTTTTTTTCCTGTAGCACCACATTCTGGAAATAGTTGTGCCAACTAACTTAGGGGTAAAAAGTCAAGTGACCCCTCATTAGATGCGGCAGGTTGTCTTCTTTCCAAAATGGTATGGTTTATCTACCTTTTCTTCAATTCTGAAGGTGTTAAGCAATTTTTGTACAGGCAAGTCACATTTGAGAAAATGTTAGAAACATCAGAGGTTGTAGTAGGTGTAGTTTTCTACTTCTAGCACCCCTAAGGTAGGTCAACTCATACCAATGGGGTGTTGTTTGACTCCTAAGAGCACTAGCTAATGAATGCAGTTGAAAATTCCATGTTTTTTACAGAGCTCCATACATTTGAAGGGGCAGACATGTAAGAAAATGCCTTTTTTTTCATTAGCGCCACCTCCTGGAAGCATTTGTGCATACCAGCCTTTGGGTAAGAAGGCAAGTGACCCCTCATTAGATGCGGCAGGTTGTTTTCTTTCCAAAATGGCATTGTTTCTCTACCTTTCCTGCATATCTATTATGGTTATAACCATTTTAGTGCAAGCAGATAATTTAAAAACAAAAGTGTCAGGTTTACGTACGTGTTCCTAGCACCCACATATTGTATGTTAACCCACACAAATGGGCTACCATTTTTCTCATGTTGGTAGCAGGTACTGAATACAGCAGGAAATGTTATGGTTTTCAAAGATTTTAGTAACTTTGAAGTGGTGGAAATGTAAAAAAACATGTATTTATTCCCATAGCGCCACTTTTTGGAAATATTTATGCACTTAAGCCCAGGGGGTAGAAAGGCAAGTGACCCCTCACTTGATGCGGGAGAATGTCTACTTTCCAAAATGGTATACCTTTTATACCTTTCCTTCATGTCTCTAACAGTTATGAACATTTTAGTACAAGCCGCCATTTTCCAAGAAGCAAACAGGAAGGTGTAGTTATGTGCTTCTGGCACCCCTAAGGTAGGTCGACTCATTCCAATGGGGTGTCATTTTTCTCCTAAGAGCACTAGCTAATGAATACAGTTGGAAATTCCATGGTTTTCACAGATTTTTATACAGATAAAGGGGCAGAAATGTAAGAAAATGCCATTTTTTTCATATAGTGCCACCTTCTGGAAGAATTTGGGCACAACAGGCTTGGGGTAATAAGGAAATTCACCCCTCATTAGATGCGGCAGGTTGTCTTATTTCCAAAATGGTATGGTTTGTGTACCCTTTCTTCACTTCTGTAGTTGTTATAACCATTTGTGTACAGACAAGTAATGTTTGAGAAAATGTTAGAAAAATTTGAGGTTGTAGTAGGTGTCGTTTTGCACTTCTAGCTCCCTCTGAGGTAGTTAAACTCATATCAATGGGGTATCATTTTTCTCCTAAGAGCACTAGCTAATGAATACAGTTGGAAATGCCATGGTTTTCAAGCATTTTAGTACATTTGAAGGGGCAGAAATGTAAGAAAATGCCTTTTTTTTCATTAGCGCCATCTTCTGGAGGCATTTGTGCACACCAGGTTTGGGGTAAGAAGGCAAGTTACCACTCATTAGATGCAGCAGGTTGTCTACTTTTCAGAAATATATAGTTTTATACAGTTATTCCACTGTTTTAGGGTAGTTTTACCACAAAAACCCTAGAATGCGCATATAAGTTTATAAAGTTGAAAATGTCATTTTGCTCTGCTGGCGATTAGGGCTCTACGCTAGCCATGGACGTAGGTAAAACTATACAAATTTGGTATTTTTTTACTCGGGGGACTCGGGGCTTTTTCAAATATTTGAAGCTTTTTCAGTCAAGGTAAATGTTTTTGATACATATTATGTGATTTTAGCAAAATGAGTAAATTTTCACTTTTTTGTCATTATGACATCATAACTTTTTGTACGATGTAAAATTCTCTTCATGTAAGGTACCACGGAAAGCTCAATATATAGTTTTCCATATTTAACTAAAAATCCCCAGAGGAAATCAAGCATAAACAGGATAGCAAAAATGCTGAAAAAGTGTCTGGCCTGCAGGGTACAGGAAATGGCCCAAGCCTCTGGCACTGAAGGGGTTAACCAGTTCTCAATCCAAATTGAAGCCTTTCAATTTATGCAGTAACCTGTTTTGAGGAACTGTATCAAAGGCTTTTGCAAAATCCAAGTACACTACATCAACAGCAATTCCCCTGTCCAAATTACTACTTACTCTTTCATAAAATGCAAGTAAATTAGACTGACATGATCTATTCTTCATGAAACCATGCTGATTCCTACTAATGATATTGTTCGTCTTCACATAGTTCTGAATACTGTCAGTTAATAACCCTTTTAGTATCTTACCCGCTATGGAAGTCAAGCTCACAGGTCTATAATTTCCTGGTTTGGATCTTGCTCCCTTTTTAAACAATGGAACTACATCAGCTTTCCTCCAATCACAGGGCACTATGCCTGATGAAAGTGAATCAATAAATATTAAGTACTAGCAGTTTGGGACGGCGTTGCCCGTCATGTTATGCAGGAAATGTTTCTTTTTTTTAAAATAAATGTTATGATAGTGAATTATAGCGTAGGGTGTACGTGTCAGAAAGGTACACACAGTGATAGACAGAGACACATGCAACACACACATATACACACACATGCACTGACAACACAAACAGTGACACACAGCTGCAAATCAGAACATAAATACATACAGTGTGAGCAGTGTAAGTAACATACCTCCCAACATTTCATATGGCCAAAGAGGGACACTTGTGTTTTCGGTGGTGTTACTGGGGGCGTGGCTGGTGGTGTATTTTAGAGAATTTTTAACCCTTTGAGTGCCAGGGGGTAAGCAATGCATTGCATCCCCTCTGGCATTGAAATGGTTAAGTTACTCTTTCTGTAAGTGAATGATTTAGAAGAAGATGAAAGTATTTTTTTTACACAGACTAATTTAACAGATATATACAGAAGTTTATTCCCACATTACTGTGGGTTTTATTGATGTGGAGCAATCTGATACACTGGTATATACACCACACAATGTGATCTCCTAAATAGAGGAGCAGAGGGATTTGGGTGTCAAACAGGGACTGTCCCTCCTATACTGTATAGTGCCAGTCCTTATACACAGACACATGCAGACTGTATACTATACAGCAGAGGTTCTCAGCCCATGCCCTCAGTGGCCACTAACAGGCCAGGACTTAGGAATTTCACTGCTAGAACACAAGTGTGTTGATCAGAGGCTCAGTCATATTGATTAACTCACCTGTGCTCTTAAAAGGAAATTCTAAAATCCTGGCCTGTTAATAGCCACTGAGGGCACAGATTGAGAACCACTGCTATACAGTGCCAGACCATTGTAGAGAATTTTTAACCCTTTGAGTGCCAGGGGGTAAGCAATGCATTGCATCTCCTCTGGCACTGAAATGGTTAAGTTACTCTTTCTGTAAGTGAATGATTTAGAAGAAGATGAAAGTATTTTTTTACACAGACTAATTTAACAGATATATACAGAAGTTTATACCCACATTACCGTGGGTTTTACTGATGTGGAGCAATCTGATACACTTGTACATTAGGCTGACCAGACCTCACCTTTAACCAGTGACACATATGAAAAATGCATACTGCAGGGCTGCTTTGATTTTGGTGCACTCCTGAAATATGCTTATTTCCTATGTGTCCCCGGTTAAAGGTGAGGTCTGGTCAGCCTACTGTATATACACCACACCGTGTGATCTCCTAAATAGAGGAGCAGAGGGATTTGGGTGTCAAACAGGGACTGTCCCTCCTATACTGTATAGTGCCAGTCCTTATACACAGACTGTATACTATACAATGCCAGACCATATATAAATAGTTTGTCATACATGCTATACAGTGAGCTATGTACAGCATGGAGATGATTGCAGGAACTGGCACCTCTACTTACAGACAGACTGACAAACAACCTGCTCTCTTTCTCTCTCTTTGTGCAATATATAAATACAGTCACATCCATGTCTCTGCCATTTACCAGCTCAGCTGAAGCCTTGCTCTGCACTGCCTGATCACCTCTCTGCCGTTGTTTCCACTTTCTCAGCAAGCCAGTATCCTCCTGCTGATTGTTTAGAAATCAGCTCACTTGTAGTAATTAGCAGAGCTGTGTAGGCTCAAAGACAGGGAATGAAGAAGCTGCATAATACAGATTGGACCATGGCCTTCCAGCTGTAGCTTGAACATTGTTCCCATCATCCTCAGCGTGCGTGTATATGTGTGTATGTGTCTGCTAGTGTGTGTGTGGGAGGGCATGTGCATGTGTCTGTGGTGTAGGAGTGTGTGGCAGCCATTTTTTTTTTCAGCCTTAGATAGTGGTGGGCGGGCTGGATAGTGGGGGCAGGCCAAAAATCACACTCCCACAGAATCACCCAATGGCAGCAGTAATCCTTTTTACTGCCGCCCCTGGGTGTGTTTTGCCAGGCACAAAGTCTTCTTTTATATATATAGATAATGGCTTTGCTATTACTGAACTAAGTTCCTTAATTACCCTTCGGTGTATATCGTCCGGTCCAGGCGCTTTATTCACTATAACCCTTTCCAGTCTCTTTTGGACCTTTTCCTCAGTAAGCCATGTAAATAATGGAGGAAATTCTGTGGTTCTGTCCGTTTGCTCATAGCCATTTGTCCACTGGGGGAGTGAAGAGGATCATCTCAGACTTCAGCACTACAAACAGCACCACTCCTGTAACGCTTTCAGTGCCACTGGGATGTGCATTGTATACCCTGTGTCAATAAAAGTAAAAAGCTTCTATAGTAACAACAATTATTTTGTTGTTAATTTGTCTGCAATGCAAAATATAACTGGTAATGAAGAAGAAAAAAAAGTTGTGGGGGGCAGGCAGACATTAGTAATCCCTGCAGCATTTCTTAGGTGATGATAGAATAATAAATAAAAAAATAAACTGAATACATTACATATATGAAAGACAGTAGAACATCATTGAAAATAAGCCCTCTTTTCATTCGTTAGCCTAATATCCATCATCGAAGCCACACAGAGTATACACAAGAATATGCTGCAGAGTGTGTCCTCACATTGCACAGCACCCAGAACATATGAACTATATTGCACACCGGCAGAGTCCAGTCCGGAATGTAGACCCCCAATACACTATTCATTACTCCCAACTCAATAAACATATAAGACACTGGACTATATAATGTGACAAAAAAACTTTCTAAGTGTGTCTAGGATATAATATGATAAATATAAGTATATATAAGAGGTGGTAGGAGTCAGGACAATTAATATTTATTACAAATGTACAAACAATTGACAATAATATTAACAGCTAAAATAGTAAATACTTATAAAATACAATGCAACTCCTGAAAAACTAGTACTCAGACAGTCCCGTAATGTATATACTATATAATATAATTTAGTCTGTCCATATAATACAGTTATATATATATATATGGATATACATTACTGAAACTTTGGAATGCTTCGGTTGTGATGGTATCCTATATAATAATTCACTAAAAAGTGTGTGACGACGTAGTCTTGCGCAGTAGAGACTGCTCCACGTGCTGCAGTCATGCGCAGTAGACACTGCCCATGACAAGGCTGAGCGTTCCGTTCTGTATCAGCCACGGTGCGGTTAGTCTCCACTGAGCATGACTGCACCGCTACCGGCTGGCACTGTATCATCCGCGACATGGGAAGTCTCTACTGTGTATGTCTGCCCCGCGACTGGCTGGCAGTGGTACTGTGGCCCGTGTAATGGGCTCTTCAACTAGTGAACCAATAATTAGCAGTGTCCACTCTCTATATGCAGGCAGGAGTGATTGAATCCACTGTGTCCCCCTATCAATCAGCTGTTATTAAGACTTGTAGAACCATCTTCTTATGTCAAATTACAATATATATTCAAATATGGGCACCACAGGTACTGACTGTAGTAGCACCAGCTTCCTCTGCTGCGAGATATGAAGTAGATAGGTGTAAGCTCACCATATCTCTTTTGCCAACTTACTTTGCCAAAGTATCAGGAGTAGGCAGGTATATATCCACCAAATATACTTGATATGTCAGCTAACTCTGCCTAGTAGTGTGTAGAGAGCAGAGGTGGGTCCCAAAAAATGTCTACTTGACAATATTTGCCACAAATATTATCTATGAAAAGGTGAGCCATTATAATAGCAGGCAGGCTTCTCTTCCCCCCGGCTCTCTTATTAGATTTTGTTACTGGACACTTGGTTCTGTGGACTCTTAAAGGGACATGCATGAAAAATCTGATTTTTCAGCTTCTGATTGTGCAGGGCAGGGTGACAGGAGAGCCAGGACCAGTTCAAGCTGTGCCCTATGTTAGCTTAACCCTCTGAGTGACAAACAGGCAGCTTGGCAATGTCCGACAAGTGGAGGATCTCCTCTGGCATCTGATACTTCAACAAACAGGCACCCAGCTTGGTGATGCCAGCTGCTCAGATAAGCAGGAGGTCTCCTCAGGCATCGGGTATGTCTGTACATCCCTTTAACCCTTTGAATGCCAGAGGGGTATGCAACACTTTGCAAAGCAATGCACTGCATAGCTCTCTGGCGCTTAAAGGGCTAAACAAACATAGTAGAAATGTGACTAGTCTGTGAAAATACCACCGAATAGCCCAATATAAATAATCTCAATAAATAAAAAGAATAACTAACTGGGATAACTTATTTTAAAAGTGCAGATATTAGCAAGCACAATTTATTAAAAAAAAAAAAAAAAAAAAATATATATATATATAATGAAAAAAGCACCCCTGAAAGTTAATTGATAAGATAAGTGAGTCTCACAAAATTAAAGTCAGGCAGCATAGATGTTCTATGTAGATTAAACAGAAGATACTCTATGTCAAACGATTTCCTTTCAACTGAGCTCCTTGCAGCTATACAGCGTGGGTGGTCTTGTAAGCCACCATCCAGACAGAGAAGTTCAGGTTAGCATAACAGCACTCAAGGCTTTCAGTATTCAGGATTAAAGATAATATGAAAGAGGAAACAGAGGATAAAAGATCTAAGAGTAATACGCTTATTGCAAAGCACACCAATAAAAAGACAAATGCGCACTCACTAGACCCAAGAAGAGTTAAAGCATCTCAGGGGTCCCCAAGCCCCCTATTAGACTCAAAACCACTTCTCTCCTTCTCTCAAGACCTACTAGGTGCTGTTCTTACTGGTATCTACATTGTACAGACCTCTCTCAGGATCACTTATAGAACTGCTAGATGTTGCATATACAGTTCTTATTGCAAATTGGCCTAGTCCATTGCACAGACCTGAATTGAAAGGAAATCATTTGACACAGACTATCTTCTATTTATTGTATATTGTGGATGCACTTATCTTATTAGTGGATGTTCAGGTGTCCTTATTTCAGTATATGTCTTATATATACATATATTATATTGTGCTTGAGATCATCTCCACTTTTCTATTTATTCATTATCTCTACTAGTTTTTATTCTGTTTTATTTATTTATTGAGATTATTTATATTGGGCTATTCAGTGGTATTTGTGCTGACCGGCCATATTTCTGCTATATTAGTTTAACCCTTTGAGTGCCATAGAGGTATCCTGTGCATTACTTTTCAATGCGTTGGATACCCGTCTGGCACTCAAAAGGTTAATTGGATGTACAGAAAGACATGCTGCCTGAGGAGACTCCTGCTTGTTGATGTAGCAGACATCCCCAAGATGGGTGACTTTGTCGAAGCATTGGATGCCAGAAGAGACCCTCCACTTGTCAGATTTTGCCATGCTGCTTGTTTGGCAATGTCCATAAAGTGGAGGGTCTCCTCTGGCATCCGTCACTTAGACAAACAGGCACACAGCTTGGTGATTTCCACTGCTTCAACAATCAGGAGGTCTCCTCAGGCAGTGGGTCCTTCTGTCCATCCCTTTAACTCTTTGAGTGTCAGAGGGGGTGTCCAGAGCATTGCAAAAGCAATACATTGCATGCCCCTGTGGCACTCAAAGGGTTAAACTCACACAGGGTGCATTTTAAACTGGCCCTGGCTCCCTTGTCACCCTGCCTCTGTGCCACTGCGCGATCACAACCTGGCATTTGTGGTGAACATCACAAATATTAACCCTTTGAATGCCAGAGGGGTATGCAACTTAATGCTTTGCAAGGTGTTGAATACCCTTCTGGCACTCAAAGGGTTAAAAGGGTCAGTCAGCATGTTTTCCAGCTCCTCAGATGTCTCTACCAAGGGAAGATTTTCTCTGATGTTCTTGTGACATTGACTCCATCAACAATAAAGATTATGTAGATTATAGAGCCATATGTTGCCTGGGGATCCCTAATCTAAAGTCAGTGGGAGCTTTGGCCTTGAAATGTGGCCAGCTGTGGCTGATGAAGGGGAGGAGAGCAGACCTGACTGACAACATTCTCATAGAGGAGCAGCTGGGCTTGTATGGAATTACTGGTTTGGAGGATTTGATCCTTGAGCTGTATACAGTTGGACAGTATTTTTTGGAGTTGAACAAAGTCCTGTGCCTCTTCCAGCTTTCTGTGTCCCGACATACAGGCATCAATAGGAGGGATACCTAAGCAAGTTGGGAGACCCTGGAAATAGAGGGGCAGGCAGGGGAGGGCTGGCAACTTGTGGCCCAGGGGGCAAATACAATCAAGAGGCCCATTTCTACTGTCGTTTGAGCCCACTCTCAAAGCCCACCTCCTTTTGTTAATTTTAAATGTGGCATTAATATCGTAAAGTAAAGCGATACCACGTAGCTCACATTAAAGTAGGCTAAACTACTGATATTACAGAGCTTTCAATTTAAGTAAAGCTACACTAGTGATATTATAGAGCTTACAGTGGAAATGGGTTATGTAACTAGTGTAGCCTCATTTGGATTGTAGCTTTAAAGGGGAACTACCACCCAGCAATAACTTAACATGCATTCATTCTTCATCTGGCGACTAGCTGCTTAGTGGCGCTGGTATTACCTGGTTCCAAAGATTTCTCCGTTTTACCGATGCTCACAGGAGCAGGAAGAGCAGACACGGACGTCACTGTGACGAGATGCCCGTGCTTCCTGCTCCTGTGAGCATCGGTAAAACGGAGAAACCTTTGGAACCAGGTAATATTTCTGGCGACTGGCTCTACTAAGCAGCTAGTCGCCAGATGAAGAATGAAAGCATGTTAAGTTATTGCGGGGTGGTAGTTCCCCTTTAATTTGTACAGCACCATTTCAATTGTAAGCTCTGTATTATCACTAGTGTTGCTCCATTTATAGCAACAAGATGGAGATTAAATGAGACAGTGGCCCACTGGCCCAGACATATGACCGGCCCAGGATGCAATTGCCACCCTGCCCCCCAGGCCAGCCCTCCCCTGGGGGCAGGCAATAACCAGATTATCCACCAGCTCAGTTAGAGATTTCCCTTCAGCTGACAATCCAGTGACCTTTACCCCTTCAGTGTCTCTACTTGATGCCTGACACACACTGCTCTCAAAGGAGCCTTCAGGTGGACAATCCAGTTACCTCTGTTCTCATCACACCCTAGATTAAGGGAGAGCAGCTGATGTCTCTGCTCTTTAGCAGAGACAGCAAACTGTCCTCTGGTTCCATAGAGACCTACAGGGGGATCCAAACATTGCCAGCCTCAGGTAGGTGATGTTGGGGTTGTGAACTCTGACAGCAGAGGCTGCTATCAGAGTTTAGTGCATGTGATGAAGTGACACTTTAACATATAAACACCCCCCCCCCCGAACATGATAATGGCTCATCACCTTGCATTTCCATTTGGAAATGAGTCATTATGCTGAATTTCCATATAGAAATAGGCCATTGTGATGAGTGAAAATTCGTAAACCTGGATTTCGATGTGGGCAGATTTTTGTAGGACTGATGGGGATGGCGAAGACACTTTAGTGAATACTGTACCTGTGCCATCCACTCTGCTCAGACAGGACATCAACATTTTGAGCCCTCTTCCACCTTTAAATGTGCCATAAAGATTGACACTGTTTGAATAACCGTTTTGATGCAACCAGCATTATAAACACATTACTCTTATGTGTGCTCACAAATTTGTAACATTTTGTAATCTGTAACATTTTCATATTAGTTAAGCCTACAAATACCTGCCCTTGGGCTGGATTCAATTGCAGGTGCTAATTTTATCTCTGCTTTTATCTCCAGGTTTTCCCATAGACTTCAATAGGAACATCCTATATAATAATTTGCTAAAGTGTGCGTAACGCTGAAGTCATGCGCAGTAGAGACTGCTGCGCGTGCTGTAGTCATGTGCAGTAGAGACTGCCAGTGATGAGAACGTCTCGCTCTGTATCAGCCGCGGCGCTTGTATGACTGCACAGCAACCGGCTGGCAGTGGCACTGTGACCAGTGTAACATGGTTCTTCAGCTAGTATTTTATAAAATGGGAGGTAACATTTATCTCCTGCAATTGAATCCAGCCCCTTAATGGTACATTTGAGATAGTTGCCTTTATCAATTGAACTGAAACTAAAGCAGTATACTGCCACAGAGATTAATATAAAATCAAATAATATAAAAAAAAGTTACTATATGAAACTGCTGTTTGATGGATTGTTTCCTAGGTACGTCATAGATAGATAGATAGATAGATAGATAGATAGATAGATAGATAGATAAAATAGTGCTAGTTATATGTCAGTTGTTTATCCATGAATTATTATCTGTCTTTAAAATACTATTTATAAAACTTGTGCAGTTTTTTTCCTTTATAATTTTACTAATCTTATTTAACTAAAACCATTAAATGGTAACCAAAGCACATTTTACTTTAATAATTATTATAGCCAATTATTATTGTTTCTTTATTCAACAGCTCTTCAGCATTGCTTTATTGATTAGACTGGGATACAATGGAGTAAAGAAGACTTATGGTATTAGCAAATAACTAATTGGTAGTACAAGCTCTGTCTTTTAATCATCAACAGAATGCATCATAAATCAATAAAGTTCCCTGGGTGCCCTGGTTGATTAAAATGTTCTATAGTCAGGTGAAACTCAGTGTAGCATAACTTCTAACATGCAAAAATAAAAGCTCTGTGGCTCTTGACAAATGTACTGAAAAAAAGATTGTTATAAGAAAGAGCCCTCTAACGGTTCTTGCAGGATTTCTAAGATTTCATCCATGTAGATCCCCTTTTTACACAAATACAATAAGGCTGAAAGAAAAATATGTAAGTGTGAAATATTGCTCACTTAAACAATAATTGTGGGTGACGTTATGCTAACATTCATCATTCAAGTGCAAAGATGTATGAGTAATTAATGTAAATCCATAATGAAAGTCAAATCCACATAATTGTACAGTCACTGCTGAAACCGATGCACTAAAAGAACTGTACCATAAGGGAACAATAAACATTCCCAGAATTCCCATTGATTTAAAAGGAAGTTTTAACCCCCTGGAATGCTAGAGTGGTCTCCCACATTTGTTGTCTCTAGCAATCAAAGGGTTAAAAGCTGAATTTAAACAAAAGAGTATACATATGTGTTCCATAGGGTGCAGCTAGTTCCCCAGAATTGTGCCAGATCCTTTAATACCACAGAGTAGGTAAGGTTTTTATATATATATATATATATATATATATATATATATATATATATATATATACACACACACATATATATATATATATGTATATATATATATATATATATATATATATATATATATATATATATATATATATATATATACATATATATACATATAGATATACACTTGTGGATGGAAGCACAACTCACAGGGATTAGCAAATGCCTGGGTGCTGTGGCATGGCTAATATAATCCAAAAAAGGACTACAGCACTCACAGGATTTAATAAGGGGTTACTTTATCAAATACTAAGTGAACGTTTTGGCCAGACTGAGCTGGCCTTCCCGAGGAAATGTTGATTTAATCTATACTGTATGCACTGAGTGAAAAATACAAGATATTTATTGCTCATTTTCCACATAAACATATACGTTTTGCAGTTTATGCAGTTAGTATATATTGTTAGTATTATTATTATTATTATTATGTCATTTTAACCCCTTGAGTTCAAAGAGGTTCAGAAACTATGATACAAAACAATGATATTTAACCAATTATTTGTTATACATATATATATATATACTAGTGTAAAAGCCTGTGTACACAGACCAAGGTCTGAGTAATGTTAACCCTTTTAGTGCCAGAGGGGTACACAACACATTGCTTTGCAATGCATTACGTACCTCTCTGCCAATCAAAGGGTTAAGAGGCCGCTACCTCACTGCTCCACGTGATGCAGTCTTGCATCGCCTCACTCACGAGATGCAATCATGCGCAGTAGAGACTGTCCAAACGCGGGCTGTCTCTACTGCACATGACGTGACAAACATCCTAGCTAATTATTTTTTTTTTTATATATATATATATATATAAACAAAATTACATAAGATAAACTCTGTCTCTCTCTCTTTCTCAAGTTTATCTTATGTAATTTTGCATTCAAAAACCGTTGCAGCTGTTGGCTGATTGAGAATGATGTGAGCTGTATTCCAACAACAACTGGAGGGATTCAGGTTGCCCAGTCTAGACATAAGCAAAAGCTGTGAGCAAATGAAAGCTTTGACCTGATAAGGGAAATGGAAAGCAATTGGGGGGTTTCTTGGCAACTATAAAAAGTTATTCTCGGTTTGCCCTTAAAGGTGTGATAAACATACAAATACACCAGCTCTACTAAACATAGCCTCCAATGCCATCGGCAGCATTTTGAAGTATGTACTAGAATGTGTGATCACTCCAGCTCATACTGGTGCGCACACACTCTGTACTGTAAACACTTTAGGGCCAGCAAACCCTCAGAGCCTCACTACCCAGTAGCAAGTACACATGAATGGAGTAAGGTTACGCAATTTCCTAAATGCCTTGTATCATATGTATATGTAAACCAGTTGCAGAGTAAATTAAAACACCCCCAAACTCCCATTCACTTCTCCCCCACCAAGTAGCACATGTGGAATTATGGGATAATTATGGGCATAAATACGATTTATGCAGGTTCAGCTCTTAACCCTTTGAGTGCCAGAGGGGTAAGCAACGCATTGCTTTGCAATTCCTTGTGTACCCCTTTGGCACTCAAAGGGTTAAAAAATTGGTTCCACTGCCTTGTATGGCATGTAATCACATTGGCACATCTTCCATAATATGTCCAGGGAAAGAAACTTTCCAATCCCCATGCAGTTCTATGAAGCTTCTTTTTCAAACTGGAGCAATCTTAGTGCAAGTGCTTCATAGAATAACATAGGAGCTGGTCAGTGTCACTGGCGAATCTATTATCTCACCTTAGGGTGTATCCCCCAATCATGTCTCAATAATACTCAAGAAATATTCCGTAGCACGTACATTGATAAAAAATGTTTTGTTTTCATAGAAATTTTGATTTATATATCCCAGCATGAATAATTATTTAGCAGACAATTATAATGACATAATTAACCCTTTGAGTGTCATCGAGGTGTGCAAAGTGTTGCTTCCCAATGTGTTGCATGTCCCTCTGGCAACCAAAAGGTTAACTATTACTTATGGGATCACAAATTCAGGGCCTCTATTCTATTTAACTGATAATATTATGTCATGCTACATAATGTAGACTAAATCCAGGAAGAGACGTACAAGTTGGCTTACAGTAGTTCATAAATTATTTGCATGCTGTTACTATGGGAGTCAAGACTGATACAGGAAAAGCTAATTTTGGGATGTATCCTAATTTAAGTTAGCCTCAGGGAAGTTACAATTAACATGTTTAATGCTTGGATAAGTGAAATGTCAGCTTTACTACTCACAAAGTGAAAATCAAAGGGGATGACTCAAAAGAGTCCTTTCTACTCAAATCAAAAGACTAATGCAGAAAACAAACTGACATGAAACACAGTGTAAATCATCACAGCAAGAACACATTTAAAATGAATTCATTTTGTCTGAGGTCCCAGTGTGGCCTTTGAGTTTATCAATTCAGTTGTCTTTAAATCCAAGGTTGATGAGCCCCTGACTGCTGCATAGCCTAAAGCCAAAATATTTCCTTTTTCATCCATCATATTCCATAGTGGAAATGAAACCATATTCCTTCAACAAATGGATGTCATATAATGAACATATTATAGTTAATTTGAAATGCTCATTGTCATTTCAAAATTAGATAGCTTACAGAATTTAAAGGGGTAGTAATGTTTCATAATAAAAGCAGCTCTAATTAATCATCATAGTATTTGGACCTTGGAGAGTGTTATTTCAATTCTGTCAGAGTTGTAGTTCAAGAGTAATTCAATGACAAAGTATCCCCCTCCCGCCCCTTTTACTGATGTAACATTGTTCAGCCAGAGCAGAAGCGGGGTGCCCAGGTAGATTGCAGAGAGGGACAATCTTCAATTAAGATAAGGGAAAAACCTGAAAAAATTGTCAAGGGGGCAGGGCTTTCATCGTTCTCATAGGAAGAAGATTGTCCCCTTCTGTTATCTGTCTGGTCTATGGACTGCATTCCGCAATTGAGAAGAGATGGCTTACACTAGGCAAAAGGGGCAGGAGGGGAAACTTTGATTGTGAATATCTCTCAAACCATATAGGTTTGAAAGATCAGGCTTATATCGTTCTTCATGTTTTTTAATGCCTACAAAATAAAATAAAGATAAAATGAAGTATTACTAGCCCTTTAATTCCCTTGACACACTGCAATGTAATGTGGCTAATTTATTAACCCTTAAGAAATAAGAACTGGAGTAATTCTAGAGCAAACCAACTGCACCACAGGGGCAAATACAAATTCTTATTGATTTAACTGGGGTGTTAAAGGGATAGTAATACTTCATTTTATCTTTATTTTATTTTGTAGGCATTAAAAAAACATGAAGAATGATACATTTATGGTTTAAGAGATATTCACAAGCAAAGTATCCCCCCCTATTCAGCCAAAGCAGAAGGGAGGTGCCCAGGTAGACTGCAGAGAGGGACAATCTTCAATTAAGATAAGGGAAAAAGCTGAAAAACTTGTCAAGGGGGTGAGGGCTTTCATTCTTTTCATATAAAGAAGATTGTCCCCTGCTGTTATCTGTCTGGTCTTACAACCAGATTCACATCTGAGAAAAGATTGTTTACACTAGGAAAAAGGGGCGGGAGGGGGAAACTTTGCTTGTGAATATCTCTTAAACCATAAAGGTTTGAGAGATAAGACTTACATCATTCTTCATTTTTTTTAATGCCTACAAAATAAAATAAAGTTAAAACGAAGTATTACTATCCTTTAACCCATTGAATGCTATAGATGTCATCAGTGCATTGCAAAGCAATGAGTTTGTTATCTTTCTAGTACGTCAAGGGGGAGATTTACTAAGCGGTGATAAAGAGGTTATTAAGTGAAGATGACGTCTCCAGTTTATCACTTTTCCAGCTCCTATGTTATTCTTTAGAGCCAATGCACTAAGATTTCCAAAGGTGAAGAAATCTTAGTGCACAGGCGTCATAGAATAACATAGGGAGTGGAGAAGTCATATCACTGGAGAAGTCATCTTTGCTTTATCACCTCTTTATCATCGGTTAGTGAATCTCCCCCAAGGTGTTTGAAGCCCCATTTAAATTCATAGATTAATTTTTTTATTATTATTTCTTCTCTATGGTTCCTTTCTGTTGCCCCAGAATTATTCCAGTCTATATCTACCAGAGTACATTTTGTTGTAGCTTTACAATGTAATGATGCTGGTTTACTAAAAAGAACTGTTGGGTGTTATACACTAAGATGTGATAAAGAGGTGATAAAATGGAGATGACTTCTCCATTGATATCACTTTTCCAAATCCTGTTATTCTATGGAGCCTGTTCACTAAGATGTCTCAAGTGAGAACCGGAGAAGTGATATTTCTGGACAAGTCATCTCCACTTTATCACCTCTTTATCAAGACTTAGTGAATCTCCCCTAAGGTGTTTGAAGCCATATTTAAATACATGGATTTTTTTGTATTATTACTATTTCTTCTCTATGGTTCCTTTGCATTGTCCCAAAATGTTTCCAGTTTTCCTTTATACAAAAGGCCCAGCAAAGAGTCTATAGCTGCCAGAGTACATTTTGTTGTAGCTTTACAATGTAGTGATGCTGGTTTACTAAAAAGAACTGTTGGGGGTTATACACTAAGGTGGGATAAAGAGGTGTTAAAGTGGAGATGACTCCTCCAGTGATATCACTTCTCCAAATACTATGTTATTCTATGAAGCCTGTACACTAAGATGTCTCAAGTGAGAACCGGAGAAGTGATATTTCTGGATAAGTCATCTCCACTTTATCACCTCTTTATCAATACTTAGTGAATCTCCTCCAAGGTGTTTGAAGTCATATTTAAATACATGGATTTTTTTGTATTATTACTATTTCTTCTCTATGGTTCCTTTGCATTGTCCCAAAATGTTTCCAGTTTTCCTTTATACAAAAGGCCCAGCAAAGAGTCTATAGCTGCCAGAGTACATTTTGTTGTAGCTTTACAATGTAGTGATGCTGGTTTACTAAAAAGAACTGTTGGGGGTTATACACTAAGGTGGGATAAAGAGGTGTTAAAGTGGAGATGACTCCTCCAGTGATATCACTTCTCCAAATACTATGTTATTCTATGAAGCCTGTACACTAAGATGTCTCAAGTGAGAACCAGAGAAGTGATATTTCTGGATAAGTCATCTCCATTTTATCAACTCTTTATCAATACTTAGTGAATCTCCCCCAAGGTGTTTGAAGCCCCATTTAAATACACAGATTTATTATTATTATTATTACCTATTTTCTATGGTTTCCTTGCATTGCCTCAGAATTCTTACAGTTTTCCTTTATAAAAAAGGCCCAACAAAGAGTCTATATCTGCCAGAGTACATTTTGTTGTAACTTTACAGTGTAATGATGCTGGTTTACTAAAAAGAACTGTTGGGTGTTATACACTAAGATGTGATAAAGAGGTGATAAATTGGAGATGACTTCTCCGTTGATATCACTTCTCCAAATCCTATATCATTCTATGGAGCCTGTGCACTAGGATTTCTCAAATGAGAACCGGAGAAGTGATATTTCTGGATAAGTCATCTCTACTATATCACCTCTTTATCAATACTTAGTGAATCTCCCACAAGGTGTTTGAAGCCATATTTAAATACATGGATTTTTTTATTACTATTTCTTCTCTATGGTTCCTTTGCATTGTCCCAAAATTCTTCCAGTTTTCCTTTCTACAAAAGGCCCAACAAAGAGTCTATAGCTGCCAGAGTACATTTTGTTGTAGCTTTACAATGTAGTGATGCTGGTTTACTAAAAAGAACTGTTGGATGTTATACACTAAGGCGTGATAAAGAGGTGATAAAGTGGAGATGACTTCTCCAGCGATATCACTTCTCCAAACACTATGCTATTCTATGGAGCCTATGCACTAAGATCTCTCAAGTGAGAAATGGAGAAGTGATATGACTGGAGAAATCATCTCCACTTTATCACCTCTTTATCACACCAGAATGCTTCTCCCCCTGGAGTAATTACTGGAAAAAACAACTGTATAATTGTGAACAGCAAACATATCAGTTGATTTCAATGGGATTCTTAACTCTTTAACCCTCTGAGTGGCAGAGGGGTACGCAACGCATTGCTCTGCAATGTGTTGCATACCCCTCTGGTACTCAAATGGTTAAATTCTAAAGAGGCCTGTAGCACAATGCTTTCTAATTAAATTGAGGACTTCTCTATGAATCACACAAAGGGTTAAATCACTATTATTTGGAAAAAAATGATGTCCTTATGATGCAGTTGGTATGGTCTAGAATTACGGCAGTTCTTCTCTAATATATAAATCTCTGTATTTTTTTATTTTTAAGTTGGATAGTACACACACGTTCATACAAACAAAAATGACATTTTTTTTTTTCAATTTTGTGATTTCTCCTTTTAGCTACAGCTAAGATTTCAGCAATTTCAAGATCTTCTGCATCTTTCACTGTGATTGGAACCTACTGCTTTTTATAGGGTGCTTACAGAGAAACAGAAATGTAACCCTTTGAGCGCCAGAGGGATGTGCAACACATTGCAAAGTAATGTGTTGCACATCTCTCTGGTAATTAAAGGGTTAACTCTTTGACTGCCAGGGAATATGCAATGCATTGCTTACCCCCTCTAGCATCCAAGGGATTAAAGGGCAGTGATTGTGACTTACTAAGAAGAACTTATAAAAAAATCTTCCAAAGGGGACAACCCCCCCCCCACATTGATTGAAATGAGGTTTTTAAACCTCTAGCATTCAAAGGGTTAAATGTCACGTTTCAATCTATGGAAAATTAAATGTGTCCCCTGCAGTCCAGTTGGTTTGACACAGATACACTCCAATTCTTCTTAGTACATCAGCCTCAGAAGCACTTTAAACCACAGTGGACAGCATGCAGTATTTGGATGTTAAGCTGTCTACTCTTATTAATGCAAATATATCAATCTTCCGCATCAACATTAAAACTAAAATATATGCAGCTTTTTCTCAATAAAACCTTGTTCTGATTCAGATACACATTTGAATCTTAATGTTACAGAGACAGAAGAACAGAAACATATTGTCAAAGGAACATACATTACAGTAAGAAATGAAGTATATGAATCTTCTTACCATAATTCTCAGGTTGTATAGAAACCAGCACCTTCCTTTCTTATTATTAAAGGGCTTTTAGCTATGTAAATGATTCAGTATAGAGAATCACTATTCCACCAAGATACAGTCAGTCTATTAGTATGTGTAGAGGCATAGTTCCACTTCCTGCATTTTCTTGTGATGAAAAGAATAGCTCAGTAAGTTGTCTACTGAGGGAGCTAGGTATCAGTTGTACAAGGCAGAAGCTGTTACATTATAATGCTCATACACATTCACTCTTCACTCCCTCCTTCATTCTCCACCTTCTTTTTCTTTTTCTCCTCTTAACTCTCACTCACATTCTCATGTTTTCTCATATAGTCAGTTTATCTTGTCTAGTTCTAACAGGCCTTAAATTTCAAAGATAGTATTTGTCAAAGACTGCATTGCTGATCCCTAAGTCCTGCCTGTAAATTTGCAAGCAGTGCAAGTTTTACCATAATGATTAAAAACTTGATCAAAAACAAGGACACCACAGACGTTTGGATCTAGGTGTTTCACTGAAAAATTATAATAGAAGTTTGGATGTATCACATACAGACAAGATTTCTGCAAAACCCACTGATATACTTAGATGTTCACATAAAACATGTACTGGTTAACCATATAATGACCATAGTGGTGTACAAAGCACTGTGAAGCAAATCAGTGCACACCCCCTCCATTCTATAAAGGTTTAAAATAACACTAGATTTTCATTGTGAAATTCATTTGTTTGAATTTGGGAATATATACATCCATGTATTACATTGCAATGTCTTATAGATCAATCTGACACTTAAGGAGGTAAAGGTCACATTTAAATACATTGGAATTGCTGCAGTTCACCTTAGTAGGGATGGTTGAAAAGTCAGAAGTGCCCCATCGATTTCCCCTTTTTTTATGAAAATACACACCCATAGAAAATACATAACATTTACTCCTTTTTCACCACTGCCAATAAGATGTTTTCTATGACTGCAAGATTTCTGCCTCAATATTACTTCTTCTGAGGACTGAAGTGGAGAAAAAAATAGCTGGAAGTAAAAGTTGTGAGTCCTACAGGCAAACATATGTCTTCAAAAATTATTAGCAGGCTGAGTGTCTTTGTCCTTTGTCCACAACACTAATTTCCTGCTTAAGTAACATTGGCACAACCATTCTAGAAAAATAACTGCTGCTTGAGATATTCCAGCAGGGTACAACACATGGCATCAGTTCTTTAAAGCTTCAGGTTTTAACAAAAGAAAAGGGCAGCATGTCAACTGCCAATATTTGGCAGGTTTACTATTCCACAGGTGTACTTTCTCATTATTTTTGTGCAGGCTTTGACTTCTTACTAAGAACTTAGTAAGTGTGCAATGGCAGTACATATTGGAAGAACCGTGAAACTTTTTTGCTTTAATGCCACTGATGGAATGTGTGGGCACTTTATGAATCATGTCATCTCCAAACTCAGTGTCATACTCCTCTGCAAAAGGAGCAGAACATTTTGTTATATTGTTTGACACATCAACAACACTTTTATTATGTGCCCCAGAGCCCTGGGAATGTTTAGGAATACTTCTG
Source organism: Rhinophrynus dorsalis (assembly GCA_037306005.1). NCBI lineage: Eukaryota > Metazoa > Chordata > Amphibia > Anura > Rhinophrynidae > Rhinophrynus > Rhinophrynus dorsalis. The sequence goes on along the minus strand of CM074723.1, from coordinate 236,662,680 downwards.
CTGCTGCTAGTTGAGGCACCTCTGACTTGTTGGTAGTGTGTCTCCCAGTCATAGCTGTAGTTGTGCTTCAGGTGGGATCTCATTGTTATTATGTCTAGGTGTGAGCCTGCTTTGCCCCTGCTCACATACTTCTTTAGTACAGTATAGTCATACTGTGGACTTCATAGACAGCAGGGTTTCTGAGAGGCTGCTACAAATACTACTACTGGAACTAGAAGTTGCTGAAAGTCTACTATTACTCATTTTGTAGGTGCTGCACTTCCAAAAGCAGCAGAGGCACTCATCATAGTTAAGTCTGCACATGCTGACAACCTGTGTTGTTGTTGGTTACTCCACACTATTAGTGTGTGTGGCTGAGTGAGACTTGGAAGAAGTGACGATGCTGAGGATGACTAACAGGATGACTGCATATTTTTTGGCATCTTTGCTTGTCCAGGGCTGGACTTTCCAATTGCTTTCTCAGATACTTTATAAACTGAGACAGTGTTCCTTTTCAGTAGTGAAAGTGTGAGACTTTGCCTTTCAGCTAACATTCTGGCCATGTAAGCATATCTATCAGTCTTAACTTCATATGTATCTAAAGCAGAAAATGATACTGTAGGGAAATATTCTAGATCTACATCATCATCAGTCATTAGGTCATCCTCAGCATCGTCCACCACTTCTTGCTACTATCCTTATATTCCTCTAAGCTTTCAGAGGTCTTAATTTATTGTTGTTTTTTCTTTTACAGTGTTCACTACTACTTTGAGAAGAGGTGGTTTTGTGCTTGTTTGTCTCACTGTCAGATGCAGCAGTTGTTGGAGCAGCTGCACCTTTTTCCATTATGCTATCAACACTAGAATGCTCCTTGTTGTCTTCAGTGTTTTTATGGGGGGTATTAAATAGTACTGGTGCTATTGGTTGTGGTGGTGGAACATTTGATGACAAACTGCATCCTCCATAGGAGGAGAAGTATCACCATGATGTATTGCACACTCTGGAAAAAACATGGTTGCAGTCAGTTTGTGGACTACCACTTTACTCATATACCCCTGCACTGTTCAACTCTTTTGCCCCTACCTCTGCCCTTTGTGTATTTTGTGGACAATATTGAACTACTGTGTGCATACTTCCAGTTTTCACAATTAAACCACCCCTAACAACCCTGACTCACAACCTCAAGCCAAACTCCCAGCTGTCCTCTCTCTCTCCCCTGCATCTTCCACCTCCCCCCGCCCGCGGCCAAACCCCCACATCCCAGTGTTCCTCCACCACAGGTGTCTACTGGGACTGGCTATCTGGATTGCCATCCTCCCCATATCTTACCGAACTTATGAGGGGTACCCCTGTGTATGTAAACAAGTCCATAATGTGGCATATTATGAGATACTAAGTGTAACCAATCCTTATGTGTTGGAGCTCCTTCCACCATCCAATGCATTGCCACTACTTTCTGAGCCATCACAAGCAGTTCCTGTTGAAGATCTGTTTCTGCCATACTAGACAAATTGTCTGGGAACACGGGCAGAATGCATATTTTAGGGGTGATAGGAAGCGGTCTGTCGAGAGCCAAGGATATAATCTGCATCTCCTCTTTCCAGAATTTGCCAACCGGCGGGCATTCCCACATAAGATGTAGAAACGAACCACCAATCCCAACACAAAGAAGGCAGTCATTGCTATGCTTATTGCTCATTTTATGGAGTCTAATCAGGGTGTAGTAGGAGCAATGAAGAATCTTAAGTTGGATCAGTTGATGTCGTGTAATAAGTGACACTCTAGACAGGACCTCCTGCCCCATATTCCACTTTCAGTCCTCCATGTTGCCAACATCCGCCTCCCAGCATATACGTGCATGTTCAAACCTATCCTCCACCTTCTTCTCCAGCCATTTATAAACAAAAGACAGTGCTTTTTTGGCAACATCAAGTTCAGGAGAGAATGTAAGGGAAATATCTCTGTAGCTGGGCTCTCACCTTCCCAGTATGCACCCAAAGCATGGTGGAGTCTCAGATACGAGTAAAACAAGGAATTCGAGAGTCAAAACTCTTCATGCAACTGGTTGAATGATTTAAGAGTGTTCTCCTGGTAGATTTGTCTAGTGGTTGTAATACCATACCTGGCCCAGACACGTCCGAAGTCCAGGTCAGGGGAGATATTGTGTACATTTTTTACTCTAAAGTACACAATAGAACTGAATGAATGTGATGTCTCCCTTTGCCCTCAACAATATACTTGTTCTTGTCTAGTATCAGTCTGCCTCAGTCATGCAACTCACATCAGGGTCCCTGTCACCTATCATTTATTTATATATATATATATATATATATATATATATATATATATATATACACGGCTCAAAATTTCAGGTCCTGAGCTACTAGCCAGGCCTGAAAAGTTCCTCGCCACCAGTTTCCATGCCTAGCCCCACCCATATCCCTGCCTTTAACCCTACCCATATCCCACCCTTTAACCCCGCCTTCTCAAGTTATCTTTGATGAAATGACACTGTTATTCTATGTTTTATTCAGAATATAATTAATTTACATACTTTATAAATATGTTTAACTGAGGCCCATCTGACAATCACAGTACTTTTTTTTACATATACACACATTTATTAAATACATATTAGAAATATATTGTAATGGGTCAGGGAAAGAGGGGAAGTTACAGACTCATGGGTCATAACCCCCCATGACTCACATCCACTGCAGGTAGTTAGATTCACTAGTGTTCCATGGACCCTAGTGCATCATCCCCTCTCACACTTGAGGAAATAAATGGCACGGTAAGGTGGGATTTGTCGGAAGAATGCGGACCACGGGTTTTCCTCTGGAACCATATCAGAGTTCATCATCCTCTCTCACCTTGAATGGATATAATTTGCTCAAACAAGTTGAGCTGTTGCCACTTAGTAGAAAGAAGCAGATAGTACAGACCACAGTCTCCAATGGTGATGTCTTAATTCATTATCTATATATATAAAAGAAGACTTTGTGCCTGGCAAAACACACCCAGGGGCGGCAGTAAAAAGGATTACTGCTGCCATTGGGTGATTCTGTGGGAGTGTGATTTTTGGCCTGCCCCCACTATCCAGCCCGCCCACCACTATCTAAGGCTGAAAAAAAAAATGGCTGCCACACACTCCTACACCACAGACACATGCACATGCCCTCCCACACACACACTAGCAGACACATACACACATATACACGCACGCTGAGGATGATGGGAACAATGTTCAAGCTACAGCTGGAAGGCCATGGTCCAATCTGTATTATGCAGCTTCTTCATTCCCTGTCTTTGAGCCTACACAGCTCTGCTAATTACTACAAGTGAGCTGATTTCTAAACAATCAGCAGGAGGATACTGGCTTGCTGAGAAAGTGGAAACAACGGCAGAGAGGTGATCAGGCAGTGCAGAGCAAGGCTTCAGCTGAGCTGGTAAATGGCAGAGACATGGATGTGACTGTATTTATATATTGCACAAAGAGAGAGAAAGAGAGCAGGTTGTTTGTCAGTCTGTCTGTAAGTAGAGGTGCCAGTTCCTGCAATCATCTCCATGCTGTACATAGCTCACTGTATAGCATGTATGACAAACTATTTATATATGGTCTGGCATTGTATAGTATACAGTCTGTGTATAAGGACTGGCACTATACAGTATAGGAGGGACAGTCCCTGTTTGACACCCAAATCCCTCTGCTCCTCTATTTAGGAGATCACACGGTGTGGTGTATATACAGTAGGCTGACCAGACCTCACCTTTAACCGGGGACACATAGGAAATAAGCATATTTCAGGAGTGCACCAAAATCAAAGCAGCCCTGCAGTATGCATTTTTCATATGTGTCACTGGTTAAAGGTGAGGTCTGGTCAGCCTAATGTACAAGTGTATCAGATTGCTCCACATCAGTAAAACCCACGGTAATGTGGGTATAAACTTCTGTATATATCTGTTAAATTAGTCTGTGTAAAAAAATACTTTCATCTTCTTCTAAATCATTCACTTACAGAAAGAGTAACTTAACCATTTCAGTGCCAGAGGAGATGCAATGCATTGGTTACCCCCTGGCACTCAAAGGGTTAAAAATTCTCTACAATGGTCTGGCACTATATAGCAGTGGTTCTCAATCTGTGCCCTCAGTGGCTATTAACAGGCCAGGATTTTAGAATTTCCTTTTAAGAGCACAGGTGAGTTAATCAATATGACTGAGCCTCTGATCAACACACTTGTGTTCTAGCAGTGAAATTCCTAAGTCCTGGCCTGTTAGTGGCCACTGAGGGCATGGGCTGAGAACCTCTGCTGTATAGTATACAGTCTGCATGTGTCTGTGTATAAGGACTGGCACTATACAGTATAGGAGGGACAGTCCCTGTTTGACACCCAAATCCCTCTGCTCCTCTATTTAGGAGATCACATTGTGTGGTGTATATACCAGTGTATCAGATTGCTCCACATCAATAAAACCCACAGTAATGTGGGAATAAACTTCTGTATATATCTGTTAAATTAGTCTGTGTAAAAAAAATACTTTCATCTTCTTCTAAATCATTCACTTACAGAAAGAGTAACTTAACCATTTCAATGCCAGAGGGGATGCAATGCATTGCTTACCCCCTGGCACTCAAAGGGTTAAAAATTCTCTAAAATACACCACCAGCCACGCCCCCAGTAACACCACCGAAAACACAAGTGTCCCTCTTTGGCCATATGAAATGTTGGGAGGTATGTTACTTACACTGCTCACACTGTATGTATTTATGTTCTGATTTGCAGCTGTGTGTCACTGTTTGTGTTGTCAGTGCATGTGTGTGTATATGTGTGTGTTGCATGTGTCTCTGTCTATCACTGTGTGTACCTTTCTGACACGTACACCCTACGCTATAATTCACTATCATAACATTTATTTTAAAAAAAAGAAACATTTCCTGCATAACATGACGGGCAACGCCGTCCCAAACTGCTAGTGTATATATAATTTAAAGAAAATAAAATAATAAAACTAGAATCTTCACAGAAAACTGCCCTTGCACTCTTATGGAGATCACAAACTAAGGAGAGAAGGCGTTAATTGACTTTTAATTGGAACTGAGAGAGATGTTACCTCTTCCAAATGCTTTATTTCTTAAAGTGCCCGGTCTCATGAAAGGAGGTATGATTATCCCATTGGCACCTCTTTCCCCCATGGGACAACAGAGAAATATGAATTTTCTTTCATCTTTATGATATATATTGTCTCCTGTTGCAACATTTAATTCAACTAACGCATCATTAAAAACATGACAAGACATGTCCTGAAAGAGACAATATATATATTTTTTTATATTGTAAAACCTTTATAGAAGATTACTAAGAGTAAATAAATAAAATACTTTGATCTCTTGTTCTAAAATGTAAATCATGTATTTGGTTGACTTACATAAAGAGATGTGAGTAATTCATGAAGTAAGAAAAATTTGCACTAATGACCTGCTCACCAGTATCACCTCTAGGAACACCATCTAAAACACAATCTAAAAACTAGTGTGTCATTTTATAGCCATTTGAAATGTTGGGAAGTATTATAAATGTATTGCTACTTCACTTGATTGACAAACTGTCTTTGGCCCTACGTCCTTTATTCTGGCTTGTATGTTGCCATGCTGTGCTTCCTGTGTTCCTCGATCCGTGTTGCTCTGGAACACATGCGCAACAGCGCCATCACTAAGAGAGAGGTTTATCCTGATACAACTCTCCTCTCTCTCATTGGCTATTAATTCAGCTTGTTGGAAAGGCACTGGACGGCAGAAACAGCTAAGATAATGCCATCCGTGCCTTCCGATTATGACTTTGCTGATATATTACATGTTCATGATAGTCTTTTTAACCCCTTTGAGTACCAGAGGGATAAGCAACACAAATGTTACCCAAAAGGTTAATTTTACAGCAATACGTATTAATATAATTCGGACATCAATTTAAAAGCACTAAAGTTGCTGATAATGCCAGTAAGAGTGTTGTTCCCTTAAAGGGTAAAAAAGCAAGCCCTTTACAACATGCATCACTATATTAATGTTAACCCTTTCAGTGCCAGGGAGATAGCCAATATAGATGCGTTGGATACATCTCTTGACCCAAAAAAGGGTTAAACATGATATAATATGATGCTATTGTAGAACTACTTATTATGATGCAGCAATCACAATAGTGTTGATAACTTTACACTAACATTAAAGATTGTATTGATACAAGTCATATCCCAGCGTTAGCATGTACTGCATTATCTGATGTAACAATACAATGCACCAATATAGTGGCAACAGCATTCAGCGCTGCCCACAGATACACTTGGGGCTTCAGCCCCCTTAGCCCCCCCAGCGATGCCCTTGGGGGATGACTCTCCTGTGCTGCTGAGAGAGTAGCAAGTGGAGCACAAGCCTGGGAAGCAAGACATTTACTTAAAGTGGCAGGACAATAGGACTGGCATTAATTCCCACTCGCACTCACTCAATTTCTCCTCACCAAATGCAAGGAGGCGAGTGGAAATTTTGAGCCCTGAGATATATTTATATCCCTTTGAGTGCCAGAGGGTATGGAACACATTGCAATGTGTTACGTATCCCTATGGCACTCAAAGGGTTATATATATATATATATATATATATATATATATATATATATATATATATATAAACAATAGAAGGAGAGTGCTAGTACTTCTATAAGATAAAAACCAATCTTTTATAATACAAAATAACACATTTGGGTGACCTAAATATGAAAGAGATAATAAAAATGTGTCCATTATAACACAATATAACACTATATATATATATATATATATATATATATATATATATATATATCTATAGTGAGTTCACTGTTAAAAGATGCAAAAATGGTTAAATGTCACCTGGTTATCAGAAATACAATGTTCCGAAATGATCTTTGATATAATGAATATCTCGAAGGATATATTGAAGGATGGTTAGCAGGCAGGTGTCTGATAATACTGGAAATTCAATTCTTTTCCTGTCTATAAGGTTGTATAATAGAAATATGGACCCTTCAGTTGGACTACTGAATGCCTAGCGGGCAAAAGAAATTCTGGACGATAGACTATGTGATGGCTTACCTTCTCTCCCATCCTATAGATTAGATAATCAGTGTGGGTCCTCGGATTGGACTTCCAACTCCCTCAGTGGGCAGATGCCTAATAGCTAACACAGTGTGAATGTGTGAATATATTCTACTACTACTATACACTATATACTACTACAACTACAACTGGGTTAGATGTTTCAATAATACTAGCAGTAAGGGTTATTGTCTGAACTTCTTGTATAGGAGCACATCTACAACAACTACAGTTGTTTTGAATGTTGACCTGAGTTGTCAATGGTAATAACATTAATAGTAGTCAACAATAGTGAGTGTAACTGAATGGTGACAATGATGGTGATGAGGATGAAAAAAGACATGTGTCCATCAACTCCAGCCCATGCCAAATCCCTCCTGTTAATCCAGAGGAAGGCAAAAAAAACCAAAAAACATTGAAACCATTTCCAATTACACCTCAAGTGGGCAAAAAAAATCCTTCCTGACTCCAAATGGCAGCTGGATATTTCCCTGGATCAACATCCTATCTTCTGTGAAGCCAACTGTCATAATTTTCAATACTGCTCTCAGCTAGAAAGGTATACATTATGTTTTTGAAAGCAACTATAGTATCTACAGTATCTATAAGCATAGCATACCTAGACAAAGAATTGCATAACTTTACTGCCTGTAAAAAAATCTTCCTTTGGTTTAGTTAAAAGTACATTTCCTCTAGTCTTAATGGATAAACTCCCTTTGTTTCTCCTCTTTGAATAGATAGTTCCTTAGACAGTTCATTGCATTGACCCTGAATATATTTGAAAATGATAGTAAAATCCCCCCTTAGATGTCTCTTCTCTATTGTAAACAAGCTAAGTTTGACTTGTCTCTCTTCATAACAGATCATCCAATCCCTTTATAATTTTTGTTGAAAATCTCTGCACTTTTTCCAGTTAATGAATATCTATTTTAAGAAACGGTGCCAAAAACTGTACTCTATATTCCATTTGATGCCTAACCAAGGATTTGCATAGTGGTAGAAATATACTCACATCCTGTGCAGTTGTACCCCTTTTTATACAGGTTAGTACTCTATTTGCTCTTGCAGCAGCTGAGTGATACTGCACACTGCTGAGGAGTCTATTATCCACCAGTACTCCTAAATACCATTTAGTGTAAATGTAGTGTGTTTGTTTATGCAGTTCAAATACATATATTCACATTAAATCTCATTTGCCATTTTTCTGCAAAGAAAAAACATAGTGCTCAATTCTGTATATATTTCCTTACACAGCTTAGTGTCATCATCAAATATTGCGACAATACCCACTTCCAGACCATTAATAAACAAGTTAAAATCCTTGGAACCAGAACTAAAACCCTGTGGCACCTCATTTACAACTTTAGGTCAACTTGAAGAGGTTCTATTTACAACCACCTATCTGCCACCTATCATTTAACCAGTTCTCTATCTATGTAAAGATATCAATTCCCAAAGCAAAGCCTTTTACCAACCTGTGTTGAGGCACAGTATCAAATGCTTTTGTAAAATCCAAGTATACTAAACAACAGCAATTCTCTTGTCCAAATTACTACTTAGACTTTCTTGAAATGCAAGATTAGTAAATTACCATGTTGGCTCCGATTAATAATGTTTTTGGTCATCACACATAGTCTTGAAGTATCAGTTAGTCTCCCTTCTAATAACTAATAACCCACTACTGAAGTCAAGCTCGCAGGACTTTAATTTCCTGCTTTCCTTCAGTCATGGAGCACTATGCTTGGTGATAGCTAATCAATAGATATTAAGAATGTCTTGCTGTTACTAAACAAAGTTCTTTCAGTACCCTTGAGCGTATGCCATCAGGTCCAGGTGTTTTATTCATCATAACCTTTTCCATTCTATTTTGGAGGAAATTATGTAATTCTCACTGTTTGCCCATAGCCTGGTATTTTTTATTCCTCTGTATATACAGAAAAAAAATGTGTTAAGGTGTCATCCATAGCCTTATCCTCACTAATTAATTTCTCTGTCTCAGTTTTAAGACAACAAATATAAGCCTTAAACGTTTTAGCCATTTATATGCCTGTAGAATTGTTTCGGATTTTTCTTGCAACAATTTTCTCATTACTCATTTTAGCTAGCCTAATTGCTTGTTTGCAGATTCTATTACATTCATATTTTTAAACAATGCTTCTGGTTCTTCTGATTTAAACAGTTTAAAAATGTGCTCCTTATTTATCATTTCCCTGCACATCTGCAAACCTTTTTATTAAGTCACATTGGTCTCAGTTTGCTTGTCTTATATATATTTTCCAGTGGTATATATTGGTGCATATACCGTAAAATCTCAGGTATAATACATATCTGTGTATAATGCACAGGTGCAAATTATATCCAAGATTTTACAAAAAAATTAAAGTACATATGTATAACCTGTACCCCCTTTCTACCCCTCTATGCACAAAACAAATTACAAATGTTTTTCTCCCTGTGATTCCTCGTTGCCTTCCCCACCTCAAAAATGTGTATTTGAGCCCCCACTTTCCTTCCCTCTACCCACCTCGAAGTTTGAGAGAGATTGAGCCCCTTAGGAGGCAGCCTGGTGATCCGTTCAGCTTGCCTTTGCTACCCATTTTCTCAACTGCTGCTCTCCCCTCCAAGATCCTCAGCACATTACAAATTGCCTGAGATAATTCCAATGCACAGAACCTGCTCATTGAAACCTGAAGGTTCTGATAGGGCACTTAGGCAATTCCTGATGTGCCAACTACTGAGGATCTTGGAGAGGAGAGCAGCAGTGGAGGAAGTGGGCGGCAAAGGCAAGCATACCACCCGTTGACCGGATACCCAGGCTGCCTCCCTAGGGGCTAAATGTCTCTCAAACTTGGAGGTGGGTAGATGGAAAGAAAGTGGTGGCTCATGTACATGATTTTGAGGTGTGGAAAGAAACGGGGTATCATGAGGAGGAAAAAATATATATATATATTTTTTTATTTACTTTTTAAACTCATGAATAATACACAACTTCCACTTCACATAAGGGGAAATGGGGTAAAAGAGTACGTATTATATCCAAGATTTTGCTGTATTTATCCAAGAACTTTTTTTTATAAAATTATGTCTTTGTTGTGCATTTTTATGTTTGAAGATTAAATTCTATTGAAAGATCTTTAAAGGGTTAGTAATGTCCTTTTAAAAGTCATTTGCCGAGTTTTCTTTATATTGTAACAGATTGCGCTATGTCTAAGTCCTTGCTTGCGTGTAGTTCAAAAGTTATGAAGAGATAAAGATTCCCCACTCGACCCTTCTGGCTACTTCACGCAGAAGCTCCAGTCCTTATACTTACTTACTGAAGTTTGTCCCCGTTGCAGCAGTTGAATTGCACAACCAGATTACAGATTCAGAGGGAGGCGGCCAGAAGGGGTGGCCAGGAGATCTTTATCTCTTCATAACTTTTGAACTACATGCAAGCAAGAACTTAGACATAGTGAAATCTGTTACTTGCAATATAAAGAAGACTCGTTGAACAACTTTTAAAAAGATGTAACTAACCCTCTAATATTGCTTTTATGTATGCCCCCAATGTGTATTTCAACCAAGAGGGCATCTACATTCTCACTGGTCCCTTCATGAATATCTTCTTTTAAAGTAGGTTAATGCAAGTTTACATGTAAGCTTACCACCCATCTCTTTCAATAATTCTATGCTTTAATATTGCTTTTAACATTGTAAAATTAGCCTTTTAAAGCATAATGTTACTGATGCCCAAACATTACCTTACCTGTATATTGTTTACCATTTCAGAACTGAGATGACTAATATAGTAAGTCCTCTCTTCTAGTTGCTTCCTCTACTATTTGGGAAATGAAATTGTAATTAAGCATACTTATACAACTATTTTCTTTTGTTTTGCTGGAAGTCATATTTCTCCAGTCAATTTCAGGGTAGTTGAAAGCTCTCGTTATTATTGTATTTCCTGACTGAGAAACCTTTTCCATTTGCTGTAACAGTTGATATACGTCAATCTCCAAATATTAGGTGTCTTGTAGCAAATTCCCATTAACTTATTTTTATTTTATATTCCCCCAATGTGTATTTAACCAAGAAGGCATCTACATTCTCACTAGTGCCTTCATGAATATTCTCTTTTATACTAGGTTATTGCAAGTTTACATATAAGCTTACCACCCATCTCTTCTAATAATTTTATCCTTCCTAATAAGTGAATAACCCTCTATATTGATCGGCCAGTCATATGTATCTTCCAGCCATGAATAAGTAACACCAAATAGATTATACGGCTCACTCATAGCAAGCAGTTCCAGTACCCAATCTTACCACCCAGAGTATGAGCATTTACATGCATACATTTATGTTACTGCCATGCTGAAGAATTGCATATGTTTAAATACGTAGTTACTTTTTTCATGCTGTAGCATAGACACCTCCTTATTAGATGAACTAGCCCATTCCCCACACTATACCCAAAAGCCCCTTTTCTAGTTCCATTTTCCTATTTACGCTGTCTTCCCCATCCTGTGTTGTATATCACCCCCCTTCCTAGTTTAAAGTCTCCTCCTGCCATTTAACCATCCTAACCAGTGGCACAGTAGCCCTTTTCTATTAAGGTGCAAGCCCCTTCCAACAAGCTATCTACCTGATCTGCCACATATCAAACCCGAGTATCTGGAATACAGCAGTCTGTTTAATTGGTTTAATCCTGGCAACAGATTATCCTATGTCTTCCTAATTGTGGAATCCCCAACCCCTACCATCTGTCTTGGCCTGCCTAAGTCCACAATGATCATCGCTGTTCTCCAAGCTGTTAGAGACAACAGTACGCTACCAACAAGGGTGTTCTTATGCCAATGTCATTACCCAAAGTAGCAAATCTGTTAGGGTGCGTAAATGCAAAATAACTGTAATCCATCAAGCTACCTGTTCCTCCTTTGTGCAGTCTGCACCTTCTACAATATTCCTTCTACTCAGTGAGCAGCAAACCCCTGTTAAGTTTGGTAGTCTCTCAGTGTTGCACCTTGCCTCTCCAGATTGTTTATAGTTTGGACATTATCTTTAGATGTATTGTTTTCTCTACTTATATTGTATAGAGATATTGTTTTTTTAAATGTCATCTTAATTAGGGATTATATTATTGTTTGCGCATACTCATTTCTTTCTGTTAAAAGGCAGGCACAAGCAAAAATATATGCACATAAGTTAAAATTTGCTCTATGTTGAATTGTGTTTGAATTTTCTGTTGTATAAATTCCCAGCACCTACACACTGCTCAAGAGTTACATGTTCAAGTGTTCATTCTCCCTCTGCTTTATATAGCTACTACTGGTAGTGGAACTCTTCATATACCTTTTGCAGTCTCTTTATGAGGGAGTGAATCATCAACTTTATTTTCACTTATATCCAAAGTCACTTTCTGTAGTACAACTTTACTACCACCATCATGTCCATGAACTCTTCTTGCTCTTTTCTCCTTTCCCCTACTCTTATCCGGTCTGATATTTGTAATGATAATAGTGTTGATGTTTACTGTAAAGTATACCACATAGCTGTTAGTGCGTGGAGTGATGCTTTATCAACATGAAAATAAAGTATGATCTATATCATGCTCAAAAGATGCTCAGGTTTAGAATATCCTGCTTGTCTTTGTCTGTCACTAATAAGTCAAACCATGTCATTGTCTACAAATCATACTCACATTTTCTGCAACCACAAACAATTCTCCTGTCTGCCTCTACACTGCTACCTAGCTTGTGTCAAAATTCTCTATCTGCCTAGGACTACATTGTTAGAATTCATAGCACAACAGACCTGTGTTAATGTCAGAATCATCACCAGCTTGCAGTAAAAGAAACGAATGTATAGCACTTGGTGCAGCATCCACCACACTTCAGTTTATGCTTGTCTAACTTGGTCTTGCAGAAATTGAAGTGAGTCAGGTTGTACAATTTGGATCTTTGTCTTGCCTTGAATGCATGATGCATGATGCTTGATGCATTGTTTTCTGTGAAGTGTCAGTCACTCAGTCACAGTATAATTTCAGCCAGGCTCGGCCAGCTCAGGTAGGAAGGCTCATCTGCCTTGTTCTTTTTATTGCTCATGAGTCATTTTTTTAATATCTCCCTTCACATGCACACCCAGAGAACAACTAACTGTGCCTATAACCAACAGTCTTATCAAGCAACTCCAGCTTCTTTTCTTTGCCTGTATGCCTACAATAGCTACCATTCATCTTTCAGGCACTCTCGCTCTCTCTTTCTGATCTGATGCAGCTTCTATTTCCTGATTATTGATCAAGCTGTACTGGGATGTCCAAAAACTTGTATAATAGTGCATACCCTTTTCCTAATCTAAGTACATGTACATTATTACTTTGGCCTTCAGAGCCACAGCTTGACCAATTATCTTTCAGCAGGTGGAGGCCAATGGTAACATAATTGTATCCTCATTAGGGAGATTTGTTTTATATGTATAAACTGGGAGTTTTCATAGCACAGGGGTTGAATTTTTATGCAAGCAACATTTTTCATTTAAAAAAAAATGTTCTTAAATGTATTCCAAACATGAAAACAATTTAACCTTACAACGTCTGATTTTGAGTTTCCTATTTTAAAATAAAGTATCATACATAACAAAAATTACCATGTACCATTGTAATTCAGTAATATGTTTGAATTGGTCAGGGATCTAAATATTGTTTTTGCAATGTACTGTATATAAAGAAGAGCCAACTCAGGGTGTCAATAAGGAGGAGTTATGCTATCATCCATACTTCCTATCCAATTTGTGGACACATGGGGGTTTGATTTTGACAGGAGTGGTTGTGGCAATATCTATGAATGGTCTTCAATGATACTATTATACCACAATTACTATATTTACATGACATTGCCATTGTTATAAGGGGTATGAGAATCATCAGGACCTAAATTGAAAGCAACAGAAATAAAAGCAAATGCAGAAAATCACCCAAACAAATAGTAAAGGGAAAAAACAGAAAGAAAAAAAAATTGGGGGAGGACGGTTTAAACTGGACTATCAACCCCATGGCACTATTGCTACTATTCTCCTTATAGACAATACAGGATTGGTCCATTGTCTAAACATCTACTAAATTATTCAACTGACATGCCCAAGTGTCTTTAGATAAAAAAAAAATTTAAAAACTAATTTTTGAAAAGTTATGAAAGAATTGTCAAAAATAAGAAAGCAGAGTAGAAAAATCAAAATAAAAGGAAAAGATACTGTTATATCAAGCATGCTGGATGATGCTGCAGATATCTATTACAAGTAACAACAAACCTAAATTCTGTTGGGCACTATGAAATATTAAAATGCCAATGAGTTAAGATAACCTACTCTTTTTAAGGAGATTGATTTATACACTGGATGGCACTGTTTGATTTATGGCAGTGAAGCAAACACAGCAGATTAGTAAAAAGGCCAGTAGAAGAAAATGATAACTCTTTATAGACCAAAGGAGTGTGCAACACATTGTTTTACATTGAGTTGCAAACCCCCTTGTCCTTAAAGTGTTAACTTTCATTTAGTTGTGCTTTGTTCATTAATATTGAACAGTTAGATGTAGTTTTATCATTGTCTATACCATATTCTACTACTCAAAGACAAGTGATTTTTCTGAGAAACAAAGACTATTACAGTACAATTCCTCCATTAACAAAGCTACTAAATTATGTAAACTCTAAAACATACTTAGTTACCTAAATGTGCTAATGATGGGTTAGAGACCAGTTATATTGATGAGGCTGTTATTTATTTTTAAATCTGTTTCCACGTCTTTATTAACCCATCAATCTCTAACTCTTCCGTTAAGTTGAAATAATCCTTCTGTAATACTTCAGTATGAAATTTGAAAGTAGTTTAAAGGGATAGTAATACTTCGTTTTATCTTTATTTTATTTTGTAGGCATTAAAAAAAAATGAAGAACGATAGAAGTCTTATCTCTCAAACCTTTATGGTTTAAGAGATATTCACAAGCAAAGTATCCCCCTCCCTGTTCAGCCAGATCAGAAGGGAGATGCCCAGGTAGATTGCAGAGAGGGACAATCTTCAATTAAGATAAGGGAAAAAGCTGAAAAACTTGTCAAGGGGGGAAGGGCTTTCATTCTTTTCATACAAAGAAGATTGTCCCCTTCTGTTATCTGTCTGGTCTTACAACCAGATTCACATCTGAGAAGAGATGGCTTACACTAGGAAAAAGGGGCGGGGAGGGGAAACTTTGCTTGTGAATATCTCTTAAACCATAAAGGTTTGAGAGATAAGACTTATATCATTCGTCATGTTTTTTTAATGCCTACAAAATAAAATAAAGTTAAAATGAAGTATTACTATCCCTTTAACATTGTGGATAACATTCATCACAGATTATTTAACTTTGTATTATGACTATCATAACTGTATCTTTAGATTTGTATTGTTTTTCAGTCCAAGCATTTTGTTCCAGTAATTTTGCTTAATCATGGTACACATTGATTCAGATAGAGTACTAAGACACTGAGGATCATGTACTAACTTCTGGGCAAATCACTTTTAGGAGTATCGGTGCACCTAGTGCTAGTATAGTATACCTTTCTATGCCTATGCACCATAGCTACATTGAAGCCTTGGTCCATAGTTGGAATTTCAGGTCAGGATTGGCTCCATCTTCCCACTGCACTGTGTAGTCAACTTTGATTTAGTTAATGGACACAAGATAAACAGACCATACATCTATGCCTTCATGTGTGGGTTATGAAGGTGTAAATAGGAAACAATAGCCTTCATGGGCCACTAACACTTCAGTGATCCCCCCTACCTACATCGCCCTTCACACACTTACATATTCCATGAATTATCCTTTCTTTTGCTCAATTTTCCTAATCACATCAGAAATGGAGGGGTTAACTAACATTGAATCCAAAAAACAATCCCCACCACTAACCTAAATCTGGTTAAACACTCAGTTACAAGATTGGTTGTGTTAGCTGCATTGAGAATGGAACTATTTTTTAACATTTTAAAAATATAAAATACTTATTCTTATTTAATTAATAAATTAGTTGTTCAACTAATTCTTTCCCCAGAGTCCACCCACATTTATACAATGTTTTATTTATTTCATTGTATTTATTTTATTTATTTTTTATTCCCAATGAAAATAAATACCCCCCCAAAATTCCCTGGTCAACTGATTGTTTCCCCACACTTCACAAACACAGGCACCTCATAACCCTTTTAAATGTATGTGGAAAAAAAATAACATTTGATATGTATTGTGTGTAAATTCAAGGTTCTCATTGATTTCAATGGCATGAGCTAGGTTTCACAGAAAATTATTCACCAGTCGGAAAGAGCCCAACTTTGCCGATTTTGGTATGAGGTGAAAATTAATGGAATAAACATGGGGTATCAGAATTAGGGATGGGTGAACATTTTCGCCTCAAACCAAAATTGCCGAATTATTGCATTTTCGGCTTGGTGGAAAATCTCCTGTGAAAAGTGTTGTTCTCCAGCTTTTTGGCCTAGCTCATTGAAGTTAAATAAATGAGAAGACTGAATTTTTCCCCACCACATGGCATTTTTCTCTATTTTTCCTGCAGGCATATAAAAGGGTGCCAGGCTGTCACAGTATGCCATTGTGTGTTTGTGAGAGACGAGAGCAGCACGTTTTTGAGGTTGAGGTGATAGGCAAATAAAGAGGAATTTAAGTTTAATTTAGGGAGTATTTTAGATAGCACATTTGCTCTCTGTATTAGGAAGGCTGAGGCACTCTGGTGGAGCAGAAGGGAGGTAGGAAGTTGACCCCAAAACCCCCAAAATTTGGTGTGACAGAGTGGCAAAACACAGGCAGCAGTGGTCCAAGCAATTTCCTTGCTGATCTTGCTGTTATTATATATATATATATATATATATATATATATATATATATATATATATATGCATAGAAACAAGAGAAAGAGCCAGCACCAGTGGGACTTCTTGAAGACAATTTAATGGGCAATAAATCAATAAATCATAATAGCGGACCTTTCTCAAGACAATTACTTAAAGATGGAGGTGGGTTTATATAGACAACGCTGTGATATCCACATGACCCGAGGGGGAGTGGTGACGTCACCGCTGGGCCGCAAGTACTGTGGCCACGGCTATGAACGTCTTCACACTGCCATGATATATTGGAACATACTGGTGATATCCACAGGGATAAAACTCAACACCCTGTGAGAATGAATGAACAACTGAGATTATACAACACAGTGGATAGATGTATTAAGGTGTGCTCGGCAAGACTAATGCATAACATGCACGGAACTGTGCATAGCACAGGAGACCATTGTGTCACTGGTGACACATACAGCACCGAAGGAGCTCAGGCCAATCATATCACTCATGAACAAATGGATACATTATGTAGTAACACAGAATCACTCTAGTGGAAATCCCTATGAATAGTATAAAGTAAGATATATGTGTTGCGTCAAAGCAAACTATCGTATACATATCAGAATTGAATGAAGCTATTGTATGGAAAAATAGCTAGATTACGTGGATATAATGTACATAGCCTAAACAGTAGAGCCAGAATAGTCCATGAATGAAATTTCTTAACAGCAACTGTGAAGAGCACCATAGTCCAGATCTACGGCAATAGATCAAAGGAACTACTGACTAGGCCTATGATCAAAGAATCAACATGTTATAGGAAAGTCACTCAGTGAAATAATGTAGCCTCCATAGTTTGAAACGATAACTGTTGTGGAACATAGAGTTCAATACTACAATGATTGTCACTTCTTAAAAGGATCAGGGACTCTTGTGACAGAGCAGGCTGTTAGTCATATGGGTGTAAAGGAAACAATAAATCAGCCACCTTACATATTGAGTCAAAGGGATAAAGATGAAGCCACAAACTCAGTCTTGAACCACAAACCAGAATATGACTCAAAACTTGAAAGATGAGGAACATAAGATTAGAAGCTCCTTTAGGTCCACAGAAATAGACACAAGGTGATAAGAATTGGGGGGTAGGAACTTTATATGGATCGGGCAAAACAATATTCATTGAAAGACAGCGCCATTCAGTCCTATTATGGACGGGTGTTTGAAATGGCAACACCCGTCGAGAGACGGTATCTATGCCCACCCAATCCTGGAGGAATGCCAACTGTCAAGGTACAGAGGAGAAATCCATCATTGTGTACATCAAACTGTGTAACATGTTAGGAGTCAAGATGCCCTGTAGCAATAGGCATCAGTATCATACATAGTCAAGACCGGGACAAATGATTCAACACACCTCTGCTAGAGCGGTTTACTATCCCAGCATGTCATGTGTGACTCAATAAAAACATGTGTAATTAGTTTTATCATTAAGTCCTCGAGGAGCGAGGGTATTCTGTTTGTGTATCCACTTTTCTTCCAGTTGTAGCAATTTCCTATTCCTATCACTTCCCCTTCTTAATTTGGATTGATGGCCAATCACCATGTACTTCAAATCTGCCAAAGAATGGTTGGATTGGGCAAAGTGTCTTCCAACTGGTTTGTCACTGGTCTGAGTTTGAATAGCTTGTCTGATAGATGTTCTGCGATCCTGTCCTTAAAGGCTGTAATGGTTTTGCCTATGTACATCAAACTACATGGACATAGGATGAAGTATATAACATATTTACTGGTACAAGAGAGTCTAGGTTTGATATATAATTTTTTACCAGAATGCGGATGTTTGAAGGATTCTCCTGTTATGAGATACAGGTAATGCATCCTGTACATTTAAAACAGCCCTTCTTGTCTGACATCAGCTAGGTTGTATAGTTGCTGGTGTAGCAATGTGCCGGATCAGTACATACCAATTTGTCCCTAAGACTTGGACTGTGTTTGTAACTATGTAATGAGGTTTGAGAAAAGATTTTCGTTAATGTACTATCACTTAACAGTATGCCCCATCTGTTATTGATAGCTTGTTTGGTGCGTGTACTGTGAGTGGTATATTTGGATGTAAAAACCAGTCTGTCTCCATGTGGTTTGGATTCCTTTACTTTCAACAGATCTGTATGGGAAAATTGAAAAGCTTGGTCAAAGGACCTCTGCAAGGTGGACATAGTATATCCTCTCTGTAGAAATCGTTAAAAGAGTTTCTTAGCTTGAGACATAGCCTGTGCCCTGTCAGAATTGTTGCGGATGATGCGCAGAAACTGGGAGTAAGGCACCCTGGACTTAGTATGTGAAGGATGGAAACTATGATAATGGAGTAGGGTGTTTCTTTCGGTACTTTTCCTATAATTGGTGGTACCTAGCCGATTGTTGTGACGGAATACCGTAAGGTCCAGAAAATGTACCTCTTGTGGATGGGCTTGCCATGAAATTTTCACAGGACTTGTGAGTTGGTTTAAATGATTTACATAAGTTTCAAATGATTCAAGGCAGCCCCTCCACAATAGGAACACATCATTGATGTAATGGCCGTAGAAGAGTATGGTAGAATTCAACAGAGTAGCAAAATGTTGGTTTTCATATTCAGCCATGTATAGATTAGCAAACACCAGAGCTACATTAGAGCCCATTAAAGTGCCCGAAATTTGTAAAAAGTATTTAAATTCAAATATAAAGTAATTAAAAGTTAAGCAAAACTTCAGTAATGATTTCAGTAATTCAATGGGTTGTCTATTGTGGACAGCCTGATGTGAAAAAAGTGCATTTATAGTGCTTGTGATGCCATCTTGTGTTGGTATGATGGTATATAGAGATTTGAAATCCATAGTTACTAATAGAATATCATCACTATTCAATAAGACACCACTGATCTTGTTAATAAAATCAGTAGTGTCGTGAATGTATGATGGAATGATTTTCACTAATGGTTGTAGCCAAAAATCTAAATCTTGAGCCAAGGGTTGGAGTAGAGAGCCCCTTGCGGATACAATAGGGTGACCTGCTGGTTTATGTGTATTATATTTGTGTATTTTAGGTAAAGTATACAAAATAGGACACACCGGATGTTCTACTGTAAGAAATCCACATGTGGCTTCATCTATCCATCCATTGGTCAATGCCATCTGAAGGTATTTAACTATACTAGTTTTGTATTTGATGACAGGATCAGCACTCATTGGTTGATAAGTAGTGAGATCAGTGAGTTGTGATAGAATTTCACTCTGATAATAAGAATAAACCATGATGACAATAGCCCCACCGTTATCAGCAGGGCGGATCACTAGAGTGGGGTTATTAGCTAAATCATAGATGGCTTGTTGTTCAATTTTAGTGAGATTGTTGTGTGGTTTGTGGGGTGATGGAGAAATTACATCACCAGAAACTAACCGAACAAAGGTTTTACTTGATGGGTTTGTCTGTATGGGTTTGAAAGTGCTTTTTGGATGAAATTGAGAAGGGGCAGAGGTCTTGTCCCTATAGAAGTCTCGTAGCTTCATATTCCTCTGGAAACAGTTTATATCGATTTGAAATTCAAACTCATTGAATTTAGGAGTCGGTACGAATGAGAGACCCTTAGATAGGACAGACAACTCAGAGGAAGTGAGGGTATGACTGCTAAGATTAAATACTATGTTCTCCTTGTCGGTGGTTTTGTGGTGATGTTTTCTTTTGATCCCTCTGTTGTGCGGTCTTTTGCGGCGGACTTTGTGGTTACCCCTATAAAATTCTCAGTGATATTTTTGGAAGATGTAGTTGGAGCATCAGACTCAGAGGAATTGCCAGAAGATGTATCAACTGTGCGTAAATTAGGTTTTGAAATCTTTTTCCTATTCTGAGGGCGTGGTGGAAGATGTGATCTATATTGTGTGCCTGTCAACCACCTATAGACTCTATTTTCTTTATAGTCCTGATTTACTTTTTGAACTTTAACTCTTTTAAATCTGTGTAATTCATTTTTATAAGTGGAAACATCTGTCAATTTCTCAAGCCATTTTTAATCCTTATCAGAGGTAAATGTGGTTAAGTGTGAATACTGAAAACCAAAAATTTCGGCACAAGTAAGTTTAAGTTCCCTAGAGACTTCCTCAATCACCAACAGCATAAGATCATATAACACTTGTTCAAAATACAACACCATTTAAGGCAAAAGTCAGGATTGGTTCTCCCAATAGTGGGAATGTTAGTGATCCTTAAGCCTCTAAGGATGTGTTGTGCCCTGTAGTAATCAGTTAAATACACACCATGGAGGTTTAAATCTACTTCTCGTTGTTTTAACTTAAGTAAATTATTATAGATGTCCTGGGGTACCTTACCTGGCCCAGCCTGCTCTGTTGCAACAGTCCCTGATCCTTTTAGGAATTGGCAATCATTATAGTATTGCACTCTATGTTCCACAACAGTTATCATTTCAAACTATGGAGGCTACATTATTTCACTGAGTGACTTTCCTATAACATGTTGATTCTTTGATCATAGTCCTAGTCAGTAGTTCCTTTGATCTATTGGCATAGATCTGGACTATGTTGTTCTTCACAGTTGCTGTTAAGAAATTTCATTCATGGACTATTCTGGCTCTACTGTTTAGGCTATGTACATTATATACACGTAATCTAGCTATTTTTTCCATACAATAGCTTCATTCAATTCTGATCTGTATACAATAGTTTGCTTTGATGCAACACATATATCTTGCTTTATACTATTCATGGGGATTTCCACTAGAGGGATTCCGTGTTACTACATAATGTATCCATTTGTTCATGAGTGATATGATTGGCCAGGGCTCCTTCGGTGCTCCCGTGCTACGCATAGTTCTGTGGATGTTATGCATTAGTTTTGCGGAGCACACCTTAATACATCTATCCGCTGTGTTGTATAATGTTCATTCATTCTCACAGGATATTGAGTTTTATCCCTGTGGATATCACCAGTATGTTTCAATATATCATGGCAGTGTGAAGACGTTCATAGCCGCGGCCACCGTACTTGCGGCCCGGCAGTGACGTCACCACTCCCCCTCAGGCCATGTGCATATTGCAGCTTTGTCTATATAAACCCACCGCCATCTTGGAGTAATTGTCTTGAGAAAGGTCTGCAATTAGGACCGAAACGTTGACCGATTCTTTTGATTTATTTCCCATTAAATTGTCTTTAAGAAGTCCCGCTGCTGCTGCCTCTTTCTCTTGTTTATATGCATGTTAATTTGCTTTGAGGATTGTACACCTGGGCATTTAATTTCACAGAGTGAGTGCTTCCATCCAACCCCATTTAGAATATAGATAGATAGATAGATAGATAGATAGATAGATAGATAGATAGATGGATAGATAGATATATTAGGTGATAGCTGTGTGGGAGCCTGACATGAGCTGTGTTACTGAGGTAGAATTGATAGACAGCAGAGAACATTGAGTGCTTTTTTGAGGGCTAAGGCAAGACATCACACTCCATCAGTTGTGCTGAATACTGTAGAGTAAAAACACACACAGGAGTTGAGTAATGTCCAGCAAATGCACAAGGGGTAGGGGATGGGGAAAAGGTGGAGCAGTGTAGGGACATGGCAGTAAAGTGGTATTCAAAAACTAACTACAGCCATGGTCGCTACATTGTGTGCAAGAAATGATGATCACTCCTCTCCCTGGGATGATGCAGTTTATCAAGGTCCCACCAAAAGTTTTACCTCCACCACAACACAAAAAAACATATAAGTAGAACACCGAAGACTACAAGGAGTAACACTTTAGTGTGATGGCAATAACATAATGGAGGAAGGTATAGCAGCTGAACCAACTGCTGCATATGAAAAACAAGCACCAATACACCTGTCCTCAAAGTAGTAGAAAGCTGTGTGAAAGTAAAAGTAAGACAAAATTGTTTGAAACCTTTAAAAGCTTAGAGGAATATATGGGAAGTGGGCAAGAAGCGCCTGTGGATGCTGAGGATGGCCTAACAATGGTTGTTGATGATTATGCAGATCTAAAATATATCCCTCCAGCATCCTCCTCTTGTTCAGATACAAATTAAGTTGAGAGTGAGAGAGATGATGATGTGGCCAGAAAGCTAACTGAAAGGCAAAGATTCAATTTTCCACCACCTTTAAGGAGCACTGTGTCTGTTTATAAACTCTTTGAGAAAACCATTGGAAACTCTGACCCTGGACAAGCAACGATGGAAAAATCTACACAGTCATCTTGTCAGTCATTATCAGTATCATCGCCTCTTCCACATCCAAGTCCCACTCAGCTACACACACCCATTTTGAGTAACCAGCAACAACAACAATAGCTACATAGGTTATAAAAATCCACAACCTTATCTATGATGAGTGTCTCGGCTCTGCTGTTGCTGGAAGTGCTGCACCTTTGACACCTAGTAGTAGTAGTAGTAGCAGTAGAATTGCATCAACATCTAGCCCCAGTAGTAATAGTAGCATCCCCTGAGGAAGCTCTTAGTCCATGAAGTCCACAGTATGGAGGATCCAAGAGCTAAGCATGTTGCTATCTGTTGTCTCTGCAAAAAGCACGTGAGCAGGGGAAAGCAGGCTCACACCTGAGCACCTCCTCTATAATATCCCACCTGAAGCACAACCACAGGTCTGACTGGGAAACCCACTGTCAACTGGTCAGAGGTGTCAAAACTAGCATCAGCAGCAGAAGCACTACAAAAATTTCCCAGGGCTCAAGGGCACATAAGAATGATGTTATTTATGTGTCAGATAGTGTGCCTCTGCCAAGAGTTAGTTAATTCCAAATAACACCTATGGCTCCTGCTGCAGAGAAGTATGATGACTCTGGGTTTGGTGTAGGAGATGGCAAGAGTCATAGACTGCACTCACATGCTGCCTCTACTGCCACCACCTCCCCTAGTCATGTTGTTAAAGCAGTAAAGTTACATGGTTCTTCTGCCATATCCTGCCAGCCTACACTGGCTGAGTTCCTGGGAAGGAGTCAAAAACGTCAAAAAACAGTCACAACATACACCTGGGGAATGGCAAGGTTTCCAAGATTTTGGTAGTGGACATGCTGTCATATTCTTTTTTAGAAAACCGAGGATTCAGAGAATGAATGTCATATGTAGCTCCAAGCTCGCATATCCCAAGCTGCAGTTATTTTTCCAGGACAGCTGTGCCTGAATCCCATAAGCAGGTTGTTAGTGTGGTGAGCAAAGGGCTGGAAAGTGCATGAATATGAATGTGTAATTCTGTGGCCACCAGTGAGATAAAGCTAGGGAAGCAGGCATTCTATATGCACTTCTATAGCTACCAGTGGGACATCAGAATGATACTAGGGAAGCAAATTGTTTTTGTGCAGTTCTATAGCTACCAGTGGACAGTAGAACAAGGGTAGGATGTCAGAGAGTTTATATGTGGTTACCAGTGGGGAAAAACTAGGATGTTAGACAGTGAAAAAGTGATTTTTTTCATGACCAGTAGACAGTGTAACAAGGCTTGAGAAGCAGAAAATGTATGTGTGACTGCCATCAATGTTTTGGACGCTCCTCTGGAACTCATAACCTGTTATTTTTTTATTATTCAGACTTCATTGAGTGGGCATCAGTATACTCCTCCTTGTTCCCTCACTCTATTGATCATCTTTCCTATCACAATATGTGTTCATTACTGGCAACCTGGAATGCAATCACTGGTGCTGCCTACATTATTACCTCCTAAAACCTGGCATTCTCCAGTCTTCAGGGTTTATTTGGAGGACCTTGAAGGCCTGCTCCTTTCATCATCATTGTCTAGTTGCTTTTATTTTTTAAATTAAAGATGAATCAGGGGAAAGGCAGCTAAATGGGCATACCTTTTATGTAAGTGGCCTTGGGGGACACCCAGCTAAGGATATGAAAATTAAATACTTGGTAAACATAGGGTGAATAACCTAAATGCTCACTTTATACAAAATCTTTACTCCATTCTTCTTCACGCAGAGATCTTTCTGCTTTTGAGCAATTGTTAAATTCTGGTTACTTTGATACCCGTTCTACATCTCAACTGTGTAAATGGTTCTCACACTCGCAAGTTGACTACAAACCGTATTTTTTACATCAATGGGAGGCAGGCTTGAATGTGTCCTGGGACTGGACAGAATGGCAGAGGATTTTCAGGTCCATGGTATACAAAACTCCTATGTATAAAACCAAAGAGCTCAATTTTAAAGGGATAGTAATGTTTTGCAATAAAACAGCTCCATTTAATCTTCATAGTATTTGGACCATGAAAAGTGTTATTTCAATACTGTCAGAGTTGTAGTTCAAGAGTAACTGAATGAAAAAATATCCCCCCCACCCATTTTACTGATGTAACACTGCTCACCTCAGAACAGAAAGGTGATGTCTAGATGGCTTGCAGAGAGGGCCAATCTTCAATTAGCATAACGGAAAAACCTGAAAAACCTGTGATCTGTCTCGTCTTAAGAGCAGATTCCACATCTGAGGGGAGGAGGCTTACTCTAGGTAAAAGGGGTGGAAGAGGGATACTTTATCATTCAATTACTCTTGAACTACAACTCTGACAGTATTGAAATAACACTCTCCATGGCCCAAATACTATGAAGATTTATTGGAGCTGCTTTTATTTTGAAACATAACTATCCCTTTAAGCTCCTCACAAGGTGGTACCTTGCTCCAGCCAGGCTGTCATATATGTTTCCAACCTGCTCAAATCTTAGCTGGAGAGGTTGTGGAGAGGTTGGTACCATGCTGCAAATATGGTGGGAATGTCCCTCGATATTCTGGGATCAAATTTGATCACAGCTGAATGCACTCTTGGGGGTTCCTTACCTCTGGATCCCATTCTATTTTTGTTTATGCGGATACCTCCTTCCTTGTCCTTACCTGTCCCACAGCACAAACTACTTTCATTTCTTCTGAACACGGCTAAGCAACTTGTCCTGCTACACTGGAAACAACTCTCCGCACCAACAGTTGCAGAGTGGATATTAGCAGTTGATTCAATTTCTCACTTGGAGAGAACTTATGCTTTGCATGTAGGACTGCTGAGTGAGTTGTCTGCTGTGTGGGACCCATGGACACTTCGGACGAGCTAGACGATTCTGCTTCTCACCGGACTTCCTCAAGCTGTCTTGTGCACTTTCCTTCTCCACAGCTCCAACCTTTGTCCACGAGCTGGTGTGCTGTGGCAGCTGGGCGGATTCCGGTAGCTGGAAATCCTTCCCTTCCCCTCTCCCCCCCCCCTTACCCCCATCTTCCTACATGACTATTCCTCTTGTCTATATCTCTTTTCTTTTTTGTTTCTTTTCTTGCTTTCTTCAGCTCTCTCTGTGTCTGGTGCCTTGGTTTTTCTCTCTATTAATCACCTTGATCTCCTTTAGAATTATTACATGCTGATCCCTTTGAAAACTCTTTGGTTCTCATTCTACTTTTTCCCTTCTACTGTACTTTATTGACCGAATGTTTTATACTGATTACTCTTAACTGGTTTAGTGGCATGTGTTGATATTTTGTCTCTTTTTCTGATATTTTCACGCCTTTTATGTAAGATAGATGTGTAACTTTCTTTCTATTTTGTTGTATTGTTTTCTGTTATTTTACATTAAAGTATAAAAAAAAATAAACTTCAGCTTGTGCTGACACTTTTGCAAATATAAAATAAATAAATAAACTAAATGCTGAAAGAAAGTGGCCAGAGAACAAGAGATCAAGTATGGCATCATTGTGACCTTGCTTATTCCCTTACTCCAGGTTTTTGACTAAAATTTCTCAAACTCTTAAGCCAATAAGAGCTTTGACATAACATGGAAACTTCTGGATTGCCTTACAAAAGGAATCAGTATAGGGTGAGCATCAGTTCATTAAGGACCTTAATTTTTTAACTATATTTAATTTTTAATCCATTTATGAATAACAAGAGAGGACCTGGGTATCAAATAGGTACCAAGGAACATCTCTGAGTACATAAAAGACATTAACTTGCAGAATATTTGGAGTAAGGTTTGGAAATGTTGCTACTTTTAAATTATTATGGGGTCTCTGGACACCATAGTAACATATTAAATTAGGTTGAAAAAAGACACAAGTCCATCAAGTTCAACCTTTGCCTCACATAACACAGATATGAGAATTATTATCACAGTGCCTGTGATTGCCACCAGTGTCTGTGTGTGCAGGCAACATTCTTTACTTCCTGGTTGTCACGTTGTAACATCTTCGCCATTCTTATAGGCTACTGCTTGTTGCCAGAATCAGTATCCACCTACTTGCTAAGCCTTAAAGGTCTCAGCCTGCCACTACTATCTTGCCCACTCATGATGTACGTGTTACCCATAGCTCTTGTGATTCCGATGCTTGATTCCGGTATATGATTCCTGGTTTCGTCTGACTTCGGCTCCGCTTGATCCCTGACTGCTCTCCATTCCGGTGTGACTTCTGACTCTGGCTGACTACCCACTCCGATCTGACTCCTGGCTCTGGCTGACTACCCGTTCCGGTTTGACTCCTGGCTCTGGCTGACTATCCACTCCGATCTGACTCTTGGCTCTGGCCGACTACGTGCTCCGTCCTACTCCTGGCTGGACTGATTGCCTTCCGGCTATGGCTGATAGTCTATCCTCCTTACCATTGACCTACATTCTCCGCTAGCACTCTCAGTGCCTTGGTGATTCCTCCTTACTAGCGATGTACAGTTGCGTCAGTCCGCGATACTGATCTTCCCGTTGCCTACCATCCTGTACTGTGCCATTGGTTACCCTAGCATTCTAGGGAGATTCAGCCTCTGTTGCCTGTCCAGTCATCCTAGTGTTCTAGGGAGATTCTGCCTCAGTTGCCTGTCCAGTCACCCTAGCATTCTAGGGAGATTCAGTCTCTGTTGCCTGTCCAGTCACCCTAGCATTCTAGGGAGATTCAGTCTCTGTTGCCTGTCCAGTCACCCTAACATTCTAGGGAGATTTAGCCTCTGTTGCCTGTCCAATCACCCTAGCGTTCTAGGGAGAGTCTGCCACTGTTGCCTGTCCAGTCACCCTAGCGTTCTAGGGAGAGTCTGCCTCTGTTGCCTGTCTAGTCACCCTAGCATTCTAGGGAGATTCTGCCTCTGTTGCCTGTCCAGTCACCCTAGCATTCAAGGGAGAGTCTGCCTCTGTTGCCTGTCTAGTAACCGTAGCGTTCTAGGGGAAATTCTGTCTGTTTACAGGGGCTTTACAGCTGCTCCTGTAGTAGTAGCTACTACCATCCTTTTTACTAGAGATACCAGCAGTCTGACTGGTATTCTATCTACCTCCAGTCAGATGATCCTGTCCTTGTCCTAACCTGCCCTGTGAAGGTTGAGGAAGTGCCCTGTCACTGTCCTCATACCTGGCCCTGTGAAGGGTGGGGAAAGTGCTATTTATTTTATTATTCTGCTATTTTTTAATAAAGATCATTGTTTTACCATATTTGTACTTGTCAGTGTTGTTATTGCTAAGTCACTCCGTGACAATTATATAGCTTTCCTGTTGCCAAATTAGTTAGTTTTTTAGCACTAGTTTTATAGTTTTATGTACTAATACACAGTATAACCCTTTATGTTCCCTACTGAAAGAAATGCATCTAATTTACTCTTAAATGTATCCATTGTGTCTGCCATAACCACATCCTAGGGCAAGAAATTCCATAATTTAACAGACCGCACTGTAAAAAATCCCTTCCACTGCTGAAGCCAAAACCTCCTTTCCTAAAATCTCAAGGGGTGTCCCTTGGTTATTTGCTCAGGCCTTCTAATTATGGAGTCTATAAATTAATACTGGATCTTTTGAACTTATATTTATTTATTTTGTAACCAAGAATAATAAATTAATATGGAGTCTTTGACGCTTATTCTTAAGAATCCTTGTAAAATAATATGGGGTTAATTGACCATATATATTTAATTTGTTGAAGGAGGGAACACATGTTCCCTCCTTTGGCGAAAAAAATCATAATATGGGATTTCAGGACATCATAATGTTTTAATACTTTACATCCTGAGGAGTGAATCAGAAGGTGATTTAAGATATAAAGGGGATGGAGGGATAGTCTATGTATTTCAAAGTGAGTTAACCCTCTGCCAGCAAGATTACAATGCATTGTATTGCAAACTTGCATGGCAACAGAGGTGTTAGGGAGGGTGTTTATATTTGGGGGCAGGTGTTCAGAGGAACCAGGAAATAAACAGTTCCTAACAGGAATGGTTGTGCAATTCCACTTCCTCATTGCACTAACCCAAAATAGGTTACAGTGAAACAACAGTAGAAACTGAATGATTGTACTATTAGCATCATGACCTGGTTAATGTCCATACATAATTAATTTCAATTGATTTGGATTAATCTGGAATTTTGTCCTGGTCCTCCAATTAGATCCACAAAAACTGTTGTGGTTATTTTAATAATCCATACTTTTAAACAACTTGAATGATAGAGATGTCTCCAACACACTGGGCAGGAAACCTGTCAAGCATTCAAGAGGTCAAAAGACCCACTTAAATAAATGGAAATGTTTTCTTGCATCCAATGGCGAGGTTGGATTATAGCAGAATTGCACCATTTTCTTATTGCACATGCACCATAGTATCTATTTTAACTTACCTGACATAAAAATCAATATTCTGCCATACAACTATTATTCACTGTGGTAATATCATATTGTATTATCATCTTAAAATATGCAACTTGTGCAATAGGCTAGTACTGTAGAGGCCACTGGTAAATTAAAGTAAATTAAAATGCTGTACAGTGAATTTCTATTTTAAGCAGACAAACATAAAAATGTAAAATACACTAAAATATAAGAATTGGAATAGACAAAGCCAGATGGTTACCAGAAGTTGCCAGATGGATTCCCTTTATTTAGTCAAACGGTAGGTATGAATATTGTATTAGACAGTCACAATTTGTCTATACTTTTATGCTTTAATTTTACTTCTTCTCTTTCCACTTATTTCCAAACTTTAAGGCATGACTAATTAAATCAAACTGAACTGGCATCAAATGTTGGCAGCAAGAATCTTTGAAGCTTGTTATTTAAATTTCTATTTCATGACATTCTCTGGTACAAATGCATGAATAGAACTCTAATTCTAAATGTAATACTTGCAATAGAATACAGACTATGATGGTAACATTTACAATTTTACTGTCATTTCACTATGTCTTTTACTTTGCTTCTATTTTACTTTTTAATCTTCAAAAGAAGATTATTGGTATGACATTACCATTTGCTTTCACTAGGGATGGGCAAAAGCTTTTACCTTAGAACCGAAACAGGAGGAAAATACTGTTCTTGCTGCTGATGTATGAGGGTGAGTACATCTCCACTGATCCCCCACTTGCCCTCCCCGACAAGTGGCCAGGTTTAGGCCAGCATAATTTGTTAATAAGCTAAGTCTCTCATTTTCCGTTTATATTTATTTTTTTTTTAACACTGATTTTATTAAAGACAAAAATAAAAAATGGGACATTTGTGAAAGCAATTTTACAGCAGCGAAAAACAAAATAATCTCTAATTCAACAAGATGTATAGATTATAAAATCGCCCCAGTCAGTCATTAGTTAATGTATGATATGTCCAATGCCAAGGAAAAGAGATAACAGTCAAAGTTATATTACAACGCTGAACTTTGTCAATACCAGTTAAAACTTAGAGCCACAACACACCCAAGTATCAAATACATTCAAATACACCAATCTATCCCCCAGATAACTGATATACCTTGTCTAGGTTTTGAGGTTTGGTGAGCTAGAGCACAAGACCCAGTAGTGGAGGATAGAGATGGAGCGAGAGAGAAGAGCATTCATTAGAGTGAGGTAGAAGGAGCTGGGAGTGGAGAGAGTATATCCTATATAATGATTCACTAAATAGTTTGTAACGACACAGTCATGCACAGTAGAGGCTGACTGTGATGAGGCTGATACAGAGCAGGGCACTCCAAAGTCATACCGGAGGTCTGACTTCGTAGCGTCCCACTCTGTATCAGTCGCGGAGTGGGCAGTCTGTACCGGGCATGACTGCACAGCGACCAGCCGGCACTGTGGCCTGTGTACACTGGCTCTTCAGCTGGTCTACACATAATACGCTTTCACACATTTGCCATACATACATTACAAACAAAAACACACACACATATATTTTTTGTTTACAACACATTACACATTGTACCTGAGGGAGAAGGTCCATAGCCTGGCTGCTAGGAAGAAGGCTGCCAGGAATCAGGTCCTCAGCAGAGTAAACTCAGTCTCCAGCTGTAGGCTGGACCACCGAGTTGATCAAGTGGTGGGGTGATTGTAAGAGGTAGGTTAAGAATAAGATGGGTGAGGTTGACCTGCATGCCTGAGACACCATAGGTGTTCCCCATGTCCACATCACCTTCAACCCCTGGGAGGAGATGCTGAGGGACAATCTGTTGGCTACCACTGTTGAGGGGGAGGATCTGACACTGGGGACGACAGCACCCTCCACACTACAGGTAGGTGCATCATTCCAAAACTAGATACCACACACTCATAACTACTACAGCTCAACACAGTGACATCTAAACACATGTCCAGCATTGAGCCACACAACTGCACCGACACCGCACTGAGACGGTTCAAACAAGGACAGAATACTGGACAATACAAGACGAAATAGGCAAGGCTCAACCATGCCAAATCAAGTCCTGGTTTAACCCCATCATTGCTGTGTTGATCTTCATACCCATTCCACACAAACTATCGTTGCCATCATATTGTCGTATAAAGATCTGTTACGTTCCTCCACAATGTTACACAAGGTACCACGGGGAAGTCAGCACCTAACCCCTTGAGTGCTAGATGGATAAGCAAGACATTGGTCCAATATGCATTGGGTATCCCTCTGGCATTCAAAGGGTTAATAGGTGATGGACACAATAAAACAGCTTTACATTGGCCAGGTCCACAGGGGTCAGTTCACACAACACTGTTCCACCAAGACAAACTGATATACATAGGCCTCAAACTCAATATAAAAATAGTGCCATAAAGTTAGTTATTGCACTGTTGAAAAAACAGTGACAACTAAGTTGAAAAATATGTCTTGGTTATCGTATGTATCCTGAGGAGTACGGATGGCAAGATGGTGAATATGTATGTTTTGAGGGACTAGTGTCTTAGCTTTCAAGTCCTATGTGTTGTACAGGCAATCAGTTTGTCTCAGTAAAACTGTGATGCTTAAGCAGATTCATCCTGAGGTGTGTGGTGTGTGGATGGAAATGAGGTATTCCATAATATCCCCACTCTTCAGGATACATATGATATATAAATCTCAACCACTGTTGGTTGTTTATATCAAGGTACAGGATATTGTCAAGATTAGCAATCATTGAGCACCAGGATGGTGCATGGGATACCATACTGCCCCTCAAGGGCCCACATGTCAATGTCATCATCTTGCATCCCTCTTTTCTTAGCTCATGTGATCTCTTTTCCCCACTGCAGCACAACAGGAGAAGGCATTTGACACCCCCCGAGTGACTTCCCCCTTGAGGATCAAGAAGGTGGTCACCACCAGCAGTACCAGCACCACCTCCACCGAGTTCAGCTCACCACCCACTGCCATGACCAACTGGATGCCTCCTGGGAGTTGAATTAATCCCTCCACCTATGGCCAATATTAAATGGCCCAACCACCATCACCACTGGGAAGGCACTGGATGCCCAGTATGGTTGCAGTATGGTTGCAGCACCAACTTATGGGGCATAAGGCACATCTACAAGACACCAGCAACCCATGTGGATGTTGCAGGATCTCACCCTTGACCTCACATCCAGCTGAGAAAGAGCAGTGACACCTGTGGCCATGATAACATAGTAACATAGGAGGAGGAATGAGAAACCCAGACAGAGACTGGAAGTTCCAAGATGAGTGAAACAACTAGCTCACCATCACCTTCTTCCTCTAGGGTAACTACATCTTCTAACAATGTCACAGTTCGCCTCCACCCATTGCACACTGTATGGTGCACTGACTACACATGGCAGTGTGGTGGAGGAGAATCGCAAGCAGGGCATCAAGTGGCATCTGTGGTGATTCCATCCTGCAGAATATGCCAAGATGGTGGCAAGGAGGGTTCATCATTAGTTTTAAACTGTCAGCAAGTTGTCATGTGTCCATAGCGGGGTGTGGACAAGGGGTATAGTGACAGCGGCAGACCTGTATAGCAAAATGGTCAGCATAAATGTCATGGTGTCTGTGTTTCATGTGTGTTATCAGGGAGGTTGTGCCAAGGTGTGCTCCCTCCTTTCCCCTTCTCACTAACTTGTCACAAAATTTGCACTGTACCATTGGTCATGATGACTGCACTGTGCCTGCTGGAAGAGAATAATAGTCCCACACCTATGACTTCTGGGGGGAGGGAAAGTGAACAGGTGGTGAAGAATGGCCTCTTTCTTCTTGTCCTCCACATTCCCCTTCACTTTTTGTGGTAGTGGATAATGTTGCTGCTACTGCCTCAGTTTTAGCACTGCAACTAGGACCAGGAGTATTGCTGGCGCTGGCAAGTGGAACCTGTCCTAGTCCCGCATTACTTGTTGACCCCATTTCCATTGTGTCCATGGTGGTCTGTGGCACACTAGCCTGCTCCTCAGCACCCTGCTGCCCTTTCATCTCAGCAGCAGCAGAAATTAGAGCACAGGACCTCTATATCTCTCTGTAGCTGCTTCCATTGTGTCTGCCTTCATCAAAAACAACATGTTTATATATCAGAAGTGCGAAAACAACGTAAATCAACGGGCGGAAACTTTATAGCCATTGAAAAAATGGTGAAAAATGTTGGCCAATGGGCAAAAGATGCGAAAATTGTAACCACTAGTTTTAAAGCGAATTTTCCCAAGAAAAAGCGGATAACAACGTGGTTTTCACAAAATTTCCCACTGGAACACAGTGACAGGTTTCGCCCACCCTTACTCAGGAAGACATTTGACAATGGCCAGTTGCCACTGGCCAACACAACATCACCTGCTGGCACTAGATCAGTAAGGCATTTTTTTTCCTCAGGACTTGTGCTTTAAAAAAATTCTAAATAATAATGAAAAAAACAGTCCTACAAAAAAATAAACAATTTTTGGGGGTTTGTTTCTAACAAGCCTAAGTCCTATATATCAATACTTCTTCAGGGCTTTGGACTCTGACAACAAATCTAACAAATCATCCTCAACAAAATACCCTATTAAGTCAAGTATCTGTCCACCTCAGTCAGGGGTTCCTGTCTATCACTTTACATATACATTTCTTGTTTTATTTTATGTTTTATTAACTCTCTCCCCAATACCAGTCAAGAAACACCACCAAAACAAATTCCCTGTTTAACTGATTCATTCCCCAGACTCCACCCACCAACATAGGCACCCTCCTCAGACTTCTTTTAACATTTTTTATGGGTTTTTTTAAAAATGTATTGTATTTAGGATTTATTTTTTGTATTAACTGCCCCCAATTCCAGTAAAACAACCCCCCCAAAAAAATCACTGTTCAACTTATTCTTTCTCCACACCCCACCAACACAGATACCCTAATGCCCCTTTTATACTATGCCTTTGGGAAATAAATAATATTTGCGATGTGTTGCGTGTAAATTCAATGTTCCCATTGATTTCAGTGGAATGAACTAGGCGAGAAAACAGAAAAATGGCACTTTTCTTGGGAAATTATTCACAAAGCGGGAAGTGTCATTATTCACCAGTCTCAGTTTGAGGTGGAAATGTTCTCCCATCCCTCATGGTATTGAGGGGTGGGCAAAAAGTGAGAAAAATTTTCACATGACTTTTCGTGAAAAACTGACTATTTTTCACGAAAGTTTTCTCTTTTTCTCCAATGCAACATGTTCTTCCTTTTTGCCTTTCCAGCATATTTTTTGCCTATTCCAACACATTATTCTCCTATTCTAACACATTTTGTCATAGTCTAACATTTTTCGCCTATTCAACACATTTTTCTCCTAGTCGAACACATTTTTCTCCTATTCCAACACAATTTTTGCTATTCCAGTACATTTTTTTCCTATGTTTAATATGGTGCAACTCCAGTACAATATTACTTAATCTGATGGCTGTAGTGGAGAAATAAGTAGCTGGAAATCAAAGTTGTGAGTCCTACAGCAACATATACCTTGAAAAATGTGTTAGCATGCAGAGTACCTTTGTCCTTTGCCCACAACACTTACTTTCTGCTTAAGTCACACTGGTGACGTGATGATGTCAAGTGATCAAGTGCTGTGTGTTTGTTTTTACTCGCTATAGTACACAACTGATGGAGTGTGATGTCTTGCTTTTGCCCTCAACAAAATTCTCAATGAAGTTTGCTGTTTATCAAGTTTTCCTCAGTCACAGAGCTTCCAGAGAGCTGTCTAATATATTTATTTGTTTAATTATTTATGTTTTTTATTAATTTTTATTATTTTTTTTAAGTTGTCCACCATATCTTATGAAAGTTAGTCCCAAAAAATATATATAAGTGAAAAACAAAATCAACAACTTCTTTCCCCAGACTTCCCCAGCACAGAGACAATAAAAGTAAAATCAGCAAACAATCTGGACCCAAACTGCTTGTGTCTTGCCAGTCAGTCACACTAAATTTTAGGGTATTTTGAGTCACACTCCTTCCTCCCTTCTTCTCCCCCATTGTGCCCCCAGACTCCCTTACTAAAGAGAACAAATGTCCTACCTAAATGATTCCCTAAAACTAAGCTTCAATTCCCCTTTATATTCCTATCTTCTCTAGCTCAAAAACATGCTGCTCTCTCCTCTCACAAACACAAAATGGCATGCTGTGAGAGCTGCCTGGAACTAGTTTTGCTGGGACCTTGACAAACTGCATCCTCCCTTGGAATAGAGGGATCATCATCATTGCTTGCACACACTGCAGCAACTATTGCTGCAGTCAGTTTTTGAACTGCTATTGTACTCTCACATCCCTGCAATTCTCCAACCCTCCCCCTTCCCCTTGTGTGTTTGCTGGACATCACTCAACTACACTGTATTTGTTTACTCTATGGTACACAACACAACTGATGGAGCTGTATGGTGCCTTGCATAAGCCCAGTCAGCTGCATTTCACTCTTTCACTGTTACCTAATATATTTAGTTCTTTATTCTTTTTTATTTATTTTTTTGTCTTATCACAGTCTGTCCAAAAAAAATTTAACTGAAAAGCAAAATTAGCAACGTCTTTCCCCAGACTTCCCCACCCAACACAGAGACAATAACAGCAAGATCAGCAATCAAATAGGTCCCCAGCTGCCTGTGTCTTGCCAGTCAGTCACATGGAATTTTGGGTCAACCTCCTTCCTTTCATCTTCTCCCCAGAGTGCCCCACTGACTCTCCTAATACAAGGAACAAATGTCCTACCTATAAGATTCCCTAAACTTCAATTCCCCTATCTTCTCTAGCTCAAACAAGGTGCTGCTCTCTCCTCTCACAAGCACAGAATGGCATGCAGTGAGAGCCTGACACCCTTTTATATGGCTGCAGAACGCTTTCCTGTGGTGGAGAAAAATGTTTATTCCCATTGATTTCAATGGACAAAAAGGCAGGAAACATTGGAAACGTGCCATTATTCCCCAATGTCAGTTCTGAGGTGAAAATTTTCGCCCATCCCAACAAAATACTCATTGAAGTAAACCTGTAACCTTGAGGAAAAATGTTGTATATTTAAGAGAGAATTAGTCTTCCTATAAAATGTACTAACCATTTTTCTGTAAAATAAATAGTTTTTATTAAATCAACCTTTATGTTTTGGTGGAAGTGTGGTGCTTTATGTTAATTCTCTGCATAGTATGTTTATTAGTTTTGCTCAAATGTGCCACTTGCTTTTCTGTTAGAACTGTTCCTAGTGTATGGCTTCTGCCTAGAGTCCTTAACCCCTTAACGACACATGGCGTACATGTACATCATGAGGTTGCAGTACCTAAAGAACCAAGGATGTACATGTACGTCATGGAATTCCAGGATCCCCGTGTGGTTGCACGTTGTTCGGGGAGTCTGAAATTGAATGGTTAAAAAAATGCGCTGTGGTCCTTAAGTGACCACACCGTGCTTGCGCGGCCGGTCCTTAAGGGGTTAATAACACAGTGTGTGGTAAAATTGGCTCAGCATAGCACCAACATATCTATGTCTCAAAATCTATTCAAACCCTTAAAGACCAGAGGACCAAGGCATTGCATTTCATACACCTCTGGTCCTTAAGAGGTTAAATGATGAACAAATGACTAGTCTAGAACAACACAGAGGTAATTTTTATTTCTCTTAAAAAGTATCTAGGTCCATTTTAAATGGGGAAATGTAATCCTTTGAATGTTAGAAAGATTTCCAACACTTTGCAAAGCAAAGTGCTGCAGGCCTCTCTGGAATTAAGAGACTCATCTTATATAATAATTTGCTAATGTATGTTTGTGAGAAGCTGTCATGCGCAGTAAAGATGGCTACGCAAGCTGCAGTCATGTGCAGTACAGCCACGGCTGATAACGGTCTGATTTCGGAGAGCCCTGCTCCGTTATCAGCAGTGGCATGGGCAGTGGCATGGGCAGTCTCTACTGTGTATGACTGCACCAAGGCCGTTGCTGCCTGGCACTGTGGCCCATGTACACGGGCTTTTCAACCAGTTCAAAATAATTGAGAATATTTATTTGCACCCAATGATGGAGATGCATTGCTTCAGAACTCCTCCACTTTTTTTTTTAATGTATGGCCCCAAGTGACTAGTGGTAGAATGAAAGAAGATTGATGCTGAGTAGTTTTGCCAAATCCTTCCAACAATGAATGAGTTAGTATGGTTATAGTCTAACACCAAACGATCCTCTGCACATCCTCTGAGTGTCCTAAGGGGGTACAAGAAGGGGCACTTGCCTCCCCCCACACTTGTCACCTCCATTTAAACATATGACTTTGTCTCCCCCCCTGCCTGCAGTGCTGGTATAAATATGTCACCTACTTGGCACTGTAACCACATAAACATCAGCAGTCCTGAGAGAAACCAGCATTTCCTATGTCATGGGTACTGTTAGGCAGAATGTCTCTGTTATTTCAGTTTTGCAGGAGTTAATATTGTTGCACATGGGTGTCCGGGGGGGGGGGGCAAGGACGCACTTGCCCCCTCCTACACTCGAACCCTCCATATAAACATATGGGCTGGCCTGGGGCACATATTATGGCTCCCCCCACACCTCCATCCAGAAAAAACATCTCTGTATGCCCTTGTTGTCACAATCTGAATACATATTAACCCTTTGATTGTCACAAATGTATCCAATGCATTGCGTTGGATACATCTGTGACATTCAAAGGGTTAACTCCTCCAAGGGACAGAGGGACAGAGACATGACACCTACTAGGCAATTTAAAATATTCATCCCCACAGTGAGTTTATCAAATATATCTTCCTGCTCTTAATGTCAGTGACATATTTATTGAACCAAAGCGAGCTAAAGGCAATCCCTCATAAGACTATAACTGTACTTGTCATTTGAAAGTCACACCATAGAGGACAACTAAAAATTCCCATTGATTTAAATGGGACTTTTAACCCCTTGAATGCTATAGAGGTCTCTGGTGCATTGCTTCTCAACATATTGGATAAATCTCTAGCATTCATGGGGTTAAAAGCCCCATTTAAATAAATGGGAGATTAGAAAAAAATTATTTGATCCCTATGGTACAGTTGGTTTGCCCTAGAACCACTTGTTTATAACAGATTTGTTTATGACATTGTACATGTTGTGATTCGATTTGCTTATGTATAGACAGGCAAATAAGAGTATGTGTTGTGCTACATGTTTAATGTGATCGTGAGGGACTGTTAACGATCACGGGCAGTAGGTAGGAAGTATATCATGTTACTATGAAAAGAAAAAAGTAGATACCATGTCACTAAAGTCTTGTCAACCCTGTTCTAGAGAATTACAATAAGAATAAATTCCACTTCATGTACAGTAGTACTATAGACCAAAATATATTGCTCAATTACTGCCAAAACACAATTCACTAGACTGGAATAAAGCAGATAAAATCTATTTAAAATTGTAATCACTGTAAAGGGACATCATCCATAGAAAAGTAATACATTTATATGTTGATTTGTAGGTATAGAGCATTTCTGTCTAGTAATATTAGAAAGTACCTTTGTTCTAAAAGTTTCCAATAGAATTTTTATGAAAACAAATTAGCCATAATAAATTCACCTCTTACTAGTCTTTCAAAGTTTGAGAGACAACAAAGATAGGGAGAAAGTGTTTGGGAAGATAGTTGTGAAGCAAAACCAGAGAAAAATCATTTAAAGATACAGGAATAGGGATAAACTAAATGTTTTGTCTCCAAAGATAAACAGGTATAAAAGGGCACTGAATGTCAAGCTGGAAATCTCCTGTGAAAAATGTCATTTTCCTTATGATTTCTCCCTTTGTTATTTCATTGGAATCATTGATACGAATGAATCCCTAACGTGTAGATTTTCTCTTGTATTCCCACCAAATCAGTATAAAAGGGGTGTCAGGTGCCTGCAGTCTGTCATTCTGTGGTTTTGAGAGAGTAAATGCAGCAACATTTTGATGCTAGAAGTGGGGATCTGGAGTTAATTTTTAGGCATCTTGGTGACAGCCAAATTGTTCACTGTATATGGGGAGTCTGGGGACTCTGGGAGGGTATGAAATGAGAAAAAGTAAAAAAACAAAAACAAAAAAAATTTACTGATATATGAGTAACAGTTAGGCAGGTAGTTGATAGAAGTTCCTCCCTGATCTGGTTGCGCTTCTATAGTTGCTGAATGACAGGTATACTTTTCTGACTGATACATCAGACAATCAAGAGGCAGACAACTTACTTAAAACTCAGCACAAAAAGAGGGAGAAGCACATAGTGAGTTGTAGTAGATTTGCAAACCTGCTGCAGCTGCTGAGCAACTCAGTTTATTCCTTATTGCTAACTATGGATTGTGAAGCCACCAGGTCTATTCTCATCCTGCACTGTAAAAAAATAAGACTGTAGTTATGTTGGGAGAGAGAATCTGCTGCTGAAATTTTGACTGTAACTACAGGCAGATAGAAAAGCCAATGGTGGGAGAAGGTGTCCCCATTGCAGAGTGTATGTATTAATATTTTTGTAGACACTAAACATGTTATTAAAAAATAAAACTTTTGACTGATACGTGACAGAGAAAGGCAGGAACATTGTTGTAAGCTGTGACTGAGGCCAACAGTGGCATACTAGCTACAAAGACTTACATGATAGAGTATTCTGAGAAGGGCAAGGCATTAGGGGTGGGTGAAAAGTGGGAAACATTTCCTATACAACTTTTTGTGAAAAACTCACAATTTTTGTTTTTTTTTGCTAAAGCTTTCTCCTTTTCTCCAGTGCAAAATTTTCCTCCTTTTAACCAATTCCAACTAATTTTTCACCTATGTGAAAGAAATAAGAAATAAGTAGATGAAATTCAAAGATGTGAGTCCTACAGCAACATATACCTTGAAATATTTTAGTAGTACTTTGTGTCCTTTGACCACAACACTAACTTCCTGTTTAACTCTTTGAATGCCAGAGGGGTACAAAACGCATAGCTTTATAATGTGTTCCGTACCCCTCTGGCACTCAAAGGGTTAAGTGACATTGGCACATATTCATGATGATGTCAAGTGATGAGAAATAACAATATAGTATCTCCTACAATGTGGAAGATGTGTATGGTAGTGGTGGTGGGGGACTAGTGTGGTGATTGATGTGTGTATGTGTAAATATAGATTCCTACAGAAGGTTTTACTATTATCATGTTTGTGTCAAATATAAGCTATCCTTCTCAGATTACTGACACACTTTACCTATTGCTCATAGCAGTGGTCCAAAGTGTGGTAGATGGTAGCAGCCCTTCTTCACATCCATCCTCCTCCTCATCTGTGTTGCTGTTAATATATTTGGCCTGGCTTTCTCTGTCATAGCTTTCGATCCTGAGTGAAGTATCTCCATACTGTGGACTTCATGGACTGAGGGGTTCCTGAAGTGCTACTAATATTACTGGATATTGATGCAATTCTACTGCTACTACTACTAGGTGTCATGGGTGCAGCACTTCCAGCAGCATCAGAGGCACTCGTCATAGCTAAGGTTGTGGATGTTAATAACCTGTGTTGCTGTTGTTGTTGCTGCTGGTTACTCAACACAAGTGTGTGTGTGGCTGAGTAGGACTTGGAAGTGGTGATGATGCTGATGATGACTGACAGGATGACAATGTACTTTTTACCATCTTTGTTTGCTTGGAATCAGAATATCCAGTGGTTTTCTCAAACAGTTAATAGACAGACACAGTGCTTCTTTTCAGTGGTGGAAGATTGAGCCCTTGCCTTTCTGCTAACTTTCTAGCCATGTCATCAACCCCCTCACTCTCAACGTCATCTGACCTGAGGAAGAGGAGGATGCTGTACATATTTCTGTACGTTTTTGTATTTACACATTCCCTTTTTGTGTCATAAATCTGACAGGTGGTGCTTACAGGTCATTTTATTTAATAGATTACATTTCAGTGAGGTATAGTTGGAAAAAGTGCATGAGTGCATTTAGGTCTTAGAAAATTCACAAATACATCCTATATAATAATTTGCTAAAACGTGTGTAACGACAAAGTCATGCGCAGTATAGACTGCTGCACGTGCTGCACTCCTCCTTCGGAGCATCCAGCTCTGTATCAGACGCGAGTGGGCAGTATCTACTGCGCATGACTGCCCCGCGACTGGCTGGCAGTGGCACTGTGGCCCGTGTAACAGGCTCTTCAACTAGTTGTAAGATATTTCATTGGATACAAATTGAAAAACAAAATTATATCTGTCTATATACTATATATACATGTGAGACTTGGGAAGTCATGCTAATTCATTCAAACCCAACTTATATACATACCCTCATTCTGACCACCATTTGTCTAGAAAGGACATACAAAAGTATGTGACATAAACTGCAAGTAAAAATGTAGTGGTATCAAGGAACCACATGCCAACCATATATGGAACAATAAACTAGTAAGAATACTCAAAAAGAAAATGTCCTCCTAGTGGAAGGACACTAGAAAAGTGATTCTAATATGTAAAACCAAAAGAAACTGACTAGATAAAAAAAAAAGAAAAGACAAAAGTAAAAAAATGCAATGGGAAATGAAAAAGTGACAAGGAAAAGGGAA
Organism: Rhinophrynus dorsalis; assembly: GCA_037306005.1. NCBI lineage: Eukaryota > Metazoa > Chordata > Amphibia > Anura > Rhinophrynidae > Rhinophrynus > Rhinophrynus dorsalis. The sequence goes on along the minus strand of CM074723.1, from coordinate 236,620,527 downwards.
TTTAAATATACAATGAGACAATTTAAAAAAATAAACACCTAAAAAGAGGAAAGAAAAGGGGACAACTCAATAAAAATAAAATTAGTGAGATTTGTACAATTTGGGGTTCCAAATACCCCTCTGAATTCTTTAAATTCACAATAATCTAGGAGTATTGAGAAGTGAAGGTCCTCTTTGAGACGTTTGGGAAATTTATATCTAATGTCCTTTTCCAGTATGTATACATTTTTTAAGAGAATGTTAAATCTGTTACTAGAGATAGGTGAAAATATTCACCAGAAGCCAAAATCAGTGAATAATGGCACTCCCGCTTGGCAAAGCATTTTGAGCGAAAATAGCAGTTTTTCTGCTTGTTTTGCCTAGTTCATTCCATTAGAATCAATGTGAACATTGAATATACACACAAAACATAGTAAATTTTATTTCCCAAAGGCATAGTATAAAAGGGGCATGATGGTGCCTATTTGGTGGAGTGTGGGGAAAGAATCAGGTGAACAGAAAATGTTTTTTGGGGGTTTGCTTACCGGGATTAGGGAGTAGTTAATAAAAAATAAATCCGAAATACAATTAAAAATACCCCATAATATTTGAGACACCTTAACAAGATCTATTATTATCTATATTATATGTCTGATTATGGGATACACGGGTTTTTGTTTCTGTTTTGACACTCATACCAATTGATATTGTTATTGCAAACTTGTCATGGCCACGTTGTCTTCTGTATTATCATACATTGTACAAATATATTAGGTGTAACATCCTCTAATAAAAATTATTTTGAAAAAAAAACCCAACATAATACATGGTATAAAAGGGTTCTGAGTAGAGTGCCTGTGTTAGTGGGTGGAGTCTTGCGAAAGAATCAGTTGAACAGGGAATTTGTAAGTAATTATATGTAACGTGATAGAGACAGGGACCCCCTGACATAAGCTGCAACTGGAGTAGACTGATTCTTCATGCAACAAAGTATTTTGTAGAGGATGATTTGTAAGATTTGTTGTTAGAGGCCCAAACCCTGAAAAAACATTGATTTGTAGGACTTAGACTTATTAGAGGTCCAAGCCCTGAGGAAACTCTGTTTTGTAGGACTTAGACTTGTTTGGCACAAGCCCTAAGGAAACATTGATTTGTAGGACTTGTTAGAAACAAGCTACCAAAAATTTTTGATCTTTTCGTAGACCTATGTTTCTCAACCCCTGAGGAAAAAAAATGCTCTACTGGCCTAGTTCCAGCAGTAACATAGGTTATGAAGGTTCCACTTGCCACAACTAGCTCCAGTGATGCTCCTGAGGCAGTAACAGTACCATATCTAGCCCCCACAACTTCAGATATATGTGGAGAAAAGAAGAAGTTGGCTAATAAATCTTCTCCACCTTCCCCTCCTTCAAAATCATGGATGTGCTTCCCTTGAGAGCAGGAACTGTGTCTCTTATCAGCAACTGCAATGTGCACAGTGTGTATGGTAAATAACATCTGGCACAACTGTATCCAAACACCATGACGTCAGAAACCAAGTACCGCTGCTGTCACTATGCCCCTTGTCCACACACTGCTAAGGATACATGACAACTTGCTGAAAGTTTAATAGTAATGATGAACACTCCCTGCAATCAGCTTAACTTATTCTGCAGGATGGAATCTCTTCTCAGATGCTGCTTGATGCCCTGCTTGAGATTCTCCTCCACCACACTAGCATGTGTAGTCAGTGCACCACTCAGTGTGCAATGGGTGGAGACAAACTGCCACATTCTAACATCTACAGAGTGGCTATCATTTGGCGGGGGAGGTAACGATGAACGGGGTGGATTGGCAGAAGGTGTAGTTACCCTAGAGCAAGTCGGTGATTTTCGAGCTAGTTGTTTCGCTTGTCATCGAACTTCAACCTCTGTCTGGGTTTCGCTAGTCTTCCTCCTCACAGTCAATAGTAATATGATGATCACCCCCTCCATCACTCCTAACACTAACAAGCTACTGGGCCTCCTAATAGTAGTACTAGGACTGAGGGACTGCTTGGAGATGGCAAGTGTGACTTAGGGTCCCCTGATGTCATACTTGGCATCATCTTCTCCTTTCCCCCTCCTGATTATTACAAGACACACTGGCAGCAGGTTCCGCACTGGTGGCAGCAGGTTCAGCACTGGCAGCAGACACAGCACTGGTGGCAGCAGGGGCAGCACATCTGACAGCAGGCACAGTACTGGTGGCAGTAGGTTCAGCACTGGCAGCAGGCACAGCACTGGTGGCAGCAGGGGCAGCACGTCTGACAGCAGGCACATTGCTGGTGGCAGCATGTCTGGCAGCAGGCACAGCAATGGTGGCAGCAGGGGCAGCATGTCTGGCAGCAGGCACAAGCAGCTAACCCGTCCTGCTCTCACTACTACCCTCTTCTTCCTCCCTTGACATTACTTTCCCCAAGAACCCCAGAGGTGATTTATGGGGACTAGCCAGCATTGGTTCTGTATTGGTAACTTCCTCCTCCTCCTCAGACTCAGTGGACACATAAGAGGCCTTCCAGTTCCTCCTTTTATTAGTTTTAAACTTGCTCATAGTGATTGATGTCACTACGAGCCTTTCCTGCCTCAGTTTTGCAAAAAGATCACAGCAGAACAGCACTGAACGCCTACCTCTCTCTGTAGTTGCTTCTATTGTGGTTCACTTTCTTGAACACATCACGTTTTTTTGGCAAAAACCCCGTAACTCAATGGGCAAAAACTTTCTAGCCATTGAAAAAATGGCAATTAATTTTTGCCAATGAGTGAAAAATATGAAGATTTTAATCACTGTTTTTAAAGCAGATTTTCAAGCGAAAAAGGAGACAAGATGGTTTTTGCAGATTTTTTTTGCAGGAACATGATGGGACCTTTCATCTACCCCTAAATGTTACCCCCCACTTGAGGAGAAGAACATGAATGATGGACATGAAGGTTTGCTGAACCCTTATTCACCTTGGCCATAGTTCTGTTCATTTTGTGTCTCAGAATGTGATTCAAATAGCTGAGAGATGTCCTGAAATCATGTATTTTAGCATTCCATCAATGTTTCCTATATATACCAGGACCCACATGGACAGATAGTCAGGTACATACAATAAATACTGTTGAGCAGTATACGACAGAGTACAGATGCACACAATTTCTACCTGTTCTCATCTGTTGGCATGCCCTATGCAACCAGCACAATAGTGACTCTACAGATTTTGATTAAGCAACCAAATTAATTTTGGGGGCTTTTTGAACATTGTAGACATATATACAGGTTCAGTGCTACACATGCCTTGGGCACTAGTGCTGGATAGTTCAAAATAAAAGACAAATGGAACTCACCAACATCACCAAGAATCTTCGAGTGCTGTACTGCTGAGGATCTCCTCCAGCCGAGTATACGTAACAATGTAGCAAATAAAGGACTGCAGCCACATACGGAACAAAGGGAGTCTTCAAACCCCATAAAAACTTGAACTTTATTAAATCTTCTTAAAACAACTTAACATGTAGACAGGACATCTGAGTATGGTGACCCTCAAAATCAGAACACACACCACTGTGTTTTTAACATTGTAACTGGTTTATATGGACCAGATAATCTTTCAAACAGTGACTTTGCTCACACTTTACAAAATAAAATATTTGGTAATCAGTGATCACTCAAAGGCAACATAATTACTTGTTAGGAAAGGGAGCAGCATCTGTGTGATTTTGAGGTCTTCCAACTATATCCTCATCGATTTTGGATCAGAGTTGTATGATGATTTGCATAAAGTGGGACCACTGTAATGAATTCTTCATGTCTGGAAAAACTGTGAAAACTGTATCATAACAGATTATTCAGATCTGTTTCCTACTGGTATAGCATACACCCAAATCTTGTGTGTTCATGAATAAATAATTTCAGATCCAGGAATGCAATACTTACCTTATTGTATGCTTGCACAAATTTAACTTGTGTCACCAAGGAATTCACACTCTGCACAAAATTGTTGAATGAATCTCCACTGCTTCTCAAAATTATGAACAGGTCATAACTGGATCATTTAAGCATTATAAGCTTAACTCCATACGATCCAAGAAAATATTTATTTTCAAAACATGCATAAAGATATATATATATATATATATATATATATATATATATATATATATATATAGAGAGAGAGAGAGAGAGAGAGAGAGAGGAGCCATAGGAGTCCCAACTTTTAGATGTAATTCCTATTTTCAAACATAAAGCGGAACTACCACCGCTAAACAACTTGAGCTCAAATAATTCCCCATGTGGCGACTAGCTGCTTAGTAGCATTGTCACCAGAATTATTCCCTTGTTAAATAGGATTATCCATTCTTCTCGGGCTGACAGGCAGGACGGAGCACAGACATCTTCCCATAGTCACGTCTGCATGCCTATGCTGTCAGTCTTAGCTGGCTCTAGGAGTCGGTACTAGAATCCGTTCGGCTCTAAAAGGAACTGACAGGGCAGGCATGCAGACGCCACTATGGGGAGATGTCTGCGCTCCATCCTGCCTGTCAGCCCGAGAAGAATGGCTAATCCTATTTAACAAGGTAATAATTCTGGCAGCTAGCACTACTAAGCAGCTAGTCACCAGATGGGGAATTATTTGAGCTCAAGTTGTTTAGCGGTGGTAGTTCCTCTTTATGAAGCTTTCAAATAATGTCAGCTTGAACAATTTAATCAGGCATTAACAGGTGGACTTACATAAACAAGAAGATTGTACAAACAGATTAGGTGTGAGAGATAACTATTTATATGTTACTCACATCCAAACTTGCTTATATACTTTCAATCTCCACCTCAGGAAGCTTATTGTTCTCTTCAAAGACATAGGATCATAGATGTTTCTTGTATCAATGGTTGTAACCATGAATCAATTACCAGCGCTATTGTATGTAAGAGGCTACCTCTGCACATTACTGGTCTCTCAGGGGTATACTTTTATGCACCTTTAGGAGGGTGCGAATCTCTGGACATTTTGTGTTTTATTCAAACATTTAATGTGCCAATTCCTGAGATCCAATTAAAAATAATGTTTGACAACCAATTCATTTTACAAGTACTATCAGTAAAAATAAAATGTGTTGTATCGCTTTGTGTTTTAACTTACTAAATGCACATTTAGTATTTGATATATATCTTAATGAGAAAGTTGACAATATCATAATGAATACAAATTAGAAAAGGAAATGAAAAAGTAATCTGTAAAGATCCACTTACAAAATTATCACATTCATGTGCTTTTTTTGCTGTAAGCGATACCACTAGTACAATTGCACTCGACAAAAAAAAAATGATACTCTGAGTAATCTAATTAAAGGAATCAAATTAGAGCTGAAATATAAATTGCCATTTATTATTTGACAAGACACAATGAACCATTAGTCTCCTGAGGAAGTGATGGTGCAAATATTAACCTATGATATCAATCAGAAAAATGTTATTAGTTGGTTATAATGCATGAATTTAAAAACAATTAACAATCATGACTAGAAAGTGTCACTAAGGAATTTATGCAAAAGATGAGAAATTCTGGAGCATATATAAGCTACAAATAAAAATTCCCCAAACTCTCCTTGACAGAAATGGGGCATTTAACTTTTTTGCATGCTAGCATAGTCTCCAACTACTTGCTTTGTAATGCTTTGGAAACCTGTCTATAATACAAAGGGTTAAAAGCCCATTTTTTATCAACAGGAATGTTTAAACTCCTCTCCCAAAATGCAATTGATTTGTTATGGAATTGCTCCTAAGCATATGTATTTGATAAGTGTGCAACTATATTAGGAATGAAGATGATGTCACCATTATGTCCCTAGACTCACAGATGAAATATATATTTATAATAAAATTTTGATAAGGTATTTCACAATATGCTTTATCTTTTATATTTCCTTTCCCTCTGTTTAACATCTATTTGTGTTCCAAAAGTGGAACCCAAACTTTGAGTTCCATTTCCTGAGACAGAAAGTTCTTGTTACACCAGACTCAAATGCAAATGACAAGCACAGACTGATGTGGCCCTATCTGAAAACTGAAATGAGGATGATTTACATTTATGGTATCTCTATAAATGAATTTAAATGAGTATATTACTATTATGTTGTTGATCCAAAATACACTGGGCTATACAGATTGTACCAGTGATCTGTGTGTATTGTATTACTGAATAAATTAATTCCACTGAATAGTTTGTATCATTTGGTATATCGAATAGGCCAAATCCTATTGAAATTAGAGGGTAAAAGTGGAGAATTTTGGAAACTTATACTTAAGGCAATAGCTCACGGTATGAAATATGTGGCTACCTTGATTTTTAACCCATGAGCACTGGAGAGGTGTCCAAAGCATTGTCAAATGTGGACCCCCCAAGTCAGTCAAAGGGTTAATGACACTATGGCTGATGTAATAAGCAGGAACATTTGTGCAATTCTGAGGCAAAACAGCACCATAAGCAAATAAATATTCAACATGTTTTTATTAACTTAAATGGGCCTTTTAACTCTTTAAATGCTAAAGTGATCTCCAACATCTATGAAGCATATGAATACAGGAAAAAGGAGAGACATTGGGCAAACCCTCTATTCCATAGGGAACACATACAAAGTTACAAAATAATAGTGGTTTAGAAAAGGAATTTAACCCCTTGAATATTAATGAGGTCTCTAAGTCCTTAAGAAGCAATGCTTTGGAAACCTCCCTAGCATTCAGGGCCTAAAATTCCTCAGTAAAATAAATGGGAATTTCAGGAGATTTCATTTATTCCCTATGCATAGTTGGTTTGCTCCAGGATTGCAAACATTTCACAGCTTAAAAAGATAGTAACGTTTCCCAATAAAACCAGCTTAAATTAATCATAATAGTATTTCGGCCATGGAGAGCGTTATTTCAATACTGTCTGAGTTGTAGTTCAAGAGTAATTGAATGATAAAGTATCCCTCCCCTACCCCTTTTACTGATGTAACACTGCTCACCTCAGAGCAGCAAGATGGATCACAGAGAGGAACAATCTTCAGTGAGCATAAGTAATGAGACTGTCCCTTGCTGTGAGCTGTCTGGTCAAGTGACCAGATTCCACATCTGAGGGGAGGTGGCTTACACTAGGTAAAAGGTGCGAGAGGGGAATACTTTATCATTCATTTACTCTTGAACTACAACTCTGATAGTATTCAAATAACATTCTGCATGGCCCAAATACTCTGAAGATTAATTGAAGCTTTTTTTTGTGAGAAACATTACTATCTCTTTAATACATCAGCCTCACTGAGTAACAGTGCTTGTGTGTTTGAGCCAACTGATAATGAGCATATTAGGTTATTGTGGCTTGACTGGTCACCATGGTGGCTTAAAATTGTTACTGGTTCCTAGAGATTGCTTTCCACTGCTGCCCACATCAAGTATAATACATTAGCTGAGTAATCCTGAGCGGTGGTGGTGGGGGGGTGACACTATTGTGGGATGATTAAACAAATTGGTGAGCAGACCACTTCCTGGTCTTATGTATGGTATATTACTATGATGACCTCTTGTAATGGTGAGTTTCCTGCTGGGCTCATGTAACACTCTATTGAGCTCTTGTATTAAAGCTGTTTTGTCTAATGGTCTCATGAAATGTATTTGTTTTATGTATTGTATGAGTTGGTAAACACTTGCAGTGTCTGGTTATGTATGTGTTTTGAGATGATGGCTGGCTAGGAATGATCAAAGTTATAATCCAGAGCAGCTGAAGGTTCTTAGGTTGTCTACTCCTGCTCTAGAGGATCTAGTCTTGGTAAAGGCTGCATAGCTCTGTCATGCCCTGTGGGTCACTATAGATGGTTAGCTCTGTTTGGTATGGGTCACTATTGATTACCAGCTAATTTTTCTCATGTAAATCAATAGATATTGGTATTTGCTAGATTATGTTAGGTCACATGAATCAATATCAATTGCTATGCATGTGGTACTGTGCATGGTCACAGAACTCTTTAGACTGAAGCTCATTTTGCTATGCGAATCACTTTCTGCTTCATAATGAAGTATAATTTCTGTATAAACTAGATAACCTGTGCCACTTCAGCCATTTTTACTGCATTTTGGAATTGCATTTAATTGTCTTTAACCCCTGGAGTGCCAAGTGGGTACAACGTACGAGTGAGGACAGCTGTACCTGCTGTGCCAAGCTCGTATGTTGTACAGCTTAAATGCGGTCACTGCATAGGCCGGTATAACCGGCATGCAGTGGCCGCATTTAAAAAAAAAAAATTCCTGGCACTCGTGGGGGGACATGAGGATTACTCCTCATGTCCCCCCAGGTATTGATCTCCCAGCCGATCGCGCTGGGAGATCAATATTTACTAAGGAGAAGCAGAGCTTCTCCTATCCCTCCTCTCCTACCCGAACTTCCGGGTAGGAGTGGGCGGGACCGGGGGAAGCCTCCCAACGTCATCGGTGACATAGTCACCGATGACGTTACAAGGCTTTCCCCGATGCAGATCACTCCTACCGGAGGTAGGAGTGAACAGAAGGAGAGCTTTTGCTCTCCTTCTGTCGCCATATTGAGCTCCCAGCCCAATCGGCTGGGAGATCAATAACTGGGTGCACATCAGGAGGGGTCCTGATGTGCCCCAGCGAGGTCTGAAAATAAAAATAAAAATTAAAAAGAAAAATAAATAAAAAAATGAACCCTGTGAGTGCTGCAGGGTTCCCTGGTGCATTGCTTTGCAATGCACTGGGAATCCCTGTGGCACTCACAGGGTCAATTTTTGTACCCCATATTTTTATTAAAGAGACCTCATTGGGGGGCTTCAGGAAGGGTCCTGAAGCCCCCCAATGAGGTCTATAAAAAATAGACCAAAAATAAAAAATTAACCCTGTGTGTGCCACAGGGGAGGGGGTTCATTGCAGAGCCCCCCTCCTGTGGCAGACATAGGAATATATTTTAGTATTTTATAATCAGAGATTGTTGGGGGGACATCAGGAGAATTCCTGATGTCCCCCCACAAGGTCTGATAATAATAATAATAATAAAAAAAAAAAAAATTAACTCTGTGAGTGCCCCAGTGCCCCAGTGGGCACTCACAGGGTCAATTCTTTTAGCACATATTTTTTTTTTACGAAGACCTCATTGGGGGACATAAGGAAGGGTCCTGAAGCCCCCCAATGAGGTCTATAAAAAATAGAAAAAAAAAAAAATTAACCCTGTGTGTGCCACAGGGGAGGGGGTTCATTGCAGAGCCCCCCTCCTGTGGCAGACATAGGAATATTTTTTAGTATTTTATAATCAGAGATTGTTGGGGGGACATCAGGAGAATTCCTGATGTCCCCCCACAAGGTCTGATAATAATTAAAAAAAAAATTAACTCTGTGAGTACCGCAGTGGTCCCCAGTACATTGCTTTGCAATGTGCTGGAGAACCCTGTGACACTCACAGGGTCAATTCTTTTAGCCCATATTTTTTTTTTACTAAGACCTCATTGGGGGACATAAGGAAGGGTCCTGAAGCCCCCCAATGAGGTCTATAAAAAATAGAAAAAAAAAAAAAAAATTAACCCTGTGTGTGCCACAGGGGAGGGGGTTCATTGCAGAGCCTCCCTCCTGTGGCAGACATAGGAATATTTTTTAGTATTTTATAATCAGAGATTGTTGGGGGGACATCAGGAGAATTCCTGATGTCCCCCCACAAGGTCTGATAATAATTAAAAAAAAAATTAAAAAAAATTAACTCTGTGAGTACCGCAGTGGTCCCCAGCACATTGCTTTGCAATGTGCTGGAGAACCCTGTGACACTCACAGGGTCAATTCATTTAGCCCATATTTTTTTTTACTAAGACCTCATTGGTGGACATAAGGAAGGGTCCTGAAGCCCCCCAATGAGGTCTATAAAAAACAGACCAAAAAAAAAAAGAACCCTCTGTGTGCGACAGGGGGTCAATTGCATTGCTTTGCAATGCATTGGACATCCCTGTGGCATGCACACAAAATGACTCAATCCCCCCCATACCCTTATCACCAGCCCAGTTCCACAGCCTACTGGCAGTCCCATTCCCACAGTTTGACCCCCCCAGCCTGGTTCCACTGCCTACTGGTAAACCCAAGTGCCAATACACACTGGATTCAGGCTGGAAATCAAACAGTGTATGTGGGGGACTTACAGTGCACAGTGGTAGTCACAGATCCCCCATATGTACTACCTTACCTCCCCCACCACCACTGCCATACTTGCGCTCTGCCCAGTGGTAGATATACCCACATACACTGCCTGACCCCTCGTCCCTCCCCCCACCTGGTTTCACTGGCAGTCACAGGTCCTCACGTACACTGACTGACCACTGATAGCCATAGAATCATACGTACACTGTTTGCTTCCCCATCCTTGTTCAACTGGTAGCTACACTCCTGGCACCCAATATGGTATGTCATCCCACAGCAGTGGGGTACCATTTATCGTAGGCTGGCAGGAGGTCCTCCTAGGAAATCCCATGGTGTTGAACCATTTTCGTATCTTTGAAGTGACTGATTTGTAAAAAAAAAAAAAAAAAGTTTTTTTTTTCTGTAGCACCACATTCTGTAAATAGTTGTGCACACTAACTTAGGGGTAGAAAGGCAAGTGACCCCTCATTAGATGCGGCAGGTTATCTTCTTTCCAAAATGGTATGGTTTTGCTACATTTTCTTCACTTCTATAGCTGTTATAACCATTTTCATACACGCAAGAATGTTTGAGAAAATGTTAGAGCAATCAGGAGGTTGTAGCAGTAGTAGTTTTGTACTTGTAGCGCCCCCTAAGGTAGGTCAGTTCATACCAATGGGGTGTCATTTTTCTCCTAAGAGCAATAGCTAATGGATACAGTTGGAAATTCCATGGTTTTTACAGATTTCAATACATTTGAAGGGGCAGAAATGTAAGAAAAAGCCTTTTTTTTCATTAGCACCACCTTCTGGAGGCATTTGTGCACTCCAGGCTTGGGGTAAGAAGGCAAGTCACCCCTCACTAGATGCGGCAGGTTGTCTTCTTTCCAAAATGGTATTGTTTGTGTACCCTTTCTTCACTTCTCTAGTTCTTATAACCATTTTTGTATAGAGAAGTAATGTTTGAGAAAATGTTAGAAAAATTAGAGGTTGGTGTAGTTTTGTACTTGTAGCGCCCCCTAAGGTATGTGAACTCATACGAATGAGGTGTCACTTTTCTCCTAAGAGCCATAGCTAAAGAATACATTTGAAAAATCAATGGTTTTCACAGATTTCAGTACATTTGAAGGGGCAAAAATGTAAGAAAATGCCTTTTTTTTTCATTAGCGCCACCTTCTGGAGGCATTTGTGAACACCAGACTTGGGGTAAGAAGGCAAGTCACCCCTCATTAGATGCGGTAGGTTGTCTTCTTTCCAAAATGGTATGGTTTGTGTACCCTTTCTTCACTTCTGTAGTTGTTATAACCATTTTTGTATAGACAAGTAATGTTTGAGAAAATGTTAGAAAAATTAGAAGTTGTAGTAGGTGTCGTTTTGCACTTATAGCGCCCCCTGAGGTAGGTCAACTCATGCCAATGGGGTGTCATTTTTCTCCTAAGAGCACTAGCTAATGGATACTGCTGGAAATTCCATGGTTTTTACAGATTTCAGTACATTTGAAGGGGCAGAAATGTAAGAAAATGCCTTTTTTTTTCATTAGCGCCACCTTCTGGAGGCATTTGTGAACACCAGACTTGGGGTAAGAAGGCAAGTCACCCCTCATTAGATGCGGTAGGTTGTCTTCTTTCCAAAATGGTATGGTTTGTGTACCCTTTCTTCACTTCTGTAGTTGTTATAACCATTTTTGTATAGACAAGTAATGTTTGAGAAAATGTTAGAAAAATTAGAAGTTGTAGTAGGTGTCGTTTTGCACTTATAGTGCCCCCTGAGGTAGGTCAACTCATGCCAATGGGGTGTCATTTTTCTCCTAAGAGCACTAGCTAATGGATACTGCTGGAAATTCCATGGTTTTTACAGATTTCAGTACATTTGAAGGGGCAGAAATGTAAGAAAATGCCTTTTTTTTTCATTAGCGCCACCTTCTGGAGGCATTTGTGCACACCAGACTTGGGGTAAGAAGGCAAGTCACCCCTCATTAGATGCGGTAGGTTGTTTTCTTTCCAAAATGGTATAGTTTGTGTACCCTTTCTTCACTTCTGTAGTTGTTAGAACCATTTTTGTATAGACAAGTAATGTTTGAGAAAATGTTAGAAAACTTAGAAGTTGTAGTAGATGTCGTTTTGCACTTCTAGCGCCCCCTGAGGTAGGTCAACTCATGCCAATGGGGTGTCATTTTTTTCCTAAGAGCACTAGCTAATGGATACTGCTGGAAATTCCATGGTTTTTACAGATTTCTGTACATTTGAAGGGGCAGAAATGTAAGAAAATGCCTTTTTTTTTCATTAGCGCCACCTTCTGGCGGCATTTGTGAACACCAGACTTGGGGTAAGAAGGCAAGTCACCCCTCATTAGATGCGGTAGGTTGTCTTCTTTCCAAAATGGTATGGTTTGTGTACCCTTTCTTCACTTCTGTAGTTGTTATAACCATTTTTGTATAGACAAGTAATGTTTGAGAAAATGTTAGAAAAATTAGAAGTTGTAGTAGATGTCGTTTTGCACATCTAGCGCCCCCTGAGGTAGGTCAACTCATGCCAATGGGGTGTCATTTTTTTCCTAAGAGCACTAGCTAATGGATACTGCTGGAAATTCCATGGTTTTTACAGATTTCAGTACATTTGAAGGGGCAGAAATGTAAGAAAATGCCATTTTTTTTTCTATAGTGCCACCTTCTGGAAGCATTTGGGCACAACAGGCTTGGGATAAGAAGGCAATTCACCCCTCATTAGATGCGGCAGGTTGTCTTCTTTCCAAAATGGTATGGTTTGTGTAACCTTTCTTCACTTCTCTAGTTGTTATAACCATTTTTGTACAGACAAGTAATGTTTGAGAAAATGTTAGAAAAATTAGTGGTTGCAATAGGTGTAGTTTGGTACTTGTAGCGCCCACTAAGGTAGGGGAACTCATACCAATGAGGTGTCATTTTTCTCCTAAGAGCACTAGCTAATGAATACAGTTGGAAATTCCATGGTTTTCACAGATTTCCATACAGATGAAGGGGCAGAAATGTAAGAAAATGCCATTTTTTTCCTATAGTGCCACCTTCTGGAAGCATTTGTGCACAACAGGCTTGGGGCAAGAAGGTAAGTTACCCCTCATTAGATGCGGCAGGTTGTCTACTTTTCAGAAATATATAGTTTTATATAGTTATTCCACTGTTTTAGGGTAGTTTTACCACAAAAACCCTAGAATGCGCATTTTAGTTTATAAAGTTGAAAATGTCATTTTGCGCTGCTGGTGATTAGGGCTCTACGCTAGCCATGGACGTAGGTAAAACTATACAAATTTGGTATTTTTTTACTCGAGGTACTCAGGGCTTTTTCAAATAATTGAAGCTTTTTCAATCAAGGTAAATGTTTTTGATACATAGTATGTGATTTTAGCAAAATTAGTAAATTTTCACTTTTTTTTGTCATTATGACATCATAGATTTTTGCACGATATAAAATTCTGTTCATGTAAGGTACCATGAGAAAGCTCAATTCGTTCTGAAAAAAACAATATATAGTTTTCCATATTTAACTAAAAATCCCAAGAGGAAATCAAGCCTAAACGGAAGGATAGCAAAAATGCTGAAAAAGTGTCTGGCCTGCAGGGTACAGGAAATGGCCCGAGCCTCCGGCACTGAAAGGGTTAAAGACAGCATTAGTAAAAATAAAATAACAAAGATGAGGTTGGGAAAAGACAAGTTCATCAAGTTCAACCTTTTTCTTATCTCGTTTGCAACATGTGGCCTACAGGCCAAATACTTACCTTTTCTTCATACATCTAGCCATCTCATATATTCACTCTCTCTCTCTCTCTATTCAGAGGGTAGGACCCCAGGGTGTGGTCCTTCTGAGATTTTTAACAAATTTCATTTTTATATAATTAACTAGCCTGCACAAACTGGTAGGAGTGGAGGATATAACCACCAACCCACCACTATCTTACAGGAGACTAGTAGAGTAAAAATAATGCATTTATTGGTTAACTGAGTGGCTCAAAGATGCAAGAATTCAAGACAACTAAATCTCTTCTTCAGGCGTAATAAGAATGAAGGATGAATGCACAATACATGACTTTAAAACTCACGCACATTATTTAAACATGTAAATTCTATTACTTATCAGTATGACCATAAATCATTCCTTCGGCTCTCATAAAGTCTCATTGACATGAACTAGAAGATAAAAACAAAATTAATTACCTTTTTTATGCTCCAGTGAATTGTACATTCTAGTCTATTGACTGCATGTGTAAACCCTCCAAGCTCCAGAGAAGAGTACAATTCATCACTTACAATGAACAGTGTAACCCCCCCCGTCACTGAAAGTGACCAAAATATGTATGTTTTTTAGGATAATGTGACATAAATTTCCTGTCACGGTTCATGCCACAGTTCAGTGTTTTAAATTTGACTATCAATATAAAACTCCCAGATCTTTCTCTCAATCTCCATGTTCTAAAATTTCCCATTTGTACAGTCACTTTGAGATATCCAATGCTGTGGTTGACCCACTGGGGTGATTCTTATGTTGTTCACACTGGACCTATGAGAATTCATCTTTTTCATAGGGTTTGTCCTGTCTCACTGTATAGCTAGGTATGAGCAAAATGTTTCTCTTCAGCACAGAAATAGATGAAAAATGGCACTTCCCACCTACCTGGAAATTTCCAGAGAAAAGTGAAATTTTTCCAATTTTTTTTGCCTAGCTCATTGCATAGAAATCAATGGTAAGATAGAATTGACACACAACACATAGCACATTTTAGTTTGTTTCCCACATGCATCGTATAAAAGGGGTCTGAGGGTCCCTGTGTTGGTGGGGGTGCCTTCTGTTAAAAAGGTCCTTATTGTCTCTTCCACCCCAGCTGCTCCACCATCACCCTCATCACAACCATCAGTCCATCCTTGCTGCTGCTTCTGTTCTATGAGAGTTGTACTGGTTGGGGATTTTGACAAATGCGACAGACGGTCTCCTGCTGTCACACTTGCAATCTCTTGAGATGAAGAAGGCAGATTGGCAGCACTAGCAGCATGCACAAGCAGCTGATCTGTTCTGATGCTAATACTTCTAGCCAGTTCTGCCTTCTCCAGCATCAAGCCCCAGAGGCACAATGCAGGGGAAGGGGACTCGCAGGGTCAGGGGATGTTGTGGGCTTTCTTGACCACTAATCTATCTGCTCATCATCATAATTTCCCCTTCCACTTTATCAGGATGATCAACAGTCACACTAGTCTGACCACCAGCTGCTTCATCAAAATTACTATCACCACCACCCACTCCCTCACAACCAACACTCTCTAGTTGCTGTAGATAGTAGTGAGACTGCTTGCAGGTGGCAAATGTGACTTTGGGTCCCCTACTGTCACACTTGCCATCATCACCTCCAACCCACCACTATCTTACAGGAGACTTGTAGAGTAAAAATAATGCATTTACTGGTTAACTGAGTGGCTCAAAGATGCAAGAATTCAAAACAACTAAATCTCTTCTTCAGGCGTAATAAGAATGAAGGCTGAATGCACAATACATTACTTTAAAACTCACACACATTATTTTAACATGTAAATTCTACTTCTTATCAGTATGACCATAATTCATTCCTTAGGCTCTCATAAAGTCTCTTCGACATGAACTAGAAGATGCAAGCAAAATGAATTTCCTTTTTTATGCTCCAGTGAATTCTACATTCTAGTCTATTGACTGTATGGGTTAACCCTCCAAGCTCCAGAGGAGGGTTCAATCCATCATTTACAATGAATGGTGTACCCCCTGTCACTGAAAGGGACCAAAATGTGTATGTTTTGTAGAATAATGTGACATAGCTGACTTGTGCTGCTTATATTGCTGCCCAGTCCTGCCTTGCTCACAAATATCTAGGTGTGGACGAAAAGAGTTAAAAGTTTCGCAAAAACTTGCTGATTTTTCGCTTTTCCCGTGAAAAATTTCACCTTTCCACCTATGCAAAAATGTCCTCCTTTTTGCCTATTTTAACACATTTTTCACCTATATTTCCTATAGGTACTACATTTCCCACTGTAATATAACTTCTTCTGAGGGCTGAAGTTTAGAAAAAATTGGCTGAAAGTCAAAGTTGTGAGCCCTACAGCAACATATGGCTTGAAAAATGTGTTGGCAAGCAGAATGCATTTGTTCTTTGCCCACAACACTAACTTCCTGCTTAAGTGACACTGGCATATATTCGTGATGATGTCAAGTAATAAAAAAAAGTACAGCCTACAATGTGGCAGATGTGTTTTGTGGTGGTGGGGGACTGGCATGGTGTGATTTGTGTATGTATTTTTTCCAAGCTATCCTCCTTCTCAGATTATTGACACACATTACTTATTAGTCATAGCAGTGATCCCAAGTGTGGTAGATGGTGGCAACCCTTCTTCATATCCCTCCTCCACCTCCTCATCTGTGCTGCTATTAATATATTTGTCCTGGCTTTGTCTGTCATGTGTGCTTAATGCTACCTGATAGTCAGATGATATGAGATGTTGGTTCGTTTTTAAGAATGTTAGTCTCCCAACATTGCTTCTTGATAACTGATAGGGTGACTGTGTGCTTTTTGACAAATGTGCCTGTCCAGGGTCAGACTCTCCAGTGGCTTTCTCAAACAATTTAGACAGGCAAAGTGCTCCTCAAAAGTGGTGGAAGATTCAGCCTTTTACTTTCTGTTAACCTTATAGCCATGTAATCAGCCTCACTCTCAACTTCATCTGTATCTGAACAAGAGAAGGATGATGGAGGGATAAATTCTAGGTCTGTCTTTTGTGCACTGCACCATACGCAGTATACTGCCCAAAATGGATGAACTAAAAGCATGGTGTTACACATACAAACCTAAAATTCTTATTCTTACTGAATCCTGGTTATCCCCAAAAATATCTGATACTACTGTTGCCATAGATGGATACTCATGGTTTAGAAAAGACCGTGCAAAGCGAGGAGGAGGGGTAATCATATACATACAGGAATCAGTAAACTTTACACTTCTAAATGACTCTCACAACACTGATTCTTATGAATACGTTGCTGGCAAAATTTGTCTTCCATATTCAAAACAAATCATAATTGTAGGCATCTACAGACCACCAAATACCCCAGCACATACCCTTTCAGACATAGCCCAACACCTAAAGGAGATTGCCACTCAAAACAAGAAAAGCGAGCTGATGGTTCTTGGAGACTTTAATATTAATTGGCTAGACTCCAGGAATGAAAAATTTTGTTCATTGTTTAAAACATTGAACTTATCACAGCTAATATCATCCCCTACTCGCATAAATCTTAAAACATCCAACCATACTCTGCTAGACTGGATCCTTTCATCCTGCACAAGCAGAATCCAAGACTCAGGCGTACTAGCAAACGTGTTAAGAGATCACTCCATAGTTTACTGTGTCCGCAAAATAAAACCAGTCAAGTCATGTTCCAAAGTCATACTCAGAAGATCATTTAGAAATTTTAATCTTCAGTCCTTCCTAAATGATTTAAGAAATTGCTCATGGCAGAGAATACAGCTAATTCCAGACCTAGACTCAGCGATAGAATTCTTTAACTCTGAATTCTTACAGGTCTGTAATACACATGCCCCACTAAGGAAGGTCAGGGTTAGGGGGGCACACCTACCCTGGGTCTTAGCTGACTTGATTCAATTATACAGTCTCAGAGATGCCTTATGGACAAAATTTAAACAAACCGGCTCCGCATATGATCACACTGCATACAGACAATTAAGGAATACATATACAAAACAAACAAAATTAGCAAAAGCACAATATTTTACTGACAACTTAAACAGTAACATTTCAAAGCCAGCCAACTTTTGGAAGGTTATTAAAAACCTCTATAACCCTCCTAATCATACTCACCCATCAACTATAATCATAGATAATGAAACAATACAGTGCCCCACAGCCATAGCCAATGCATTTAACAGCTACTGTATTGGATGTGCCACCATCCTGATTACACAAAACAAAGATAACTCAGAAGTTCAGCCATCTACAGAACATTCACTGGCACCTGTTGCCCGGTCCAATTCCGAAAATGAATTCAATTTCATGCCAGTAAATGAAAGCGAAATATATGATCACCTCCTCAATCCAAAAATGAAATGCCAATCTAGCCCTGACAAACTACCAGCAATGCTATTAAAGCTCAGTGCTATGGTAATGGCCAAACCAATTGCATCTTTAATTAATACCTCTTTGGCAACAGGGTACATGCCCAAATCCTGGAAGGTGGCTAGAGTTGTGCCTATCCACAAAAGTGGGGATAAAAATGTAGTATCAAACTACAGACCAATATCCCTACTCCCCACTTTATCCAAAATCCTAGAGAATTGTGTACACGTGCAACTAAATAAATATTACCAACAGACCAGATTTTTCACACCTCTTCAATCAGGCTTTCGACCAAATCACTCAACAGTCACAGCCCTCCTAAAAGTAACCAATGATATCCAGACGGGCATGGAAAATGGTGACCTCACAGGAGCCATTTTCCTAGATTTTTCCAAGGCCTTTGACACAGTAGACCATAATATTCTTATAAATAAACTCCAAAGATCAGGACTGGGTAATTATTCTCTAAACTGGTTCCGATCCTATTTATCAGACAGAATGCAGTATGTGTCAGTTGCTGGCAATGACTCCTTTCCGCTCAAAGTAACAAGTGGAGTTCCTCAAGGCTCCATTCTTGGCCCTCTACTATTTTCTCTTTTTATAAATGATCTGCCCAAGGTTTGCAAATCATCTTCAGTACACATGTATGAAGACGACACCATTCTCTATACTAAAAACTCAAACATATCACATCTTGAGGCCATGTTACAACATGATTTCTGCGAGGTTGAAAGATGGATAGCAAGGAACAAATTGTTCTTAAACACAGACAAAACTGTCACAATGATATTTGGCACAAAGAACAAACTGCGTAATCTCGGCAATACCCACCTATCCATTGTAACGGAGTCTAATCGTAAATTGGCACCAGTGGACTCCTACAAATATCTTGGCATGTGGCTTGACCCCAGCCTCACTTTTGGACATCATATTGACAAGTTAACCTCCAAGCTTTATCCCAAAATCAGTACTCTTTTTAGACACAAATCATATTTAAATACCCTGGTTAGAAAACGTATTGTGCAACAGATGTTGCTGCCTGTCATAGACTATGGTGATGTAGTTTATGCTCCAGCGCCAGAAATCCATCTTAGTAAACTTGACACCCTGTATAATTCAATATGCCACTTTAGCCTCCAATGTAATTACACTACTCATCGCTGTGATATGTTAAAAGAACTAAATTGGTTAACACTCAAATCTAGATGTGCCCTTCACCTTTCTTGCTTAGTACACAACCACTTCTCTGGAAAACTACCACACTGCCTGAGCAGTATGCTCACTTCTGCTCTACATACTAAGTATAACCTCCGCTCCACCGCAAACAACTCGATAAGTATACCACAATACAAGAAAGAAGCAGGAAGATCTGCCTTCTCCTTCAGAGCGCCAAAGGCCTCGAACAATCTGCCTGAAATAATCAAATATGCTCCCAGTCTAAAATCCTTAAAAGTAAATGCTTCTCTATATCTAAAAACAGAGTGTAACTGTTTATAATTTTAAAATGTCCATATGTATGAATATTCATATGTATATTTAATAACATGTAATATATAATGTTTCTCAATGTGTATAAATATGCAACCCTCTACTGAAAACTGTCCAGGACATACTTGAAAACGAGAGAAATCTCAATGTATTCTTCCTGGTAAAACCTTTTCTAAATAAATAAATAAATAAATAAATAATCATTTGGTCATCCACAGCAGAATCAGCATCACCTGACAAAGCTTTTGGAGTTCCCTACTGCTTTTAGGGAGCGGGTGTTTTGGTGCTTGTTTGTCTCACTGTCTGATGCAGCAGGCAGTTCAGCTGTGAAACCTTCCTCTATTATGCTATTGCCAGCATCATCAACACTTGAATGCAACTTGTTGTCATCTTCAGTGTTCTTCTTATATGGTTCTTTATTTCTACTGGCACTGGTGGTGCTGGAACTAGTTTTGCTGGGACCTTGACAAACTGCATCCTCCCTTGGAGTAGAGGGATCATCATCATTGATTGCACACGCTGCAGCAACCATTGCTGCAGTCAGTTTTTGAACTACTACTTTACTCTCACATCCCTGCACTACTCCACCCCTCCCTCTTCACTTCCCCTTGTGTGTTTGCTGGACATTACGCAAATACACTGTGTTTTTTTACTGTACAGTACACAACACAACTGATGGAGCTGTATGATGCCTTGCCTAAGCCCAGTCACTTTCACCTAATATATTTAGTTCTTTATTCTTTTTTATTTATTTTATTCTTTTTTATTTATTTTATTTTTTTAAGTTGTCCACCCTGTTGTCTTATCACAGTATGTCCGAAAAAAAATTATAACTGAAAAACAAAATCAACAACTTCTTTTCCCAGACTTCCCCACCCAGTATAGAGACAATAACAGCAAGATCAGCAAGCAAATAGGTCCCTAGGTGTCTGTGTCTTGCCAGTCAGTCACATGGAATTTTGGAGTATTTGGGATCAACCTCCTTCCTCCTTTCTTCTCCCCAGAGTGCCCCACTGACTCTCCTAATAGAGAGAACAAATGTCCTACCTAAAAGATTCCCTAAACTAAACTTCAATTGCCCTATCTTCCCTAGCTCAAAAAACTCACTTCTCTCTCCTCTCACAAACACAAAATGGCATGCTGTGAGAGCCTGACAGTCTTTTATATGGCTGTAGAAAACTTTTGTGTGGTGGAGAAATATTTTTCTTCCCATTGATTTCAATGGGCAAAAAAAGCAGGAAAAAGTGGAAAAACTGCACTTTTCTTGGGAAATTATTCACCAAGCGAAAAGTGACATTATTCAACATAGAGCTGCCCAATAATTTTTCTGTTTAAACAACTCAGCAGCAAGAACAGCAGTCTCAAATTCCATAACTACACCAGGGCATTTGACAATGTCCAATGGCCACTGGCCAACACATCATGACCTGCTGGCACTAGACCAGTGGGGCATTTTTTTTCTCAGAGCTTGCTCTTTAAAAACAAAAAACAGAGGTCTACAAAAAATATTTGGGGGGAGAGGGGTTGTTTCAAATTCCTTCAAATCAATGTTTCCTTAAGGTTTGTGCCAAAAAAAAGTCTAAATCCTACAAATCAATGTTTTCTCAGGATTTGGGCCTCTAACAATAAGTCCTACAAATCATCCTCTACAAAATATTCTATCACATAAAGACTCAGTCTGTCCAAGTCATAGCTTACATCAGAGGGTCCCTGTCTCTGTCACTTTACATATCAATGTTTTATGTTTTTTAATTTCTACTTTTATTTATTTTTTATTAACCGTCCCCCAAATACCAGTCACCAACCCCCCAAAAAAATTATCCACGCTGCACCCACCAAAACAGGCACTCTCTTCAGACCCCTTTTATACCATTTTTAATTGTATTTATTTTTTATTAACTGTCCCCCTAATCCCAGTCAACACCCCCCCCCCAAAAAAAATCCCCACACTCCACCAACACAGGCACCCTCATACCCCTTTTATACTATGATTTTGGGAAATAAAATAGTATTTGCTATGAGTTGTGTGTAAATTCAATGTTCCCATTAGACAAAAAAGGGGAAAACTGTACTTTTCACAGGAAATTTTCCACCAAGCAGGAAGTGCTATTATTCTTCGTCTGATTTTGGTGTAAGGAGAACATTTTCACCCATCCCTAATTGTTAGTACAGAATGTGACACAAGGCTCAGAGGAATGGAACACCAAGACCATATTAGTACATGGAGCAAAACAAGGCACAAAGAAATATTATAGCAAGAAACTCCTATATATACTCACACAATACCCATAACCTGGCAGAAGAATTTCAGCACAGTGCAAATTTTGTACAAAGGTAAAGCGCAAAAAGAAAAGAAAAACAGACTGCTTGAGCCTATATTAACATAGAATTGAGTTTGTACACACCCCTACTTAAAAGTTAATTATACAGAGAGTTTTGTTGTATGCTCTTTCATACAGTAAGCAAAAGTATTTAAGGATCCATAGAAATTTATAGAAACTAAACTTTGTTGCTTGTATATTTTATGCATAATTATTTTTATTTTAACTGACTTCCCTTCATACCACTTAAATTCTAATTATGTTGTTGTGATGTTGCTGTCATAAGATGTCTATTCCACTGCAGGTATATAATTTGAATAAACAGATATTTCTGCATGAGTTCCACAACTTTTATTATTAATTCCTACTTCATTTGCTATGATTTTCTGACCTAATGCTAGAAGACGCCAACATATACATCAGCAGCCATAATGTCCTTAAAACCTACTGCTGCTTTCTTCCTTTTGTTTCATAAAGCAATCTAGTTTCCCTACTAGGAATGGGAGAACATTTTCACCACAAAAGAGAAACAGGAGAATAATTGCACTTTCTGTGGTAAACTTTTTGCAACAAGTGATTTTTTTTGCCTAGCTCATTCCAGTGAAATTAATTGGAAGACTACATTTCTACCCACCATGTGGCAAGTTTATTTTCTTTTCCCCCAAGCAGAGTATAAAAGGTGTGTTAGGTTCTCACAGCATGCCTTTCTGTGTTTGGGCAAGGAAGAGAAAACAGCACTTTTTTGAGCTAGAGAAGACAGGCCAATAAATGGGAGCTGATGCTTACTTTACAGAGTCTTGCAGGCAGGAGACCTGTTTTCTGTATTAGGGGAGTCTGGGGGACACTGGGGGACAGGAAGGGAGAAAGGATGTTAGCCCCAAATACCCAAAATTGATTGTGACTGACTGGAAAGACACAGGGAGCCATGATTTGGCTGTTATATCATGTAGGGGAGTCTGGGGTGGAGAAGGGGGCAAAAAATGACCACAAATACCCAAAATATTGTGTGACAGAGTAGACACAGGCAGCTGTGATCCAAGTTCCTTCCTGATCTGGATGTTATTATCTATGTGTCAGGTAAGTGTAGGAGTATGAGAAGGAAGCAGATGAGAATTATCACAAATACTCCAAAAAGTCTGTGCGACTGACTGGGAACACACAGACAGAGGTGATCTGTGTCAGGGAATTCTGGGGTGTGACAAGGGAGCAAATGAGGATTACCAAAAATATGCCAAAATGTTGTGGCACTCACTGGGAACACACAGGCAGAAATGACCAAAGTTTCTTCCTGATCTGGTTGTTATCTTTGTTGTAGATGAGACTGGGGAAAGAAGCAGCTGAACAGGGAGTATGTGTTTTTTTTTGGGGGGGGGTAGTTGGCAGTGATGGGAATTGGCAGAAAAGTTTATTTCAAAAAACAAATAAAAGTAGAAAAGAAAATTGATAGATGACAGAGACAGGGACCCTGATGTTAGCTTAACTGAGGCAGGCTGATACTAGAAGAGATAGAGTATTTTGTAGAGAGCCACTGCAAGACATCATACACAATCAATTCTATTGTATACTTTACAGTAAAAACATGAAAAGTAATTGAGAAATTTATGGAAAACACACAAGAGGTAGACGGAGGGTGAAAGGATTAGGAGCAGTGCAGGGAATAAAGTTGTAGTCTAAAATTTACATGCAGCCATAGTTGTTGCAGTGTTGCAATATATGATGGTGATCCATTTCCTCCTGAGGAGGATGCAGTTTGTCAAAATCCCACCAGAAGTTCCACCACCACAAGTACATTAACAAACCATCTAAAAACACTGAAAATGACAACAACTCACATTCCAGTGAAGGCAGAAAAAAAGTGTAGCAGCTTAACCAAATGCTATGCATGACAGTGATGAGACAAACAAGCAGAAAAATACCTGTCCTGAAAGTAGTAGCAAACATTGCTTTGCCCAATTTCTATAGGTACTACTTAGCAGCACAATGTCGATATGCATTAGATTTTGTTTCTCCCCAACCTCGCTACCAGACTACTCAAATAGATACATTATTGTTACAGCCTGCTTATACTCTGCCCCAGTTCTTGCATGGAGGCCCCTCTGTTTTTAAAATTCAGACTCCATTTGCAACAACCCTACATGAGGCATGGGTGGAGTTGAAAAAGCTACTGGGATACATTGCCATGGACTCGGATACCCCCTTGTGGGGTGCAGCGGGTCTACACCATCTACTTGGCAGCGACTTTGGTCCCTTGTGGGCTAGATTTGGGATTACTAACCTTGGACAGTTATACCAGGATAATCAGCTGAAATCTTTTGCACACTTACATGACGAGTACCATTAACCACATAATCTCTTTTACTCATATTTATGTATTAGGCATGCTCTTCGAGCTCAGTGGGGTGATCGATCCCCGATGATTTCTACGTTCCCGCTTCTTACTAGATTGAAGATTCTTGAGCTTTAGAGACCTCTTTCTTTCATTTACCAGTGACTGGAATCTCATACGGGGTATCAAGAGTTCCCTTCACAGAACAAATGGGAAATGGACATGGGTCCATTGGAGAATTGGGAATGGGATTTGGCTAAGGCGGGACCAGCACTGGTGGTGACATCAACTAGACACCAGATAATACAGTTGAATATCCTATATAGAATTTATTATACGCCGGTCAGACTGTATAGAATGGGGAATTCTAGTATCGACTGTTGCTTTTGGTGTGATAATGTTCAGGGCACATACTTATATATGATCTGGGAATGTCCTGGAGTCAGGAGGTTCTGGAAAGAAATAATGCATATTGTGGTCCTGGTGTTGGGGAGACCTGTTCCTGTGACTCCAAAGATTTGTTTATTGTCTGTTTTTCCCGATGAGATTGAGGATGCAACTGACAGATCTCTACTGAGTGAGCTCTTGGTGATAGCGAGAAAGGTGGTGGCCTTGAACTGGATGTCAGATAGAGTCCCTAATTGTAGGGCATGGATAAACCTAGTTTTACAATGCATTCCACACTATAAATTGGTTTACTTACACCAGGGTAATCCAAATAAGTTTGAAAAGATATGGGGTAGATGGCAGAACTGGGAGACGAATAGAGCAGATAATACTCTGGCACCTGATGATGTACAACTTACTGGTGATGGTTGATTGATGTCACACCTGCTTGTTGCGTGGTTCGCAGTGATGTATAATTGATGAGAGACATTGTGTATGAACCCTGTACATGCCGAGATCTTGTGAAACTGCTGGCTGGTGGGCGGGTGGGGGGGTGTTGTGGGTTTGGGAGAGAGAGGAATCGGGGACTGGGGGTATAGTGAAATTTAAGTTAGGTTAGATTTTAGGAGTTTTAGTTTATTGGAGGTTAAAATAATAATAAAAACCTCAGGTTGACTCTACGCCCTACTGATATACATATGTTCTTTTCATTGTTACAAATGTCTACATACTTTTGCTGTACTTCAACGATTATACATGTATTTTTCTGTATTTGAAATGTGTATGGAGTGATCTGATAAAATCTATTTGAAAAAAAAAATAAATGATATGTTACTTCTAAAGGTCTGGGGGAAAATAAAAGTAATGGGTAAAAAGTGGCGGGAAATGCTGAGGATGACCTAATGACTGAAGATAATAATGTAGATCTTGAATATATCCATCCAGTTCCATTAATAAACCATCTAAAAACACTGAAGATGACAACCAGTGTTGATGGCATAGAGCATTGACCAAGAAGGTATAGCAGCTCAACGAACTGCTGCATCTGATAGTGAGACAAACAAGCACCAAAACACCTATCCTCAAAGTAGTAGTGAACTTTGTGAAAGGAAAAAGGTAAAAAAGAAATGTCTTGTGACCACCTAAAAGCCTAAAAGAATATAAAGGTAGTAGGCAAGAAGCGGTGGGCAATACTGAGTATGACTTAATTATGACTGATGATGATGTTGTAGATCTAGAAAATATTCCTCCAGCAACTTCCTCTTCTTCAGATACAGATGAAGTTGAGAGCGAGAGAGATTATGACATGGCCAGAAAGTCAAAAGCACAGTCTTCCACCACTGAAAAGTAGCATTATAACTGTCTTTAAACTATTTGAGAAAACAATTGGAAAGCTTGACCCTGGACAAGCAACGATGCCAACAAATACACAGTCATCCTCTCAGTCATCATCAGCATCATCAAGCCCCACTCAGCTACACACACTACTATTGTTGAATAACCAGCAACAACACAACTTATCAACATTCACAACCTTAGCTATGATGATGCGTGCATCTGCTGCTGTTGTAAGTGCAGCACTGGTGAAATATAGACGTAGTACAACTGTAGACACATATAGACTCAGTAGTAGTAGCAGCCCAAGAGGAACCCCACAGTCTATAAAGTCCACAGTATGGAGATAATTTACTCAGGATTCAAAAGATAAGAATGTTGCTATCTGTTATCTGTGTAAAAATCATATTAGCAGGAGGAAAGCAGACTCAAACTAGAAGCCTCCTCAATGAGATCCCACCTGAAGCACAACCACAGGTCTGACTGGGAGACACACCATCAACAGGTCAGAGGTTCCACAGCTAGCAGCAGATGAAGTACTCCTTAAAAGTTCCCGGGGCTCTAAGGTACATAATAAAAGTGTTGTTGATGTGTTAAAGAGTGTGCTGAGATTTTCTGCTCCAGCTGCAGAGGGGTATGACTCTGGGTTTGTATTTAGAGATGACAGTCATAAAGTACCAACACATACCTCCACCACCCCACAAGTAATGTCATTAAAGTAATAAAGTAATACAATTCCTCCACCTATGTACTGCAATACCACAGAAGTCAAAACCTACCAAAATGTTGGAGGCTAACTTTTGCCGTTTTCTTTTATTGAAAACAGAGGCTTTAAAAAAATAATGTATTTTGTTGCACCCTGCTGAAACATCCCAAGCCATAGTTATTTTTCAAGGATGGCTGTGCCAGAGTTAATTACGTAGAAAGTTATGACAAAGGCATTTAACCTGCTAACAATTTTTTTCAAGGTATATATTGCTGTAGTACTCACAACTTTTACTTCCATCTATTTATTTCTCCACTTAAGCAATCAGAAGAAATAATACTGCTGTGGAAAATCTTGCAGTAATAGAAAACATAAGCAAAAAAATGTTTCTTGTGGGTAATTTAATGGTTGGGGTGAAAAGGCAGAAATTGTATATATATTCAATGTGTGAAAAAAATATCTGGAAATTGTTGTTTTTCTGGACAAATTCCCATGGGAAATTTTTCTGACGTTTTGCCATCCCTATTACCTACTCACATTAAATGTTGCTTTCTTTTTTCTGAACTATTGTCAATTGGAGCAATCTCTGACTTTTTTAATACACCTTTCCACTCTTCATTAATTTGGTCTCCTTAGTACAGCCTTCTACTTGTTTACCTCATTCAATGTTTGCTCTTCTCTACTGAATCTTTCTGTTACGGTACCTCAAGGAACACTTATATACCCATCCCTATTTTCTAGGTATACCCCACAACAAAGCTTTTTTTATAAGGTAGTTTCTTAGAGATGTTATACTTAATTATCTCACCCCCACAACTGTTACCAAGTCACAAAGTATCTGTATAATGTAATTAACGATGTAGTAGAATTTAAGATTATTGGAAATAAAAATCTATCCTTAACTGACATTTAGCACTAACAGAGAAGCCTGAAAATATTTCTACACTTTCTAAATAAGTCCTTTTTCTACAATAACAATACACTAGCTCTTAAAAACTAAATGAAGCTAAAATAAATAACATCTAATCAATGCAAACCTCTGAACATATTTCTGTTTGTTACCTGAGGCCTAAAATCTAGTCTTACATATGCCATGTGGGGATCCACATTATTATTTTGTGCAGAAACCTAGTAATCTTTAGAGTACCATTTCTGATAAAATGTTTCAGGTGTTACAGAGTAATATTTCTGGAAACTGCCTGACATATGGTAACAGCCATCTGAATAAAGAAGGAATAATAATCACAATAAAATAACTAATTAAAAATATGCAACACTATCCAAATGGAGTCAATACAGAAAAATCTACATACAAGACAGAAAAAGAATGGTGCACTATAACTTAAAGGGATAGTAATACTTAAAATGTCCAAAAAAATATGTTGTAGAGTTTATCCTCCTGAGAAAAACAAGTGCACTCCCACTGCTGAAAGGTGTTTCATTCAAAAGTTATTAATTTTCAAAGTTAAATTTTTTAGGTGCAATATCACAGTGGCCTGAAATTGTACAGTGGCGCTTTTGCTACACCATCCTATGGAGATTTATGGTCAACTGACCAGAGCTGTACATAGGATCGTGTAGCAACAGCGCCACTGTACAATTTCAGGCCACTGTGATATTGCACCTAAAAAATTCAACTTTGAAAATTAATAACTTTTGAATGAAACACCTTTCAGCAGTGGGAGTACTCTTGTTTTACTCAGGGGGATAAACCCTACAACATATTTTTTTTACATTTTAAGTATTACTATCCCTTTAAGAATTATGGATATTAGTAGACTCTCACTAGTTAGCAGATAATGCGGCACTGATAAAGTAACCAAAATATTTTTAAAATTTACCAGTCCAGCTCTCTTTGTGGAACAATAATACACTGGCTCTTAAAAAATGTAAAGAACTGAAACATATTCAACCTGTACTGCATGCTTGTCGTTGAGAAATAACCATTTTTTTTTTATCTGGGGCCTAAACTTTAGCTTTATATGCCCTATGAAGAAGATTTGGTTTTTTTTTGCAGAAAAATGTCTCAAGTGTTATAAAATAATATTATATGTAAACTGTCTGAGATACGATGTGTTAACAGAAGATGAATAATAATATTGATAAATAAACTGGCTAGCGAACAAACATTAAACAAATGGTGTCTATATAGGAAAGTCTAGATATAGAATAGAAAAATACATTTATTGATCCTTATAATCTTCCTTGGTTGCAGACAGCCTCCAGGCCTCCCAATCTCGCCACTCACCCTATACTGAAACAGCTTTTTGCTGTGTGGGATTTGTCTTCATTTCCTTCCTCTCTTCTCTCCATCTAAGGGAACCTTGACTTCTTACCTGGGACTATTGCCGGTCCCTTTAAACTATGGGTTAAATTAAATATTCACCAACTACACTCACTTATTAATGAGGCTGTAGTTCTCCCGTTTGACTCTCTATAGAGCACTTATCACCTTCCTAACTCACTTTACTGGCTCTAGAGACAAGTGGCACATGTTGTTACCTCACTTTCTTTAAAAGGCTTGCCCCATAGGGATCTCAAGAGAGATTCAACTGGAATCCCTTCAATCTCATATGGTTACTAAGATTATGAAACTGATCCATCCCCCTCTTACTGATACTAAACCTCACTTTATTAGACAACTATTTACAAAGCCAGTATACATGGGCTGATCTGGAGCAGGGAGCTCCAGAGGGCTCACAGCCTGTCTGTGCTTCCAGCTCCAGGGCAACAGTGGAGGCGCTGGGTGACAGTTTGTTACCTAGCCACCTCTGTTGCTGCCCTGCAGCCAGGAGCACAGACAGGCTGTCAGCCTTCTGGAACTCTCCACTCCGGATCAGCCCTTTCTGCGAGTCCCTACTGCGCATGTGTGGTTACGCACACAGTGAGCGACGCCTTCTAGGACTTTATGTTATAGGGTGGGAAAACAAATTACCCATTGTCTGGCCCTGGGAGGACTGGCTGCAAATTTTTAACAATCTATTGACTAACATGCCTGATACTGCCACCATGGAGGTGAATTTAAAATTTGCGACCATATGGTATCTAAAAAACTATCTTTAATGTTCTATAACTGTTCTGGTGCCTGCTGGCACTGTGGGTTATTGTCTGGTACGATGTATCATATTTGGTGAGCCTGTCATGTGATTGCCCCCTTCTGGAAAGGTGTTCTGACTGAGCACTGTTAATTTTATACTGCATATCAGCTTTCCAATAGACTCTGCTCTGAGTCGCAAAGCCACATCGCCTACTTCTATTCTACCTACTTAATGCAGCCAAACACTTGATTCTCGTGTAATGGAAACGTCCAGAACTCCCAACACTGGAAGCCTGGACCAAAAGGCTTGATAGAATAGCCTCCTATGAAAAGATGTATGCCTATCAGGTGGGTAGAGGAGAGACATTTACCACTCTTTGTTATCACTGGATCACATGGCGATCTTTCTCAAAAGTTCCTCAGACTACATATCACTCCCATTTTCACTGGACCTACTGGGTTGATTCTCAGTATTTGGGGTGTGGTGCTCCTTAGTGTTTCTCACCTCCTAAGCATCTCCTGATCCCCTCTAGTCCCACCCCAGTAGCCTACTCCTATTAGTGTTTTTTCTTTCTCTCCTGGCTTTCTTTCCCACTGTTTATCTGCTGTCATTAGCAATGACAGTACTGTTGTATCCATTGTATCTCACTACCATTTTTCTTGTATCTCTTGTAAATTGACCTTGTAATGTGATGTATATTTCTTAATAAACATTTAAAAAAATACATTTAGGATTATATCTTATGGATCTAACAGCACCATGTAATTGTGTGTTTGTTAAAGAGAAAGAAAAGAAAAGTAACATTTTGAGCTAGAGAAGACATACAAATAAAACAAATTTAGAGTGTAGTTTAGGGAGTCTTGTAGGCAGGGAATTTGTTGTCTGTGTTTGGGCAATCTTGAGGCACTTTGAGGCAATGTGAAGAGAGAAAGGAAATTTCCCCAAAACACCCCAAACTTTTGTATGACAGAGAAGACCCAGGCAAAGAAGTTCCGAGTTCCTTTCTAATATGGCTGTTATTAGGGATGGGCGAAATTTTTCCATTTTTGCAATTTTTCCACTTTTTTAATCTAACTCATTGCACTGAAAAAAATTGGAAGACTGACTTTCTTCCCACATGGCAAGCTTCCCTTTTTTTCCCACAGGCATAGCATAAAAGGGGTGTCACGCTCCCACAGCATGCCATTCTGTGTTTGTGAGAGGAAGAGAAAGCAGCACATTTTTCAGTTAGAAAAGACAGGCAAATACAGTTAAATTGAAGCTTAGTTTAGGGAGTCTTTTAGGCAGGACATTTGTTCTTTGTACTAGGGGAGTCTGAGGGCACTCAGTAGGAGAGAAATAGAGAAAGGAGGTTGAATCAGAAATACCCCAAAATTCAGTGTGACCGACTGGCAAGATATAGGCAGCCATGATCCAAACTCCTTCCTGAACTGGCTGTTATTATCTCTGTGCCAGGGGTGGGAGAAGGGAGCAAAGGAGGTTTACCTCAAATACCCCAATATTCTGACTGATTTGATTTGAAAGACAGAGGCACCTGTGATCCAATTTCCTTCCTGATCTTGCTGTTATTATCTTTGTGTTGTTCTTCTGTCTGACTGATTTGAAAGACAGATGGAGCTGTGGTCCAATTTCCTTCTTCATCTTGTTGTTATATCTCTGTGCTGAAGGAAGGGGAACAAGCAGTTAAAAAATATTAAAAAAATGAAAAACAAAACAAAAATATATATATATCGTTCATGGAGAGAGATGGCACTCACAGGGTCTTTTTTGAAAGGGCAAGTGAAGTTACTATCACGGTGCCCGTGATTTGCTGCCTTTCCTGTCAGTTACCTGAATGGCTCTCCATTGGCTGTCTGCTTTCAACCTGCCCAGTATTGCCTATTTAGACTGGGCTTGGGTACCCCTTGGTTGCCCTTTCATGGTGTCTCTATGTCGCCTGCACCTGCATTGTGTTCCTGAGCTTCCCGGGCCATCTACTATCTTTGCTCTCCAGTGATCACCTGAGTTCCTGTCTGACAGCTTCCTCAGTTCCAGCTTCCGTTTCTGATCCGGTTGGGGTTGCTGTTCCTGCTCCGGTCCTGCTTCCTGTCCTGTACCGGCTGGGTTCCTGCTCCTGGATGCCTGCAGAGTGTCTCCTTCCTCCAGTTGCCTTTGTCGACATTTTCATTCACTTTGTTTGTGTAACTCCAGTAAGCGGGTACTGGTTCGCTTCATGTTAACCGGCTGCTTGCTGCGTTCCTTACAGCACCGGTAGAGATTGTATAACTCCAGTACGCGGGTACTGGTTCGCTCCATGTTCACCGGTTGCTTGCTGCGTTCCTTACAGCAACGGTAGAGATTGTGTAACTCCAGTACGCGGGTACTGGTTCGCTCCATGTTAACCGGCGGCTTGTTGCGTTCCTTACAGCACCGGTAGAGATTGTGTAACTCCAGTACGCGTGTACTGGTTCTCTCCATGTTCACCGGCTGCTTGTTGCATTCCTTACAGCACCGGTAGAGATTGTGTAACCCTAGTACGTGGGTACTGGTTCGCTCCATTATTTCATTGGGTGTTCTCTACATCTTTATAACCCAGCTGGCCTCTGTGGTCCATCATAGGCGACTGGCTAGTTACACCTTATGCCAGTTGCTGAGGCCATCCCTGTCTGTGTTCCAGTACTTGCAGCCTCCAGGCTGCCTTGCTCGGTATGTTGGTAAGGCTGGTATAACCTATTCCATCTTGTTCCAGTCTAAGGTTGCCTTACCCGGTATTGGCAAGGCCGGTAGAGCCTCATTCCTCGTTGTACCAGTCTCACTGCTGCCTTGCCTGGTATATTGGCAAGGCCGGTAGAGCCTCCATCTCCTCGGTTGTTAGCCTTTCAGGCTGCTTTGCCCGGTATATTGGTAAGGCCGGTAGAACCTATTCCATCTAGTGCCAGTCTAAGGTTGCCTTACCCGGTATTGGTGAGGCCGGTAGAGCCTGTCTTACATTCTGTATATCACTACTTACTATGACTATGTATTGAAGATATATGTTACATGTGTATGCTAACCCGCGAGGGTTCCCCTTTAAACATTTTAATAAAGTTGTGTTTTTATCTTAACTCTGTGTCTGAGAGTCATAACAAACCATGACAGTACGAAAGGGCCATGACCTCAGATAATAAGAGTGATGGTAATACACAGAACATCCATTGGAGGATGAATGTACATGAACAGCGCCTGGATCAGCTAGCGGTTGTGATTCAAACCATTCTTGAACATACAGTACTCACGTACAAGTCCGCCCTGAGTCTGGTGGTCTCCCCAGGTTCGACACCGGAGAACGATACCATGCCCTCAGGGGCTGCAGTCAGATATAATGCTGAACCCAGCCTGTGCAGAGGGTTTATTAACCAACTTGAAATATTTCTGGAACTAACCTCGCATGCCTTTCCTAATGAATGCAGTAAAGTTGGGTTTATGATATCCCTACTGACTGGCAGAGCCCTGGCATGAGCCAATCCCTTATGGGAGAGTGTGAAACAGTGCACAAAGAATTTCAGGGAATTTGTGCAGTCATTTCGGAGAGTGTTTGAGATCCCTGGTAGAATTGCCTCTGCTGCTAAATGCCTAATGGAGATACAGCAGGGTAGGCGTACGGTGGGCGATTATGCCATTGAATTCCGCACCTTGGCAGCAGAGGTAGGTTGGAACAATAAGGCGTTGCTGTCAGCATTTGCTCAAGGGTTAAGCGAGCAGATCAAAGATGAAATTGCAGCTAAAGAGTTGCCAATTGATCTAGATGAATATATTGATTATGTTATCCTAATTGACACTCGGATCCGTGAAAGACTGATGGCTAAGGACCGCAGGCAACGGTCAAAAAATAACAGATCTAGCGATTCATTTTGCCCACCCATCCCTCCCTTGGCATCTAAGTCCAATGAACAGTTATGGGAATCAGGTGAACCTATGCAATTAGGCTTCACCAGGCTAACCAAGGAGGAAAGAGCACATCGCAGGAGGCAAGGGTTGTGCTTATACTGTGGCAAAATTGGGCACCTGCTAAGATCTTGTCCCGTACATCCAGGAAACGAACACACCTAGGGTACCTTGGTGGACAGGCCCTAGGTGGTGGTCAACCATCCCCAGGTTTGATCACTCAGAAACCCATCATAGAGGTGGTACTCTCTTGGGCAGATCCCTCAGTGGAGGTTCTGGCCCTTGTTGATTCCGGCGCGGCTGGATATTTTATGGATAGTGCTTTTGCTGAACGGCATAAGATCCCGCTGGTCGAGAGAGAATCCCCTCTCACTATTGAAGCTATTGACGGCAGACCTCTAGAACCTGCACAGGTTACCTTTTAAACAATGCCATTACCTATGACTATTGGGGTGCTTCATAAAGAGGAACAGCAGTTCCAGATTATCAATTTTCCACACTACGCACTCATTCTGGGATTTCCATGGTTGCAGCTTCATAATCCTCAGTTTGATTGGCATAATTGTGAAATCTCTGCTTGGTCTCAGTATTGCACGGAGCATTGTGTGTCCCACCTGGTCAAGATTCTATGTACTTCCCCTTCACTGCCAGACGAGTATCAACAGTTCAGTGATGTATTTAGTAAGGGAGAGGCTGGTACCCTACCACAGCACAGATCCTATGACTGCGCTATTAATTTGCCTCTGGGGGTGGTGACCCCTAGGGGACGCACATATCCATTGTCTTGTGATGAGAACCAAGTTATGGAGGAATATATTTCAGATGCTCTCAAGAGAGGGATCATAAGAAAATCTACCTCTCCAGCCGGGGCTGGATTCTTTTTTGTGAAAAAGAAGAATGGCGAACTGAGACCATGCATTGCTTAACGTGCCCTAAATAAATTAATGTCTAAGAATGCTTATCCGATACCACTCATCACCGAATTATTTGACAGGTTAAAAGGTTCCTCAATCTTTACTAAATTGGACCTACGAGCTGCTTATAACCTGATTCGGATCAGAGCTGGCGATGAGTGGAAAACGGCCTTTAACACTAGATCCGGGTACTATGAATTTCTAGTTATGCCGTTTGGTCTCTGTAATGCACCCGCAGTATTTCAAGAATTTACCAATGATATCCTCAGAGATATGCTGCAGTCCTGCATTGTTGTCTACCTGGACGACATACTCATTCATTCTGAAAACATGTCGCAACACATTAAAGATGTGTCAGAAGTGTTGCTCTGCCTACGTAAAAACAAATTGTATTGCAAATTGGAAAAATGTGAGTTTCACAAAACAAGTGTGCCCTTCTTGGGGTTTGTGATTGGCAAAGAAGGCATTGCCATGGATCAGGAGAAATTGGCGGCAGTTTTACAGTGGCCTCGGCCCAAGGGCCTTAAAGCTATTCAGCGATTTCTGGGTTTCGCCAATTATTATAGGAAATTTATTAAGAACTTTTCAACATTTGTTAAACCTTTGTCTGACCTTACGCACAAGGGTGCTAATCCATCCCAGTGGTCGGTGGCAGTGGTAGATGATTTTGAGAGATTGAAATCCACTTTGTTATCCCACCCCAACCCATCTCTCCCGTTTACATTGGAGGCTGATGCCTCAGAGATTGGGGTTGGGGCACTACTTTCTCAACGACCTGTTAAAGGAGGACCTCTCAGACCATGTGGGTTTTTCTCCAAGAAATTGTCTGTGGCTCAAAGTCATTATGAGATAGGTGACAGAGAATTACTGGCCATCATTCTTGCCCTTAAAGAATGGTGTCATTTACTAGAGGGTACAAAAAATCCAGTATTAATTCTGACTGACCACAAAAACTTGACCTATCTCTCTGAGGCTAAGAGATTGTCTTCGCGCCAGGCCAGGTGGGCGCTGTTGCTCTCTCGATTCAATTTTGTTGTCTCATACCTGCCTGGTTTCAAGAATGTTAGGGCTGATGCCCTGTCTAGACAATTTGAGCCTGAAGTAGACAGAGACGAGGTCCCAGCACCTATAATACAGCCTGATCGTATACTGGCTACTTTACGCACAAGTATCACTTCACCACTGGGGGAAGAGATATTGGCCTCCCAGGCTACTGCTCCACCAGAGACCCCAGTGGGCAAGTGTTTTGTTGATGAGCCATTTCGCACTCGTTTGCTTGAGACTTACAATTTCTCTAAAGCTGCGGGGTATATTGGTAGAGATCAATTGATCTGGTCTCTCTCACAAGTCTTTTGGTGGCCCTCCCTGAGAGCAGATTGTGCTGTATTTACCAATGCCTGTGCCACCTGTGCCTGTGCCAAGACCCCTAGACACATCCCTGTGGGCCTACTCCAGCCGGTGCCTAATGGCGAACGTCCCTGGTCCCACATTTCCATTGATTTCATGGGAGAATTGCCAGTGTCTAGGGGGTATTCCTTTATACTTATGGTGGTGGACAGGTTTTCGAAAATGTCTCATTTTGTGCCTCTCCGTGGCCTTCCCTCTGCCAAAGAATTAGTGGTGGTTTTCACTAAAGAAGTATTTCGGTTGCATGGAGTACCTAGAGTGCTGGTGTCCGACCAGGGGAGCCAGTTTGTATCCAGATTTTGGAGGGCATTTTGCGAACAAATGGGCATCCATTTGTCCTTTTCCTCTGCCTATCACCCCCAGACCAATGGGGCTGCTGAGCGTGCCAATCAGGGACTGGAGCAGCTCCTGTGCTGTTTTGTTACTGACCATCATGGTAATTGGGCTGACCTGTTGCCTTGGGCAGAGTTGGCCAGGAACTGGGTGGTTAACTCTTAATCCGGGAACTCCCCTTTTCTGATCAATTATGGGTTCCAGCCCTGTTTGCTCCCGGATTCATTCCGGACACAGCAGATTCCAGCTCTGGATAAGCATATCGAGCAGC
Source organism: Rhinophrynus dorsalis (assembly GCA_037306005.1). Taxonomy (NCBI): domain Eukaryota; kingdom Metazoa; phylum Chordata; class Amphibia; order Anura; family Rhinophrynidae; genus Rhinophrynus; species Rhinophrynus dorsalis. The sequence continues at coordinate 236,583,864 of CM074723.1, read as the reverse complement.
TCCGCTCCACATGGGCACAGGTTCAGAGGGCACTCAGTCAGTCTTTCCAGCGCCATCAGCGTCATGCCAATCGTAGACGGCTGCCAGCGGTTTCCTTCCAGGTTGGGGACAGAGTGTGGCTTTCCTCTAGAAACCTCAAACTACAAGTTCTGTCTAATAAATTGGCCCCGATTTATTGGTCCTTATAGGGTGATTCGTAAAATCAACCCTGTCTCGTATGCTTTGGACATTCCTGCCTCCATGCGTATTCATAATGTGTTCCATATGTCTCTCCTCAAACCTCTTTTATGCAACCGTTATACTACTAACCCTGTGGTGCCAGGGCCTATAGAGGTTGAAGGTCAGGAAGAGCATGAAGTTCAGAGTATCATTTATTCCCGCAGACTTAGAGGAAAATTGCAGTATTTGGTACATTGGAAGGGTTATGGTCCTGAAGAACAATTCTGGGTGGACAATAAGGACCTTCATGCTCCAAAATTACTGCAAATTTTTCATTCCAAGTACCCTCAGAAACCAGGTCCCTCTTTTAGGAGAGGGGGTCTTTGAGAGGGGGGTACTATCACGGTGCCCGTGATTTGCTGCCTTTCCTGTCAGTTACCTGAATGGCTCTCCATTGGCTGTCTGCTTTCAACCTGCCCAGTATTGCCTATTTAGACTGGGCTTGGGCACCCCTTGGTTGCCCTTTCATGGTGTCTCTATGTCGCCTGCACCTGCATTGTGTTCCTGAGCTTCCTGGGCCATCTACTATCTTTGCTCTCCAGTGATCACCTGAGTTCCTGTCTGACAGCTTCCTCGGTTCCAGCTTCTGTTCCTGATCCGGTTGGGGTTGCTGTTCCTGCTGCCGTTTCTGTTCCGGTCCTGCTTCCTGTCCTATACCGGCTGGGTTCATGCTCCTGGATGCCTGCAGAGTGTCTCCTTCCTCCAGTCACCTTTGGCGACATTTTCATTCACTTTGTTTGTGTAACTCCAGTACGCGGGTACTGGTTCACTCCATGTTAACTGGCTGCTTGCTGCGTTCCTTACAGCACCAGTAGAGATTGTGTAACTCCAGTGTGCGGGTACTGGTTCGCTCCATGTTCACCGGTTGCTTGCTGTGTTCCTTACAGCACTGGTAGAGACTGTGTAACTCCAGTACGCGGGTACTGGTTCGCTCTATGTTCACCGGCTGCTGGCTGTGTTCCTTACAGCACCGGTAGAGATTGTGTAACTCCAGTACGCGGGTACTGGTTCACTGCATGTTAACCGGCTGCTTGCTGCGTTCCTTACAGCACCGGTAGAGATTGTGTAACTCCAGTAGGCGGGTTCTGGTTCGCTCCATGTTCACCGGCTGCTTGCTGTGTTCCTTACAGCACCGGTAGAGATTGTGTAACCCCAGTACGTGGGTACTGGTTCGCTCCATTATTTCGTTGGGTGTTCTCCATATCTTTATAACCCAGCTGGCCTCTGTGGTCCATCATAGGCGACTGGCTAGTTACACCTTATGCCAGTCACTGAGGCCATCCCTGTCTGTGTTCCAGTACTTGCAGCTTCCAGGCTGCCTTGCCCGGTATGTTCGTAAGGCCGGTATAACCTATTCCATCTTGTGTCAGTCTAAGGTTGCCTTACCCGGTATTGGCAAGGCCGGTAGAGCCTCATTCCTCGTTGTACCAGTCTCACGGCTGCCTTGCCTGGTATATTGGCAAGGCCGGTAGAGCCTCATTCCTCATTGTACCAGTCTCAAGGCTTCCTTGCCCGGTATATTGGCAAAGCCGGTAGACCCTCCATCTCCTCTGTTGTTAGCCTTCCAGGCTGCCTTGCCCATTATATTGGTAAGGCCGGTATAACCTATTCCATCTAGTGCCAGTCTAAGGTTGCCTTACCCGGTATTGGCGAGGCCGGTACAGCCTGTCTTACATTCTGCATACCACTACTCACTATGACTATGTATTGAAGATATATGTTACATGTGTATGCTAACCCGCGAGGGTTCCCTTTTAAACTTTTCAATAAAGTTGTGTTTTTATCTTAACTCTGTGTCTGAGAGTCATAACAAACCATGACAGTTACATTTTATTGAAATTGATGTTTCAGCTACCACTGCAGCCTGTTACGGTTCAGTACACTCAGACACGGTAGATGTTGGTAAAAAACACAATTTTATTGAAACACACAAGGAATAATGTAACCCTGATGGGTCCAGTAAATAGTAGCAATAACTGACACAAGACAGGTTACAAGCAGGTTAACCCACACGGGTCCAGTACGGATATATAATCACAATACTGACACAGGTCAGGTAACTAGATTGATACAGTGTATGAAAGTCCAATGTGAACTCAGGAGCCACTGACTAAGAAGCCAGGATAACGGAGGCCCAAAGGCGCCTATAGGCAGCAGGAAGCAACAGTGACAGGACTGCAACAGCAAACAGGCAAGGATCACCTGTATGGAGGATACAACGGTGGACACCCACCGTAGGCTACACAGAGCTCGTGCCAGGAATGGAGGCCCTACCGAGACTATCCATCACTGTGTGCTCTTGCTACCCACAAAGGGTTAATGTGCGTATAGTATCAAATGGATCCCAACCGGAAGCACCCAAACAGTACCTATATGGAATCTCAAACGCACAGATAACAGAGCCAAACAACACTGGTGTAGCAAGTAGTAGAACGAGGCACCACCCCCGAAGGTGTTAATGAACGCTATTGTCTGGGTAACGGCAGTCAACCGGATGCGCCCAACTGAACCCAAGTGTAAGACCAAGCGATCACTAGCACGGTGTGGAGGAGCACTGGCACATTGAGACTCTGACCCCACGGACTGGATAGAGCAAGGTACCGGAGTACCGTGACACAGAGAGACACAGTAACACGAGGACCATGCAAGGTAGTCAGCAGCAGGAACTGCACGGTATTCACCCAGCCGGGCACTTAGAAAGCAGGAACTACCGCCAAGCCAATTTGGTACACAGCACAGGAACGTCAGCCAAGCCGGGTCGGAACACGGAGCAGGAACGTCAGTCTCACCAGGTCGGTACACGGAGCAGGATCGTCGGTCTTGCCGGGTCAGTACATGTAGCAGGAACGTCAGCCAGGCCGGGTCAGAACAGGAAGCAGGAATGTCAGCCAATCTGAATCGGTACACAGAATCAGGAACAGAACAATGGCGTGGTCAGGCAGTCCGGGGTCATACACTGGTATCAGGAAATCAAAACTAGCGCTAGGCATCAGGTACACCACGAAAGGGCAACTGCAGAGTGACAGCCCAGGGTATAAAAAGGCTGTCACTGGGAGGAGCAGTACAGCGCAGCCAATGGGAAGGCAGCAATAGCAAGATAGTCAGAATGTCGCCTGATCACGGGCGCCGTAATACAGCCTTTCTCAAGATTACAACAGTGCAACAAACGAACTCCTTAAAAACCCTCTCCCAAAATTAAACATGACAAAAAAGCCCAAACATCCAATGCTCTAATTGGAAAATGAGCTAAAACAATTATTCAATTAGTGAAATTAGCTGGTGTAGACAGTATGCCTAATGTGTACAGTTAAAAGCAATATCATGTAACAAAGCAGCTGATAGTGAGAGGGAAGGAAGTCCCATACAAACAATAAAGGGGAATGGCAATGTACAGATAAAAAATAATAATTGAAAACCCTAACCAAAATAAATATACTGAACCAAGTAACAAAATGATAATGGTTAGAGGTGACAGACTTTGTACATAATATACAACATAATGAAATCTATAGAGAAATTAGGCATTGCTGGCATGTAAGCAATGAATGAGTAGATCACAGAATGTGACAAAAACAATGCACACCATCACATTGCACAGCATGTCATAGTACAGATCAAATAACAGAATGGGTGTCAGTACAAAAAACATTTGGTATATATAGGACCATAATGAACTACAGCCACATCTAATGATTATGTAATAGTGAGATAGGTACCTCCCTCCATTCATATATCAATTTGATGAACAGATGATGCTGAGTACTCTGAAACAATACCCTGAAATTACCTATTATACTATAAGGATGATGCCACAACATCATTGTCTCATATCATGGGTATACAATATGGATGACATCATAAATTCTATGGCTCACACAATCGGAATACAAATGATCACACCTTGGAGATCAGTTTTATTACACTATAAATCATATGGTTTTCTTCATTTACAACACCATGAATGATGGTTTGCAACAAGGCTACATAATTCTCTGATCCTGGAAAGAGTGCTAGCGACGCACAACTCTGGATTACAAATATTATCACAGTGCTTGTGACATATAAATTTGGAGTACAATACAAATGTCTGGATATTGTAATTGTATCCAGCAACAATGTCCTGATGTACTATGACACATGCTTATCATTAGCCCATAGACTACCAGATCTATGTACAGATCATTGATCAGTATTGCACATACAAGTACTATTCTGCATACACTGCTATATATCTTTGTTTGATTGGGGAACATCTATTCATCATAAGGATACTGTAAGTAAATCCTAATCATTATAATACAGACTCTAGAAAGTACACTATATCACATGGACCCATAGACCTGGTAATATGTATAGACTACAGTGTATGGTTATTTTAGGTCTCTATGATATGTTCAGCATTGGGACCTAGGACATGGGATTGGAATTTCCATTCCACCCACATTAGACCTTATATGTGAGAATATAACTATATCTTTGCTGTCCTCCCTATGAATTAGTGTATGTGATATGCATATCGTCTGTCCTGTAATATATGCAATTGGATTTCTGTTTTTTGTCTACTCCATAGAGATTTAGGAATGGCTTTCCAGGCTACTCAACATAACCACTTAGATACACTTGCCCGGTCGGTTCTCCTTAGAGACTATGCTCTGCAATGCAGTGGTGACCTCAGACACATCTATTCCTACGAGCACCTCACATCTTTGGTTTAAAGAGTTAAAGGACTAGACCTCTTTACACTTCCCCACATATAGTCACACGTATGTTCAATACTACATTGTTACATCTGAATGTGATAGTAATGATATCCAAAACCTGGGGAGTCCGGACGGGTAGAATGCTTTATACAACTCAGTAGCTTACTTAGTTATTCCACACAAATCCAGGCTTTTTGTCTTCATTTTTTGTACTGACACCCATTTTGTTATATGATCTGTACTATGACATGCTGTTGCAATGTGACAGTGTGCATTGTTTTTGTCTCATTCATTGCTTACATTTCAGCAATGCCCAATTTCTCTATATATTTAATTATGTTGTATATTATGTACAAGTTCTGTCACCTATAGCCATTATCATTTTGTTAATTGGTTCAGTATATTTATTTTGGTTAAGGTTTTCAATTACTATTTTTTATCTGTTCATTGCCATTCCCATTTATTGTTTGCTTGGGACTTCCCTCCCGCTCACTATTAGAGGCTTTGTTACATGATATTGCTTTTAACTGTACACATTAGGCATAATGTCTATACTAGCTCATTTCACTAATTGAATAATTATTTTAGTTCATTTTCCAATTACAGCACTGGATGTTTTGGTACTTTTGTCATATTTAACTTTGCGAGAGGGATTTTAAGGAGTTTGTTTGTTGCTCTGTTGTAATTTTGAGAAAATCTGCAGTGGTAGCCGAAACTTTGATTTCAATAAAATGTAACTTCATTTGAACTTTCAAAAAAAGACTCTGTGAGTGCAGTCTCCCTCCATGAACTGTATATACATTTTGTTTCTTCCGATATGCACCCAGACCAGTTTATTTTTCTCTACAGTGTGTGCATTCCAACCCAGGTATATTGACAGGGACCCTGAAGTGAGCTGTATGACTGATGCAGAGTGATATCAGATGTGATAGAGTATTTTATGTAAAGCCAAAGAAAGAAGTCACACGCCATCAGTTGTATTGTGTACTTTACTGTAAAAACACAAACAGTAGTTGAGTAATGTCGAGAAAATGCACAAGGGGCAGGGAGAGGGGGAAAGGATTAGGAGCAGTGCAGGGACATGTGAGTAAACTGATAGTCCAAAAACTGACTGCAGCCATTGTAGCTGCATGTGCGTGTGCGTGTGTGCAATAAATGATGGTGATCCTTATCCTCCCTAGGAGGATGCAGTTTGTCAAGGTCCCACCAAAAGTTCACCCACCACCACCAGTGTTATTAAAAAACCAACAACAAACAATTTGACGGGCAGCCTTTGAGAACAAACAAGATAAAGTGTCATATTCTAAGGCATGGTGGCCTCTCAATGGTGCTATAAGTCAAACTTTTCACTCCCATGTCACATTTTACCAGTCGAATATGGATATGGAAATTTCCTCTTTCAATGGCACATGGGAGTGAAAAACATGACTTGTAGCACCACTGAGAGGCCACTATGCCTTAGAACACTTTGTTTGTTCTTGGTGGGTGCTCATGCCCATATGCAACAACATTTAGACTCATTGTAAAAGAGGCCCCTCAGGAACCCCTCAGTCTTTGAACTCCACAGTATGGAGATACTTCACTCACAATTCAAAAGCTAAACATGCTGCAGTCTGTTGTCTGTGTAAGAAGTATGTGAGCAAGAGATGGGCAAAAAGTTCCATTTTTGATCCCGAGGGAATTTTTGTGAAAAAAGCATGATTTTCTACTTTTCCCTACTTTCTAGCATATAAGAGATCAGTTACTGATGAATTATGCCTCTCTAGCATGCAAGGTCAATGAGTGGGGTACAAATTCCTGTGCTCCTATATGGAATTCAAATGGTTAATCAGAATAAAATATTGTTGTAAACATCTCTGGCATGCAATGGCATAATAACTGATAAAGTATACCTCTTTATAGCATGCGGTGGGTTAGGGTGTTAAATGATCATGATTCATGTATCTTTATCAGTTCTTACTTTTGACTAATCTGAATTAAATAATCCAAATTTAAACAGGTATTCAGGACCCAGAATCTCTGCCTGCTCATTATGCATTTCTGCAGGATACACACTGCAGGTGGAACAAAGCCAGCTAAGTCAACCTTGGGGGTGGGACACATACTGATGACAGAATCCAGTCTTCCCTGCTGCACCAGCTCTGGTGAGCAAGCTCTACCTTGCATGCCCAGCATTGTGGGCTGGATGTGAGGTCACCAGGGGTGCCAGATCTCCCCACAGGACAACCCGCCCTTGATCTATATCTCTATCTGCCACTCTTTCAGTCACAGCTCAGGTGAAGTAGTTCCTGTTTGTCTCTGTCTGTATCACCGATCACTCAAATAGTATTTTACACTGTCCCTGTTTTTCAGTGTCACTGCCAGCAGCACAGTATACAAATCAATCCCTCCCTTCAGCTGCAAGCAACTCCAGCTCTCCTTTGCCTTTCTGTTTTTACTTTACTAGCTAGATAGTGTCAAAATTACCTCTCTCTCTCCAAGGTTAGATTTTACAATGCAGAACAGACTTGTGCTATCTGCAAAATCCCCATCAGCTTGTAATAGAAGAATAAATCACTCAGCAGCTGGGGCACCCACTACACCTTAGCATATGCTTGTCTCTCTTGTTCTCTCAAATGTTGAAGTGTATGTGTGAATAACACGCTATGTCAAGTTGTTCCCCTTGTCTATTTGTCTTGTCTTGCATATTTAATATCTGTCTGTGTAGTATCTGTCAGATTTAGTGTGGGGGGCAGTATATGTTGGATTTAGCTAGTGGGAGCAGTCTATTTCAGATTTTGTTTGGGGGGGCCATGTAGGAGTTATAGAATGTTGGGCAGCATGGGGAATATCACCATTTTGTGTTAGCCTCATATGCACTGCCTTGCAGTGTATGTGGGGTTCTATGGCTACCAGTACATAAGGGAAGAAGGCTGGGGGGTCAAGTGGTAGCCACAAATCCCCATGGATGCTGCCTGACCACCAGCCTTGTTCCACTGGGAGTGCACAACATGTATCATATATGATACAGAGCTAAGGGAATAATTGTGTAGTGCTTGGTGTACTTTTTTAACCCTTTGAGTGCCACAGGGGTGAGCAATGCACATCTCTATGACACTCAATGAGATAAGGGAGTGATGCTGTCCATGGTGCTGAAAGTATCCTCTCCACTCCACTACCTGCCATGTGGGGAAGCAGAGAGAATGCTCTTCAACTTCAGATTTGTCATAGAGGACATCCCTTCCACATTCCCAGCACTTTGACAATTCTGTATGCTAATAGGGACATTCTCCACTTCTCCCCTTGCATCTATAAATTTTAGTGAATATGTCAACATGTGTGTATATTCAAATGCTCAATTTTTTCGGACACATCGATAAAATCATATCGCCACTGCATCGAGCTTTAGTGAATCTAAGCCCAGGCACTTGTCTGCCTACACTAGCTAGAAAACAAATTTCAACTGCTTTATCTCTCTTTTCCAAGAACAGATGAACAACATTTGGAACACAGACACCCCTTTTATACTACCACAGTGGGAATACACAGGGGCAATACTCCACAAGGGAGGGACATAAATTATTATCATTGATTTAAATGCAATTAAAAAGGCAGAAACATAGCAGGAAATTGGCATTTTCACATTAATTTTACTGCATAGTGATAAGTACTGTTTTTGGTATGTTTCTTTTTGAAGCAAAAAGTTTCACCCATAATTGTATAGTTTTTATGTGATCAGTCTAGAAAAATATATTTTTTATATTTTGTTTATATCAGAAATGCTCTGTGTCTTCAGATTCGTGTTCTTTTAGTTCTTCCTAATAATGTAATAATATATAATCCAATATTTGCCTTGTATTCACACAGTTTTATTGATTGTGGCTTCACATTTTTTCTGTATTATTTAATGGTAATAAGCTTTACATGAAATGGGGATGACACCAGTTCAGGCAGTCACTAGTTTGACTGCATGATTATGACATCAGCATGGTTTAGTTGCATTTTCAGGGGTGTTGGTAAATTAATTTGTATTAGGTCAAATCATTTGTATTATATTGTCTTGATATAGGTCCAGGGACTCAAAAGGCTCATACATATCTTTTTTCTGAAGGGCCTCAAACTGCCTTTACAGAATTAATCCTTCTTGGGTATTTAAATTAATCCAGGCACATTGACTACTGCTCCAACATGATTTGTTTACAGTCTGTGGCACAAAGGTTGAAATGAAATCTTTACTTGTGTGGAGTCTGAGTGGTAATTCCCTCTGTTGGGGTAATATATCCTAGAGATACAAATCTTCTTTCAATACCTTAAAGAGGATTTATACCTAAAGGAAAGTATGTATCTTGATTTGCTTAAATCGAGAAAGTGTGTCTCTTGATTTGCTGTGATATATATAGCCATATTATTTTTTATTTTTATTGGACCTGGTCATTGTTTATTTCACAATCTGATGAACCAAGGGTATGTTTTCTCTCTGGTCTCTTTCACTCAGTGGACCACTGTGTGTCAAAAAAGCTCAACTAGCTATGAGCTTTCCAAACACTGTAGCATTCTCTGTAAATTTCCTACCCATGGTGCAATGTCTTAGCTCACAGGTGCCATAAACAGATAAGAAGTATCCTGCAGCACATCATACTAATCCTCCCTAAAAATGACAGTCCAGACACAAAGGGTCAAATCATTTTCAACTGAATGAGCTAAGCAACTAAACCCAGATGAGTCTTTCATCCTTCTTGGGCCTCATCAGTGATATGCACCTGTTGATTCCAGGTAATATGTATCTCATTCTGAGTCTATTTACCTTGTTTTATTTTTTAATTTTGTTTTTCATTTGCAGCAGCAATAAGATATCCTCTGATCCTACAATATATACTTTTTTGATATAACAAGTCTGAAACATGTCAAATCTTCAGCAAGATCTAGTGCATCCATGTTGAAACCATATGCAAAAGAAATTATAGACTAGATGCATAAAGACTACAGTATTTGCTTTTTATTGTAGCGTCATCTTCAGTAAACTATAGTATGACAATAAAGTTTATATTTGTACAGTTAGAGAAGATGAATTACATTACATTTAATATGCTAGTAAAAACAACATTATCTACTAAATGAGAAAGTAATTTTCTGTTAATTATATGGCTACTGGGTTTATTTCTCATGCAGTAATTATGAGCAACAAACTGGCTTAATAAACCTGGCCACAAAAAGGGTATAATAATATGTATGACTGAGCACAAACCAAAGAGGCATACATGAATGATACTTTCATAGGAAAACTCATAGTTAAAAAAATATATTGCTAATACATCTAATTTTAACATGTTATTAATAAGTTCAACAATGTTTTTGTTCCCCAGATGTTGTTCTGACAAAATGAAAAAGGATTTTATTTTTTTTCAGTTGGCTAAGCCAGTAAAACCCATGCTTTTCAACCTCCATCCTTCAGTTTTTAGTTTCTGGATTCATAAGATCCAGGGAATTATTCTGGAGGATATCTCTGACTGTTAGGATTTACATTCTATAAAGTATTCTGTACTTATTTACTAGTTGGAATATCATTTAATGCTGTGTAAAATAAAATTAGCCATCTACTGCATCCATCAGACAACATGACTGTTGTGGATGATCGTTAAGAATACTTATTAATCCATTAGAGCAGTGTTTCTCAACTCCTGTCCTCAGGACCCACTAACAGGCCAGGCTGTGCTAGAGAACAGTTGTGGTGATCAGAGGCTCATTCACAATGATTAACTCACCTGTGATCTAACAAGGGAATCATCAAATCCTGGCCTGTTAGTGGGTCCTGAGGACAGGAGTTGAGAAACACTTCATTAGAGACTAGGGGCTAGATTTAAAGGTTCATGTTAAGTCAGCCGCTAAGTAAAAAAGGCACATCAGTCACAAATAACACATGACTTACGGCAGATTTAACGGTATGAGTAAAAGAATAGCTATTGAGCGTAGACACAACAAAACCACGTAACCTGCGTCACACCTGTTTTCGCATCACCGTGCTTCCCAAACACCCGTTAAAACACAACTTAAGTCAAAATGTAACATTACGGCTGGCGTTGTCTAGCAACCCTGATAGATGCACAAACAAAATTCAAACCTACAGCCAATCCCAAGGCCCCAAAGTAGCAAAAATGTTCAAATACACCTATATATACCCCAAAATAATGGTCACACCCTGTCTGTGTATCAAGTTTTGGAGAGCTAGATCACAGGACCCAGAAGAGGAGGACAGGAGAGAGGGATGGGGAGAGTAGTGGAGTAGGAGGAAGGTGAGCAGGACATCCCTGTTGAGAGTAGAAGTGGGAAAGGGAGATCCACAGGGCGGAGGGGGAGCCAGCCCAGAAGAGCAGGCACACAAAGGACAAGGACACAACCTGCAGTGGGACAAGGGGTACATGGTGGGGACAACCATACACAAGCAGGGGCAGCGCAGGCAGGGCAGTCTGGTTCAGACTCCTTGCAGGCTGGAGGTGAGGAGCAGAGGATCAGGGATCCCCGTTATACTGAGGAGGAGAACAGGGCCCTCGTGGAGACTGTGCTGGAGAGGGAGAACATCCTGTTCCCGAGGGAGAGGGTCCCTGGCCTGGCTGCAAGGAGGAAGGCTGCCTGGAAACAAATCTGCAGCCTGGTCAATGCGGAGTCCACCTGCAGGTGGGACGTGGATTCAGTGAAAAAGAGATGGGGTGACTGCAAAAGGCACATCAGAGGTACCGGAGGTGGTCCCCCTGTCCCTATCACCTTCAGCCGATGGGAGGAGAGGCTGCGGCAGACCTTGTCCTCTATGCTGATCGAGGGGGCCCCTGGAGGATCTGACACTGGAGATGAGAGAATCCTCCACACTACCGGTAAGTGCATCATCTCATAACTACACACCACATCAAACCACACAACCATCACACACAAACACAGTCACATCCCAGTATATGCCCATCATTCATCCACACAACTGCACCAACACAGCACCCTGAAGGTTTAAACAGGACGCAAGACAAGGACAAATGTCAAGGTTCATCAAAGCCCAAACCTGTCCAACTCCCTGGTTAACCCTCATGTTGCTGTGCTTATCACACACAATCCACACAAACCATGCTCATAAAAGTATTGTATGTTAAACATCAGAACTGCTCCAACACAATGTCACCCATGTAACCACAGGGAAACAGAACATAACCCCTTGAGTGCTAGAGGGATTATCAATGCATCACTCAACAATGCATTGGCAACCCCTCCGGTACTCAAAGGGTTAACCCGGAAAAAAAAACACAAGTTAATAGGCTAACGATTGCATACTACAAAGGGGACATTCAGTAAGCAGTGAAAAAAAGATGATGGAGAGAAATGAACACTTACATACCCTCAATTCACCAATCCCAATTTTAGTCTATGGAGAATATTCAATAACATGAATCAAGTTGCTAAGGTCACGTTGGATAGACTCCAGAGAAAACATTGGAAATGGGGGAATGAGATCACTGGAGAAGTCAGCATCATGTTCAGTTCACTAGTTCTACTTCACTGCTTACTAAATCACAAAAAGGATGGAGCAGGTCACAAATCACAGTGCCACTGAGAATAACTGGTTGTATGTGCAACACACAGGCCTAAAACAACTCCACAGCATTAAAGGTGAAAAAGTAGGCCTTGGTGTTGTGCATGCAATCATTTACTCTAATTTGAAATTATATATCTCACATTTGATTCACACATGGATCCTCAGGAGTGCTGATGCCATGGATGGATGGTACACCAGCCACTATTTGCAGGATACATATGTGAACCAAATATGAGCCGTTTTAGTTTGGTCAACAACAGACCATGAATTATGGATATCTATGATTGAGTATGGTTGCTCACTCAGAAGGATGGATGGGCTCATTCAGAAAAAATTGTTGGCCTTCAGGATTCAACTGGAACACACCTCATGGACAGGAGCCTGTCAAGTACATCAATCTCTGATTGGCAGGGTGGTATCCCATGCATCACAATGCAATGCATAGGATACCATCATGACAACCAGAGAGTGACATGTAAAATAATACAAAATCTTGCAATGTATGGGATTAACTGATAACATAGGGATGAATACCACTTGAATCACACTGCAGATCTGTTCAAAAAAGATCTGAACACAAAGAAAAATGGTCACATATGTATGTGGATAGGTACCTTGCAAATGGGTACAAATATGTCCCAACAAGATGTGAACGCAAAGATCAGTTCAGTACGTGGGATTGCCTTACTGCCCATACATGTGCACCCATCACAAACTAACACTTACTGATATCATCAGAATACACATGCCTAGTATATTCCACCTTACTTAGATGGGATATACGAGGTATGTTTGTATTCATGATATCAATAAAAGTTAGTTTGTGATGGGTGCACATATATAGGCAGTAAGACAATCACATGTACTGAACGGATCACTGGGTTCATATCTAGTAAGGATATGTTTGTACCCATATGAAAGTTACATATCCACATACATATCAGACCATATTCCTTTTTGTGTACCTTGCACGGGATAGCTATGGTTAATTTCACCTTGATGTAATATTGTAGGCATTGTAAAAAAGATGTGGATCCATGTTAGTCCTATCCCTCCTACCCTCATGGTTAGACAGATATTGCTGTATGTGACAGCTGGAGATATCTGTCATTTGACCACATGGTGGCTCTTCAGCAGAGCCAAAATTGCCACATTTGGAGATGAATACGTCTTTGGAATCGTCTACAAAGTGAGCCTGGTTTGCAAGCACACTGTGTGGACCATTCCAATGAAGCTAGTGAATGTTTCCTTATACCCTGCATTTTCTAGTATCTACTACATTGCCATATGTGGTCATTGTACCACACAATGTGCAATATGTAGAGACATATTGCCATAGTCTCATATGTACAGAATTGCTTTCTGTTGGTGGTACTAGGAATGATTATGTCAGTGCCAGAGAGGACCCTGAAGGTACTGTTTGGACACTTATTACAAGGAACTGGGCTATAATTCTGTATTCCCCTTGGGTATTTTTACTGAAAATCTGCAACTTGCTGTTTTTTCCACTGAGATTCCAATGTATAGGGGGCTCAGTGTGTGTGTGTGGTTCTATGTCAGTAGGTGGTAACATGGGGCCCTCCAGCTGCTGCCAGACTACAAATTCCATCATTTGGCAGGGAATTTGCAGTCTGTCACCAGCTAGAGGGCATTATATTGCCCTTACCTATGGCCTCCAGTGCAGCCACGTTAGGTCATAAGGTTAATAAATCTTACAAGATAGGAAATTAGAGAGACTAGAAAATATGGGGAGATGGGGTGATTAAAAAAGCATGGGGGAGAAAGTAGAGGAACAGAAAATACATTGAGCAGGGAGTAGTGAATGAGAGAGAAGGGTGATATGCATTGAGAA